>OY757141.1:19583493-20195371 GCA_963583835.1 Drosophila immigrans
CCTGGTACTTCAGCAGATCGACGTTGGTTTTTGGAAGGAATTTCGTCGTTAATATTAACGTATATAGATTCAAATTCAAATTTGAAAAAACCGCCCAACTTCTGAAAATTAAAATTTTTGGCTAATCTACTTGCTACTCGATTATGTTCGCCTGGTACTTCAGCAGATCGACGTTGGTTTTTGGAAGGAATTTCGTCGTTAATATTAACGTATATTATTCAAATTCAAATTTGAAAAAAACCGCCAAACTTCTGAAAATTTAATTTTTTCGACAATCTACTTTCTACTTGATTATGTTCGCCTGGTAAATCAGCAGATCGACGTTGGTTTTTGGAAGGAATTTCGTCGTTAATATTAACGTATATTATTCAAATTCAAATTTGAAAAAACCGCCCAACTTCTGAAAATTTAAATTTTTGGCTAATCTACTTGCTACTCGATTATGTTCGCCTGGTACTTCAGCAGATCGACATTGGTTTTTGGAAGGAATTTTGTCGTTAATATTAACGTATTTTATTCAAATTCAAATTTGAAAAAACCGCCAAACTTCTGAAAATTTAAATTTTTTGGTAATCTACTTTCTACTCGATTATGTTCGCCTGGTACTTCAGCAGATCGACGTTGGTTTTTGGAAGGAATTTCGTCGTTAATATTAACGTATTTTATTCAAATTCAAATTTGAAAAACCGCCAAACTTCTGAAAATTTAAATTTTTGGGTAATCTACTTTCTACTCGATTATGTTCGCCTGGTACTTCAGCAGATCGACGTTGGTTTTTGGAAGGAATTTCGTCGTTAATATTAACGTATATTATTCAAATTTAAATTTGAAAAAACCGCCAAACTTCTGAAAATTTAATTTTTTCGATAATCTACTTTCTACTTGGTTATGTTCGCCTGGTAAATCAGCAGATCGACGTTGGTTTTTGGAAGGAATTTCGTCGTTAATATTAACGTATATTATTCAAATTCAAATTTGAAAAAACCGCCCAACTTCTGAAAATTTAAATTTTTGGCTAATCTACTTGCTACTCGATTATGTTCGCCTGGTACTTCAGCAGATCGACTTTGGTTTTGGGAAGGAATTTTGTCGTTAATATTAACGTATTTTATTCAAATTCAAATTTGAAAAACCCGCCCAACTTCTGAAAATTTAAATTTTTGGCTAATCTACTTGCTACTCGATTATGTTCGCCTGGTACTTCAGCAGCTCCAAGTGGGTTTTGGGAAGGAAAATCGTCGTTAATATTAACGTATTTTATTCAAATTCAAATTGAAAAACCCGCCCAGCTTCTGGAAATTTAAATTTTTGGAAAATCTACTTGCTACTCGATTATGTTCGCCTGGTACTTCAGCAGCTCCAAGTGGGTTTTGGGAAGGAATTTCGTCGTTAATATTAACGTATTTATTCAAATTCAAGTTTGAAATTTTCGTCGTTAATATTAACGTATATTATTCAAATTCAAGTTTGAAATTTTCGTCGTTAATATTAACGTATATTATTCAAATTCAAATTTGAAAAAACCGCCAAACTTCTGAAATTTAAATTTTGGATAATTCACTTGCTACTCGATTATGTTCGCCTGGTACTTCAGCAGATGGACGTTGGTTTTGGAAGGAATTTCGTCGTTAATATTAACGTATATTATTCAAATTCAAATTTGAAAAAACCGCCAAACTTCAGAAAATTTAAATTTTTGGGTAATCTACTTTCTACTCGATTATGTTCGCCTGGTACTTCAGCAGATCGACGTTGGTTTTCAAAAGAATTTCGTCGTTAATATTAACGTATATTATTCAAATTCAAATTGAAAAAACCGCCAAACTTCTGAGAATTTAAATTTTTGGGTAATCTACTTTCTACTCGATTATGTTCGCCTGGTACTTCAGCAGATCGACGTTGGTTTTTGGAAGGAATTTCGTCGTTAATATTAACGTATATTATTCAAATTCAAATTTGAAAAACCGCCAAACTTCTGAAAATTTAAATTTTTGGGTAATCTACTTTCTACTCGATTATGTTCGCCTGTTACTTCAGCAGATCGACGTTGGTTTTTGGAAGGAATTTCGTCGTTTATATTAACGTATATTATTCAAATTCAAATTTGAAAAACCGCCAAACTTCTGAAAATTTAAATTTTTCGATAATTCACTTGCTACTCGATTATGTTCGCCTGGTACTTTAGCAGATCGACGTTGGTTTTCAAAAGGAATTTCGTCGTTAATATTAACGTATATTATTCAAATTCAAATTTGAAAAAACCGCCAAACTTCTGAAAATTTAAATTTTTCGATAATCTACTTTCTACTCGATTATGTTCGCCTGGTACTTCAGCAGATCGACATTGGTTTTTGGAAGGAATTTTGTCGTTAATATTAACGTATATTATTCAAATTCAAATTTGAAAAACCACCAGACTTCTGAAAATTTAAATTTTTGGGTAATCTACTTTCTACTCGATTATGTTCGCCTGGTACTTCAGCAGATCGACGTTGGTTTTTGGAAGGAATTTCGTCGTTAATATTAACGTATATTATTCAAATTCAAATTTGAAAAAACCGCCAAACTTCTGAAAATTTAAATTTTTGGGTAATCTACTTGCTACTCAATTATGTTCGCCTGGTACTTCAGCAGATCGACGTTGGTTTTTGAAAGGAATTTCCTCGTTAATATTAACGTATATTATTCAAATTCAAATTTGAAAAAACCGCCCAACTTCTGAAAATTTAAATTTTTGGCTAATCTACTTGCTACTCGATTATGTTCGCCTGGTACTTCAGCAGATCGACGTTGGTTTTTGGAAGGAATTTCGTCGTTAATATTAACGTATATTATTCAAATTCAAATTTGAAAAAACCGCCAAACTTCTGAAAATTTAAATTTTTGGATAATTCACTTGCTACTCGATTATGTTCGCCTGGTACTTCAGCAGATCGACGTTGGTTTTCAAAAGGAATTTCGTCGTTATTATTAACGTATATTATTCAAATTCAAATTTGAAAACACCGTCCAACTTCTAAAAATTTAAATTTTTGGCTAATCTACTTGCTACTCGATTATGTTCGCCTGGTACTTCTGCAGCTCTAAGTGGATTTTGGAAGGAATTTCGTCGTTAATATTAACGTATATTATTCAAATTCAAATTTGAAAAAAACCGCCCAACTTCTGAAAATTTAAATTTTTGGATAATTCACTTGCTACTCGATTATGTTCGCCTGGTTTTTCAGCAGATCGACGTTGGTTTTTGGAAGGAATTTCGTCGTTAATATTAACGTAACTAATTCAAATTCAAATTTGAAAAAAACGCCAAACTTCTGAAAATTTAAATTTTTGGATAATTTACTTGCTACTCGATTATGTTCGCCTGGTACTTTAGCAGATGGACGTTGGTTTTTGGAAGGAATTTCGTCGTTAATATTAACGTATATTATTCAAATTCAAATTTGAAAAAACCGCCAAACTTCTGAAAATTTAAATTTTTGGGTAATCTACTTGCTACTCAATTATGTTCGCCTGGTACTTCAGCAGATCGACGTTGGTTTTTGAAAGGAATTTCCTCGTTAATATTAACGTATATTATTCAAATTCAAATTTGAAAAAACCGCCAAACTTCTGAAAATTTAAATTTTTGGCTAATCTACTTGCTACTCGATTATGTTCGCTGGTACTTCAGCAGCTCCAAGTACGTTTTGAGAAGGAATTTTTTCGATATTATTCCCGTAATTTATTTAAGATAATTGAATTTGTTTATGTTTTAATATATGTTTTATCAAAATTATGCACTTACGGTTTACTTTTGAAATATCAGAATAAGTAAAATTAATGTTCTTTTAATTTAAATTTTTGTGTAAGGTCTTTTATAAATTTTTTCGAATTACATTCATATCAATAAAAAATATTATAATAATATTAAAACATTACGCTTGAGCTTGTCGTGGATCGCCACAAACTTTTTATCGTTAATTTGTATACCCGATACCCATAGGGTAGAATGGTATTATAACTTAGTGCCAACAGAAAATGTAGTGTATTCCAAGTTATAATACCCTTCTACCCTAAGGGTAGCGGTTTTGAAACTGGAAATGCCCATTGTCCATTACCTAAATTAGCGCAGCCCTTTCATGAGCTTTCGGCAGCATTTCATGTTAGTTAGAGTATGGAAAATGACGTTGAAGTTTTGTTGAATTTTATGTTCGTTTGACAATGGAGCTTAGTCTGCAGTACAAGCTGTAAAGCCGGCCGAAGCCCGAGAGACAGAGAGAAAGAGGGGGAGAAGAGAGAGTGGGGGAGACTAGGAAGTACTCGTAAATGACTAGTTAATTTCATGGAATTTGGGCAGAAAGTCTAAACTCATTAAACCGTTGGGCAAGGGCGGCAGTCAGAAATTAAATGGCAGAGCTTACAACAGATTTACGAGGGCCACCACAGAACGAAGACCTCCACAGGACGAACAGTTGACCATAATTCAACCATTGTGTGCGGGCGTGTGTGTGCTAGAGTGTGTGTAGGTTTGTGGGTGTGGCGAATGCCTGTCAACGTTTAAATTGCGGTTGCAACGACAAAAATGAATAAGTGCAGCATTACTGCATTTCGGATGCAACATTTTAAATGATTTCCATGTTGCAGCCGCAACAACAACAAGAACAATGCAGCCACTCGTTGCCAGTCGCCAGTTGCCAGTTGCCACCACATGCAATTTGCCGAGCTGCAGCTGGGTGTTGACCAATACGGCAAATGAACAACGTGAGCAACGTGGCAACGTTCAACGTTCAACGTTCAATGTCCACACTTTTCACATTTGTGCTGTTCATATTTCATTCTCAATGACGCTGACAGGACAATGCGGTAACCGAGCCGTATGTCGTGCGTCGTCTGTCGTCTGTTGGATGCGACGAGTCCTCGCCGTGCACCCCAACTTGATTTGCATGGTGTGTTTGTGTGTGTGTGTGTGTGTGTGTGTGTGTGTGTGTGTGTGTGTGTGTGTGTGTGGGCGACGCTTGCTTACACTGATTCCAACTGATGAAGTTGGCGTTTTATGTGCGGTTGTTCACACACACACACACACACAGCGACGTCGACGTCGCATTGTTTATCACCAAGAGACGACACCAACTGCAGGGCAGCCTGCCTCCCCCAACTCGTTGCTGCTGCTGCTGCTGCTGCTGCAGATGCATTAATCAAAAGTTCAACGTCAACAAAAGTGATTTTTCGTTTGCGCAAAAATTGCGTTCATAATTAAAAATAAATAAATAAAAATCAAAAGAACTGCAACGAGCTGCAGTGGACAACAAGCAAAGAGAAATAGCAACAGCAGCAGCATCAACAGCAGCATCGCCATCAGTCACACAATGAATGAATAAATAAATGAATGAATGAATGCCAAAGAGGATAAGAGAGCAGAGCAGACAACAACTACAACAACTACAACAAGAATAGGCAGGACGACGGTGTCGCATATGTTATTGGCAAACGGAAACAAGACTCCTTTTGTATGCTCAGCCTGGCAGCTGACAGTTCTTATCCTCACACATTTCTTTTCGTTTCCAGCGAACGGATATGCGCAGGAAACCTCAAACACACTCAAATACACTCACATGTATTCGCACACTCGCAGCTTGCGCCCGAATTTCGATTCATCTTTGTTTCCTTCTTACCCCTGCAACTGAGAGAGTGAGAGCAGGTGATATGCCTAACGATTTCCGGCTTATGATTTGACTTTATTCCGCAAGTGCTGCCTCCTCGTTCCTCATCAATTATAACAGGATTTTGCATGAGTAGCTGAGCAGCTGCTGCTGCTCACTTCATACTATATACATATATATATAGTATGAATTTGCTTGAAGGCAACTTGATGCATCGCATGCCAATTGAACCTACAATCATCAGACTCAAGAGTTATTAATTGAACCCCATTGACCGGGGCCACCAACCAACCTTGGTCCTTTGTTATTTATGTGATACGTCGTTTAATAACTCTAATGGCACTTGAGCCTGCAGTTGGAGTTCGAGCTCGAGCTCGAGCCCGAGTTGTAAAGGTAATAAGAAAAGTTTAACTTTATGATTTCTTTTGCCGGCTTCCAAAGAAACGAAAGAACAAAACTGGCTAAGCACAGCGCACTGAGCGGCAAACGCGTCGTATGCTTGTTGTTGTGCTTATTTTTGGGGTTTTGGGCACAATAAAAGCATAAAGTGACAACAAAGCGGCAAACAACAAAATAAATAAATCACAACAAAAGCAGACAGAGTCACACAGCCACACACACACACACTCACACACACAGAAGACACAAATAGCACGCACAGCAAAAGTGAAAAACAGCAAAAAAGATATGCGACAGAAAAGAAATTCCTTCACTATCGGATACCCTCTAAGTAGTTGAAAGGGTTAAGTGAATTTTAATAAATATTGAATTAAAGTACATTTCCAAATTATGCCACACGCTTTTTATAATTACTTAAAATTAATATTTTATAAAAATTACGCATCAAAATTATCATGGAATATTTAAAATAATTTAGTAACTATTTATTTGCAGCTTGCAAACATCTTTAATTTCAAAAAAGTATAAGTAAATGTTTAATAAATACTTGTGATTAACTAATCCCTTGCATTTAGTTATAATTGCCGATATAAATTAAAGGAGGAATTATATTTGCAACCATTTTAAATTTAAATGCATTATGGCAAACATTTCAAATAAATATAAGTGGTTATGCAATCTTCTGAATTTTTGTTAAAATTAAGTAACTAAAAATTACAATTCAAAAATTAAGCTGAATTAATATACATTTGTGGCATCAAACAGCTGTAATTTAAATAAATTAAATAGAATAACAGAAATATGTATTATGAGTTATTTAAATTCCTTGCATTTATTTACAATTTTGCAACTATTTCGAAATAGTAAAATTTGATGAGTTGCTCCGGCTACAAAGAACTGAATTCTAAGCTACAGTTCTAACAAATAAATAAATTCATAATTAAATAATCAATTCATGATATTTTTTGTGTTAGTGACAATCACAGATTTTGTAATTATTTTACAGGGTATTCATGTGTCTGCCAGCAAAACAGCTGGCATGGCAAAAGTTTTAGTTGTCCGTGTGCTTTTGTTCTTGCTCGTCCTTTTGCCTCGACACGCGATTCATATTTTTCCAAGGCGAAAAGCGGCAGCTTCATATGCTAGACTGCTTATTGTTGCCGTGTATTCTATAGTCCCGATTGTTGTTGTTGCTGTTGTACTCGTTTGTTGTTCTGGCTGTTGGCATTTATTGTACGCCAGTTGACACAATGCACAACAAGGTGGGCGTAGACAGGACCTGAGCCCGAGTTCTGGGCTTACCCCCAAACAAAAAAAATGATACGAAAGCAACAAAGAAAACGGAAACTTTGTCATTGTTAGGTTGTTTGTGGGTCTCGGCTGCTGGTTCTACTCCTTGCCCCTCTCCTCGGGTATCTCTGATCCTGGTGCTCCTGCTGTCGTTTCTGCTGCTGCTGCTGTTAAGCATTTCCGGCTTTTATTGTTCTTGAGCTTGGGCCACCACTAAACGCTTCATCATTGCGCACAGTTTTCATTTCCTTCGCTTCGCATTTTTTGGTTGTTTTTGGGTTGTTCGTTGTCGCTTCCCTTTTCGCCACAGACTTAGACTCAAACTCAGACAGAGACGGAGACAGCATTGAATTGGTGTCGTTGCACGTTGAAATATTTATGTTGCGCCTTGTTAATTTATAATGTGCGCACCTTCTCTAAACCTGCTCTCAATAGCGTTTTGGCCCTAAGCATTGGCCACTTGTGCATGTCCTGCTCATTATATAGAGTATATAGTATCAGTCCGCCCTCCGTCCGCTCTCCACTCGATGGCATTTCTGCATGTCCCGGTGCCAAATCACCTTAGGACCAGAAGCATCACGAATTTCTCACAAAAGTTTTGCATAAATTTGCAGGAGGGGTAAATTTACGAGCTGCGAGTTTTGCTCGCTATGTGAAGTTTTTTGCTCTTTTTATATTTTTGTATTTTCCCTTTCAGCTGTTTTTTTTTTATTTTTATTTTTATGTGTAGAGTCTTCTGTTATTTGAAATTTACGATACAATAAATTTTGTCAAACATTTGAAGTTGCGCAAGCAGCCAAAGCCCAAAGGAGTTTTCCTTTTCGTTTTTTTTCATGGCCTCCGCTTTTGTTTTTCTTTGTTTGATAAGCCATTAGTCAAAATGACAAACGTTTACGTTGATTTAAATTGGAAAGATTTACAGTGCACACGTTTAAGGCTATTCAGATTGAAAACAAATGCAAAACAACAACTACAACCAGCCCAAGTTCAAGTACAAGTACAAGTACTTGTAAGCCGCGGCTTCGGATCGCATAGGCTTAAGGCATAACCCATGAGAAAGAAATTGAACCGCTCTCAAAAGGTAAGGGTAATCGATTGGGCGTATACAACCTTGTAATAAGCTTTGTGGCTTTATGCAAATTGAGACAAATGCTGTGCAAAAAATACACATTGCAGTTTTGTCAACTCATCTGTACAACTGGTAATCTGCATTCTATAAATATGAATTATAAGCATAATATATGTTATCATGGTCGAAATTTACATAAAGCGGTTTGATTGTCTCCTACTTTTGCAGTAATCAAATTTGTGTTTTTGCAGATGTGAATTTTTGTTAAATATGAGTTAAATGTGGGAAAATATAATTTTGATTACTATACGTATTTTATTTTATTTTAAAATCGATTTGATACAAAATACATAATATAAAAGTATGTAAAAACTAAAGAACGCAAAAATTAATTATTTAATATTATTAATTACACTTTCGACTTATTATCGACTTTAGTTATTTTGTATTGTTGTTGTTTGTATGCAAGTTAAAAATGAAAAAGAATTATACAAATAGAACAAAACTACTCACAAATTCCTTGCAGATTACAAACTACAAAATTATTTAATAATTTTTATACTCGCCCAAAAAGAACACTCTTTGCAATAATTAAAAATTTAGTAACGATTGCAAAATAAATTTTGAAGCTGTTAAAAAAACCAATAGAGTTCGGTTTATATTAACAGCTGCTGTGCTGATTATTTGAATACTACGTTCTAGGATGTTTATATCAAAAATTCATGAAATTTTCGGAGTTTAAGAAAATTATTATAAAAATAAAGCTTAAATGTGCTTAAAATGCAAAAATCAAATGAAACTACACTCGCTGCAGTTAATCAGCTTTCGCCACTCGAATATTGATGCTTGCAGTCTGTCAAGCGCAAACTATTAGCACTCAGTGTGCAGCACAATTGCAGCTACAACTTTTATTACTATTGAAATCGAGTACACAATTTTTACACTCACATTTAGAACTCTTACAAATCATTTGAAAATTCGGCAGCTGGTGGGTAAATAAAAGCCGAATATTGATTACATTCGCCTGCAGGCAGTTATTTGATAGGCAACTTTTAATATCCATAAAATTTCCATTTGCAGTAAACAACAACAGCATCAGCAGCAGCATCAGCATCGGCAAAAGAGCGATAGAGTAAAAACTGTAGTTATTTTTCTACACATATCAATTGCCATAATATTTTTTGGAGAATGCTTTTAGCCCGTTCGTCCATAAAAAATGCAAAAGCCGCTTCGGTGTACATTTTGCCCTAAAGCGTTGCCGCTCGCCGGAATCCGATTTTGGACATTTCACTGGCCCACCAGATATGTTCGCATTCGTATTTCTCCCCTCCCGTTGCCTCTCTGTCCCGTTGCCCCTTGTCCCACACGTGTTTCCATATTTTTTTGTTGCACATTTTTCCACGTTTTCTGTTGCTTTCGGCACGGCCTGAAAGCACAGCCAACAAATTTTTGCACTATTCGTTTCGTCCCCATGTGGACTGCCTTTCCCTTCTATTTCTTTTATTTTCTCCCTTTTTTGGGAGATGATTTTATTGTTGTTGCTGCTGTTGTTGCATGTGCAACGGTTTCATATCCTGTACTGGGGCAATTAAGTTCGTAATCTGAGCGACATCTGTGCCCGCCTAGAACAACAACATAACAACTACGATCGAGATTCTTGTTGCTGCAACGTTTTCAATATTTCGACGACAATTTCGAATCACTTTTTTTGCTTTCTTTTTAGGACAGAATGAGGTCTGATGGTGCGAGGCGGGTAGGAAGGACATAAAAGAACTGGGGCCAAATGGTAGCGTCGTTGTTTACAGCTTGTTATTAACTCTTTCGAATGCGAATGCGAATGAAGTTTTTTTGGCCAGCTGCATGCAGCTGTCGCATGCCACGTGATTTAAACGGCGAGCTGTAAATTCGCAAATAGCTCAACAGCGCATTTCGCCAGCGCCCCGGCCAGTTGGTCAATTACGTGGCACTGCAGAAGCCTATGTTGCAAGGACAGAACATCTCAAACAATACACAACAGCTTTCTGCACTCTCAACGGTTTTTACTTGTATTCAATTTAATTGCCAGCCAGCTCAGCTGAATGCTTAAAGCATGTTGTTAAAAAACCCGCGGAATAAATGCAATCTCCTCACTACCAACTTTATTTCAATTGAATCCAAGAAAATTTAATTTATCAGCAATTTATCCATGTACTTTAAGTTTAAGTGAAATTGAGTATTTTTATTATGATAAATAACATTTTAAACACATTTGAATAAAGCTTTAAAATAGCAGATAACTAATGATATTTATTTTGTATATATAATTTGGTTATTTCTTTCTACTTTAATTGGAATGAGAAAATTATACCTTTCCTTTTTGATAATGTCCGATTTTGTGTTTCATTTACAAAAAGATTAAGCATCTAGAATAGAATTATTAACAAGTTTTATAAAAGAATTTTGTGGGCTCATATTTATATTTTTGAGCAGTCAAAATCGGCTTAAAATGAAATTGATTTGGCATTGCAGTTCATTTTTATTTTTTATTTCTATTTATACATTACCATTAACATAAATTATTGCTACATCTTAACGAGTTTTTTAAAAGAACTCTGGTTACTTAAATGCTTTATTTTTTGGTTTTTGGCAATGCCTTTGCAGTCGATCTCAACCATCAAAAACCTACTTTACGCCTCCGTTCTTAGGCTCTTAATATCGGCACAAACTAAAAATTGATTTGTGAATGAAATTCACCTTTCATCGCCAGTTGAACATATCATAGTTTGTCTTCAATTGCAGAGTGAAATATAAAGAAATTTGAGCAGCAGACATGCAAATTCAAATATCACTAGTTATTACAATGCATGTCAGTTTTCAGATGCAGATGATGGACGATGTAGAAGACGACTGCAGCTGAAATCCTAGAGATTGATATCCTGGAGGATTGCTTTATGCAGCTGCAATACTTCAATCAGCAAGTGGCTTTGCATTTGCATTGTTAAGAACGCGCCTACACACAACACACAACACATACGCACACACACACTCGCACACTAGACACACACACATGTAAAAGTATTCAGTGAATGTTAACAATAGTCGTCCTGCTGCTATTTCTGCAGATTCGTAGCTGTCTTTCACCTTGTCCATTAACTAGCAACTGCCGCGCCGCTGCCGTCGAAAATCTGTTGGCCTGCTGGTCGAATAGCCGTATGGACTCAAGTGGCCGACAGCTGCTTGGATTTTGAAAAAAGAAATCATCCTTTTCAAATACCCTGTAAGAACAGGTGATTTACTAATGAGTGGCATGGCAAGAGGACTGAGAAAATATCGTTGATACAAATTAAGTAAAAATAATTATAATAACAATTGATAATTCATTTATTTATGTTATAGTCTAATACTATTGATAATTTTTAAATGTTTAAAGTTTAATGTTGTTATATATTTTATGTTTAAATAATAAATATATTCCAAAATTGTACTCGTATTTCGTAATATAAATATTAAAATAAATATATAAAAAGTATATATATTTTATTTAACTGTAGCTACACAAATAATACTTTACTTTTACTTTAATTTGTTCAACGGATTAGGTAATTATTATTTTAAAATTGTATATGTTGAATGTCAATTTTTAAATTATGTCAAATTCGTATTGATACTGTATGCACTGTAGATTTAAATATTTAGATATTTAATTTATGAAGAGAATTTTCTTCTTACATATGCCACACAAATAATATTTTAGCAAATTTATTTGAATGATTTTAGTGCTGCTAATCGTACAAGGATTATTACTTTATTGATAAAGATTCATTGATATTAACTTTAAACTTTATAAAT
Source organism: Drosophila immigrans (assembly GCA_963583835.1). NCBI lineage: Eukaryota > Metazoa > Arthropoda > Insecta > Diptera > Drosophilidae > Drosophila > Drosophila immigrans. The sequence continues at coordinate 19,595,722 of OY757141.1, forward strand.
CGCATTTCCTAAGATATCTAGCTAGTCGTGCACTGCCTGTTAGCAGACACCTCTCACTTTCAGTCTGCTTCCAATCCAATTTTTTGCCGCTTTGTGCCTAGGATATGCGTTGTAGTTGCAGCTGTCGAGGCGACGGCGAAGTCTGTGCCATAGCTAAAGGATTTTTATGGTTTTTCAATTGGTGCACGTACATACGTATATGTGTGTGTGCGTATTTTTATTTTTATTTTCGTCTTGGTTCCTTTTTATCACAGCGAAGGCAGCTGTCAGGCGTTGGCTGTGCTTCGCGTGGGGCATTCATTAGGGGAACGCAGCATGAAATTCTGGCTAAAAGCAGCCGACGAACTCGACGATGCCTGCGTTGCTGTTGCTGGTGTTGCCAAGAAAACAAAAACAAAAGCCCAAACACAAATACGCACGCACATCGAGTACAAGGAGAACAGGCGCATGGAATCAGCCATGCAGCAACAGCCTTGAGTGATAACATCATCATCATGTGTGCCTGTGTGTGTGTGTGTGTGGACGCAGCGAAGCATGCTGGCAACATGCCATGCTGCCGAGGAAGAGAACAGCAGCCGATGAAACCCAGAAACTGCAGCAACAGCCGCGACAATAACAGCAACAAGGCGAAAGAAAACCTTGGCAACCAAAAAAAACCCGTAGACAAGAACAAGGCAACAGGCTCAACTCGACTGCGACAATGGGCCAAAAACGAGAAGCGCAGAACGGCAGAAGGCGAACGGCGAAAAAAAAGCAAAAGCAAAAGCAGCAGCACAGAAAAAAAGATTAAATCAGGTAAGAAATTTTCGTTTGAGTTGTAAATTTGTGTTGCACCTGCCGTTAGCTGGCAGCCGGTTTCACTCACAGACGCGCCTCAGCTGTTGTTGTTACTGTAGTTGCTTTTGTTGCTGCTGCCGTTGCTGCTGCTCCTGTTGTTGTCACTCAGATGATTAGTGTGCAGCCTTCAAGCTGCGTTTGCGCAGCGTTCCACAGTTGGGAAAGACTTGTAGTTTTTTTCGGGTATCGCGTGCGTCGCTTGATCCCGAGATCAAGAAACCAGAAACCTGTCCACGCATTGCAGCTTGTTGCCAGGCGTTGCCAATCGCAAATTGGTCAACAAACTGTGCAAATGAGTTTGTGCGTCTGCCAGCACGTTAATGTCGAGAACCAATCGCCTTTGGGTGTTTCTCTTTTACATTGTTTTGTTGTGCCCTCGTCACAACAAGCACCCTAAACAGCTGAAAACACCTGCGCTAATTTACGCGCCGCTCTGCAAGCATTGATTATTGCTTTCTTTAATTGGCATCTGCATGAAATTTTAATTAAAAAATCCACTGATAAAGTCAGCACTGTTGTGAGCAGTAAACATCTGAAATTGCAATCATAAAAATTCAATAACTTTCAATTCATTGACAACATTTGACTGCATTATTGAAATGAGAGCAGCGAAAACGTAAAGGCCACACATTGATTATACTTGTTGCTCATATTCAGATTGCGAATTGAGATAAACTTGGCCTTCAGTGATTTAAATATCTGTAATTATGTTGCTCGATCAATTTATTACAATACATATGTACGTCTTTTTAAATATATAGCTATTTAAATTTTCAAATTATTGATTTAAAAGAGTATATTCATATTTATTAAGCATGAACAAATAAAATGAATTTTGGATTAACAAAATAAAATTAATGTACTTTAGAACGCATATATGAAATGAAAAGATACACTTTTAGCTTAATAAATTTAATTCAACAATATAGTTATTTAAATATTAAATATTTTTATTAATTATAAATATAATTGGAAATAAATAAATATATAAATGACCAAATCAATAACCAAAAATAGAAAACGTATTTGCTTATTTTGCATACGCATAAATTTGAGCAAATAAATTTAGCTTTCAAAGAATGATTTTGCAGCGAAGTGAAATTCATTGAAATTATATTTGGTTTAATATATTCATTAAATTATATCAAGTATATATTTTGCAAAGTTGAGTTTATTTTTGTTATTACTCTTTTTATTATAGTAAAATGCAATATTTTAATTTATCATTTGATTTTTAATTTCAGTCAATCATCATTTACTCGGAAATAACGATTGGGCCGGTTTGTCTGGCTGCATCGCGCTGCTTGGCGACAATCTGGTTGGCAATGCGATCCAAATCACGCCTGCCCATCGAGTTGAGGCTGCGGCCCCCCTCGGGATGCTTCTCAATCAAACGAGCCTGCTCCAGGGCCTGCAGAGCCTTGCGGATAGCCCCATCGGCGGCACGACAGAAGCGAGACGGATGCACGCCACGCCGCTTGCGGCCCCCGTAGACCTTGGTGAGAGCGCCGACTCCGGCCGGACTGCGAAAGTAAAGATGACGCAGTATCGAGGCACAACGCACGTAGAACCAGTCGGAATCCGAGGGAGCCAGTTCCTTGTACTTGGCCGATGAGATCCATCTGCTCGGGCACCTTCAACTTGCCGGTCCTCTTGAGGAACGCGGTGACCGCCTTGGTGACCTCGTGCTGATCAATATCCTTCACGGTGACTCCAGGCATTTTAAAGGAAAGTTAGCGAGAAGACTGAAATTAGAATAAGTAAAAATTAAATCACGATTAATGGGAATTACAGAATTAACAAATAATATTGAAAATAATAATGCTAAAACTTAAAAATAAAAATAATTAAAAAATAATAATCATATATAATGTATCAAATAATAATAATAAATATAATAAAATGAAATCATTCATAGTAATAATTATAATAAAATGAATTCTGATAGGATTAAGTATGGACAACGTTTCTTGCTTTACAATTCTTAAATCATCATAAATCAACTGTTGGGTTAATCAATAAATATTTAAATAAATAATTTAAAATATATACAATTTAAAATAATTATAATAATATATATTGTAAAATATATAATACATAAAATATAACAATTAATGTATTAAAAATAAATAATTCATCACAATAATTATAGTAAAATGAATTTTGAAAGAATTAAATTATTTGTTTTATTTCTTGCATAATTATGAAATCAACATCAATTAACTGCTAATAAATATTTCTACTTGTAGCGATAATAATTGCCTTCAATAAATAAATATATTAACGCTAGAGAGGAGCGTCTTTATTAAATGAAATGGGAAGTTTAAAGTTTCCAGAAACCGACTATGAAATAAAATGAAATTAAAAGCCCAACGCAAGGCTGTTGCTAAAGTAACATCTGCTGAATATATTTTGTCGATAGTGTGAAAGAATGTATAAAATTCTAAGCGGAGAAATGTGAAAGTAACCACGAAGTGAGAGTTAATGGCTTAAATGCAGCGACAATAACAGCAGCCAAGGTTTACTTCCAGGCCATTAGCTTAATATGCTTTGACCATAACGAGAACCGCATAGGGCAAAAGACAACACCATAAAAAGCAGCAATAACAATAACAATATTAACAGACAGCAGCAGCAGCAACGGCAGCAGCAGCAGCAACCATGACAACCAGGCGACAATGAAATGGAAATTGTAATAAAAAGAATGGAGAAGGGGACAACAACGAGAACATGCATTGCAGAGCAATGCAAATGGAAGCAGTTGCAATTTGCCGAGTTGCAAGGGCAACAGTTGAAAGGGCAACCACGACTTGCAACAGCATGTGTGTGAGTGTGTGTTTGGGGGAGGGGAAGGAATTGCCGGATGCGCTGTTAGCCGCACGAGTTGGCTGCATTAATGTGCAATGTGCAATGTGCAACAAGCTAGAACAGCGCGCCGCAAATTGACAACAAACAAAAGGGCAAAGGGGCAACAAAAATTAAAAACTAAACTGGCAAATATGCAACCAGCAGCAGCAACAACTCGTTGTTGTTGCTGTGTGCGGCTGCCAATGGCAGTTGATTATAAGCCCATTGATGTTGCTGACCAACGGGCAGCGCTAACCCCTCAGCTCAGCGTCGTTGCCAATCCGCCAAGCGTTGCATTTTTACAAAAAGAAATGCAAAAATACAAATGGAAAATGAAAAATGAAAAACGAAAATATTGCAAATTGCAACACAACGCGCAACGCAGACGCGCAATGGCAACAAAAGGCCGCAAAGTTCGGCAGGCAGGTGAGGCACAACTGTTGCAGGCAACATAACGCAACGCCCTGCCACGTAACGTTGCATAGACTTTGTGTGCACCGAAGCGTGCCACCCAAACGTTCGAGTTGCACGCCCTGCTCCTTGGCGGTCTGTTGTGCCACATGGGAACACACATTGCCGAATGCGCCATTTTTTGGCATATTCCTCCTGGCAACACAACAATTGCTGAAAATTCAACAGCAGCCAACGACGCCGCTAAATAAACTTCATTCTGTTCAGTTCGACCAACTAGTTTTTCTATTTTTTTTTTTTTTGTTGGCTCTTTTGTTTTTCTGCGCTTGTTTTTAGTTGGTTTTAGCTTTTAGCTTTAGCGCAAATGACTTTCAGTTTTGTGCTGCATTCAAAGTTGCACTTTAAAAACACTCGAAAGCATTCGAACAATAGCCATGAATTTATGCTCCTGCCACATGCCACCGCGCTGCCTTGCCACATGCCACATGCCAGTTCGAGCATTGTCTGTGTGTGTGTGGCGATGGTCAAGCAAACAAAACAGAACTAATAACAGAACGGACGCAAATGCTTCGTCCATTATGTGCCGATGTCGATGTCGATGCTGGTGCCGGGTTTCTATCTGCCTCACGTTTGATGGAATATTTAAGAATTCCGCTTGAAGTTGCCCCATAATTACAGTTGCTCCAACAAACTTCTATTTGTTCGAATTTCCATAATGCGGCGAAACCACTTGCCACAAAACTAATTTTGTCGGTTTGAAAGATTAACTCAATTTTATTTGTTTTCCATTTAGTCGAAGTTTTCATTTGTTGTGTTTAGAATAATTCCAAAGATTAGTTTTACTACATTTCAAATATACAAAAATTCCGATGCATTAGTTGTGATTACAGGTATTTGCAATATTGCATTTTAAGTATATACTCGTATTCTTTCTAAAAAAATTCTCATCTTTTCCTTTATCGATATATTGCCGTGCTTGGTATTTAATATTTTCTATGTTTTTTTTTATGTTCACGAAATGTACATTACTCAATTCGTGTTTGGCCAAAGCGGATTTCGTTCAATTTTAGTTCGTAAAATGTTCAAAAGATTGAACAAGAGAACAAGATTGTCCACTCAAAAGAAAAAGAGTCCCAAGAGTGCTTTAGGACAATTGAGAAGTATTCACAGTATTTATTTTAATGTTCATAATGTTCATGTTATATTTCGAATTTCTTATCATACAAGAGTCACTCACACTTGAGAAATATTTGAATTTTGCGAAAAAAATGATTCAAATAAAAAGTATGCACCACAAGCGATGCATTCTAATATTGATAGTATAGTATTTGAATTATATAAAACAATTCCAATCACATCGATTCATTTTCGTAGCATTACTAATACATACTTTGAACATTTAATGTAGGTCTGATGAACGTCTAATGTACGTCATCATCAGAACTTATCATGTTCAATTTATGAGATTTTGTTGACATGGTTTTACCGTATTTATGTTGACATTTGAAAAGGCAATATCGGGCTAACAACATTAACAATTGCTATCAATCGACATTGAAGTAAACTAAAAGGCTTTTCCTGTAAAACTAGATTATTGACGCTATTATCGCATATCGTAACGCAAATAATGTTAATATTATTTAACTTGCAACACATTTTTTAACGACTCCCATATGCTTAAGCACAATTGCCCTATATTAATATTTTGTTATTATTTAAGTAAACACACTAAGTAGCGTCTGTTTGTTTGATCTGACATCTGCTGTTGTTTTGGTGTTAACTCACCGCAGACACGCCATCTGTCAGAAGTGTAATATTTGCAGTACAAAAAAAAGTGCAAGGGAATTTAGAAATACAATCAACAAAATAAATATAATTTTTAGATTTGAATTTAACATTTTATTCATTGTTATTTAATATTGTCAATTACTGCTAGCTGTGTTCGATGTAAGATGAGTTAGAACTAGACTCGAATTGAAGAGCGCAAAACGTGCTCTTAAGAGCGCTCTCTCTTCTTCGCACACGCAGTGGGTTCGCTCTCTTTTAGCTGGAGTAGTGAACAACCTGTTCTAAGGGCCAACTGCTGCTGCTTGTTGCATGCTCTTCAAACTCGACTCCACGCAACGTCGCACTCTCTTCGCTGTCTGTCTCTCTCGAGACGAGAGCGCAACGAAGTCGGCGTCGTCGACGGTCGTGTATAAAAAGGACGAATCTGCAGCGCGTCGCTTTAGTCCTACGACAAACGCCGCGCTGACAACTTCGCTTGCCACAAGCAGCAGCCAAGAACCAAGTGAAAGTCAGAGACAATTCCACAACAGAGTCGAGTCGAGTTTTTTGAAATCCCTTCATCGCTCGCGTGTGCTTTGAGTGTGCTCCGAGTGCGAGTGTGTTTGTGTGTGTGTGTGTGAAAGCCGCTTAAAAGGGCAGCCCTCGAGTGGCAAATAACAAACAGCTGAAAGTGCTAAACAAAGTGCGTCAAAGTGTGGCAAGGAGTCGCTTTCGCTGACGGAGTCGGCGTCGAGTTGGAGAATAATTGTAATACTGTTAGCGCCGCTTTTTATAAGGTGTTTAGCTCTGGGTCCGTCATGAGACGTGGCCAACATTCGCATTTGCATAAATACCCGACGACTCCCCAACTCCAACAGTAAAATTTCACCCACAACAAACTTGCAACTTTAACTACAAAAAAAATAAAATAAATAAATAAACCAAATACAAACTTGACTTCAATTATGGCGGTCTTGAACATGCTGCGGTTGAGTTTCGTGCTGATCGTTGTGGCTGTGGCAAGCGCGCGTGGCGCCACCGCAATCATCAGCGATGTGAACAACATGTTGCGCGACACACAGCAAACAGCAACATCAAAAACGACAACTACAACAACTGCAGTGCCATCGTCGAGCGTGGAGCTGCTGCGCTTTGTGAACGAGGACGACAACAACAACAACAGTGAGGAGGACGATGGCGACAATGAGCTGGAGCTGCTGTCGAATGGCGTCCAGGTGGCAGCCACAAATAATGCTGCTGATAATATGAAGCTGGGCGATCAGGTGCGTCTGCTGTCCAAGCAGCTGAACGCGCTGATGACGCGACGGCGCGAGGATTACGAATTGCTGGAGCACAATTTGCGCAAATCTCTGCGGCTTACCACGGATGCGGCCAGCGTTGATGCGGATATGCGCAGCGAATTGGATCAATTGAGGTAAATTTCAAGGTGATTTGCACACGGGCCAAATTGATGGCTTAATTAGATGCAGCCGCAAAGCAAATTGCCTGCAACTTGCAGCCAACTTTGGCGCAAGTTTCGTGCCACAAAAGTTTCGGGCCGAGATGGCCAGGGCAGCGTTTAATTAAGTGGGCGTAGCAGCTACTAATTTTTATGGCTCACATGTGGCAGACACACGATAGAATACGCAGGAGAGACTGAGAGAGAAGCTGAGCCAATTAGGTGACGCCTCAAAGTAGGCAACACTTTTGCGCCTCGCTGAATTTTGATTGTCGTGTGTTTGTTAGGCAAGTTAATTTAAACAAATAAGAAGCTGTCTAAGCTCAAGCTGATAAGAAATCGCTGGCCGGAAACACGTAGAGCCGAAAGACCAAAAAAAGCAAAATAGCCAAGCCTGCGTTCGTTTCGTGATTTGTTTGTTGTCTTTGCAGACAGGCTGACTAATAATGATTGTCTCATCGACACACAAACACACATGCACATAGAGTCATGTGTGCGTGTGTGTGTTGTTGATCTAGAGCAAAGGACAACAAAAATGGCGCACTCTTAATTTACTGTACAAATAGCTTTGGTTAGTTTTGCTTTCGCTGCTGCTTCTGCTCATGTCGTGAACGTCGTAAACTTTGTCACTGACACCGTAAATAATTCAACACACGCGTGTGTACACACACACACACAGAAAGAGAGAGTGGGAGAGGGGGAGTGTGTGTGAGAGGGAGACGGCGACTCGCCAGGGCCAGTCAAACGTCATGTCAACTGTGGTTTATGTGACCCCGCCAAGTCGTTATCTGATTGCGGCACGAGCCAGCCAGCCAGCCAGGCAGGCAGCCAACAACAACAGTTTATGAGGATATCGCCTGGCTGGGGGGCGTGGCAAGTGGGGAGGCGGGGGTGTATGTGATCCATTAAACTGGTCGTCAGTTGGCGCTACTGATTTGCGAATGGAATTTGATGTGGCATTCAACGCAGCGCGTTGCAACAAAACCAGCCTCATCCACTTTGATAATTAAAATCGCAACAACATCTCAAAATCCCAACAGAATCCTACACTATATATATATGTATATATATATATATATGTATATCGTCTAACTGTCGCCTCGCAACTCGCAGCGTATTTCGCTTTGCGTATTTTCAATTTGCTTCATGTCATTGACAGCGTTTCCAATTTTTGCTTGAATGACATTTACTGCTTCTTTTACTTTTTTTGCTGTGTTGCCTTCTTTCACAGCTCACAAAAAAAAAGGGATGGGGAAAAAAATGTGTTGCAGCCATGCGAAAAATTGTGCAAATTTCAATGGAACACAATAGTTTACTTTGTTCACTGCATTTTTTCTATGCTGTGCGCTGCGATCACATGTTTAGATTAATTGAGTCCAGCGATGTCAGTGGCCATTGAATTGCATTGAAATCTGAATGAATGCATCAGAATCTGCAAGCGCATCATTCCAAATACTAATTACATTTACCAATGCTTTCTCTTTTTTAATAAAAATCGAAAAAATGTGCGAAAAAATATTTAATTTGATGGCGAAATGTCGATGGCTGCTGAGGCAGTTGACAGCAAACATGTTGATAACTAATTAAATTCAACATTTGTACATTTTAAATTAGTATTACAAATAAAATCACTTGCTTGAGAAGAGCGGAAAGATACTTCCACTTAATTTTTCGCTTACATGTTGATAACTAATTAAATTCAACACTTTTTTATTGTAAATATATTTTCATACTTTGAATTATTATTAAAAATAAAATCACTTGCTTGAAAAGAGTTGAGGGATAATTCTACTTATTTTGTCGATTACATGTTGCAGCTTGTTGATAGCTAATTAAATTCAATATTTTTGTATATTAATAATATATTTGTACATTTTAAATTAGTATTATAAAAAAAATCACATGCTTGAAAAGAGCGGAAGGATACTTCTACTTAATTTTTCGCTTACATGACATGTTGATAACTAATTAAATTCAACATTTTTTTAAATTAGTATTTTAAATAAAATCACTTGCTTGAAAAGCGCTGAAGAATAATTGTACTTAATTTTTCGCTTAAAAATTATGAAAACTTGGTTTATCAAGCCAATTTCTAACAAATTTTACTGGTGAAATTTACAAAAACTTGGCATATCTTTCAACTTCGCTCTTTTCAAAGAACTTTTGCCAGCCATCAAATTTTACAGCACACGCACACAGTTGCACACGTGCATCAGTCACCCGCACGCAAATTGAAATATTACGTATACGCAGCGTACAGAAACAAAAAAGCGTAGGAAAGAGAAAAAAAAAAGGAAGCGAGCAGTCGGAGCCAAAAATGAAAGTTTTTTATGAAAATTTCATGTAGCTTTGCTCTTTTGACAGTGAAAAATAAAACAGCAGCAGCAGTAGAAGCAACAGCAGCTGCTGAGAAACCACAGCGGCCACCGCAACCAACACCGCAACACACACACAGTCAGACTTGGAGTTGAAGTCGACGGGAACGAAGAAAAGTTGTTCGTTTTTGCTTGTTTTTTTGGGGGGGGAATGGAAGTTGAAAGATTCCCTCCGACTGACTACTTTAATTGTCTGAAATGCCACAAAAATGCGCACAACTTTTGAGGCTGTCTGCCACAAGTGCTAAAACATTTCCATTCTGCCACTGTTGTTTTTTGCGACTAAACAAAATTTATTTCTGCCACACTTTAACAATAATTTCGCATCTCCATCGCGGCTCTGTCATTGTTTGTAGTTGCTCGTTCTTGTTTTGCGGCGGCAAAGTTTCGCCTGCGATTTGTGCGAAATTATTTTGTGCAAGTTAATTTATGTTGTGGCGACACTCGACTCGACTCGACTCGACTCGCCAAAATAGCGCGCCATTAAACGGGGCTGATTGAAAAACTGCATGCGAATGAAAATGACGTGGCCAGTTTTGTGTCGAATGGAGTAAACCTCATGCGTAAATCTCATTATCGCGCTGCTTTTGGCCACACAGGCAATTAAGCCATCCGCTAGCCTGAAAATGTCAATTTAAATTAGATTCTGCCAGCGTTCTGTTGCCACACGTTGTGCGCTTCAAAGTCAATTAAAATGTTACGCATACGGGCTGGGTAATTAAGCAAGCGGCAAATACATATTTCTGCACTCTTTGCATTCGCAGACGTGAGGTGCAAACGCTGCGTGCCACACATGGCGGCAACAAGGAGCGCCTGACCATCGAGTGGCTGCAACAGTCGATATCCGAGATACGCAAACAGCTCGTCGAGCTGCAGCGCACGGCGGGCAGCGTGGCCAACGATGTGCGCCACAATGGCTACGAGGATCTGGCCACCATTCGCAGCGACTACCAGCAGCTGCAGCTGGAGCTGGCCGCTCAGCGCGAGCGCCAGCAGCAGACGGAGGTGATTGTGCAGGAGATGCGCGAGGAACTCATGCAGCAGGAGCAGGAATTCAAACACCAAGTGAACAGGCAACAAAACGCCGCCAAACAACACTCGAATGTCGGCGAACAGTCGGCGAGCATCGAGGAATACAGCAGCAGCAGCAGCAGCGGCAGCCAGGAAGTCAGTCAAGAGGTGAGTCCTTGTAGGCAGGTAACTTTATGCTAATGATCAGATAAGCACGCACACACACACACACACACACACACACACACTCTCAGGTGGAGTGCTTCAGCGTTTTATGGGTTTGAAATTTCTTTTTGTTGCCTGCGCTGCGGCTGCGGCTGCTATTTAAGTGCGCTCATAAAGCGACCAGGCGGCTGGAAGGAGGCGCAACTGGCCACCCACAACCTGCCTCTGCTCCTGCTCATTGCCATTATCTGCCCATTTTATGCCTTATTTTATACGAAGACGCGGTCTCACATTGTTTGAGAGAGAGCGGGAGAGGAGCCATCTGAGGCACGATGTGCTAACGAGCCGAGTGCTCTGCTCTCTGCTCTACGATACCCAAAGCCGAGCGCTGAGTGCCGAGCGGCCGTGCGTTATGTCTTTCCCTTTTTTAATGGCAACTCATATGCTGGCTTAAATTACTCATACGCACCGCAGGACGTCAACATATTTAATATTTAATGCCAACTCCTCGCCCCGGGCAGCCACTTAGCCAAACAGTCTCTCCCCATTGAGGAGCTGCCATCGCGCTCTCCTCCCTTTTCACCGTTGACGGCCTAACTGAATCATTAACATTAAGGTCAGGCAAATCGCAGACAACGACGCAGACGGAGCGACAACATGCTAACAACTTTTAATTATAATTAAAGTCAATAAACAGAAACGGCCGCAGCGAAAGTTGAAATCAAACAGCGACAGACTTTGCTGCCAATACCCTGGAAAATAAGACTTGGGGAAGTTAGAATTGAAAATGACAGCGAAAGTTAAAAATTTCAACAGACATCGCAACTCTTCAAAGATTTCATTATTTTATTTCTGTACATCTAAAGATTAGTTATCAACAGTTAACTGATGAGTATTAAATTTAAAATGAATTAAACTGAAAACAACAAAATTTAGAGATTCAAATTCTTAATTTTCTCTCTCTAAAAAAGAGTTATTAACATAGAAAATTAACTAAATTTTTTTGAGATTTAACCACTTCATTTTCCTATCTACTGACTAATAAATATTCTATTCAAAATTATTCAAATTAAATAATGCAACATTATTTACTTCTATGGTAGATAGAAAAACATAATAATTAGATTCATTTTGCGGTATGAATATCTTTTCCTTAGAATGTATGTATAATCTTTTGTTCTCCTCAGACTAAACACTTTACTCTACTTTTAAAGCGTTGTCATTTCGAAATGTATTCATCGAGTTTTGCAATAGACTGAAATGCAGACAGATCTGCTGGCCAAGCATATCAATTTTTTCGTTGCTCCCATTCAAACGCTTTCATCCTCGCACAGACAACTCAACGAAACCAACAGGTAAAGCCACACAAGCTGGGAGAGAAAAGGAGAGAAGGGGAACAAAGAAGCAGAAAGGGAAAAAAAAAATATGGAGCGTTGTGCTTCATTAAAAGGATTATGCGACGCTCTCGTATGTGTGTTTGCCACAGAAAATATGTCAGTGGGATACCCAAAAACTGGTTTACAGCCACCTGTTTGCAGTTCCCCTCCCGCCCCTTTTCGACTGCTCCCCTTTGGCTATTCGGTTGATATTTTATGAGAGAGCAGCTTGCCGTTGTTACTTTGAAGTATTTGTGCTCGCAAAAGTCTTCTTAGCATCTGCTTAGTGGGGAAATTTGCTTAGGGTCGAGTGGGCTCTCGCTGGCTGATTGAAAAGTGATGCTCGTTGAGCAGCAGACAAAGCAATTACTCCGACAAGCAGCCACTAAAAATTGTTGACCACAAATTGCTGAAAAAAAAAATAAAACGCACTCAAAATAAAGGCAAACAAAACCAATAAAACCGATGAAAGCGATAAAACGTGCAGTCAGGCGATTTAAGCGGCTTTCACAACCGACGCAGTCGAATCTGTTTGCAGTGCAAGGGACAGGATAACACACACACACACACTCTCACACTCACAGATATTTATGTAATGTTAAAGGGCAATGCTTTAGCAAAAAAAAAAAAAGAAGAAACCCCTTGGAAATGCTTGTACAATTCACGTACGCTTTGTGTATAGAATGAAATTGCTGAAAATTGCAAACAAAAAGCAGGAAATCACCTTTTAATCGCCCTCAGCGTTCGCAGGCTCCGCGAAACAAGGAGCTGGATGAGCAGGAGGTGGAGCAGGAGGTGGCCACCAGAAATTGGTATCCGCAGCCAGCTGCCAGCTGCTGATGTCAGAGACCAGTGACGGCTGCTGTCTTTTGTCTTGCCAACATTTGGCAGTCCCCTTGGCCAACAACAACTGGCAACTGGCAACAACTGGCAGCAGATGCTCTTGAGTGCCTTGATAATCAGTTTTGTATATGTATATATATTTCTGTTTATTTTTGCTGCAAGTGTATGTGTGTGTGTGTGAGCTTATGATGTGCGCGATGCTTCAGCACAATTTGATCCTTTTCATTATTTCTTTTTTATTCATTCGCATTTCCCACCAACTTATCAGTGAACCAGTTTTTTTTTTTGAGTCTCTCGTTGTTGAAGCCAAAAATGTGGTGGAAAAACAATGAAAGTAAAATGGCAAAAAAGCAATTTCTAAAAATTGTTATTATAAAAGCGCAGCACAGCAGAAATTAGGTTAAATTAGAACAAAGCAACAACAACAACAACAACAATAACAAAATATTGCACAGGTGGCTCGCCAAAAAATAAAACAAAAAACAAAACAGAATATATTCATACCTCTTTTAGCGTGGGAGAGTGTTTGTGTGTGTGTGTGTGTGCGCGGTTAAATTAAATAAACTCGTTTTTATTTGATTAAAATTTATAAAACGCAAATAGTAGAAGGAATTTGGCGAATAACCCCAAAGGGAAACAGCGCAACCAAAACAAAGGAGCACGAAATTCATTTCAGCTGCGGTTGCTCCACGACAAGACAAATAAAAAAAAAGCAGGGAATACCATTCAAATTAGTTTTATGAAGAGCTTTTGTTCACAGATATTGCACAAAACGTCACTAACCAGCTGAATAAAATGGTGTCAAAAAGTAAATCATGGACTGAAAATGGTATTCGATATATTTTCAATTAATATTTTAGAGCTTAAGCAGCGACTTTAAATAATTTCACTGCCCAGAGCTTAAAAGCAGAAAACTGTGAAGCTTAAAAGAGATGTTAGACCAGAAAAATCTTTTGTATTGACTGAACAAATATTAAAAGAAATTTAGATAGAGGCAAATTGAACAGTATTGTGGAATATGCGAACGAGCATTTAATTGACAAAGACACAAAAAAAGAAGAAGCCTTTGGCAGGACCTTTTTCTTAAGTACAAATATAGTCGAGAGCATTTGATGATGGCACTTAGTTGAATTGCCTTTACTAATTGAACTGAAATTGATGGCCAAGACCTTTCAACTGGCAGCATATCAAAGCCAGGACGAGACAGCAGCTGCCACTGACAGGACAGGACGGGACAGGACAACCCTAAGATACTGATGCGATGCTCTAATTGCAATGTGTGCAGATTTATAACAAAGCCAATAGAGGATAAAACATCGTAGGAAGATATAACAAATCGCATGATGGAAGCTGTCAGTAGCAACAGTTAAACGCAAATGTTTATCATTGGTTATTGATGCGCTTGCCAGGAGCAAAAGAAATACGCACACAAACAACATATTTGTGCTTGTGTGGATGTGTGGCAGTTGGGCCATTGTACATATGAGAAACTTGCTCTTAAATTAGCCAGGCAAACAAATGCGGGCCACACACAACAGACAGCAACGAACTCGAGTCTCGGTCTCGGTCTCAGTCTCGGTCGCAGTCTCAGTTTCTGCCTCTGTCCCAGTCTCAGCTTCAGTTTCGGGATCCAGTTTCAAGCGTACCAAAAATTGTTGTGTGTTTTTTTTCTGGTTTCGCTTTTTTGTTTTTTGCGTTTTGTTGCCTTTGCTGGTTTCTTGTATTGTGTGCTCGAGTGGGCCCAGCATTTTACCTTATTTATGTTGATATTTGTGCCTGCCTTTTGTTTTATGTTGCCATCTTCCCCCCCCTCCCGCCTGCCTTGTGGCTGGCAATTTGTTTGATTGTTCGAGTGCTTGTATTTTTCCTCTTTGTCTTTTTGCCTGTGTGTGTTTTTTATGTGTGCATGTGAGCCGCAGACAGACAGACGACAGCGAGTGCTATACATATACATATATGTATGTATATATATGAATATATTTATATGCATATGTACTCGTAGTTGATATTTATTTTATGAGTCAAATTACCTTTATTGAAACTTGGCATACACTTGAGATTCATGTGTTGTACGTCATGTTTCTAACTCGCTACCCGTAAGATTCCCCCAGTGGCAAGGATTGTCTGCAAGCATGTCCTTAACTTTTGCTAGGACTTCCAACCCACACAATATATACATATATTTTTCACTCGAAAGGATTTCAGGTGAGCAGAGAAGCAAAAAGAAAAGGAATTCAAGTGCTCGTTTTATTAAAAATTTTGTGCAATATTTGCGCATATTTAGTTTCAAATTATGCACACGTTTGCCATTTAGCCCGACGCTTTTTTAGCGTCAAAAAGCCAGTTTTGCGAGCTCCCAATGGCGGCCACCTAAATGCGCATTAACTTAATGGCACACACACACACACACACTTACACACACCTCACCCACACACACAGAAAGTAACTTTTTGAGCGGCACACAAAAGTCCTATTAAATTTTTACGACAATTCAGCGTGGAGCAGCAGCAGCAACAGCAGCAGAAGTTTTTTCTATTTTCCCTGCACACACACACTCTCTCTCACACACACACACACACACACACACATCTATAGCTACTCCCTGGTTGTCGCTGCATATCTGACGCTAATAGCAAATCCTTGTTAGCCTTCACTTGAGCACAACATGTAAAATTTTACTTTAAGCCTTGCGACGACCCAAAGCGGTTTATGCATTTTATGCGCGTGTGTGTGTGTGACATATGTAGGTGTGCGAGTGTGTGTATGTTTTGGATTTGCAAATTAATTAATCTAGCGACTGCGCTTTATGCCAGATTAGCGTTTCTTAATTACACTCTGGAAACAATCGGCGCCGAGTCGTAAAATATTTATGCGGCAATTTCGATTTCAATTAGCGCCGCTGTCACTTGCCACAAAATGTCTTTAAAATTGTTTTTCTCGAGCCTTCAGCTGTTAATTGGTATAACGGTATTTTGTGACTCGGCCTTTTCCACTCCCCTCTCCCCTCCCCCACCCCCACACAGAACGCATAAATCACATTTAATTATATTGTTGACGTCGCCTGCTGGAAATCGTATATCACCTTGGCCATTTTTGATAGCCATGCCCCCTGCTTCCTGTCCCGCCTCGCATCGTCGCCTGCCCTCTAGCGTTTAGTAGCAGCACCCACACACACACACACACACATACACTCTCATAGACTCCACAGTGTGTGTGTATGTGTGTGTGTCCGCCTGTCGAACGTGGCGTATTAGCAGCGTTCGTGACCTTTCGCATAAAACAGCAACCGTCGCTTCCTCTTGGCAGTGTCCTTGCCACACACCACGCCCCCTCCCGTCCTCCCGTCGCCCCGCCCAAATCTCGAAACGTGCGTGGGGGGGGAGGGGGGTACAAAGCAAACACAAACAGCAGCAGCAGCAAAAGCAGCAGGAAATTCCGTTAAGTTGCGCTTCGATTGGCAGCACAAGTTTCGCGTAAATATTCGTGCATTTTATTTTGTATTTTTTGCTGTGGCATAAATAATTGAATTTAAAGAAATCGCTCAAGAAATTGAAAAAATATATACATGCTGCACACTTCAAAGATTCTCACTGTATTATACATACTTTGGCAAAGAATTTATAACTTCAGTCAACTTTCCAACCTGCTCGAAAACCATTGAAAACTGCACAAATTTTCCACATAAAAATGGCTTAAGAAATTGCACAAAACTGGCAATCAATTAGAGCACAATTTTTTTAATAATAATTATAGTTCATTTAAATTAAATTGATGTGCTATTTATAAGTGAGACGCATTTTAAAGATTTACTAGACAAAATGAAAATAATTCTATTTTTTTTATGTTTTAATTACATTGTAGTTTTTTATAAGTGAGACGCACTTTAAAGATATTCTAAAAAATATAAATATAATTCTATTGATGTTTTTATGAGTGAGACGCTCTTTAAAGATTTACTAAAAAATATAAATATAATTCTATTGATGTTTTTATGAGTGAGACGCACTTTAAAGATTCACTAGAAAAAAATGGAAATATTTATCAAAATTGAAACTTTATTTTGTCTCGATTTTTTGCGTAACAACCTTTTTGATTTATAAGCTTGTTAAGTATCTTTGTTGCTGCCCCCTCCTCAGTTACTATGGCAAATGCAGATAGTATTTCATTTGAGTATCGCATAATTAAAGAGCAACATCAATTTTTGCTTTCTTTCTTTTGCTGTAGCTGTTGCTGTTTTTCTGTTTGCCTTTGCCATTCATTAGTAGCACATTTTTAGTTGCTTTCGTATTTCCGAGATACTTTATTAGTCAATTATGAGGGACATCTGCCGTAGACAAAAGCGCAGATGGAACATGTTCGCAATGAAAGGAAACTCAGAAGAGGATCTGTATCTGTATCTGTAACTGTAGAAGTTGCTGGCGTATTCATTACATTTCCTTTCACAAATCACAACTGTGACCCAAATGCCATTACCTTGGTTAACGCTTGTCACTCACTGGAATTATACTATGTACTGCCATATGCAGCTGCCTCTACCCGCCTCCCTGTGTCTCGATCTCCTCCCCTTTTTTTTTGTGGGGCATAAACAAAGTTGTGTGCGGCGCTTACATAGACAAGTTGCCAAGTTGCCACAACTAAATACGAGTCTGTGTGCGTGTCAGTCTGGGACTTAAGCGCGTTGCTGTCGCTGGCATTATTGTTGCACACACACTGAAAGGCTTTTGCATATCTGGTGTGCGACAAAGTTGTTTGGTTATGAAATGCATTTATAATAAATGGATTTAGGATTCAATTCCCCGCACACAAGCGCGCTAAGACAACATACATTCTATACATATAAGTAATGCAGGCTTTAAGGCAAAACTAATTCACGCTGCTTTTGGCTTTCTGTCTCTCTTGCAGATGACGAGCAGCGAACTGGCGGACCACCGACGACGTCATTGTCGCTTCCAGCAACAACAGATCCACAGTCTGCAGATGACGCAACGTAATCTGCGGCGGCAGATGAACGAACTGAAGTATCATCATATTGATGAGCGAGTGCGAAGCATTGAGCTGGAGCAGCATCGCATCGCCAACGCCAATTTCAATTTGAGCCGTCAGATTGCGACACTGGACAAGCTGCACATCTCCATGCTGGAGCTGCTCGAGGATGTCGAGGGGCTGCAAAGTAAAATGGACAAGAACATACCCGAGTTGCGACACGAAATCTCCAAGCTCGAGTTCGCCAACGCGCAAATTAGCTCCGAACAGAACCTGGTCCGCGAGGAGGGCAAGAATGCGGCACGTTCCCTCCAGGCGATGGCCGTCAGCGTGAGTGCGTTGCAAGATGAGCGCAACGGTGTCAAGAAGCTGGCCAGCACCGTCGACCAGCTGCAGGCGAACGTGGATCGTGTCCAAACGCTGGTCAACACCGAGCTGCACAACAAGGTAAGCCAAGTTAAACTCTTCTGAATTCCAAATTTGGGAACTTTTCGATCTCTTGACGAGAAAAGCACGTTTTCTTGAAAGTTCTAGAATGACATTGCAATGTCGTCGAAGTTAGTGACGGCAGAATGATTTTCATCTATCGATCATTGCGAATTAACCATCGCTAACCGATAGTGCTGAGTTCGAACAATATAGAGTACATTTTAGATCCCGTTTGCTGTCTCCATAATTTTCGATACTACAAACTTTTTGCTGTATATGATATTATTCAATATTTAATTTTTCTATTTTAATAATTTATTGCAATGTTAGCAAATTTATACACGATAAAGGATAGACAGGTTCATATTTCATATTTTGTTTTTTCAATAGTTTATTACAATATTTAATATTCATCTATTTTATTTTGAATTTTCGATATTAATAATGTGTAAATAACTAGTTCATAAACCCACTTATTGCAATATTGTATATTTACTATTAATTATTTAGTTTTCAATATGAATACAATTCTTCAAATAATTATTTTTCGTAATCACAATGAAATCCCATTCACTTATTAATTAATTGCAATTCAAATATTTAACTCTCAATTCTCGAAATGATTAATTTATTGGCATGTGAGCAAACCCTAGTTCCATTATTCGATTCCCATAAATCGTATGCCAGGGCTGCAGTAACGAAATTGTGCTGGCAGTGACTTCAACTATCCATATTTACTTAATAAATTGCTGCAACGAACTTTTAAAGCATTGGCTTCATTTAACCCAATCAATTTAATTATATTTTGTGCTTTCTCGCTTGCAGCTCTCCCACCTGAACAAGCCACACAAGCGACCACACCAGCAGAAGCAGAAGCAATCGACGGAGCTGGAACTGCAGGTGACCAGCAATGACGACGACGATGTTGAGGCTGAAAACGAGCTGGCCGAAACGCTGGTGGCCGAGTTGGAGAACGTGGAGGCGCAGTACGAGGCAATTGTAAACAAACTGCCGCAGGACTGCAGCGAGCTGTCGTCACAGGTGGACGGCCTGCATCTAATAGCGCCCGCTGGCCAGCATCATCCACTAATGACACACTGCACTGCCGACGGCTGGACGACGGTGCAGCGACGCTTTGACGGCAGCGCCGACTTCAATCGCTCGTGGGCGGACTACGCCCAGGGCTTTGGCACGCCGGGCGGCGAATACTGGATTGGCAACGAGCAGCTGCACCACTTGACGCTGAACAACTGCACGAGGCTGCGCGTGCAGATGCAGGACATCTATGACGACAACTGGGTGGCGGAGTACAAGCATTTCTACATCTCGTCGAGGGACGATGGCTATAGGCTGCACATCGAGCACTACAGTGGGAACGCGTCGGATGCGCTCAACTATCAGCAGGGCATGCAGTTCTCGGCGATCGACGACGATCGCGATATCTCACAGACGCACTGTGCTGCTAACTATGAGGGTGGCTGGTGGTTCTCTCATTGCCAGCACGCCAATCTCAATGGTCGCTACAATTTGGGCCTAACTTGGTTTGATGCGGGCCGCAACGAGTGGATTGCGGTCCGATCAAGCCAAATGATGGTCAAGCGGTTGTCCAGCGAGGAGTGTGCGCTGCCGACGAACAGTGGCAACGTGCCAGTGGCAGCCACAAGTTCGACGACACCATCATCGACAACGCAACGGCCGCTGGTGCAGTTCGTTGCCGCTGCGCAGGCGTAAGCGAGCAGCTATCAATCGAGCTAACAGCTTCAGTGAACCACCAGAGCCATGCCTACTATAGTTTGGAGTGCGTGCGTCCAAAAAACATATAGTATATGTGGAAGAGAACGTGTGTGTATATAGCTAGTTTATAGTTAATGCAAAACAAACAAACATATTTCAATAGAGCTTCAACCATGAAAAGTGCTTAACACTAGGCGTATGCGTAATCTAGTTAAATCTAACTCTAGTTCATTAATTACACACCAACTTGTCCGTGGAAATGTTCGCATGCAAGCGTGCATATTTGTTTTGTCTTTCATCAGATCTCATAGAGGCATAAGTTCACGCTACTCTGACAATTCAATAAATTGACCATTGAAATAATGCCACAATTCCCATTAATCTCCTCGCATTTCAAAGACGCGCAACGTAACGTAAAGTGAAACACAATATTATTCAAATCTCCTTGGGGCATATCATGAGCAGAACAAATAAGTGCGTGTATGTCTGCAGTTATTTCCATAACTAAACTAAACTAAACTAATCTAATCTAATCTAATTAATTAGTTCGTAAGCGAAAGCCAGTCTCTAGCGTAGGCATCTCAGACAAATAATAAATATACATAACTACTTACTACTTACACACACACACATCAAATATAGCTGCATTGTATATGACAGATTCTGTGTAGTAAGCGTCCATATCGATCGTATTGTGTAGACTTGAACGAATCAAGAGAACGTCATATAATAAGTCAATAACGTAAAGTACTTAGTCCTAATGTTGCTATCTGTAATTGTTGTACCATAGTTAATGTTGACCGCATTTCGATTCACAGCCAACTTTGCAGCTTCACTACGAGTATCGTTTTGTTCTTAACACACACACACACACACACATGTATGCCAAAGACACACATACCCCCAAACACACACACACACACAAATAAATAGATTATAATTTATGAAGCTCGAGACAAGCAACAAGCAAAAATAAACTATTTTCTGCAGTTTTGCATATACCAAAAAATACAAATAAACACTAAATATAACATTATTACGGTTGGCTAACATTGCAGCTAACTGAAGTCAATAAATGCTATATACTATATATATGTACAATATATATATACCTAGAGATATATACATGTATAGTACGCATTATGTATACATTAATTTTATGTACGTTACGTATTAAGTGACTCGAGAAAATGGAAAACTGGCTATAGCCGGCGTATTTTACAATAAATGAATTGATGTGAATTTTCCTCACGAAGCTTTTCCTCTCTCTCTCTCTCTCTCTCTCTACATATCTCTCCCTCTCTCTCTTCACCCCCTCAACAACAACAACAGCAGCAAAGGCAGGAGGGGCAATAAGAGCTGCAGCAGCTGCATCGAGTGACTGGCGAAATCTGTTGATAAACGAGTAATGGCAAAATATCTAGGTAAGGCAGAGCGACTTGGAAATACCCTTTACACAAAATTAAAGTCTCTATTGTATGAAAGAATATTATAGAAATTTATTGCAAATGCAACAAATATCTTAGTATTTGTAATTATAATTCACATTCAACTTTTTTGGCTTCTTCTTGTAACCAACTGACTTCATAAATACCATACTTATTTTGCTTTATCCTTCTTTGCGACGAAATCGTTATACCCTCAAGATTATAAAGCAAAGCAAATCTTTGCATATGAACAACATGACAACGCACTGCGTTGTGGCTCTCAGACTGTTGTCAATGACAACAATAAGCAAGAAAACAGCAGCAGCAACAGTAACAAAAAACATGAAGCGAAGCTCTGCTGAATGCGCAGATTTATGGCTGCATTTTCACACAGACACAGACGGAGCAAGAAGAATTCGTGTGAGGAAAAAATCCTAAAAAGGAATCGCAATCTTCTAAAAAAAGCCAAGAGAACAATGCCCCAGCTGCTGCTGTGGCTTGTTTTCATTGTTTCAGTTTGCAGCTGTTGTTGTTGTTATTGGCTCTATTGTTTTAGCCCGGCTTACAGATGGCTTGTCTGGGCCGCTGTCAGTCGGGGCAATCAATGCTAGCCAAGTAATTCCGGCCAAAATGTCATAATACCAACATCATACGATTAGCTGCCCCAATAAGTGTGCTGCAAAGTAATAGGAAAAATCGCAGAGCAACGAGTTATTTGAGTGCTGTGAATTTTCATTTAAAAATGCCAGCTGACTGACTCGATATGTCTGACAGTCTGTCTGTCCCATATCAATGGCAAGCCAAGCATAAGACATTTTCACACTGCACCAGCAAAAGCAAAAGCTCAGCTGCAATTTATCAGGCATGAGAGCACACGCCTTAATAATGGAAGAGTGCACATTTTTTACTACATTTGCAGCTGCTTTTGGCTCCATAATATTGAATCTTTTGCAGCATTGACTTGTGACTTGTGCTTTGGGTGGGCGGAAAGTTCTGTTGACTCTGGCGCCCATAATGTCATTGTGGATTGACGCACTGATCCTTATTTATGCATTTATTTTTGTTGACACTTTTCGCACTCGAGCAAAAATTGAAAGAAAAACCAAATATACTCAAAGACAGAAGCTAATGCAAGGCAGTCAGGCAAAAGGAAAGTGCCACAGGACCTTAAACCAACTCTATAGCTATTTGTATTTTATTATTTAGTTTTTATTTTTCATTTCGCCGAAAAAGCATGAAATAGAATTTGGCATCTCGGCCCAAGAGAGAGGGACAGACAGATACATACATATATATGGAGAAGCGAAAGCGACATTTAAATATATTTTTAGCTTTACTTAGGTCAGTCAACAGTCAACAGAGCGTTTTCTGCACCATTTAACCTAAGAACATCTTTCACAAGCAACTCAAATTTAGTGTGAACTGAATGAAATACAACCGAAAATGGAAAATAAAAAGGAAATTACGAACCCCGAACTTACCTTCGTTTCGGTTTGTTTCCTTTTATTTTTTTGGCTCGTATATATAAAAGTATTTACAAAGGCGACCGCTTAAATAAAAAGGGGCACAAATAAAAGCGAAAAGCTGCTGCACGCATTTAAAATGCAAATCTATTCATGGTTCTGTGGCCGTAAGCGGCCAACGGAATCTCCGCCTTTCCTACCACCCCCCAACCCCCTTGGCTCGCACTTCCGGCAATTAACAATAAGCCCACGTGGAGGAAAAACTGATTCTGCTGAATGGCTTTGCTTGAAAGTGAAAGTCATAGAGACGATGCTAGCCACAGAGAGCGGCGGGGCAAAGCGACTTCCGGAATGGCTCCAAAAAAGAGAACTACAAGAAGTTAAGCTGCATATAAGTGTATAAATTGTTGATCTGCCCACTTCGGACTTTAAGCAGATCACTTTAAATATTGGAAAATCCGACTGGCAGTTGTACAAGATTTTTGCCAAAATTTACACATATTTGTGCGCAAAATTGCGGCCATTCAACGCATGAACAGCAAAATTCATTTATGCAGCAATGGTTTAACCAAAAACCACGAGTTATTCAGCACCAACAATTCAAGTGAACTGAGCCAAAAACAGCTGAAATATATCTGAGAGCGTGCCCAGATATACAAACATATATATATTTATATATATAGTATGTGTATGTTGTGTTAAGTGCATGCACAATTTCCGCCCAATTATTTATGCGCTTTCAGCATTTTTATGCAGCGAGAGCAACAAGGCGTATGCGCAATTAATATGCTACTATAATTATCATAATTACACAGAGCTTGGCTATCGACTCGCCTTAAAGTGCAAGTTTAAATGCTATTTTGTTGCAAGTAAATTGAAAAAGGTCTCAAGTAATTTCATGCATTTAACACAAACTCAGTCGCAAGCATGTGTGTCTGGGCGTTTGGCAATAAAAAGCAGCCAACAATTTAATTAAAAAGCATAATGCCTCCCAGCTTACGCAGGCTCAAAGGCGCACACTAGCAACGCCAGCAACACCAGCAACAAATAAAACACACACATGCTCACTCTAAACACAAAAAAAAAATGAAACAAAAAAACAATAAACTTTTACGATTCTAATGTGTGGCACAGCAAATGACACAGAGCCGCAGGCAAAGAGCAAACGCTTGTTAGCTTTCCCTTTTAATCAGCCGGCAACGCGAACTTCTTTTTTCAGATACCCTGCAAACGAAATGCGAATGCATTCGAAGGGGTATGATCACTGGGAATGAGCGCATAAAATTCATGACTGTATATTTATTTCATTTTTAAGATATAATTAACAAAAAATATATACAAAATAGAAACAGAATTTAATGTCGATGGCTTTCTTTTGATGCAGATATTGCAAATATAAAAGAGATGTTACATTCCTAGACTGCAGAAAAAATAAAAAAAATGTTTATAAAAGATTCTGAACTTATTTAATTCGCAAAAGGATTAAATTTTAATAAAATATGGTTCGAATTTGTTTTTACACAGTTGTGTTTATTGAGGGCCAAGTATTTATACGTATACTCAATTTATTCATGGAATTATCCTGCAATAAATAATGTTATTGAAAGATAAATAATTGCTTTCTTTAATTAAACTATCACAAAATAAAAATGAATTTATTTATCATAAGCATAAACTCACAGTGAAACAAGGAGCAAGTACACTTTTTTATTGGCGAAACCAATTTTCAGATTAATACTTAATTTTTAGAGAAACTAGACAAATAATTTATATGCTAGATATTACTGAAATTGAAGTAACTTTCCCAAAACTAAAATTAAGATTTTTTTAAATACAAATTGTAATCGGATTAACATCTGTTTAAAACAAAAAAAGTTAATTAGATGAAGAAACTGTCAGTGAAGAGTAGCTCGCAGTTAATCTGTTTTGGCTTCACGATTCTTGTTAGTTTTGTTTTTTTGCGGGTATTTTTGTCCCAAGTTCCACTGACGGCTAATGTGGTTGTGGCCAGACCAAGCCCACATTCCCGCCTGGCCCCCAGCTGAGAGGAATATGCTAATTTTAATTAGCGAAAAATTTACATATGCTACGCACACAACTCGCACTCTCTAGTCTAGCAGAGATATGCTTACGAGTATAAGTGCTTAAATAGATATTTTGTCGCATCGTCCCTTGTCTCCCTTCTGACAGCATAAGCATGAAGTTTTTGGCCATGTCACAGTAATTAGGCCAATTATAAATGTTATTGCCAGCAAAGTGTGCGAACTATTTTAATAATTCACGAAAAAACCTAATGGCCCCCTTTGAGTATCAAACCAGAGCGAATTTGCATTTTAAACACTGTAATAATTGATGCAAATTAAATGTAAATCGAATTTATAGGTTAAATAATAATAGTATCTAATTGATCAAATATGTTGGTGCGAATTGAATTTAATATCCATTTGCACAATCTAGCTCACATTAAACACAATGAAAACAATCAAAATCAAATGCAGTTGCCAGTAATAGAGAAATGTAATGTGGTTTAATTAAGGCATGACTTGTAGTATAAAACTTTTGCACATTTTAAAGTATTTATTAAAAACTAAATTTCTTTGTAGTTAATTGTATTTATTTAATTGTTTATATGGAGTTGCCTTTAAAGGTCTTTGCTGTTGGTAACGGATCAAATTTAATTTAATTTCTGTCATTTACAAACTTATTTAAGCTTTTCCTCTGCTTTTTGTTTTATGTAAAAATAATGCTTTTATAAACATTTTATTTACATATTAACAGTGAAGCTTAAATGGTAGTTTATTCATCACATCCTCTTTCTGATAATATTAAATAAATTTATTTCTCTATCTAAATAGTGGATTTAGTGGAATAGTGGAATAGTAGCAATTTGTTCATTAGTTTTTAGCATAAGTAATAATCCATTTACATATTATTATTGTGCTTCAAATATAATTATTTTTGTAGCTTAAATATTAATTTATTCTATCACACATCGTATTCAAATGTAGATATTTTTATTATTCTCGTCATTTACCCCCGTTCTTATATGCTGTTTGACTGAATGCCAAGTACACAGCTTATATAGTATATTTCCAGCGATTAATCTGGTGATTATGTGTACACAATAGAGGTTATCAAATAGCTTTGTCCTTGGCTTAAGTTGCTTGCAGCAAGAGCCAAGCAAAACTTCTTAACTATAATAAGTCGGTACCTTAGAATCAAACGTGTGCGTATATATTTGTATTACTGGGTCACCGCATAGAGCCCTTTATGTTGTTTGATCGCAAAAACCCCCCAAATAAGCCAGCTTACACAAAAAAGCTAAAGTAATCACGACTCGCAATCTGAAGAGACCTTCTGCGCCACAACCGAAAAATGCACAATTTTCGTTTTCTTTTATGTGACGATGGCAGGATGGCTGGGGAAGGCTTTCAAACTCAGCCTGGCAGTTGTGCTTCCTTTTTGGCCAGGGCTTGAGCCCTGTGTAAACGCTGCTAAAAGTCACATTGCATTCAAATGCAAAAAAGGAGGGGGGTGGGGGAGGATCCTTTGTCCTCTGTCCTTATCCCTGGTGCTGTGAAAGCCTTATTGTTTTCTGGTTTTTATCTACTGCCAGCGAGCGAGCTGCTATTTCACTTTTCTCACTGCAACTGCGACTACAAACTGTGGAAGGCGATTATTGTTGCAAAGTTGGTTGACAACTTGCGTCAGGCTGAAGGCAAAAACTCTGCCTCTGAGTTTGCCTCTGAGTTTGCCTCTGAGTCTGCCTCTGAGTCTGATGAGGTGGCCAGAGAGTTGGGATTGTTGCTGCAAGCTGGCTGCCAGCATCGTAATAAGGCATCAAGCAAAAACTCTACACAAAATAAACAGTTGGATGGGATAGTTAGATAGTTGGATGGGTCTCCGTGGCTGCGTCGTCTGGACGTTAGCCTGTATTATATGTCTTGGCCGTGCTGAAACTTTTGCCATTTTATAACGACTTGCAATTCTGTATTAATGTTATATTTAACTTGGTTCACTTTTTTCTTTTCCATACCATACCAGCTTTTGTTGTGGTTTCTCCAAGTTTATGTGTGTTTGCGTCTTGGCCCGTGGGTCAATGGCAAAAGTAGCAAAAGGCTGCCTGTTTGGGGCGGGGGGAAATTGAATATCCGTTAGAAAATTATCAATTTATGGTAAAATGAGCACTGATTGCAATGCCACGCCACGATACGTATTGAATGCGCCACTGTGCTTTGTGGCATTTCGTAAATTGAAAATGTATCGAAATGAAAAGCAAACCAAACCGAATCGAATCGAGATGGCAGCAGCCAAAAGATGGCGGGAGTCAACAACCAGCCAGCAAGCAGCTGGCAAAACAGCATTGCCATCGGGACTATAATGAGCAAGTCAATACCATGGACAGCTCACAAACACACTGAGACACACACACCCACAGAGACACCCACGCACGCAGACAGCAGGCAATCGATGAAGAGCAAGAAAGAGAGCAACGGAGCACTCAGTACTGAGGTCCTGCGACACTGCGATAAAAAGCAGATTGCAATTTGTTTTACTGATTTCCATGCTTTTGGCTTTATTTGCACGACGGAAACTTTCATTAACATCAAAGGGAAGCAGGCGGCAGCTGCCGGGAAGACCCGGAAGACAAGAAAAGCAGACAGCTGAGAGCTGAGAGCTGCTGTTCAAGCTGCTGCCTCATATATTATATAACAAACACATTCGGTAATGAGTTGTGTGTGTATTTAACATGATACTTGGCCAAATGGCATGATTAAGTGCCATTTGCATTGTTCATTTATGCAATTATTTATGATTAATAAGCCACACTGCACAGCAAGTCATGCACAAAGTCAAGTCCACTCCATGGCATTAGCTGAAAGTGACAGCCCCAATACCAGATTACTCGCAAACACAAATCAGCCCAAGATCAGCTTTAATCGCCTTTAGCATCAAAGAAACTAGTGACTCTTGAGAGGAAGTGTTGCAAGTGATAAGTAAGTATGCTTCTAAGTTAATTAAATGGTTTTGTCTAATGCAAATTACAAATATAAATATTTTCAATAAGTCAGACAATTTTTATTCAATAAATCATTAATTAAAAACAAATTATTTCCAAAGTCTAGAATCTCAGAAAAAAAAAAACAAACTATTGAACTCTGTGGTAAATTTGAAATATCTTAATAATTTATCATAAATTAGGAATCTATTTAAACCAAAGTAAAAACTAAAAATGTATATTTGAAAATAATAAAACTGAATGCCTTTTACTTGACTGATATTTAGCACCTCAATTAAAAATGCAAAAATGATTGATTTATTAGAATTGTTAATACACTCAAAATATATAAAACAAAATTTTCTATAACAATTTATTTAATTAACTGAACAAATATTAAAAACAAACAAGTAATTGAAATAAATGGCAATCATAAAATATAAAAATGTAGCATTTATTTTAACAAAATGTATATTAACAATGTTAGCTTTGTCGATATTGAAAAGCTGTCTTTTAAAGCACAAATATAAATATTTTTTATAAAACGGAAAGCACCTTTATTCCTTTCGAGGCCTAAAATAATGTGAGTTGCAATTATTGCGTTAATGAATGGTTTTGTATTATGAACTGAATTGAATTGAAGCTAATGTCATTGTGGCAGACATAAGTTGGCAGTGCGAACCTCAAATATGTCTAATTGGCCACAAGTTGAAGTGCAAACATTTGCCGCCAATGAGAAGCATCTCAACAATTTCATAAAATATGCGAGAGAGAGTGCAACCAATTACATTGGCAAATAAAGGCCAGAAATGAGCTTCGAGTACACTCACACTTGCCATTCACACTCGACCAGCAACCGCCGGCATCCCATTCGTATTCACACTCACACTCACATTCGCATTCACATTCGCATTCACATTCCTCTATACGCATTCAGATTTAGATTGAGCCAAAACAAAAGTCGTAGGCACAAAACTAAATTTATGTGTACATTAACTTCCTCCGACCTTTTGCCCCGCCCCCCCCATCCGCCCCTTTCGTGTGGTATGAGAGAAAGATGTCGAAATTGTGTAGCTTTGTTTGTAAGTAATTTTAACAAATTTGCGAGACATTTGTGGCCTTTTGTACAAATATTTAACCTAGTGTTTTTGTGTTTCGTACAGTGGCTGTGGCCTTTATCATTTCGCTCGGCTTTTGTTGTTGACTTTTTGCGGCCAAAAAGGCCAATTAACTTAAATAATTAGCCAAAGTTTGCGGCATTCAGATAAAGTTGTTGTCGCAATTGGGACCTGGTTACGGTCGAGGTAGCATTTCAACACTAATGGCAACAAATTTCAATAAAATCCCCCATTGTTGTGTCCAATTGCATAAGTCAAGGCAAACTCCGAAGCTTACTTCAAACACACATAACTCAATTTACTGCTTTCAAATTGTAACAATTTAAAATTTAAAATGCAGGGAAGAGTTTCAATACGCACGAAGCATCATCTGAAAAAAGAAAGGAGTCCCAGAGCCAAATATTGGTACCGAATTATCGGCCGTACTCTATATTGGGGTTTTGTTCTCACTGTTATCGGCCTAATCTGTCTTGGCCTGCATTATAGTTTCCAAGCCGATTTCGGACAGTGCTCAGCCTATGACATCAAATGCAATTAATAAACTTCGGTAAGGTATTTTTATTTTCTATTTACAAAATATTAATAACTTATCTTAACGTAACTATAACCTACGTTTTTATTTTTAAATTGTAAATTATTAAGTTGATCGTCACTATGGATAACGTCGTTTAGGGTAAAAAACAAAGGCTGCATCATTGTATCTACTGGACATAAGTTATGATTTAAATAATGCTGAGTATCTCTTTGATATTCTTTTCATTAATCCAAAAAAACTCTACTGCACAGACTACGAAGTAATGTGCATTGATGTAAGTAGACTACTTGAGAAAAAGGAATATTTTATTTTGTATTATATTCTTTTTTTTTACAGGTCGACAATTTAACTTCAAGTGACTAAAATTTCTTTTTTTGTCTCTCTTTGTCGAATACATTAAAAAACCCTGTTCAAATGAAGGATTAAATAATGTACAACAAACAATTTAGAATTTCTATTTTATATAAGCTAAAAATAAATGATGAAATGAAATACCTTCATAAGCTGCACTTCAAATGATTGAAAGTGCAGCGAAATTGCTGAAAAGCAATTTTAAGATCAGCTCCTTTGACAAACAAGTAATTTATTCGAGCACATTTTCTTGCTATTTTAATATTAGAAATAATTATCATAAAAATCTCTGCAACTGCAGTTGAATGAAGCGAGTGCATCTTCTACTCTGATAAGTTATTAAAAATGAATCTGAAAGCAAAAAAAAAAACGAAAAACTTTCTCGCTGCTTGCATGAAATGTGCTCAAGTGTGTTTACTTATAATTACGGATTTGTGCTGAATGTCGGCAAAAGTTTACACATGAATTTGCTTAAGCAGATAGCAAATGTTTTACTTACTCGACGGCATTTCAATAAAACTATCCGGTCTTAACAATTTCCATGGCTTCATGCTGGAGTATTCTGAATTTCCATTCAAGCTTTGTGTACAGTGTCTGTCAGCAATCAGCAGTCAGATGCCTGGCAAATTCATTGACATCAACTAAAACATGACCCGACTCTTGTTGTTGTTGTTGTTGTTGTTCGACAACATGATATTGCATATCTGATGGATTTGCTTAACTGAGTTCAGGAGGAAAATATAAAAAACAAACCTGTTGACCTACTACACAGCACAACATGTCGAGAAGCTTTTCAAATTTATTGAAGCGTCTGCTTTCTCGCTCTCGCTCCTGCTCTGTTTCTGTCTCATTCATATGAATGCACCCGCAGAGTGCACTTTGCAATTGAATGCATTCGAAGAAAGCGCAACGAATCTACTTGTCGGGTACTCATATAACTATGGTTATAGATTTTATCAGCACAACAAATTGCAGCTATCCACATATTAATTAAGGTTTTTGCTTTTGCTTTCGCTTTTGTGTTGATTATTTTGTTTTTTTGGTATTCATGTTTTTCCTCCAGCCAACGCGAAAGTCACTTGTGGCCAAAAGTTCAGCCACACACATGCATAAATACAGCCATAAAGTCGTAAATGCAAACAACAAACTGCATACTAATGATGTCTCTGTTGTGGTCTGCAATCCTGCGCCATCCTCCCTCGTAATTGGCCCTTGGGGTGTCCAAATAACTCGCTGCATTCATGAGTGTGTGAGTGTATGAGTGTGGGTGTGTATTTGTGTCTGTGGGGGTGCGGGTGACTGCTGGTGTTTATCTTTCTTTGGGGCTATGATTTAATACACAATACACAATACTATACATGCGGAAATACAAGCTTTTCTTGGCCCAAATATGCATTTGATTGCTTGTTTTGGAATACTAAAAATGACACCAACTGCAGTTGGTAACTGAGAATTTTATTTTATTTATTTATTCAAGCAACTTGCTTTCGCTTCAAGTATATCGCTTTATTAATGCGACAGTCTCTACATTATTAAGACTTAACAATTAAAAGGTTAAACGTTGAGCAAATCACTTAATTATATACAATAAAGAAAAATATTATAATAATGATATTTCTATTAGATTTCAATTTTATTTATTTATTTATTTTTTGGTTGAAGGAAAACTTAGTTGGAGATAATCTGTGTTAGCGAAATATGAAAATTTTAATGATAAATGTAAATTACCAATGGCAATCATTACAGCATTGTTCAAAATGGAAATTAGTTAATTGAAACAGTTGATTAATGTAAATGTGATATTAATGTTAATATAGGAACCATTGAAATGAAGATAACATATTGTACTTATGTCAATTTAAAGCTAAAAATCTATTAAGTTTTTTATATACATATATTTATATATAATTACAAAACAATATTGATAAAATTACTAAAAGTATATATAACTAGACAAAGACAATCGATACTGCAATTATATAAAATGAAACACTTGATTAATTTTACTGTGATAAATAATGACATTCAAAATGCTCTTTATTTATTTGCAAAAAATCCATTATGAAATATTTTATATTCACACTTAGCTAATGCGGTCTGAAGACAGTTTGGCGAATATATCTTGTTTAAAGCAAGTGTCATTGGGTGTCATAGAAGTTGTTGTCAAGGTCAAGACAGGCTTAAAGTGATGAAAATAAATGTGTGTTTTTATAACAGACTCTCTCGAATGTTGTTCCATGGCTCTGTGGTTGACACTTTCTGCACAGCACAGCACAGCAGGTGAAAAATAAATAAACTTTTCAATTTACAACAAAGATTTATTGCCAGCGTCTGGCCAAAAGTTTTGTTATTAGTCGATTCTGGTTAAGCCTTAAAGCGTTTAACTTTTGCGGAATTAAAATATTCGAGATTAAACCAAATATTTTTGCTGCTTCGAAAAGTAATTGATTTTATTATATTTGCAAATAATATCAGTCGCATCAATTGACTGTCAATCACAAAGGACACCTGCAAATAATTGCTGTCTGTCGGTCTGCATGTGTGCCCGATGATAATTGCAGGCCAAACAATGCAGTTAACGAGTTTATAAACATCAGATTCCGCCACATGTTGCGTATGAGTAATACTAAGATATCAGAATTTGCATAATTGAGCTTCCGCTTCCGTTGCAGACAGCTGAAGTTTAGCATAGGATATTAATTGTTACACACGCACACACACAATGATAGCGTATGTGTGCAGCAAGTAAATTGCTTCGAGTACAGTTAATACTGTAGAGCGAGTAGTTTCAAAACAATGCTAAGAAGCTTAACTGCCTCTCTCGCACAGGATGCTAATTAACAATTTCGCTCAGACAAAGGACAAGAAGGGAAGTCTGCAGCCCCCGTCTGTGGTTTAGTTTCGAGGCGAACATGCAGTTCAGAATGTTTGCACATACATAGTTGAGTCTTGAGTTTCTTACTCTATATCGGACACAACATTGTCTTGTTCTCGGACTGGCCACAGGGCGCATAACAATGACCCTGGCTTCGAATACTTTCTCCCTTTGCTTGTGTGCATTTCTTTTTTGTTTCTCAAACAATTTAACAGTGTATTGACCTAATTGTGAGCTCTTGCTATCGCAGTCCCTCTCTCTTGCTTCGTTTGCCGTCAGCTTTTGGCCTGGCACACGCAAAACTTATCCTCGACTTGAGTCCATTTTGGCAAGTTAAGCCAAGGACACTTTGGAATTTAAAGCAACCCGAAGAATAGCTGAGAAGCTGTAGCTGTAGCTGAAGCTGTTGCTAAAGCTGAAGCTGAAACGAAAGCAAAAACTGCTGACTAACGGATTTAGTTAACTTTGTAGCCAAGTCGGGTTAAGCCCTTGATTTGGGTTTAATTTTCGAGCTCAATTGCCAGCTTGATACCCTTTCCCTTGCAGCCAAGAAACACGTGCCAGCTCCAGTCCGATTACTTGTCGCTTTGGCTGTATTGCAAATTGTATTTAAAATCAACACGTTTAAGCGCAAAAGGCGTTGACATGCCCCGAAAGACAAACACAACTTTTCTGACATTATTTGAGAGTTCCCATTGTTTCCATTTTTATTTTGTTCACTTGCAGCAAGAGTATTATAATTTTATCAGCAAGCCTGCAACGCATTTCGTTTGGAGCAGCTAAGTCGCTGTGTCTATGCCAAAAACTTTGCGACAACTTGAGCAGACTTTATGCAGCTTGTCTTTACACTTGTTTGCACGAGGTATTGCTGATTTTTAGCAACGTTTGTGACGTCTCTAAGAAGGGAATTTAATATCTAAAATGGAGAACAATAATAATTGTATTTTTAGAAACAAAATGGTATATTATTATTTTTTTTCTGTTTCCTCCTGCAATAAATAATAACGAATTCTTTTAATTTTGTAATTATTATGGCTTACCTTTTAAATAAAATACATTTATCACATTACATTTCTAATGGAATAGTTCATTATCGTCATCTTAAAAAAAAATGAGATGAAAAATGTGCTCTAAAATAATACAAATTTAATTTCCAAAAAATGTTCAAATTAATAGTTTCGTACTATGAAACTACAAAAAAAATGAATACTAAATAGTTTTGTAATAGTTCTGCTTATTCGTACCATATAATTGAATTTAAAGATTTATTAATTAATTTATGATTGGTAAATAAATTAAAATATATTTTCAGACATTTTTCCAATGGGAATGAAATTACTCTGTGATTAAAAACAACTGCGAGTTGAATGAATAAATAAACTGTCATCAAACGAATTTCCAAATAATACATAGAGATAAATTTTATCATAAAAACGATTTACAAAATATTTGTTAGATTTATAATTATTTAGTTACAATAGCTGTAATAAATTGATTATATTGCGCTCTTGGCCAAGTGGTAAGTGTATTCACTGATCGGACCAATACATTCGATTCGTGTTGCTCTGCTTTTTATATATTGTGATGAAAATATAGCAACACGTGATGTGGTATGTAAATATGGGGCACACTCTCATACCTACACACATGTGTGCACTGTACACTGTGTCTGTGCGACTGTGTGTGAGTGTGTTTACATTTGTGTCTGTTTGTCTGTTTGCGCTTCCGTCTGTCAGAAACAAATGTTCTTGTTGTTGTTTATGTTCATAGCCGTCGTAATGATTGTCACCCTTCACTCCTCCTCACCGCGCCCCAAATACTCTCTCTCTCCCCTCTCGCCACTCCCCTGTGCACGTGTTTCCTCTTCGATATTTGCATTGGCATTGCATTGTTCCGGTTGCTCTGCTTTTGGCATATATGTACGAATGTACGTACACATTATGTAAATGCTTTAAGCTCGTTTAAATACTTCATACTTCAAGCATTAACAAAAACACAATTCCACGCAAAGAGAATTAAGCACAACGCATGGTTGCGTTTTAGCACAAAACCGTTCTGCTCGAAAAAAAAGCTGTTAAAATTTGTATATACTCGTATATAATATTTTAAGGTGCGGATCCCTTTTTTGTTGCATTGACATGTGAGGTAATAAAAGAGAATGCAGCACAACTGAAAATGTTCCATAAAAATCGAAAAGAGCATAGTTTATTACGGCAAAAAGGTATTTGCAGCAATATAAAAGCATTGCAGGGTTTAAACCGAGCTTATTTGTTGATTTAGTGACCACGGCGTATGCGTGATATTTTAAGCAAATTATTCTTGTCATTCATCAAGGCAAAGTTCAATTGATACAGCGCTATTTGTAAAGATACGCTTAAGAGCTTGTTGAACATTAAATAAAATGCATCGATTATAATTTATTGTTTGCCAACGTCGTATAATATTAACATTTTATATGGCCACAATTTTTTATAAATATTTTTCCAAATAAAATAGTACTTATTTATAATATGAAATGAATAACATATTTTAATTGAATAAAATTAATTAAAAAACGTTTCTCATTTTGTAATTAACACTTTAAGTATTAACTATTCAAACTTGAAGTTAGTAAACAAAATCATTTATAATTTATTGAGCCGATGTCAGAATATAATATTAATTATATTTTACTTTTCACTTTTTATAAATAACTTAAACTAGCTAATTATCTTACAATTACAGTGTTGTCTCCTTTTTTTTAACATGCAAATGGAAAACATATACTTAATAAATAAAAGTTTACCAAATATAAAGAGTAATAGTTTGATTTACAAATGTATATTTAAAGTATTCAATACTGTCCTAAACTGTACTTATATTTATAAACTGACTGATTGCTACCATTATTGTTATAGAACGTATCTCATAATTACAATTACTGGAGAAACTGCAGAAGTCCTTTTAAACCCGGAAGCTTGCTCTAACAACATGCCTTGACAAGCATCGAGCACAGCTGGCACATAAGAGAAAGAGTTGGCAAACTATTGAGTTAAGTCTATCAAAGCAGCATCAAATTTCAAGCACTCATAACTCATAAGGCGTATGGCTCAAATGCATCTCACAAAGGAGTCGACAAGGGAGGCGAACTAAGTGAGAGAGCGAGCAGCAGCATCAAACATAGATAAATTAAAGTCCACTCAAGCACAAATGCAAGTACTTCAGATCAGTTGACTGCACATGTTGCTGCGGCTGCTGTGGTCAGAACGGCTTGAATGGGAGGCAGGGATAGAGAGGGGAGGAGGGTGAAGGGCTCTTGCCTTGCAGCCAATTGTGGCATGCAGCAGTTGCATTTGTCTGCAACGGAAACAAGAAATTTGTAAAGTGCATGAATACGAAATGAACTGTGACTACATTAAATTTATTTTTATCCCACTTACAAGTGCTGCAAAATGCTTCAAAGTCTGCCAATTGATAAAAAAAAGCGAATAAAATAGCTGAAACTAAGCGGAAAACCGCAGATGCAGACACAGATATAGATACGAGATACAGATACAGATACGAAATACGAGATACGAGATACAGTTACATACATCGTTATAGATAGATTTATTTGCATATATCGTGTGGCAGCGTTTGTTGCGTCGGCTTCTGCGATTTCCGAGCGCACACACAAATATTTGGTTTCATATTTTATTTATTTGCTTACTTTTTTATTGGCCACAAATTGAGCCATTAATTGAATTGATTGAAATTGATGTCACGCAAACACTTTCAGCCAACAGACGCAGGCAATTTGATAAAGATACAACGCAAAAACAGTTAAGCTAAGCACTCTCATTTATTAAACTTAGACTCTAAGCCAACCTTTACTGATAGAAGTAGAGTAAGCACATTATTTACCATTTGAAGGACTTAATTAAATTCTTAAAGCATTCCCTTTTTTTTTTTGCTGTTTCTATCGAAGTTGTCTACGGCAACTACAAAGTGATTTAATTTAAATCTCATTATAATTAAAAAAAGGAACTAATCTGGTGCTCAACTGAAAGATGTTATGAATTCTAATCCTAGGGAAAATAACTTTGTTGTTTCTGGTTGAATAGCTACGAAATTTGTGGGAGTCGACAACAGATTACGAGTTAACTGAACTCGCCATTTTTAAAGTTTGCTACCAGTTTGCTCTTTAAGGTTTAAATTCGAGTTGTATGAAAAGAGAATTTACAATCGATGGAATGTAAAATAAAATTGATAATAAATCAATCATTAATTTTCTTTGATAATAATGTTTTGTTGAAATCTATTTAATCTTACTTTAATTCACTTTATATTTAGTATTTACAATTGAATATTCGGAAAATTTCATTTTTATTCCATAAACATTTTGTATTATATAATTATAAATAAATTTCTAAGCAAAATTTAATACACATTCAAGATGAATTTCTGCTAGAAGCCTTTTTATCTACTATTGTTTTGCGTCATCCTCGTTGGCATCGAATTCACAAAGCTCAAGTGTGCCTGAAAGGATTCAGTTGACGGCAACTAATTTTCGCATATACACACACACATAAAAAAGTTGATTCTATTGTTGAAATTTTGCGGCAATCTTGCACTTGCTGCACTTCAGGCTATAGTTTCATGGAATTGATACCGCAAAACTTTTCACAGGGCCAAAAAGCACTTGAAATGTTTCTCATATTTCGATTATTTGCAAAACGATTCAAAATTTTGTGCCCACGGCTTCCGGCGGATCATGACGATGACGATTATGATGATGAGGATGGGGGGCACGATTGGAGTTTTTGGCTTTTGGGCGTCCGAGGGGCGTGGCCCAACAGTCACTGCTATTGACAATGATTATGTGCTCTGCTCTACTGTAGTATGTGTGTGTGGCTTTGTCGATTGAGCAGCGAACTTTGATATTGTATTGTTCTCCTGGCGAAGTTAATCGAAAGCCTAATTAGTTGACTGGCCCTCAGACCCGTTCTGGGTCCTGGGCCGAGTCCTGGCTGGAGTCCAGCCTGGGCAATTGGCAACCAAGTTGATTGGGCAGCTGAGATCCAGGCAAATACAATTAAGCGGCTGCTGTTAAATTAGCAGCATAATAAGTACCAAAATGTAGTTAAGCCGTAAACAAGCACAAAAGCAAAGCCCGAGAAATTAAGCGCTGACATTGAACAAAAGTTTGCTTTATTTGATTGCCCGGCAGGCGGGAGTCGAGGAGTGGGAGGAACGGGAGTCGGGGCGGAGAAATGGGCATTACTTCAAGTCAATCGCACTGAACTTGGATAGATAAAATGGTATTGCGTACAAATTGTGTGAAATTGCATGGACACGACTGCGAAATGCGAAATGGCAAATAGGAAATGGGACAATGCCAACAACGAGCAAGCCAATCAAGGCCAAAGCAAAAGCCAAAGTACTTGAATACTTTTACTTTACCTACACACAAAAAGGGGTATATTATTTTGTATTATTACCTACTCAGTTTTGCTTTCGGCATTTTTATACAGATTTTATTGGCATCTCGAACAAAGCGAATACCTGCTAAAATCTAGAATATAATGTTAGATGAGTCCATATGATGTGAAAAGTGAACCTCGAAGATAAATTCTGAAGTAACGACATGCATTCTATAACAATGCTAAATTGGCATGAGAATGAGAAAAATTTGCAATTTAAGAATACGTTCCTAATTGAAGAATGTCCAAATTGAATCCACAATGCAAATTGTTAAATTTTGTAGTTTGACAACAATAATGATAATAATTAAAAATTAATATTACTTGGTATTTACATATTAATATTCGTGAATTTTAGAATCTGCTATGTTAAAAAATTCTTAAAAAGGTTTTTATATAATTCGCTCTTTGTTCACAGGTGTCAATATCTTCAGATTTATGCATTTTATTCTGCTCTATAGAATGTAGTTTTTCCCACTAATTAGTTTTCTAAAACTTATGCTCAGTTTGAATAAAATTCGTGGCACATGACCGCTCTTCTGAGCTCGGATTAAGGCAAGTTCTATCTGTCACTTTCAGGCAGTGTCATTGCGACGTTGGCCTGTTAGCTAAATCGTGAGACGTAGACAAAAGACGTTTGTAATGAAATATACTATGAACACACATTCAACCGCATTTTTCCACATACTTTGGCGTTACATAAAAATGTGTGCATACGAGTTTGAGAGTATGCATGTATATTTTATGCATGACATAGCCTTAACTTACGAAAAACACCCACTCACACATTCATGCCCACCCACTCACATGCACGGAGAGTGATATGAGTACATCCAGATAGATTTGTGGGCGTCTTTGGTCGTAGATAGAAAATGGCTGACACGTTTTCGAGAACGACAGCTGCACATCACGTTTCTGCAGACCTCGTCCATCATACGCAATGTAGCCACAGAATGATATTACGTAATTACTTAAATATGTTATAGCCATAAAGTTATATAATATGCGAGTGCATAAAAAATGCACACGACTTTGCACTTTATGCCATAGACAAGCCAAAAAATAAAATAAGCTGCGAAAGTTTGTAACCCAAGTAAAGTTCTGCCAGATGATAATTAGCAGGATGAGTTCTTTGACAATACGTCATTTGCATAAATTAAATAAACTTCTCGCTCCCCCAAAAATATTGTAATCTGCTGAAAGTAAGGGTAAAGAACATTTGTAAAGAGAAGAAAAATAAATCGCAGTTGTACAAAATATTTAAAGATATTTGTTTGAGTAAAAAGAAAGTCAAAATAAATAACCAGCAATTATTTTACATTTAACAAATTATGGCAGTTAAATTAATTATATTTATATGCTCTGGGATGTCGTTATTTATGAAATATTTTATATTTTAAATATTTGTATTTATTTTCTTAATTTGAATTGCTTTTTTGCATGCTAATACCAATAGAAATGTAATACTATAGTTAACAAAGTAACAATTTACAATTCAATTAATATAGAATGCAGTTAATTTAATTATATTTTTAAAATTAATTTTTTTTAAATTGATAATTATTTTTTTTAAAGAAAGTTAAAGGAAATCCAAATTGTTGCTAACTCCTACAGCTCAGCTAAAATAAACTGCTGGGTGTTTTCGAGGCTATTAATCTACCACTTGATAATTGAATTTAATGCGAATTTCATTTGTATGTCTAATAATGTAAGAAGTCAATAAATTAGCTGCAGAACGTGTGGGTTTTTTTTATTTAAATAAAAGAACGAACAGCCTGCATGAAAAATCTTCTCACGCACAACTAATTACGTATATTCTTGGCTCATGTGTGAATAAATCTTGCGTGTGTGTAAATTTCCTTTGCATTACCATTTTTTTTGTTTTTTGGCACTCAAACACATTTGCGGAACGTGTAAGCATCGCGATGCTTTTAACACTTTAATGACATTAATTTAAATGAATGCCAACCACACACAGTCAGACAGCCAAGGACAACAAGAACAAAACATCCACATAGATGAAAATAAAAATAAGACAAGGCATAAAGGCAAAAGCGAAGGAACTGCAATATAATTCTCGAAAAAGCAGCCAACTGGCAGCGCAAATCAAAAGCAATTTGTTGCTCTCCGTGGCAACTCGATGCAATGGAATCAGAGTGTAGTATACGGGTTTAGACAAGTATATGGTTGTATCTTTGGGAGCCGAGTCTTGTATAAACGTAAGTCAAGCTGCCTTGGGTTAGATTTTAATGTGAAAACGGAATGAAAATGAGTTTTCGTTGGCTGAAAAGCCGCAGCTTATATACTCTGAATTCGAGATGAATTTTGGCAAAGCCGCGTTTAATAAACTTAATAAACCTGGACATACATGAAATGCCGTAACGCAAAATAGAAAATATCTATGCTGAGAAGATTTATATCGAAACACAAAGTAGAAAATGTGTATACCGAATTATTATTTCTATTTGGAGCTATGGCATTTTATTTAGGTTGTTATTGTCACCTCCTACCACACTTAAGACATCTTCAGCTCTCTCAAGAAACATTTTTTACAAGCGAGTAAATTTAAATTACTTCCTTTTCAGCATCTCAGAATTCGCAGCTTAAGAATGTTGATGTAAGTGATAATAATTTGTTGAAATTGCCAAGATTAGGGACGTAACTTGGATTAGCTCTCACATAATTACTGACACAATAAAAGGACCCCTTGGCGAGACTTTGGCAAAGAAGTGTGCTTTATATGTATTAAGCACAGTGTAAAGCATAGTCGATGGCTGCAAGGACTGCAGCTGGCAAGGAGCTGCCCAGTTGGCGGTTAGCTGTCCTTAAAGATTTTCGCTTGACTTGAGCAGAATGCATTTTCCTGTGCCCAGTCAAAGGCAGTCAACAGATGCTACCATAATGTGAAATTGCAAAAAGAAGTCCAACAAATTGACAGCTTTGACATGCTTCCAAGAAATGGACGAAGGAGATTGCGAGAAGATGCTGCTGTTTGGAACAGCAATGCCAGTTTAACAGCTTTTGAGTCGCAATTGCAATATTTATTTATTTATGATTATGAAATTATGCGAATCGAAGTGTCTGGATTCAATTAACGGGCATTGAGCACAATTATTGTTTTGTATATTTATGCAGTTTCAAACTAAATTAAGTGTAAATATTTAAACCAATTTGTATTTAAATTGCCACACAATTTATGCCGTCGCCTTTGAAATTCGGCAAATCAACAACAATAAACAAATGGCGCTCATGCAAAAATATTCATGCAATTAGGCAATAAGTAAACAGCCGAACAGAGCCAAACCGAACCGGATGACGACCCCCAACTTACACTGAAAAGGCTTGACAACGCGGCGTATGCGCAATAACAATATGCGAGCGGCGCCATTAAATATAATACACTAGCCAACAGGTTCGTCGATAACTGCAAAACTAATTGCGGCAGCACCAAATTAAATGAACTGTGAATTGATGATTAAAAATTACATTTATATTAAAGCATAGCCTTGAGTAATTGTTATTGGGCTCTTAACGAAAACTCTTCCTATAGGAAATTCATTATAAGTTGTTTTTTTGACTTGTATTTCGCTCTTGTCATAGTAATAAAAAGTAATTTAATAATATATTTTTGCAATTTCTTTACAGCTGCTCCTGGCTTTAAAATGTCTGTGAAATCCTTTAACAGTCCTTGTTCTAGAGTGATTCAAATGCCAGCGCTGTTAACATCAGATGGCAGCATCATTTTGGCATCTGTTTTGTGCGTGGGCCATAATTTAAAACAGAATTTCATGCATAGCCAAATGAATGGCATAATGTTGTCCATTGTTTCCGACAT
Organism: Drosophila immigrans; assembly: GCA_963583835.1. Taxonomy (NCBI): domain Eukaryota; kingdom Metazoa; phylum Arthropoda; class Insecta; order Diptera; family Drosophilidae; genus Drosophila; species Drosophila immigrans. Next base: position 19,638,003 of record OY757141.1, read on the forward strand.
TTCATGCGGTGCAAAACAAATGCAATGCAGTCAAATTAAATTAGGCATCAGCATGATTTTACATGCATAAAACAAGTCAAGCCTGCTATTAAAAACAGGCAGAGAAGCAGCATCAAGAATTATGAAAAACAATAATAAACGTTGACTCAACATTATTTCTACTATATTTATTTTCATGCGGACGCTGAGCAAAGCTAGCAGAAAAGGGAATAATAAAAATATATACGATATGCAAAAATAAAATAAAATGCATGTATATAAAAAAATCAGACGCATTGAAAAGGCATTCATTGTAGCTAAAGCTGCCGGCTGCTGGGGCCCTGGTTTCCGCCAGCTGAAGCACAGGATGTGATTTTCATTTTTATTTCCGGCAATTAGCACTCGAATTGAGAGTGCAAACGAACTCTTAACGCAGCCACCGAAGTAGACTCTCTGCCTCCGCCTTCGCCTCCGCCTCCCTTTCCAATTCCATTCCATTTAGATGATGATTTAAAACTGCGTTTGCTCTAGGTTTATTTCTGCTTACGCGCAAGTTATCGCTTAATGGGGTATGATCAATATGAGCTGGCAAGACTCCCATTTTATTACATTCAAATTAAATGTTAAAATAATAAATATTGTTTGTTTGCTTGTTTTTATTAAATTGTTAAATTCTGTTTGTCACGCTGGTTTAGAGTTCATCCAATTTGTTCAGATTAATTTGTTTCCATTTGCTTTTATAGGTTTTTTTTAGCATTCTTTTGCAATTTTCTTTAATCAAAACTTGCCACATTATTTAACTATGAGTCTTTTTTTCTTAAAATTATATAAAAGACCTTATTTACTCCGGCCTGCTTTTTGCACCCTAGTATTTTATTTTGAGTTTCAAATAAAAAACACAATAATAATAATATTTAAACCATGTGTGCCAATAGGCGTATGCTTAATATTTATCACATATGTTATAGTGGCCACAGGCGATTTTTATTATTTTTTTAATATTTTTTATGGGTTTTACATAATTTTAATGCACTTCTGGCACTTAATGGTCACAAATGTAAACTCTTCAAATTTCACTGCAATTTAAAGTTTCGGTCTGCATTTCCGCTAACGGCGACAGTCCTGAACAAGGACGAGGGCCACTTTTGTTGCTGCTTTGCCACTAACTGTCAGGGTTTCGCAAACGAACCTGACCGAATTTATGTTTCCGGCGTGGTCTGCAGCTGTTACAACGTCTCCGTCTCTGTCTCTCTCTGTCTGTTGCTGTCTCTGTTGCAGACGTTGGCATTAGTATCAGTTGGTTGCAGTTCGAGTCCAAATAGCGTTTGCTTAAACAAGACCAACTGTTCATTTGAGTAAGCAATTGCCACTGTGAATTGGGAGCAGGAGGTGCTCCCTCGATTCACTTTCGCCCTCAAATCGCCAATAATTTATGCGACATCCTCAATTCGCTTATTAATTACCTGTGCCAAATGTCAATGCACATTAGGGAATTGAATCGCTTAACGATATTGTTCAACTGGATCGAAATCTATAGAAAATATGTACAATGCACATTTCAGTTAAATAATCTGTCAGGAATTTAATGAATCGTTTAACGATCATATTCAACTGAATTTAAATCTATTTAAAGTATGTTCAATGCTTATTTCAGTTTAATAATCTGTCGACAATTTAATAAACTGGATTTAAATCTATAGAAAATCTAGCTATTCAATGAATATTTCAGTTTAATAATCTGTCAACAATTTAATGATCATATTGAACTGCATTCAAATCTCAATGCACATTTCAGTTAAATAGTCGGTCAACAATTTAATGACTCTTCTAACGATCATGAACTGAATTTGAATAAATATAAACTCTATTCAATGCATATTTAAGTTTAGAAATATTTCAATAATTAAATGGATCGTAAGGCGATATAAATATATTGAACTAAATTAAAATGAACTGAAATTCTACCTATTGAATGCATATTTCAGTTAAATAATCTATCAAGAATTTAATTAATCGTTTAACGATAATGTTGAACTGAATTTAAATATATAGAAACTCTATTCAATGCATATTTCAGTATAGAAATTTTCCAATAATTTAATGTGTCGTAAAGCGATTCAAATATATTTAACTTAATTAACTGGAACTTAAGTTCTACCTATTGAATGCATATTTCAGTTTAATAATCAGTCATCAATTTAATGAATCGCTTAACGATTTTATTTAACTGGATTTAAATCTATAGAAAGAGTATTCAATGCATATTTAATCTGTGAACAATTTAATGAACTGAATTTAAATCTAAAGAAGGCATATTTGAGTTTAAAAATCCGGTCGACAATTTGTTGAAATTGGGAGTTAATGTGAGCCAGCTTATTAGATCAATTGCTGTAATTTAGTCGATTTACAAATGCCGAGTAATGGCTGAGAAATTCAATTGCAGAACCAGCTGCAAGTTATTTTACTTGCTTTCGATTGGGTTTATAAACGATGTCGGCGTTCCTCGTATTTATGCCGACCAAAATTGATGTTTGATGTCGCAGCAAAGTTCGTTATAATTAAGCCAAGGCAAAACTGATAGACCAGCATCGTCTTGTCGCCTGGTTTTGGATGAATATCTGGCAGTGTGGCAAGTCAAGCATATATTTATCAACTGGCCGCAGACCGACAATTTGTTGCATGTTGCCCGTGGAGCAGACGCCGCAAGGAGTGAAGCAGCCCGACTGCCTGCCTGATTTATGAAGCCAGCGCAGAGCAACCACAAGAGGTCTAATTCATTCACTCTCGCTTCTCGCCTCATGTTGCCACTGGCTTGGCATTAAATATTAAAGACTGCGGAAAATTAACAGTCAAACGCTATCGAGTCGCAAATAACTCAAGTCAAAATCTGCACACTAGACATCAAATAAAAAGAGAGATCCAACTCGGAGACCCCTCCGAGAAGATGTAAGCTGGAAGCAAAACCAAAAGCTGTCGGGCTTAATTGTAGCGACATGCGTTTTAAGCCGCAAAACCATTTCAGTTACGACTTTACACTTTTGCACTTCATTCAGTTCATGGCAGCAGTCGAGGCCATCAAAATGAAAGCAACGCGCCAAAAGGATTTTGCTCACTTACATTGCTTCAACTGCTGCTGCTCCTGCTGCTTCTTCTACTTTTACTTTGCTTCACTTCGCGCAGCTTACTTAGATGTTTTTATGTTGTTGCTGTTGCGGTTGTTGTTGCTGTGGCTGCTGCTGCAGTTGGTATTTCAAAGCATTTTACATGGCATTAGAGCTGTATGAGAGTCTGCTTTGCGAGCTAAGCGTATTGACTGAATGCGTATGCGATTTCCCTTTTACTATCAACGTAACAAATATCTCTTGGGCATACGGTGCGTATGTGTAATGCGCTTAGCGTATTGAGCGACAATGCAACAACAAAGTGTGCGTATCACAATCTACCTTCCAATGCTGAGCACTCGTCATCGTCGCACTTCTAAGCAAATTTATGTCAATTTAATTAGTTGAAAAGCATTATCAATGTGCTTAGTTTGTGATTTCATCATAATAATGTGTGTAAAATGTTACTTCAATGCTGGAAATTCTAGAGAAGAGCTGATAGAGAAATGGTACAGAAAGCGAAAGAAATTTACTCGAATACATTCATGTATTTATTTTATAGAACGAGAAAATTATACTTGCATACTTATTGACAAGTTTTACAATGAAATTATAAAGATTTTCCCAAGCCCAAATTAAATATGTGAAATAAAAGAAATATAATATATTTCTTTATTAAAATTGATGCGTGTAGACAAAAGAGTGATAGACAAATGAGTCTGAAATCTCAGAAATCGAGAGAAACATACTCTTCTACTTATATGAATTTATTTTATAGGCAAGTTATATAATTATAAAATATAATTATAAAATACAAAATGTAAAAATTAAATATTACTTTAGGCAATGCAATAGTAAAGTTAAAACGCATTGATAAAATAATAAAAAATAAATGAGACTGACAAAGCGAGATATATTTGTATGTGTTTATTTTCAAATACATTATTGTTAAGATACTATTTTTGCATACTATGGATTCCCCACTGAAATAAATAGAAAAAATATGTATTATATGGGCAAGTTCAAAAAGAAAAATTAAATTCTAAAATTGCTCCAAAAATAACATAAATATGAGTGCAATAGACTTGTCTTTTTGTTTATTTTATTGCACATTTTCATTCCCATAGAAAATTGATCGTTTGCCAATTATTCAGTTTAGTTAGAATTTATTACCAATCGCTCAGTTCTGCTTGCAGTATTTCCTTTGTTAAATTGCGTAAATAGCATTTATGGCAAATCGCTTTAAATAAAATTTGCGAATGAAAATGCAGAGAGAAGGCAACCGCTTTCAACTTGTGACATGTCACAAATTTCAGTATGCATTAGTTGTGCTACAGTCTGTTGCCTTGTAGAAGCCGTAGATAGTGCCACACGTGTGCACGAAATCCAAGTGACAATTGAAGGAGGTGACTACAATTTTTGATGCCCCAAGGGGGAACGAGGGGGTCGAGGGGAGGAAGAGGAGGGAGCATTGGCTGCTGCAGGAAGCAGCCAGTGCAGTCTGACAGCTGCTTGACAGAATTCAAACTGGCATACCAAAATATTACTTATGGCCGGACAGTAAAATGCTCCCACCACATGCACAACATCACGCACACACACATGAGTGAAGATGTGTGAATTGTTGAGTACGTATGTGTGTGTGTTCAGTAGCAGCACGAAGCGGAGGCTGCACAAAAAATGTTGTCAATACGACAAAACATTGTACGTTGTACGCATTGTCAATAGAAACGTGCTCAAGCAAGTTATTGACATGGAAAATGCTCGTGTACATATTTTTCAGTTTTGATTTCAAATTTACACACACACAAGCAGAGATTTACAATAATTTTGGCAATAATAAAATACAATTTGTTATCAAGTTATTTGATGAAGATAATTGCCAAAATCACAGCCGAAAACTCTACCAAATTCAATTCAATTGCTTAACAATAATTTGAAGAAAGCTATAACAACAAAGTTGTCAAGGAATTTAATGTGGCAGCTCCTTTTGTGGCTACCCTGCAAAAAGCGTGAAAATTCATGGAATAATGTTGAAACATATTTTAAGTAAAGATTAAATTTCTGTCCGAACAAAAAAATATCTTAATTTGATTAATAAATTCATTTATATCGATTTCATAACACATTAGAGTACAATTTATATTTTAACTACAAAACAATGTTCAACTGAATTTAACTTAAATTAAAAATTAATATATGTAAATTGAAAACAATAAAAAATAAATATTGTTTGTTTGCTTGTTTTTACTAAACGGTTAAATTCCTTTTGTCAGACTTGGTATAGAGTTCAGCCAACTTTTTCAGTTCAACATGTTTTTCATTTGCTTTTATGGGTTTTTTGACAATTGTTTTGCAATTTTCTTAAAGCAAAACTTGCCACATTATTCCCCTATGAGTCTTTCATCACATATTTTCTGTTTTTTTTCTTTCTGTGTTTGTTTGAAGTCGTCGCCAGACGAATATCAACAATAGCACCAACGAGCAACAACAAAAAAAAGGCACAAAAACAAAAAAAAATACAATCAAAAGCGAAATGCCGAAATATTAAAATTGAAATTTGTTTTCTAAAAACGCAAAACAACAACAGCAACAAAAGTGAAGCAGGCGGCCAAAAAAACAAATCCCCAAAGTGGGTTTTTGCACCAGCGACGCGACGCTGTCTCTCACTCTCACTCTCTCTCTCTCTGTCATACTCTCTCCCTGCCCCTTTCTCGCTGTCTCTGTCTTGCACTGCGGCTCATGAGTCGGGCAAACGAAATAATATTTACCCAACGTGATTTTGTTTACCTATCTTTTCAAGCCCAACTGCGTGCCCAGGCACCTGCAGAGTTGTTCTACCACCTCGTCTATCTCCTCTCCATATGCCCCCCTTTGGAGGGGCGCATTCGCCACCCCTGAATTTGTATGGCCACAAATTGTTTGTATTTTGTTATTAGTTTTCTCTGTTTATTTCGTTTTTAACATATTTTTTTCATTCCGCATTTGTGCTCATTGTACTTGTTACTTGTTGTGTACTTTTTGATGAACTGAAGTTAATCCAGCTGTCGCTGCTTAAAGCCCACACAAAAAAGTATCTTCAAGATACTTTCTTGCAGCACGCAGTTAATGCATGAAAACAACAAGTTCCATTTAACTTCTTAATGGTGGTAGAGGGAGGAATACTCCTAAATAAAATGTGCGAACATTTTGTTGTATTTAAATTATATATTGCACTTTAAAACTCAAAACAAAACTGACTGATCAAGATACTTTTTATAGTTGCTTTAGCAATCTGTGCATTTCACATTTGGTGCTGAAATTAAAGTGCCGCTAGCTCAAAAGGGTATACACAAAGAAGTTGTAACTTTAAGTTTCTTGACTTAATTTTAGTTGCACGAAGTTTTACAGCTGCACAAAGAGCGCAGCAACAACATATGGAAAGCACAAAACTTGCAACATGCAGCAGCAGCAACAACAACAACAACAGCAGCAACAAAAGACGCAAAAGACTTTATTTAATTAAAAACTTGCCGCACGCATGCAAAATGGCCGTATATAAAAGATGTTGCCATCTTTACATGGCCAAAACTTTTTGGCTAACTGCAAATGTATGTTGGATTTTTCATTAGCACTTCTTAATTAGCCTGGCTCTGACACATGGCACATGAGCTGAACTTTTTACGACACAGATTAATGAAAATACGAAAAGAAAGCTGCCTCAAATGCCAAATGTCTAGGCATAAAACTTAATATAAAGTTCTCAATTTGCCTGCGTCTCGTCTCGTCTGCTTGTCTGCGAGACTATCTCTGACTTGTTCTCTCTGAATGTGCGAGTGTGGCAAATGTATCCGGGGAACAATCTCTTTTGATGTCATGAGCACTCCATTGTGTACGCTTTATTGTCTGCTGTAAATCTCTATTACTTCTCGAGGTGTACTTTGGGGTGTGCTTATTTAACATCTTTAACATGAAAATGACACGCCCAGTGCACGGCTAATGAAACCAAATTGGTTGTAGCCAATTCGCTTCTTGGCTTCTGCGCCTAACTTTCCAGCTCCATCGCTAACCAAAGCCAACCAAAACTCAAATTCTGTGGTTTCTTTAATAATCTGACTTTGCTTTTTGCCCCAAAAATGTCGAAGACACGCGTCGCCCACAATTATTTCAATTAAAATCAATGTCAAAGGTTAAGCAACGCAAGCAAGCAAATTTTATAAGAAACAAATTAAGAGCGAATTAAGAAACAAATTGAGATTCGTTCTTTAGCTAGCTTTAAAGTATGGTATTCAAAATATCTAAGATTTATTAAGTAAACTTGGCAAGGCAATACTGCAGATGCTAAATATCTTTATTTAAACTAATCAATGTAAATAATTTGATCAATATAACAACTTCAATAAAAATTGGGAACAACTTTATTGATTTTTAAATGAAAATATTACATATATTAAAATTTTTAATTTATATTTAATATTATATATTTTTCAAAATAATTATTCAACCTTTTCGACTATTTTAATTATTAAAACCACCATCAATTAAATATATTGAATCATTCAATGTTTGTGCTGAAAAAATATCAGTACATATTATATTAAAATGAATTTATCATACATATTAAAATATATCATTGATTTTAATATATACCATAAATTATTTTAATGTAATAAAATTATAAAACAACTATATAATTTCATAGGAAGCAGCAAATTAATATGTACAAGTACAAACATTTAATGAATCAATATATTCAATTTATTTTTCAAATTATGTATTTTTCGAAATAATTATTCAACAAAAATGGTTCGCGTAATTAATTTGTTAATGCCACCGCACAGCAACTATTTGAAATTAAAATGTTTTCCCCTACTCCACTTCAGTCAATTGATAGCGCAGGAAAAACTGTTGCTCATTCCAGCTGCCGCGCTTGTCATTACAGACCGAGTAAATGCATATTTTTGTAAAAATCATATTTAAAGCTAACATTAATATAAATGTATTTACAATTTGTATAATTTTAAGAGCATTTATAATTAATGCAAATAATTAATTATGTAGCTGCACGTTTGCAATTTCATTAATTGCGCGTTTATTAATGTCAACAATAAACAACAACAACAAGAAAAACAACGACAACACTAACAACTGGAAAGCGCATAATTAATGCCATGAAATGTGCATAAATTCAAAATGTGCTCCAAAAGGCAAAGGCAAACAGTCTGAAGCCAATGGGAGCTGGGGACTTACGAAGGGAGAAAGGGAAAGGAAGGAGAAGAAAAGGGGTTTGGCAGTTGGTAAAAGGTCAGGTGAGCGTGTCACTGGGAGCGATAAATACTGACGGTGCCATATGTGTGAGTATACAAAGGATTAAAGTTTTAAGCGCGTCGCTTTATTAATTTGCATGTTGCATATTCTCAGGCGCGACGCGCATAAATCAACCGAATTACACCAAATGCTTAATTTAAGCATTGAAATTAACAATAAATTACACATATGACTAAATTACACAATGCTTAAAAACAAGTCAAAACAGCAGCTGTTGTCAGCACACAGAATGCGTAATAAAAAACATGCATAAAATTCGCATTTCGTATTTGCTTTTTACAAACCGACCCAAACTGGGAAGGACAGAAAAGGGCAACTGAACTGAAATGAATTGAAGATATAAATACAACTGAAAATGGTCAACTGAAGGTGTATCGATGACTGTGTGTGGGAGTGTATATATATGTATGTGTATATAAACTAAACATTTCACTGCGAGCATTTAAAAGGTAAAATTATTTGAAATGTGCGACGAGGTAAATGCAATTTAAATGTCGTATACAAGTTAGCTTAGCACAAAATGGCAATTTAAATAAAATGCGCAAAGTTATTGTAATTTGTGGTCGGTTTAAAAGGGATTTGAATAAATCAATTCTATACATTTACTTTACATCTTAGTGTTAAGAATATTCTTGACTTAAATATTTCCACTTCGTATTGTAAAGCAATTAAAATTCGATTGTTATTTTTTTCAGAACCGAGAAATGTTATTTTTACTATTTTAATAAGAGTAGTAAACAGTAAAAAATACTCTGAATAATATAATTTTAAAAGCAATCAGTTTAAAAGGGATTTGAATAAATCAATTCTAGTCATTTACTTTACATCTTAGTGGTAAGAATATTCATGACTAAAATATTTCCACTTCGTATTGAAAAATTAAAATTCGATTGTTATTTTTTTCAGAAGCAATAAATGTTATATACAGAAATATAAATAATATTAGTAGTACATAAAATACTTGTAGTGGTAAATTTTATTCTTGGAATAATACAATTTAAAAAGCGATTAGCTTAAAAGAAATTTAAATAAATAAATTCTATTCAATTGCTTAGCATCTTAGTGCAAACAATATTCTGCACTAAACTATTAAGTAATTTATACATTGTCTGCAAAAGCAACAAATAAAAATAGTCATAACATAAATAAAATGAGAAGTTCAAAAATTAGTTGCAAATATTGTGAATCCCAAAAGAAGAAAATGTTGAAGTGGCATTGTTGAAAAAAGGTGTAATAATAATAGTAAAAGTAAGAGAAGCTCTCTGTAATGCCCTCAAGAATAGAATAAGACCCGCACTTCCTGCTGCTTTTCATATTTCCTGCTATCAAACTGTTTAACTGCTGCAATCCTATTCCAATTGCAGCATTATGCATTTAAATAGAAAAGATAGCTAAATGCGGGGCATTTGAATGCACTCAGAGGCACTTTTGAAAGCTGAAGCTGAAGCTGAAGTAGAAGCCGCTGACTGGCGACTGCCTGGAAATGGCAACTCGAGTAACTGCTGAAAACTTATTAAATTTGCTATTTTCTCTTCAACAATTAGCACTCGTTGCTGCCAAGCTACCTACTAACCTGGCTGCCAGGCTCTTCGTCTGTCCGGCTGGCCGTTTCCGCAGCCCAGTTAATGAAAACTTTTGCGCATCGGCTTGAATGGGAGCTTGAATAAGTAATAAAGCACTTGGCCTGCTAACAAAAAAAAAAAAAAAAGTTGTATATATAATATATATATATATGTATAACCTGGGCCAACTGATGATGGTAGCTTTAGATTGGCGGACTGGTGGCAGGCTATTTGCAAAATGCTTGACCAACTTCTGAACTTTTGAGTAACTTTTGATAGCATTCGCAGTTGTTTGTTGTTGTTGCTGTTGTTGTTGAGCGACGTGGAGTTTCCCCATGTCGCCACTTTTGTTGAGTCAAATAAGTGCTTTAATCGGACCACAACTCGCAACTTAAGTGGCACAAATAAATTGAAATGCAAATATAATGCGTAAGTAAGCTCATAAAATATTATGCATGCATATATTGTGTATATAGTATTCGTGTAATGCCAAAGTGTTTTCCATTAAGTGCAACAATAGTTGAAGAACTTTTTTAATAAACAAAAAGTTGATTGCAACTCGAAGTGGAATTAAAATTAACCTAATGGCTGTTAAGTGGAAACCTCTTGAATCGGCGAAAACTTTCAAGCTCACTCGGAATATTCAGGTGCATTCAAAAGACTTTTCTACATTTTTTTTGCTTTAATTGTTAAAAATGTTAATTCCTTAATAATGAATTGATTCATTAGCTTTCAAGCTCTATTTTTCTGTTGAAAATATTTTTGTAATTAATTGAATTCAATTGAATTTGGCAGCTTAAATTACATTTTTAGTAATCAAATTAACGACAAGCTAAGTAATCAATCCAAGTAGTTAAAGATATAATGTATTTTATATGAATACATTTGAATTTTTGGTCTAAGCTTAGCATTGTGAATATCCTTAGCAACATTTATTAATCAAATTAAAGTCAAACTGTGTAATTAATGAAAGTAGTTACAGATAATTATTATTTCATATTAATTAATTTGAATTTTGGTCTAAGTTTAGAAATGTGAATTTCCTTAGCAACATTTATTAATCAAATTAAAGTAAAACTGTGTAATTAATACAAAGATAATTATTATATTATTTTAATCAATTTGAATTTTGGCCTAAGCTTAGCAATGTGAATTTCCTTAGCAGCTGTAAATTACATTTATTAATCAAATTAACGTCAAGCTGTGTAATTAATGCAAGTAGTTGACGGTAATTAACCAACATTTTACGAGCTACCTTCGAATTTATGTGCTAAGAAAATTGGTTGACCACAATTTCAGTGACGCAAATCCAATCAAAATGTGCAGAATTTACACAATTTAAACTCACATTTAAGCAACAGGGTCTGTGTCTGGCTGGCACTATGTATGTATAACATAATAATAAATATAATCATATTGCAGTCAACTTGGCTACAAGCTGCATTTGTAAGCAATTTGCAACTCACAATGGGGAATATCTCAATAACAACTTCGCCACATGCTTCGTTCGTCGCATTTGTCGTCTGTGACCTGTGAAGCTAACCGCAAGGGTAATGGAAAATTCAATTTCCCACTTCATAAGTGTAATTAAAATTGCTTTAGCTTCATTCTGAAAGCAATTGGCAATTACTTTTGAACGATTGTTATGTATATAATTATTCAAAAATAAAAAGAAAAATTCCCAATTTGTTTGCACAGTCTCAAAGCATATGTAAATTCTAAAAATATGCATAGCTACAAAAAAAAGTATAGCAAATATAGATTGCTTTTGAATTGATTACCCAAACCAAAGCAAACTGCCTTTTTACTCTATAAATGTATATTTCAATGACCGAAATGAGAAACAATAGATAGGCATTATAATCAAGCCCCGGCTATGTTATATATCAAATGTAATCAAGCCTCAAATTTCGAGCATGAAATTTGCATAAAATAAACAATGCACATGGCAAGCGAGAGTCAGAGTCAGAGTCAGAGTCGATGAGAGAGTCGAGAGTATTTCCAATTTTGCCAATACAGTAGCAACAAGATACTGTAATTAGAATTTGCATATTATTACCATGATTGACTGAGGCAGCAATGCAATCAGTGTGAGTGCGGCAAGTCCATAAATATATTAACATTCATCATACAGTTCGGCAGAGTACAGCTCCGAATATTGAATATATTTTAAAGCCATTTGATTAGTCAGGATAAATACAACTGCGGCATACCCTTTTCATTCTATTTATACTTTGTGGGGTATGCGATGAGTGTTGCTGCTGGCATGTGGAGCGATAAACCCCAAAGCTGTCAATCAAAGTCAAGGCAAGTTTATTGCACTTGTAAAAAGGAAAACATCTCCTGGCGAAGCCAAAGCCATTCAGAGATACACACTTGATAGCGATGCGATAGCGAGTGCGAGTACTTTGAGTCTTTTGGTATTTGTAACATATCTTTATCCATATCAGTATCTGGCCAGAGTTATTTGTTTGCACATAAAAAAGAGAGAATGCGAACACAGCGCTCTAGAGAATCGACTTGCAAAGAGGAAATCCAACAGCAACAACATGTATCTAGCAAGTATCTGAAATGGCAGCAACTACTTACGAGCACATGCAAATGGAATGCAGCAACATGCAGGAGGCGCCGCAAAGTATGCCATAGAATATTTTAAATTGTTTTTCAACAAGGAATTTTAATATCAAAAACATGGCCACTACAGCAACACACACACACACTCACACACATATACACTTCAGAGAGCGTGGGACTTTGACAGACACGTGCAGAGAGAGCGCAATCAATTTGTGCTTCATCAAAGTTTTCTGCATATTCAACACATGCTGGAGACCAAAGCGCAAAAACATATTCACAAAAAACATAAACCAAAACAAAATTAGCTCTGCGTTTATAGGAAGCATTCAGCAATATGTGTGTGTGTGCGTTAGAGTGTGAGTGTGTGCATGTTTGTTGCTAATTGAAATTAATTAAGAACGCATGCTTTTAATGAAAGTCACGCCTGATTGCTTTGACTATGCGGCAATGGCTACGAAGCCATTTCGCCAATAAAACGACACCAAATCGCCTTTTTTATGAGAAGCAGTTAGAAAGAATTATTTTGCTCTATTTCTGCAAAGATTGGTTCAAGAGAAGCGGCTGTTGAAACTTATGATTGTATTGTATGAGTGAATATATATTTTTGTTCACTATACTATAATATAATTAAATAAAAAATAATTCAAATATTTGTGTTGATTGAATTATTTAAATAGATATAGATTCAATAAAGAATATTACCAATATTTTTATTATTATATAGATAATACAATTTTACATATTATTTCCATATTTTATTTAAATAAAGAACAATGCAAATATGTTTACCAATTCTATAAAACTAAACTGAAGCAAAGCAATGAGTCAATCTTTTTAATATTTGCAGTCTTTGATTTAAAATGTATAACTTATAACTTATACTTTAAAGTGTTGAATTTCGCATTTTAACCTAGAAACTGAAAAACATCTTGGAGAGGAATGAGTATAATAATCAATGTAATTAACTCTTAAAGAGAAAGCTGTTAATTGTTAAAAAAAAAAACGAAATTGTAATTGTGTAACCTAAAGCTAATAAACTTATTTAAAAAACGTACAATTTTTAACCCTCGAGGATTTTCAAGCTTATTGAATTTAATCTTATTACAAAATAATTAAAGTCCGCAACTCAGTTAATTACAATGTAATTGTCAAACTTCGGGCAATGTAAACAAAAGTCTGTCTTTGTAGACCCTTTTGTTATGCGAAGAGTCAAGTCCAACTATGCCATAATTGAGTGAAGCTTGGTTGCAAGCAATTTAGCGAAATTGATGGGGCAAACAGTTTCACGGAACTCGGCCGTATTCATATTATGCTCTTTCAACTGACGAGTATTTACCCAGAATAAAGGAAGCACCAGCGAAAAGCAAAAAAAAAAACAAATCACAAAGTGTATGCGAAATGAAAGAAGTGAGATCAAAAGCGGCAGCCAAAACTGAAACTGAACCGAAATAATTATTTATTAAAGCGTAAGTCCAAAGGCGCAACGAAACGAATAACTCAAAGTGCTGCAGCATCAACTAAGCTAATTAGCTAGTCAGTGGAGCGGCACATGAGCAAACAGCCCGAGATCAGGCTGAAGCAGGAAAGTTTCGGCTGGCCTTGGCAAACAGTTTTTAAGCTGGACAACTGGCTAAAATGTATTTATTTCGCTACAATAACAAAAGACGTGACAATTTTAACAAACCTCAAACTGCGTGGGCGATGGCTGCGACGGTGGCTAATCCCAAATTGATGATGCTTCGTTTCAATGTACAAAAAGCAATGCCAAAAAGCAGGCAATTATTATTAACTATGCTCCAGGGTGCCAGAGCTCAGCACTTGCCATCGACATTGGCCCCCATAGGCACTGTAACAACACAAATATCGAGAGACAGAGACGAAGAGCAAGTTAAGTATATAAACCGAGTACGTGTCTGGCATATAGTTCGCCTCTATCTTTTTTTCTTTTTGTGGACAGCTGAAAAAGGAACGCAACTAGTGGCAGAAAACAATTCGCAATGAGAGCTCAATGAAATCAAATTGCAGTCCAGAAAACTTTGCAGCCGAATGTTAATTTGCCAGCAGAGGAGGAGCAGAGGAGACGACCATGTCGAACAAATCCTTATTTGGAGAGTATCGCACAAAGCATATTACGCATACGTCGCGTTGCCGAGGCAACTGTCGCAGCTGCACTTTACAGTTGAAATCGACAAACGCCGCCGGCCAAATCGTATTGGCCGAACGTAATTGCTACTAATGGCTCATTATTGCCGTAGCCTGGCAATGCAACGTGGCATGTTGCATGTTGCCACCAATTTGCAGAGCGCATGAGAAATCAATGCTGAAAATGTTCCCAGCAAATTGCAATTTAAAAGCTCGACTTTAAAATGCACAAACGCCACACAAATTCGCTCAGTTAGGTCAGCAATTCAGTGGCAGTGTTGCATGTATAAAAAATATATATATTTATAAAAAAAAAGGAAATAGAAATGTTTCATTGAAAGGAAAGTGAAGGCATGCACATTAAAGTCTGAATGCTGCGCATATTTGCATAAATAAGTCAGCTGCAAACCGGATGAGGAAGTCGTCGCCAAGCGGCTGCGGCGTTCATTTCTGCTACCTGTATTTGCCTCGACATTGCTGCCGCTGTTGCTGTTGGAGTTTACCTTTTATTTTATTTAGCAGCCACTGTTGGCTCGATATTCTGAACGGTTGGAGCAGAAAATTGTAAATCGCCAGCCCAAGAAACTGAAAACATTGCAAAATGCAAATTCAGCGCACGAATGCTCGGCATACTCGCATATCTGCACCTCCGGTTAAAACACACACAATGACACCGGCTGAAAGCGTCACATAAATACACGATTAATCTGCTTCATGTTGAGCACATAGTTGAGTCATAAACACTCCCTTGAACTATGGACATTACTGCTTTAGTTTATCCTCTAGAAATGAGTCTTTGAAGCATTTGGTTGTTCAACTATTTGTATAGTTGCTAAAGCTTTTAAGCACGTGTTTGTTGGTTTATCCAACACAAGCCAATAAGCTCATTGAACTTACTGTTATTGCATACGCCAAAAAGTGAGTGATGTTGATAGCTGCCTGGAAACCAAGGACAGCAAATAAGAGATGAGCAAAAAATTTGAAACCAACCCTACGGGAAGAGCAAGAAAAAAACATTCGATCAGGGAGAGTTACAACATTATTGTCCACCGTTTTATTTAATAACTTTGTAATATAATTTGTACTATTTTAAAATTACAAATTATTTAGTTCATAATATTAAATTTGTAGTTCTTTATTTTTGTTTTTTTTTTTTAACTAAAAGTACGGTTACTACTATTAACAATGCAAAAAAAAATCAAAAAAGTCCTCCCGCTAAGGCATAGCAAAGACGCATTTGATATTTGTTTTAGGAATAGTTTTAACTTGTATTCCCAATTTTGTATATTACAAAATTTTTAAATAATTTATAATTTAATGTTTTTTAAATTTAAAAATATTTTTTTTCTATTAAATCAGCATTATATGTTTAAACAAAATTTTAATCTACATATCCCTTTTGGGAAGAGCAGGAAAAAGAGACATTTTTGTATTTTAACAGAATGAAATTGAAAAAAAATATGGTTTTCATTTTTATTATTGAAAAATTTAAACTAATTTTTTTTTTTAAATTAAATATCAATTTTTTGTTTTTTCTTTTAACAATACAATAACAACGTTTCCTGGCAACTTCTGAGCTTCCACTTGACCCTAATAAACGACTTTATTCGCAAAGCGTTCGAAGCACTTCAATACACTTCAAACGCTCACAAGCTGCTTAAAGCTTTTAATAGATATAAATATGTTTCATTAGCTTAAGTCAGCTCATGCTACTCGCATTCGCATTGTGAGAGGCGGCATCATTATTCATTCCTTGACAGTTTATAAATTTAATTTGTCTCTTAATCTTTATGCAAATTTGAACTGATCTTTAAGCTAATTATAATACGCCCAAAAAAAGTACTCGAAACACTCGCAAAATATATGACTTGGGCATTTATCAGTCGACGGCATTGAAAAATAACGCACAAAACGTTTTTAATAAATTTATCTCTCCCGGCGAGAAACAAGGCCGGCCAAGGACGATGACAAGGATGAGGTCCTGTGTGTGTGTGTGTGTGTCTGTGTGTGTGTGAGAGTGTGGAAGACAGACAGACACATACATAAATTAAACGATATATCATGCTGACATCTTAAATATTGTTAAAAACTGTCACGTTTACGTTTTCGTTGCTTACTCATTCAGTCGGTGTTATATAAGTATCATACATACCTTGGGCCACGCCCCCAACCATTCGACGCCCACGCCCACGCTTCTGGCATCTTGCTCCTCCTTCGACTGACTCTGCGGATTTCTGGACTGACAGTTAATGGACCATAAGAAATTCAATTAGAGAGGTTTGCTGCTGCTCTTCTCCCAGCTCCCAGCTCTTGTTGTTGTTGTTGGCGACAGCATTTCGTTTGTCTGTCTGTCTGTGTGTGTGTGTGTGTGTGGCATGCGCTATTCTTTTTGTGGCATTATTTTTTTATTAATGATACTTTAGGTTTTTGGGTAGCAGCATTACAAAGCCAAAATACGAGTAAAAAGGCAGCCGCAATTGTCAGACTGTCAGTCAAGACACTCACTGCCTCACTGCCTCACTCACTGAGTGTGTCTGTCTGTCTGTCTGTCTATTCACTCCACGCTGTGCTTATGAATAGCTGCGGCAAAAATTTTACAATAGAAATGCTGAATAAACGTTATAAAAAAAATTGCAATTGTCATGTGCGCAATACGTGAATTCGACGGATCGTATGCCTAATTAAACAGGCTTAAACGCGTGCTGCTAAAATGAGAGTGAATCTGTGCTGCCAGATCTAGTCAAACTGGCAGCGTGAAGCATTTTAATTAAGCCAAAGTAACGATAAGCAGTCAGTAGCAAGCAGCGAGCAGCGAGCAGACGGCAACAAACATGGCCAAAAACCAAAAACCAAACAACGAAGCCGAAACCGAAGCCCCAAAATGCTGTCAGGGGCCCCATCGACACAGAGTTTTGTCTGACTAACTGTTTGCTTGTTTGCTTATTTGCTTTCCTGATTGTGTTGTGGCGGTTTCTTCGCTGACAGCCAGAGCGACTGCCTTTGCCTTCATTAGCGCTGTCAAGTGAGCGACACCTTTTCCACACAGACACGCCCCAGTCATCGTTCCCTCCCACCGAACCTCGAACCAATTGTGCGTTGGCTAATTTGCATAACAGCCTCCACGATGACGACGTTAATCAAGTGCTATCGCTATAATCAGCACATTTGTTCTTTAAACTTTATGCGCACACTATCAGCGGCAATCGAAATCACAAAATCACGCATACGCCATGTGCTCGCCTCAACTCGCCTCGACTTGGCTTGGCTTTAAAAGTAGTTTGCCCTACTTAGTGCGAGCATTATTAACTCGGTGCTCTGCTGCTGTGTCAGCTTAGTCAACAGCAGCAATTATTGCCATTTCCACTGGCAATGCAATGGAAACGACGATTGCTTGGCAAATACCAACAAATCGATCAATTGTCGCTACTTTCGAGCAGCCCGCACACGAAGTCTGCATCGTTTTGATAGCTGCAAATTGCTTTTTCTACTCCACTCGACTCCACTGCCATGCAATGCCAGCTGCAAATGCAATGCGATACACGCAGAAATGCTGGAAGCCCTTGCACGACAATGCAATTTATAACGCAATGCGCTCAAATGTGTGCTATGATTTCTTTCACACTGCACACTGGCAAACTGGCATTTCAATTATGGCTCAAGTAAATAAACTACTTAACGCTCGCTACCAATACCCCAATACCCGCAAACAAGCTTAACATTATAATTGCATTTTGCAGTTAGTTTTATTTCGCTCGTTCTCGGTTTATACATTTATGGATGGCACAAGTTCAGATTTCCAATTACAAGTTAAATCAAAAAAGCCAAACTATCAAACTTCAACGTACAAAAGCATTTTCATTGTTCACAATTTTTCTCGTGTCGCTTCCCAAATGCCCAAAACCCAAAAACCCAAAAGAAAATATGAAAAATTGAGCAAACGCAAAAGAAAAAGAAAGAGAAAGAGAAACAATGACCACTTTCTCCTCCTCAACGCAGCGACGTCGCGTCGTTAGATTTGTGCAGTGAACTGTGTGCATTTCATATTGTACTTCAATTAAACAAAATACACGTTTCAATGGGCAGCACTCTCGACTTCTGACAAAAGAAAAATGTTTCGTTTCTTTTGCTGGCACAATTTCGATAATTGAGGAGTTTCTGCAGTTCATTATTGCAATCAATATATTAGCAATATTATGAGTCACATTCAGGACAACAAAACTAAATCGCAATTATTTATACAAATATTTAGTATTATTTATTTTTGTTGAAACTCCACAGTTTTTGCAATACAATTTATTTAAATGTTGTTTATTATTGAAATAAATTAGCTAACTGGATAAAATCTTTGAATATATTTGCAATCTTCTATATTGAGACACATTCAAAGCAATACAACTAAAGCACAATTATTTAAAATTATTTATTTTTGTTGAAACTCCACAGTTTTTTCAATACAATTTATTTACGTGTTGTTTATTATTGCAATAAATTAGCAAACAGAATGAAATCAATCAATATTTTAGCCATCTTTAATTATTCAAATCAACAAAATTTAAGTACAATTTTTTAAAAGTATTTATGTTGATAAAAAGCCATTTATATGAGTATTGGACAGTTTTTGCAATAAAATTTATTTAAGTGTTGTTTATTGTTGCAATATATTAGCAAACTAAATCAAAATCAGAAGAACAATACTGAAGCGGCAGGTAGTTTGCTGAACACAACGATTTAAATGTATCTAATGTTTATTATATTAAATTTTGGAGAGAGTTTTTGAATTCTTCATGTCTTTGTTATCTACAGGTAATTCAGACTTGAAATAGCAAAAAAGATTTTAAAAAACACAGTTAAAACATCGTCTGCTGAACACAAAAATGTATTTTTGATAAAACTCAATTCAAATTTAATATTGAAATTATTTCTTTACTAATTTAATTTTAGTTGGCACTTTCCACAAATTTTTTAATCTCATAAAAACTACGAGGCAGAATCAGCACAAAAATAAAAAAAAGCCCAGTTTAAATTGTATCTGGAAAAATTATTCTGAATACACCAAATTCAATTTGTTTGCTTTTGATACAAATGCAATAATATTAAGGATCTGGCAGTTTTTAATAATTTCATTATGACTTTGTACTAAAGATTAATTACTTACAAAAATACGAAAAGAACTGTAGTAATAAAATAAAATGTCAAGCATTCTGAAAGCAATTGTAAAATAAATAAATATGCTCTTACCTGTAAAATAATCTCGTACCCAAACTCATTCCTTACCTTGCTAATCTTACTGCTTAGACTAAAGGCAAATTAATTAAAACAATAATGCGAGCATTAAAACAGATTTTAAAAAGCACATTAAAGGTGCTCGTCTCAAGAATATATTAAATATATCGCTTATCTGCTTTACAACTTTAACTTTATTACACTTTTTGACATAAAACAAAGTTATTGCCGGCAGCTAAACTCTTCTATTAGCGTTCATTTATTTATGCTTCGAAACTGTGCCAAGCAGTGTAATTATTTAAATTGCAAACCCATTTTAGCACAGTTTAAAGTAACTTTTATTTATGAATTCTTAAAGCAGCCTCAAGTGCAGTGCAAAGTTTCCCTTATTTGGGCTAATAGACCACAAGCCAGGGACGGGGTTAAATGTCTTTGACCTCATGCCTGCATTGTTGGTCTTAATTAATTTTGAGTGTGCATTAAATGGCCACCAGCTGATTGAGTGCTTAACTAATGTTTCAAGGTAGCAATTCAGATGGGTTTTTATTTTAAATACAGTAAAGTTACATTTTTTTGTGGCATGCTGACCACAAGAGCTCTCGCCGCTTATGAACAAGGCTGTGAAAAGGTCAAAAGTTCATTCAAATTGAAGTACATGTAAGCAAAGTTCTAAGTGCTCGACGTAACACAGAGAGAAAAACAAAAACCGAACAAAAAAAGAAAACATCTACAACAATACTTCATTCGTTTATTGTTTGAAGTGTGCTCAGAGAGCATGGCAGCACTTTTGGTAACTGTTTTCATCAAGGTTTTAGCCATTACATACATCCCACATATCTGGCAAAAAGGAACTTTTGATTTTTGAATAAACGAAACGAAACGAAACGAAAGTTGCCAAAAACAAAAAATGTCAAGAGCCCGTGGCAAACTTGTAATTTAATAAGAAACTCGAAATGAATATGCAATTTGGCTAAACAAAAAGCAGAATAAGTTGATTGAACACTCCTTCTACACAGAGAGAAGGCAAACAAGAATTAAAATCTAAGATTTGGAAATATTTCGAAAAATTATAGAAACGAGCTCACATTTTTAAAAACATTCTTGCAACAAGATTTCAGTAAAAATTTATTTTTCAGATTACAAAAATCTTGTTTCAAGATTTAAACCTTTCTTAAAGAATTTTTGAAGATTTATTCCCAAATTTATGAAGTCGATTTTTGTTTTTGTTTTTATGATTAAAATTATACATAGCGAACGTAATTCTCTTCTTCTAATAGTTAGATTTAGTTTTTTTTCTATGAATTATATTAGAAGCAAAACAATAATATATGTATCTATCTTTAGTTTAAATACCTATACTTTTCTGTATATTTTTTATTATGTTTCTTCCAAGTACTCCAAAGCATAAAAGAATATTTTTGTAATCATATTAAATATCATTTCTTCAAGCCCGAATTGTATTGATTTTTAAATACTTTCTTGCAAGTATTTTAGACAAACATAAATAATTTTGCTATCGCCAGTTTAAATACCCTCTGTAGTATATACATTTAACTAACAATCAAGAGCATTTAATCTGAAAAGTAATAGTTTTTAAAATGCTTCTTTCATGTACTTTAAATACAATGAGAATATATGTATGCATCTATCGTCAGATTAAATACCTTTTCTATGAAAACAATATTTAGCCTGAATTGTAATGGATTTTAAATAGTGCGTTGCAAGTAAGAGCGTTTAACTTGAAGACTAATTGTTTTCAAAATGATTCTTCCAGGTATTCTGAAGCAACAGAGAATATTTGTATCGTCAGATTAGATACCTTTTGCACTAAACCAACATCGAAATGCCAAACGTTTAACCCGAATTGTAATGATTTTTAAATAGTTTCTTGCAAGCGCTTTAGACAAACAAAACAAATTTATCTATTGAAGTAAATACCCTCTCTAATATATACACTTAACTAAAAAATTAAGAGCGTTTAACCTGAATAGTAATTGTTTTAAAACTGTTTCTTGCAGGTACTCTTAACATAAAGAGAATATATGCCTCTATCGTTAGTTTTAATATCTGAAAACTAATTGTTTTTAAAATGTTTCTCCCAGGTATTCTAAAGCAACAGAGAATATTTTAAATACCTTTTTCACTAAACCAACATCGAAAAGGCAAACGTTTAACCTGAATTGTAATGGTTTTTAAATAGTTTCTTGCAGTCGCTTTTCGATAGAAATTGAATTGTCATTTCGAAGCGAAGCGTTTTACACGATGGGCGCTGTTGTTATTGTTGAGCTGCATGTGGTATTTATAATATGCCTTTGTGGCACATCCCTGCCACGCCCACAGGCATGCAGCAGAGGCAGAACATGCGTTGCGAGTGCGGTACCTGAAAGTAGACCAGAAACCATATCCGACATTGCAATGTTAACGAAGCAAACGAAGCACAGAGAAGCCACAAAGCAAGAATCAATTGAAATCAGCATATGGCAAACGGGGACAGACCTCAGGGGGGGAGGACTGAAGAGATGAAGGGGAAGGGGTCCTAAAGGGGGGTCTGCAGTGCAGTGCTGAGCACAAAAATCATTGCAATTCTCATTCATTGATTCGGAATGCAGCCTCTTGCAGTGCTTGTGGTAATTTTCGCAATTACTCTGTAGGCCCAGGGGTTGATGCTGCCATTGCCGTTGCCGTTGCCAGTTGGCCAGCTGCAGAGTCTGCAGAAAGGGGCTGGGGGGCAGGGGGGTAGAGGAATAAATGGGGCATGCGGCTAATGCGCACTTAAATATTTCATTTTGTGACGGCCGAGCAAGTGCAGCATAAACTGGCCCAGGCATAGTAATAACAATGACAGCCAACAATGGCAACAAATAAGCCGAAAAATAAACAGGAACCCGGCTAAACAAATAACAGTAAATAACAGCAGCCCAAGCCACACACGCACACACACACACAACAGACTAGTCTATGACTATGTGTGTTTGTGTGTGCACACCAAATGGCACACTAATCGTCTGCGCATTTGCCGGCTGCCTTTTTGTTTGGATCCCCACATTGTTGTTGCCTAGCAAGAAGCGCAAACCAAAAAAACAGAAGCAGCAACTTTGCATGCCACGAACGCTTTTCGGGGTGCCACGGGGCGTATGTGTATTGTCGTGTTCGTGTCTGGCACTGACGCTGAGGCTGGCCCACAAAATGTTTCAATGGAACTTTATTTTGTTGCAGCAGACACAAATCGCCAGAGCAGCCGCCGCCAAACGTTGCACCAAATAAATTTCAAATGCTGTCACATAAATTTCAACTTCTATTCTCTCTCGTTCATTTTCATTTTTTTAATATCGTTTCGTATCGTATCGTTGCCATTTGATTCGTTGTTGTAGCCAGAAATTAAATTTGACTGCAGATTGTTAATAGGTCTGCAATGTGGCCATAAAGTGGCCATAAATAAGTCTGTGCCACAGCAGGCGATAACTGACCTAGAGGAAGAGGGGAAATATTTTTTGGCCTTTGCCCTGCAAATGGTTAATTATGTGGCAACGACACAAAAGCGAAAAAATCACTTAAGCGCACAAAATTTGTTTAGCTTGTCACGCACACACACACACACTTCGAACACACACACACACACAGCGGGCCATAAACAAGTTGCATGAAAACTTTCTGTGGGGCATAAACTTGATGCGCTTATTAAATTTATTTACCATGCAAAGTGAATGCCTTTTGGGAGCCACAAGTTTGTGCGCCACAAACTTTCTCCACCCAAAAAGGTATTCGACTTGACACAAAGTGTTATTTGCTTGCACGCCCAACATGCCACATGCGCTGAAAGTGTATTCAATATTCGTCAATGTCAATGGAGAAGAGGCGGAAAGTGGTTTGTAGTCTTTAACAGACTTCAAGATGCTCTCATCGCAACTGGCTGTATGCAAAAATCAATAAGCCAAATGACAAACTCAGTATGCCACAAGGCGCAGCTTAATAGCATGCAATAGATCACACACACACACACTGACACACAGAGACACACACACATGCACAGTCGACTGTCGACAGTTGTGTTGATTTTAAGCCGGAGGTTTGTTAGTAAAAACAGCAACATGCAACATCATCACAAGCTGCAACATCAGCGAAAGTTTACCAACTGTATCATTATTTGTGCAATTTGTACTTTGTATTTGCCAACTGGAGCACACACACACACACACTGACACTCACTTCCTCTCACACACACACAGACAAACAAGCAGCCCTTTCATTTGGTTTTCTTGCCTGCCATCTTGCCTGATATTTCAATTCAGTTCAGCTGGCTTCAGCTCACTTTTCTATGTTAATTATATAGACATGCAACTGCGCTTACATTCGCATTCGCATTCACATTTGCAAATATGCATGTTTGTTCGAGTTGCAACATGACAGACTTTAATATTCGTGGCCAGCAACAATAAACTAATTAAATAACATGTTCAGCCTTATATAAACTCTGCATGACACCCGAAATGAACTCACTAATATGCATATATTTGTATTAATGATGTTTAGTTAAATAAAATGTGCATATTGTCATCTGATAGCAGTCTGTATTTAAATTATGTTCTTTTCTGTACAGTGGTTAGAATTAATTGCCACCAGCTGCAAATTGTCTTTTTAATGACTTTTCAAATAGTAAATTCTAAATTACATTTTCGGTTGATTCATGACCACTTAATCGACTTTATTTAATATCTATACAAATATAAAGTTATTTTTTCACACATTTTTCGCTGATTTATTATCAGCAACTAATTCATTTAAACTGTCTTGCTAATGATATTTGTTTTTATGTTTCGAATAATAAATTGTGCATTACGTTTTTTAGGTGTTTTTCTTAATTACCACTTTATAAATTGAATCACTTCCAAATCAGTAACTCAATTTGAATATCATTGCATTTTCACTACTCCAATGCTGTGTAATTTATATATATAAACTGTCTAATGATTTCAGCTTATCTTTTTCGACTAATAAATTCTATTTTAATATATCATCAAATTTCTGAGTTACCACTTAAAAAGCATTACATTTATTGCTATTCAAATATTAAGTAATTTTTTTAATTTAAGTACACTAGATGTGACTGATCTTTTTATATATTTTTATATTTTATATTTATTTGTATATATTTTTTTAAAAATTGAATTTTTCTCTCAACGAATGCATGGAATTATTTATTTATTAGACGTAAATTAAACTTAATAAATGTTATCACAATAATTCATAGTTCACATACGAATGCAGAATTTGATTTTTTCGACTACAAAAATAATGCTGCAATAATTAATTTCATTAAAAAGTAGGTAAACATTTCACAAATTTGTTTAGTCGCCACAATGTGATTTACCACTTCTATTTTTTATTTCAAAATTTAATTAAGCTAGCGCAGAATATGCTGTAAAGCACAATACAAGAATCTGCACATTTATTTATTCGCGCAAGATGAAAAAACCAAAACAAATAAAAATTAGGCATAAATTAAAATTAATTGTGAACATTGTTGAATTGTGGTCGAGCGGTGAAAGGCCAACAAAATGTGCATTGGCAATCTAAATTGGTTTTATGGTTTCAGTGGTGCATGCGAAAAAAGCTAATTAAATCCAGCTAAAGCTACAAAAAAAAAAAACAATTATTAAATATTGCGAAAATAAATTATTTAATCTCGTTTTGATATTGCGAAAAAGCGAGCAGCGTAATAAAAGTGAAAAATGAATTGCCTCGAATGATGATGGTTTATCAAACAGTTTGAAGTGTGCAAAATGCCCAACGATGGCAGTTTGCAGTGGATTATTAGGCACTTGTCGGAAGTTGCAATGAAACTCAACAAGTTTTGCATATATTTAACACAATTTCGATGCTCGGATGACACGCGTTTGTGTCATATTATGAATATTACGTGTATTTTAAATAACCATGGCCGGAAAACTATCCGAAAGTGGTAGAAGCAGTTGAAGTCTGGGCGGGAAGCCGACAAACACTTATGCAAATTTTTCCATAGTTTCCGCTCACACACACACACACACACACATAGACACATGGGAACAAGCGCGCAAAGGCTGAAGGAAATACAAACATTTGCCGCCTTTTAGCAGCATAATTTTGCGAGAGACACAAAAGAAGAGCGCGAGACGTGTTTATGTTTTCGGATGCGTTGCAAAATGACATCCTGTCACATTTCCCGACACACTTCCCCCGCCCCCCCCTCGGTGTGTGTGTGTGTGTGTTAGTGTCCTGGCATCTGTCGGCATCCTGCGTAACATACTAAAATCCATATGCATGTGTGTGAAGTGCGTGACTCCCGACGCGACCAACTCGACCCAAACAGACAGACAATCTCACTCACTCACACTCTGACTATCCGTCTGTCTGACTGACTGAAGCCCATTTTAAAGCCTTGTCACTCCGGCAACCGGCAGCAGCTGCTCGACAATCTGTTCAAAATATATATGTGTATGTGTATACGTATCTACAAAGGCACGTTTTATTTAAATTTCACGGCCCGCTCGTCGTGTAAGAAGAATAAAACGTTAACAGGCTCAAATGAACAAATTTCGCATTTCCGTATAAATATGTTGCAGCCAGCACACATGACTTTTATGCTCATTTAATAAGGCAATATTGAAATTAACATTATTTTTTATGTTTTTGATTCCCAACGTAGGCACTTTGAGCCCCCTTAAAATGCCAAAGCCGGGCTAAGACACTCAGTATTTATGACTCTTGATAATTATAATAAAAATCCAAATGAAAATAATAAGAGCAAATACAATTTTAAGCATCAGGCTTTATACATAAATGCGTTTTTACAACATTTAATGATATACTAAAAATATGAAAATAATGAGAAATGGAAAACTTTTAGAATTAATGTAAATACATATATTGCAAGCATATGTCGAAATTTCAATAGATACCTTATGAGTATGTATAGAAGTATACTAATAAAATATATTTAACATATTCATGAAATTTCTTATATAAGCATTCTAAGCAAATAGCATATTTCATAAATTTTTTGGTTAGTAAAACATAAATGAATATAAAATAAATAATACTTGAGGCTAAATAATAATAGGAAAAGCATTTATAAATAAAAATGAAGTAATGTCATTTCATACATTTGGTATAATATATTATTGGCACTTTACATTATTAGAGTGTAATTATTCAAAATTTCTTCTTTATAAATAAACAATCTTTCTATTTTATTGATCAATTAATAATATCATGTTTACAACTCCAAGTAATTTATAATGTTTTAACTGTTTAAGCTATTTTATATCTAAGAAGGAAGTATGAAAAATATGAATATAAAGAAAATAATATTTGAAGCAACAAAAATTACAACCTAGCGCCAAGAATACGAATAAATGAAAGTGTAAATTCAATTTAAAATTGACTACGTTTATTTCAAACGCACAATTTTGTGGCAATAAATCAAAAAGCGCGCAATGATTTGCTTGGTAATCCATAAAGCACTTGCCAAGTTACTAGCCCTGAATCTTAAGTACTACCACAACTCAAACTCGAGGCCAAACGCTCTTACCAATTTGAGCAGCCAAAGTCCTCGACACCAAAGCAGTAACATTTCTCTTAAGCTGTATGCAAAGAGAGTCACAAATCCACAGAGAGTCGAATGATTTGCTTGCTCTTAAATTCGGTACGAGAATAAAGCAGTTTGAATTGGCAGACGAATTTGTGTATGAAGAGGTGATTGTTTGATATGAATTATTTGCATACAATTTTAATTTGTTGCTCTGCTCAATTCCATGTAGAGCACTCATCGCCAATTTAACTAAGTACCTGCACGAGACCGAGTTGTAGTACAGTATAAGCCGAAAAGCTTAAACATTTGCCAAACCGCAAAAACCGACAATTGGCCTGGCATTTGAAATGCGCTTGCAGGCAGCCAGGCACTCTGCATATTAATCCACAGTACATAGTAATGCACTCACTCGTTGCTACTCACTCTGGCACTCACACTCACACTCGCACTCACTGATATTTGAGGCTCTTCGAAGGCTATTCTACGTTATTTTGTAAATTATATTAATTGCCGGACCGCAGAGTGTCAAAGGATTGCATAAATCGCATCTGGCTTATAGTTGTGCATACAATTACAATAATTGAACACATATGGGCTTATAGTTTATGCTTTTCAGAGCTGCAAATTGTTCGCATAGACGATATTAAAGTTGCGGTTGAATTATCGCAAATGTGTGAAAACACCACTGAGGATATCTGATTGCTTCTCTTCTAATACCTAATAGTTTTCCATCTACATTTTCCATAGCCAGTGGTGTTGAATTCAATATGCTCTGCGGCAGTTGCGGTTGAGTTGCTGCAAATGTGTTAATGCCACAGATGCCTCAAATTAATAATGGCATTCAAGAGTTACAGGTTACTCCTTGACTGTAATAGAAAACTAGCAGTTGTTATTAATTGCTAAATATAATATATACTATAAAATAGTAGATACTTTAATAGTAAATGAAAGAAAAAATAAATGTAATATATATCTATATTAATAATAGTGCTACAAACTAAAGCATATTATTTATAGCAGTCATCATTTATTTATATATTATAATTGCAGCTTAGAATTAAATTCTATACCACAAACTATTTTTAGTTATACTATTTAAATTTAGTTGTGTAATTCCACATTATTTAAAATATCAATTTGTTTCTATATTATTTTATGTTTACCATATACTATATATTATTTTATTCATACTACTACTACTCTATTATATCTATACACACATTGCACATAAATTATTTTATTTTCAATAATTTATTTAACAAGCAGTGTTAAGCAATTTTAATAAAATAATATTTCTTTAATATATCTTTAACTTTCATATTTGAAAGTGTACTCTATTTATTAGAAAACATTTTGAAAATTATTTTTCATTTTATTTAATCATATATTATATTTATTATATTTTTCCCCTAAATACCATAATTACTCTTGCTTGCTTTATGAATACAAATAATAATAATTAGAATTAAAGAAAGTGTTGCATAGTTGTGTTTTAATTATTGTGCTATTTAAAACACAAAATGTACTTGCTGATCGTTTTATTGCATGTTTCTTCACGCTTAGTGCTGTTAAACGAAGAACTCGATAAGTTTTTTGGAACGCATGTAACCTCTTAAAGTGCTTTCATGCAGCCATTTAAAGAAGCTATCAGAGCAACTAAACACTCTGGGGTCACGCACAGCCGAAGAGTCCAGGTCCAGGTGGGAAGAAGTCCACGCAAACCGGAACTGGAAACGGAAAATTCCATTTTATATGATTTGCACTTGACAATCGAAATGTGCAGTACTCTTATTTTGTACATGTATGTGTTTCTGCGGTTTATCCTCACACAGACACAGATATGAGACGTGCACTATAATATTTTTATATGAGCTTCAAAAGTTTTACTGCGGCTGTCTGTATGTGTGAAGGATAAGAGAGGGAGGAGAGCAGTGCGGAGAGAGCAAAAAGGAGAGAAGGATACTATAAAAAGGGCACTGGAGCTACGAGAGGGCAATACGCACTCACGTTCATAAATGTAATGCAATTTCAAATGGAACTTTATTTAATTGAGTATTTTGGTATTAAGGTTGTCGTCACAGCACACACACACCCACACACACTTACACCCACACACTCACACACATTGCAGCTTGTTGGAGCTTTGGAAACTTTGTGTGTCATTTTGAGAGCAGCTGCTTTTGCGGTTGCCTATTGTCTATATGAACTTGAGGAATTTTAATAAAGTTCAGCGCTCAGCCCTAGGCTGCAAATAGCGCAATGGCACTGGCTTAAAGTGTCACTTAAATTTCGAATTAGTTTTGATGTAGGTCAATGTGCGAGGTGCGAATGAAAGCTCATTAGAAGCGCAAGATGTGTAGTGACGATGAATATGCAAAATGAATTATTGAAATCAAATTGCAGAAGAACTTTAACTCTAGTTCCTCATATATAATCAAGGAATTTACAGCTGCAACCAGGACCACAACGATTAAAATATTTTGAATAAAAGTTAAAAACTTTTTTAATTTTAATAATTTAAAATCTTTTTTAATATTATACAAATTAATAACCAACTTTGAATTGACAAATAAAGGGTTTTTCGGTTTTTTTGGATTCAATCATCTTAAATTCGTAACTCATATTTGCGGTCACTGGCTGAAACATTAAATACATCATTCAACACTTCTTTAAGTGCAACATCAACATGACAATAAAATATGTTTTATTAAACTAAAATTGCAGTAGTAAATTAAACATCTTAAAATGAAATGGAAAGATGTTCAGTTGATACTAAAAACCAAACATTGAATGCTTCTTCTTTAAATGATATTTCCTATATTAATTGAATACAATTTTATTGATACGTGTACAAATAAACAGTTTTTGAATATAACATGAAATATAAAACCATTGGCAATTTTCTCAAGCTTTATGCAATTTATTTGATCACTCTATTATATGTTAGTCTTTGCTTTATAGTGCTCTTATAAGCAATTTACAATTTTCTTTAATAATTGTAAAAATGCATTGGCTTTTACTGCAGAAATAAATTTTGTTGCCGATTCAATTGAATTTCCCGTGCAAATGGTTTTCGTTTCAATTCCGGAAAATTTAGTAAATTGATAAAGTGAAATGTACAACTTTATTTTGTTTGTATATTAGAGTGTGTGTGTGTGAGGCGAGTGTTCAGTTGCTGCGGCAATAAAAAATGCTAAACAATAAATAAGGAGCAAAAAGCGCAGTTCAAGAGAGACGGAGAGAGAAAGGGAGCATGAAAGGGAGTCAGTGCGGAAGGAAGCAAGGAAGGAAGGAAGGAAGTAAGAATGATGCTCACATGAGTTTATTATGCGATACGGGGCATTATCCGCCAGCTAACCGAGTGTGTGTGTTCTGATGTGTGTGAGTGTAAGACAGAGAATGTGTGTGTGCACTGAAGCATCATTTTATTTATGCTCATAATGCTGCGCAATGAATAATTATGCAAATGGGTCAACCAGTGGTCAAGCCGCCTGCCAACCATTTGTCCAAAAGAGGATTTTGGCCCGAAGCAGATATAACCACAAGGCAGTCCTTGCTCCTCTCTTACAGCTGCTGCTGCTGCCAGTCTTCTCCAGTTACAAATTACAAGTTTGCACAATTTGCCAAGCACTTAAGCCGCATTGCAGAGCCCCAACAAATGCAGTTGGCCAAAATATGACCATTAACGTTTAACGCTTCCTTCACTTCACTTCAGCAGAGTTCAGATTTCTTCTCAAAAAAATAAAATAAAATTCATTTTAATCGTTTATTGAAAGAAAAATGCTTGAATGTCGCTGGCAGTCCAGCGAAAATAATTAACAACTTTTTGCCTCTTGGCCAAAATCGCAGCTAACAAATTTTCAAGCAATATTTATTTTCGTTTTTTTGGCGCGCCTTTTGTCGCCAAGGCTTCGCTCAAGTGCAAGTCCAAGTCCAAGTTTTTCCGCGTAAAACTTTGTTGCCTTTTGATAGAAACTTCAAGTTTTTCGTCTGTGCCACTTTGATATTTGAGATTCTTGGCTTTATCCTTAGCTGTCTGGCAGCTAGCTCATAAAACTCGTTCCTCTCTCTCGAAACTCAGACACAACTTACTTAATCGTCTTGATTCGCATTTCAATTTCATGAACTTGAAATAAATGCGATCTTTTTCATTTTTTTTTTTCAAATCAAAACAAACTTTTGGAATCAGCTCCTTCAAATAAATATGTATTTATAATATTTCTATATCGTAGCGGGTTTTCAAGTGCATAATATTTATCAGAAGCAAAAGCAGCTGCTGACTCTTGGCGAATAAATCAATATCGCATTAACTGCTTAGTCGGCCAAAAAAGTTTTTGCCTAAATATCCCAAGCACATAAATAACGAAATGTCAAAAAGTTTTTGCCCAACAATTTCTTTACCAAATTAAACTGGCAACTCCGCAGTCAACTGCAAATGTTGCGTCCATTTTGATAGCCTTTTGCCATGGACACGGGCATGGACATCCGAAACGTCTTCCGGGAAATCTTTTCCTATTTATTTTCTATTTTTTTGTTTGATTGAATATGCAGTTTAGGCTAATTGATAAATTAATTAACAGTTTGCTGACAAAAGTTTCACTAAAAGACGGTTTATATACAAATTAATTTTGAGAATTTATGTGAATTCATTAGTTTATGAGTAGTTAGCAGCATCAGCTTACTTGTCAAAGCAAATGTTTATTATTATTTACGAATACAAAGAAAATGTCAAGCGCAGTACAAATTGTACAATCTGTTTTGCAAATTCAGCAGTGGCGCCATCTAGGTTACGTTTTATGCACTTAAGGTAGTTCAGCCTAATGCATAAATTAATTAATAGTTTTCACCTTTAAAAACTCTCAAAATATACCCAGTGCTTATGACAAATAAATCTGGAGTATTTATGTTAAATTAATGTATAAGTTGTTAGCAGCATTAGTCATCTATTTTATTTAATAACATATTTAAAATAGTGAATTGAAATTTTGCAATCTATTTTCCGCACCCAGCAGTGCAACTGGCGCCATCTATGTCTTGTTGTCATGCATTTAATTTGTTGCGAGCATTTTCACATGATGTTGAGGATTGAAATCAAACTCAGCAGAAATATAATAGAACAAAGGCTTTCGCATTTTACTTGCACTTTTACATATTAATATTCTTCAATATCCATGTCTTGCATGATTTTGCTGTCGTTTGCAGTAATAAAAGGAAGCTCTCTGCTTTATTTTCGATTGCTTTTAATTAATTGTGACTAAGAACTTTGAGTGTGTTCTGCTCGTAACGTGGCAAAAACAAATTTGACTTTGGTGCATCAGCATAAGGGAAATTAAATAAAGATAATTAAATAGAGCTTGTCAGGAAAATAGTGCAATTTGCTGAGACTACTGACATGATAAATGGAGTCAGAGCGCCCCAAAGCAGCAAATATAATAAAGTTTTAATTAGAATCCCAAGTGATTAATTAATGCAATGAGCATAACAGATAGTTTTGGAATTAAAAAACAATGCTTCAACTGTAGTAAACAGCAGAACTCCAATCGAAGTCAGTCAAAGGCTTATCCTTTGGCCTTTATTGTTTAGCTTAACTTTCGTTAGATTTTCTAGCAACAAATTTGATCCAGAACTTTTCCTTGGGCACCATTGTGAAGCCTTGAATGCTTTTCATCATATCCTTTGCCGTTTTCTCAGCGGGCACCAATTGGAAATTGAGCATCAAGTGATACACGATAGACTTGACTTCCATCAGAGCCATGCGATTGCCTGAATAAATAGAGAAATACAACAAAATAAAATACATTGAATATTAAAATTAAATAAAATAATATATAACAAAATAAATAAAACAAATTTAAGAAATAGCTATTGAATTATATATTAAAATAAATAAATAAATAACAAACAAATAAAATAAAATAAATATATCAATCAAAAGATAAATCAAATTAAAAAATAAATAATTAATTAAAAATTAAGGCCCTTGAAGCCATAGGTTTAAAAAAAATAAATGGTATACGTAATTTATAATTTTGTTATAACTGTTCCAAAAAAAAAACAAATAATAGTAATTAATTGAATATTTGAATAAATGAATAAATAAATGAAAAGACTAAGACACAAATAATGAATAAAATATTTAAATAAATTAAAATAAATATATAACTGAACACTCACCAATGCAGCTTCTCGGTCCCACTCCAAATGGCAGATATGTGAATGGTTTAATCTCATGCTTGTTTTCATCCGAGAAACGTTCAGGTCTAAACTCATTGGGATCTGCAAAGTTCTCCGGATCGTAGTGCAAAGCAATGATGGGGATAAAGAGCACATCTCCCTTCTTCAGGGAGACCACAAACTGATTGTTTTCGTCCTTCAAATCGACGTCTTCATTGCACATCCGATCAGTTCGCGGTGCTGGCGGCCATTTGCGCAATCCCTCGGATACAACCATATCCAGATACTTCATATGCACCAGAGTATCGTAGTCAAGAGGTTTGCCGTCCAGTTGCTGCTGCACCGAAAGAATCTCGTCGTAAAGCTGCGATTGCACTTCGGGATTCTTGCACAACTCGTAGGTGAGGAAGCAGAGACAGGTGGAAACAGTCTCGAAGCCGGCGAAGAAAAAGAGCAGACATTGGGCCAATAAATCATCGTCAGAGAACTTCTTTCCCTGCTCCGTTTCATCGTCACCCTGTCGCTGGGCCTCCATGAGTAAATGTATCATATCTGGTCGTATAATCTTGTGTTCTTTTCGATATTGCATAGCATCAAAGACCAGGCTCTTGAAGTAGTTAATGCTCTTCTCGTCAAACACTTGAATGCGGAGAGCCTAAAAAAAAAGAATATTAAAAATCAAACTTTACAAAGATGAAATAATCCGGAACAAACCTTCATTATCTTTGGTATGATGCTGAAGAGCAATCCCTTGATGATAGCCGTGCTCGTTAAAGTGGTTACAGATTGTCCAATTTTGAAGAACTCATTCTCCTTCTCAGCAAACGAATCGACTTTGATGCCAAAGGCAGCGGAAGCTATGACATCATTGGTGAAACGCGTAAAATAATCCTTCATTTCCAGATCAATGTTATCAACGCCGCTCGCTTTAATTTCCCCAGCAATATATTTAACGCCAAGTTCACTGCAGACATTAATTAGCTCATACATCGCTCTCATTTTGTTGCCAGTGAATGTGGGTGTCAATATAGTGCGCATCTCTTTCCATTTGCGATCTTTCAGCTGGACAAGACTCTTCGTGAGCAGCGATTCAATCTTATCCGATCCCGAGTGATTCATAAAATGATCGAAATCCTTAACGCCCACATTCCGAATCAATTCCACATCGCGCACCACAAAAACGGGATCACGCAAGAAGTATAATCCATAGACCTTGCTGTCCTTAAACGCCTTGTGCTGATCGATCTGCTTTTGCAGTTGCGGCACAGATCCCAAAAAGTCGCCGAAGCCAAAGCTGCCCATTAACGGCTTGGGTTTCTCATAGCGAATGCCCCGTTCTATAAATGTCTGATACTTGGCCACAGACCATTTATAAAGCAACGCCAACAGCACTAAGACAAGTGAACCGATTATCAGATACATTACCGGGCTTTTAATTATACACAATTTCCCGGGTAATTGAAGCGTGCGATTCTGTTTTGGAACTTTACGCAGCGAGAGAACAATTGCAACTAATGTCGCAGAATCGAATCGAAATATAAAACTGAAAAACTCTCACGCAATCTAATCACAAATACGCAATAACAACAATTAGACTGTCTGTGTGAGAAATACGTATACAGAAATTTTTGTTCATTCATTAGAACATTCGGTCTCCCTCTCAATTCTCTCGATTCTACACTAGCTATTTAAATATATAAAATAAATTTACCAATCGCTCTCCCAGTTCACAACCAGTTCTGTTGTGTATTTTACTCACGATCTCGCATAACTTTGCTCTCTTAGAATTATGTTTGAAAAAAACAAAACAAATACTCTAACATTTGCACTCGGCAAACAGAAAATATTATGAATCATTTGTGAAGCGACTTTTGGAACTTATTTTATCAGTGTAACATTTATCTATTCATTGCGATAATGTTGAACGATTTATGATAGCACTAAAGGTAATTTAATTCAATGATACTAAAGGTCAGCTCTATAATACTATTTAAACCAATTAAAGAGTATTCAAAGGCTGTCAGAATAAGCTTTGAAATTTCCACCACCCACATAAAGTGAGATAAGCAAATAATGTTTAATAATAAAAAATGTTGTTGAAAAGTTAAGACTGCTGGTAAAAAACAATTGATAATGAAATTACCTTTGTTTTTTGTAACTTTTTGTACTTGTTGTTATATTTGTAGTTGAATAATCATCTGTTGATTATCTTGATCGAAGCTGCAAGCGAATTAATTCGAAAACTTTCCGCTCTTATCAGACATGGTTAGCTTTATTTATCGAGCGTATAAATAATGCAATCTTATCTGCATTGTGCATAGATATTTCAATTAGAAATCCATCATATATAGTGTGTCTATATACGGTGATTATTGATTTGTTCACAAACACACTTAAACCCCATCGCGGCGCACAAATTTGATCCAGAACTTGTCTTTTGGCTGCATATGAAAACCCTTCAAGCTATCCATCATATTCTTCACAGTCTTCTTGCCAGGCACCAATTGAAACTTGCTCAGCATATGGTAAATAATAGATTTTACCTCCATCAGTGCCATTCTATTGCCTGAAAAAAAATTAAATCAGTTTTGTAACTTGATTAAATATTATTTATGATTATTATTTACTTACCAATGCAACTGCGTGGTCCAATGCCAAAGGGCAGATAAGTAAAGGGCTTGATTTGCTCTTTATTCTCTTCCAAGAAACGCTCCGGCTTGAAGAGATCGGGTTCGGGAAAATTGTCGGGATCGCGATGTATAGAAATTACGGGTATGATTATAATGTCGTCCTTGCGAAACTTGGCCAACACTTCCTGATTATCATCCAGTATGTCTATATCTTTGCCACACACTCGATCCAAGCTAAATGCTGGCGGCCAGAGTCGCAATAATTCCGATATAACCAAATCCATATACTTCATTTTCGACAACATATTGTAGTTTAACGGCCTGCCCTGTAATTCCTGCTCGACTGATTGAATCTCTTCATACAACTTCGATTGCACCTTAGGATTCATGCAGAGTTCATAAGTTAAGTACGAGAGACAAGCGGACATGATCTCGAAGCCCACAACGAAAAACAAAACACATTGGGCCAACAGATCCTCGTCATTGAACTCGGCGTGCTCCGTTGACGACTCTGGAATGGTTTCCTGCAGCAGGAATTGCCGCTTGGCCTCCATCAGCAAGTGAATCATATCGGATCGTATTATTTTATTCTCAGTGCGATATTTCATGGCATCAAATATGAGGGTCTTGAAATATTCCAGCTTTCGTGGATCAAAAAGCGAAATACCCAAAGCCTACAAGATGATTAGCAAAAGTAAATACAAATGTAGAGTTATAGAATTCGCAGATATTACCTTCATGACACGGGGCATTATGCCATAGAGTATAACCTTGACTATGGCGAATCCCGAGAAGTGAACCACCGACTGTCCTGCTATATAGAACTGATTCTGTTTATCCACAAATGAATTGACTTTTATGCCGAATGCAGCTGAAGCAATCACATCGTTGGCGAACCGTTCAAAATAATCCTTCATCTCCAGTTCAATGTCCAGACTATTCGAGTTCCTCAGCTCGCTCTCGATGTATCTGACACCCTCGACGCTACACTCATTTATCAGCTCGAACATGGCCTTAAGTTTACTACCTGTAAAGGCTGGTGTCAACGTATTGCGCATTTCCCTCCATTTATCGTCACTCAGAGATATCAGGCACTTGGAGAACAAGGACTCGTTGAACTCAGGCATCAAGACGCGATGATTGGTGAAATAATCAAAGTCCTGGATGCCCACTTTCTTGATCAACTCCACATCGCTCAGCACAAAGAACGGTTCTCTAATATTATAGAATCCATAGACTTTATGTGGCTTAAACTTTTGATACTTGTCTACAAGCATCTGGATGAATGGGGTATAACCGAAGAGTACTCGAAGACTCAGATTCCCAATGAAGGGTTTAGGTGCCTCATGAGCTATGCCCCGATCCTTAAACACTCCATATGGTGCCATCGAAAACCGATAAAGCAGCACAAGTAGCACTAGAAAAAGTGCTATGATAATTAGAGCCATGTTGAACTGCACCAGTCGAATAAATAATTATAACTAAACTGTGAATGAATCAAGTTCACATAAAATGATAATTTCATAACTATTTGTATTAAATTATCTCTCTGTGTGCATTGATAATCATATGCAAATGACAATTGTTAAACAAAATCCATTTCGAAAGGCATATATACAACAATATAATTTACTAAATCTTCAACACATCAAATGACATTTAGTTTAATAGTTCATGTTAAAAAAAATTTAATTTTATTGTTTAATTTTATGTTAAAAATTTTTTAATTTTAAATAATTTATTCATGTTTGTAGTCTTTAATTTATAATTTGAACTATAAGATACTTTAAAGTTCTAAGCTTCCTAAACGTAATTTATTAATAGAAATTTTTGTAATGTCAATTGTTCTCAATCGACTTTAAAATAAAACAAATCAAAGTACTAAATAAAAACATGAAAATTATATTGTTTTCTTTATTTAATTCAAGTTGTATATATACACATATATTTTTGATAAGAGAGTATCGAAGCATCGACTATATTTCTTGTATTGAATTCCCCTAATCAACTGTGCGATGTTAAACTTTCGCCTAATGCCTAAATAAATAATAGATATAAACAAAATAATTACATTACCATATAACGCTATTGCGATAGCCATTGCAGCTAATTTTGTGATTTACTATATACTAAAATTGATGATAAATATTTATCGGATGAGCACTGATTACATATAACGAAAATAGCAGACAAATCCAATGATAAACTCAATGCAAGTTATTGATAAAATGAAATGGAATTAAATGAAAAATTCGTTTCAATAAAATGAAATTCTGCAAACATCAATTAGTTCTCTTAAAAGCAATAATCAAATGTACAGCACATGAATAAAAACAAAAATGAAAAACCTGGTATTCAAAGGTGTATAAGCTTTTTTATACAACTGTTCAAATTGCAACTGGGAATCAATAAAATAGTTCAATGCAAATAAAATTAATGAAAAATTGTATTGCGAACTCGTTGCCTTGGGTACGTTCAGGTGGCCACTTTCATAATAAAAATGCCAAATCATCTGCAGCTCAATTTGGGCTATTGAAATTCCATTTCAAATTGTAATGCAATTGTTATTGGGCTTGGGAGCCTTTGCCACGCGTCCCCACGAATTAAGCTGTGCAAATTATAATAATCGTTGCATACTTTCGGGAGGCACTATAAAAGAGCATTGACAACTCAGGGCTGCACGCAGTCAAAGCAAAATGTTTGAGGACATCCAATTAATTTATATGAACGTTCGCATCCTGCGCTTCTGGGCGCTGCTCTACGACAAGAATTTTAAGCGCTACATCTGCCTAGCGTTGACCATCTTCCATGTGCTCACCCAGCTGCTCTACATGCTGACCACCGACGAGGGCATCACGGGCATCATTCGCAACTCCTACATGCTCGTCCTGTGGATAAACACCCTGCTGCGGGCCTATTTGCTGCTGTTCGACCAGGGCAGCTACTTGCAGCTGATTAGCAATCTGGAGAGCTACTACAAGGAGTTGATGCTGCTTAACGATGGCTATGTGTCGCATCTGTTGGATCGGGTGAATCGGCAAGGTCAGCTCATGGCACGCGGCAATCTGTTCTTTGGCCTGCTCACCTGCCTTGGCTTCGGCCTCTATCCGTTGAGTTCAAGCGAGCGGGGTAAGCGAATTAAGTTCAATAGAAAATATTGCAAACAAAACACGATTCAGCATCAAATACCAGCGAACAGTGAACAATTGGAGAATTAAAAATTCAGCATCCAAAACTAAAGTCAATTTAGAGTTTGAAAATAAACAAAGTCATGCGCAAGTTTAAGGCAAAATAAATAAATATTGTGAAACTATTTGAAAATTAAAAAAAAAAATTTAACTCATTGAAAACTTTTCAAGGCTGTGCAAAATATTTATTAGAAATTATTATTATATCGAAGCTTTCACATTTTGGCATAATTAAAAATTGTACAAAAAGTCAAAAATAAAAAATTAAATTCAAGCTCATTAAAAACATTTCAAATGTCTGCAAAATATTAAATGAAGATCAAGTTATTTCTAAATATTATTTTTTATATATCCAAGCCAAACTCATGACATTTTTTCTTAATCAAAAATAGTCTTAAAAGAAAGCAAACCAACTGTGTGATAGTCAAAGCAAAATTTAAGTCAATCATATAATAAATAAAATGCATTGAAACTTTTCAAATGAATGCAGAATAATAATTAGATATTACAAACTAAAACAATATGAAATATTAGTTTATTGAAATCCAAGCTAAAGTTATCAAATTTGTATGTAATTAAATTTTGTCTGCAGAAAAACCAAAATTGTATTTAATCATAAACATTTAAATGCAACTAAAAACTAATTGAAAGCTATTCAGCTTACTGCAAAATAATAATTACATATTATCAACGAACCCAATTTTAAAGATTACTTTGCAGAAATCGTAGCTATCAAACTTGTGCTTAATCAAAAAATGTCTGCAAAAGCGAAGCGCAAGTAAAATTATAGTCTATTAATATTGATCAACTTGAAGTCAAACTTTAAATTAGAAAACCATAACACACAAAATTTTACGCATCTATAAAGGGGTATTCAAATTCATTAAAAGCCATAAAAATATGTATGCAAACTAATAATCCGGATGCAAACATGCAGCATCTGCATTTTTAAAGCTTTAAATGGAAAGCTAACCTGCCACTTGCCCGGCTATCCTGGCCATTCTCTGCTATATTACAGTTTTGCCCTTTGGTAGCAAAATACCCGGCGTGAATGAGTACGCCACGCCCTACTATCAAATTTGGTTCGTCTTTCACATGCTCATCACCCCGATGGGCTGCTGCATGTATATACCGTACACGAGTCTTTGTGTTGCCTTCATTATGTTCGGCATTGTGATGTGCAAGGCGCTGCAGCATCGATTGCGCCGCCTCACCCAGCGGCAGCTAACCAGACAGCAGCTATCTCAGGAAATAGTCGAATGTATTATCTATCATCAGCGGATCATTGAGTAAGCCATAGCAGAAGCAAAAAAAATGATAATAACCACAAGGAATTGATGTGATGGCCGTAACCCGATTTCCAATTCCCTATAGTTATATACAGACCATCAATAAGCTCACAACCTACATATTTCTGATTGAGTTTTTGGCATTTGGTGCCCTGCTCTGTGCCCTGCTCTTTATGCTGATATTTGTAAGTATGTCACAGTGTTTTTTGGCCCCTACTGTCTCTGTCTCTTTCAGGTGGATTCGACGGCGCATGTGGCCATTGTGGGTGCGTATATAAACATGATACTGGCACAGATATTGGCCCTGTACTGGTATGCCAATGAGCTGAGGGAACAGGTGAGCGAGAGTCCTTTCTAACTGAATTACACAGTTTGCTTTTAACGTCACAGAACTTGGCCATTGCCACGGCGGCCTACGAGACCGAATGGTTCACTTTTGACCTCATCATACGCAAAAACATTCAGCTGATGATATTGCGTGCCCAGCGACCGGCTTCGGTGAGGATGCAGACTCTGATTTAATTACATTTCATTACATTTAATTACTTGCAAACTGCAGATACGCCTGGGCAACATACGACCCATCACCCTGGAGCTATTCCAGCATCTGCTCAACACGACTTACAGCTTCTTCACAGTGCTCAAGCGTATTTACGGTTGAACTTGACAAACGACACATTACGCATACGACGAGTGTGTTCAAAAGTATTTTATTTTCGCTGTAGCAAAATCTATTGCATACTTTGCGGCGGCGCTATTTAAACAGCTTCACCTGATATTCACTTGCAAATATATTCATTATGTTGAGCTGTACAAATTTATATAATTACGATAAGGAATAGGAATTACAAAATTAAAGAATCAGTTACAAAACAACTTAGACAATTGCTTGCGAATATATAGGTTAAACTAGACAAACGGAACATTACGCATACGACGAGTGTGTCCAAATGCAAGTTATATGCGCTGTAGAAAAATGTGTTGCATACTTTGCGGCGGTGCATTTTAATTAACTTGAGCTCATTTTCACTTGCATTCATTTGCATTTATATTTATTTTGTAGAGCTTTACATATTTAAATATTTTTTATTTTTATTTGTATTCATTTGCATTTATATTTATTTTGTAGAGCTTCACATATTTAAATATTTTATGAATCAGTTACAAAAACAACTTAGACAGTTGCTTGCGAATATATAAATTAAATCATATCCATTGCGATAATCGAATTTATTGTAAGCTTATTTTCGTTGCAACCTTTCGTGCGCGAAACATATTAAAAATGCAAACGAGGAACTTGAACATTCAAATTTATTGGAAAATATGCAATTTTAAGCACAATTTAGTGGCCTTCA
Source organism: Drosophila immigrans (assembly GCA_963583835.1). Taxonomy (NCBI): domain Eukaryota; kingdom Metazoa; phylum Arthropoda; class Insecta; order Diptera; family Drosophilidae; genus Drosophila; species Drosophila immigrans. The sequence goes on from OY757141.1 coordinate 19,680,097, forward strand.
AATATTAATTGCCCCATTTGTAGTAAACCGCACAAAAATATTGACTATTGTGTGCAAACTGTGTACTTAAATGCAGCGTAATTAAATAGTTGGCTTTTAATAAATAATTAAAAGAAAACGTAAAAAACTGTGATTTCAATAAATTGCAAATATGGATAATGGATAGATAAAAAATGGTAAATTCTATTAAATTGCAAAAAATATTCATTTATTTTCAAAATACAGGTAATTTCACATTTTTTCGATCTGCTTTCATTTACTTGTATTTTGTTGCTATTTGAACAAAAAAAAAAAAACAATGCTGGTACATTTTGTTGCGCATCATTTGTGGTTGACGCGCGTTTCACGCTGCGTTTGCATTTTTCATACGCTCTGCCTCTCGCCTGTGAAGCGCCCCTCATGTCCAACCGACCACATATAAAAAACGCATAAAACAGTGGAAGGTGTGGCACGAGAGCGATAAAAATTGTTTGCTGAAGTTGTCAACGTTACGAACGCTGAATTGCCAGGCAACTTTTGCATCGCTGACTTTGAGTGGCATGCTCCACCAGCAACAGCAGCAACTGAAGCAGCAACAGCAGCAAGGTGCACGACACTGTCAGCAAATGAAGCAGCAAAGAACATTAATAATACACAAAAAAAAAACCATTCAATTTGGGGGACACTGTGCAACAAAATTAATGACAAAATAAAGCCAAATTGGAATCAATTTATGAACAAAGCAGTAAATCCTTTCATAAAATGTGCGGAGGGAGAATAATACTTTATAGTAATAAAACCACTTTGTAATATTTCAAAAATAAATATAAGAGACAAATTTTCCAAAAGAGATATGTTCTTATTAAAAAAAATCTGAGCAGTAAACATTAATTTAGTTTTATTGAATTTAAGTAATCAATTATTATTAAAAGCTCAACTGTTCACCCTATTTTGTTCAATTAAATTCATTAGAAATAATTTTCAAAATAGAAAATATAATTTTTAAATGTAAGCTCAATAGTAAGTATTAGTTAATTCAATTAAATTGATTTTATTTGAGATTGTTGTAATAAGTGGAAAGTAAATTAAAGTGGAAAGTAAATTAAGAAAAAAAAAATTTCCCAAATCAAAAATATTCTTCTTAATTAAAGGCAGAGCAGTGAACATAAACTAATTCTAAATGTATATAAAAAAATAATTTCCCACATGAAAAACATTCTTAAAAAAAAGCTCAACTAAATTCAATTAAATTAATAACAAAGAATTTCCGTAAATTTAAAATATTCTTACGCATAAAAAGCTCAACTGTAAACATTATTTAATTCATTTAAATTGATTAGATAAAAATTGCCAAATTAAAAATATTCTCATTGATAAGAACCCAACCTGTAAACATTAATTATTGTATTAGAGATAAATTTTCGCAAAAACGGCAATTAGTAGAAAGTTAATTTGAAAGTAATATTTAAAGATTATGAAAAAAGAATTTCCCACATGAAAAATATTCTTGATAGAAAGCTGAACTATTAACATTTATTTATTCAATTGAATTGCTAAGAGCTCTTCCGAATAAAAAGCTCACATGTAATTATTAGATAATTCATTTAAATGGATTAGATTGAATTTCCCAAATATTCTCATTCATAAGAACCCAACCTGTAAACATTAATTACTTTACTTGAATTGATTTTATTAGAGATAACGTTTCGCGAATAGCGGCAACTAGAAGAATGTGAACCCGGGCAGGCCAGTGTTGTCGTAGATCTCGTTGATGGAGCACAGATTGATGAATGCCGGATTGCGCCCCGAGCGGCATTCAATGGCCGGCCTATCGCCGCTGAGATAAACCGGGGCATTCACGTCGTTGCCCCGCACAAAGTTGCACGTCATGTACTGATGAGTGCCGAGCGTCCATTGTCCGACACCGTTGCTGGTGTTGTGCGTCTGCCGCAGAATGCCGCAGCCAACGTGGGTGGTGCTGTCGCGGACCAACTGCGTGAAGTACGCAATGCACTTGCTAATCCGAAAATGCCAAATTCTTTTCATCAATTGGACTCATCGGTATGCAATTGTCTTACCTATTGATGGGTGGACTATACGCAATAATGTCGCGCATGCTGCACTCCTTGTACTCGGCAAACATTTGATCCAAGGTGGCATTGATCACCTCGTCCTCGGTGTGATATTCCAGCGTCGCGTTGCCGCTGCCACTCGGTGTGCTCTGCCAACCGCCCTCGGCGACCACTTGGGCCACATTGCGGAACCGTTCGCTGTTGCGGCAATGATCGTTGACCAGCGCACAACGCTTCACATTCAGCTCCGCAAAGCTGGCCAATTCCGGATCCCATTGTAGCGTGGCCATGCGCGTGGCGGGCTTAAAGTCCAGCAGATCCCCTCGTGCAATCCGATCCCGGTAATCGTTCAGTGCATTGAGAATCATCAGACGTCGCGCCGGCGTTATCCGCACCACATGAGCATCCAAGCTGCAGCTCTCCGCCAACTCCTGCAACAGTACATAAGTATATAGATGGCAATTGCAACTGCGAACTCACGCCAAAATTATTGCAAGCGATGTGTTTCTCGGGGCCCGGGCAGAGCACAGGATCACAGTAGTCAAAGGCGTATGTCCTTAGCCAGAGGCAGAGCGGCCCGAGGGCAGCCAGCAGCCAGTTAGTGCTCAACATTTCGTTTACCCAGCTCAGGTTGGTCAGTTCTCCAACCGCGATGCACACTCTCTTATAGAGTTGGCCTCCAAATCAATTGGAGTCGCCGCCAGGCGTTGCTATCAACATCGAATATCAACTTGGTGCTTCAATAATCAATTTCAATTATTTATTATACCAGCTACCACTAAGGTAGAAGGAGGTATCTCTGAATCCATATTCTTGTCAGACTGTCTATCTTTCTGTACACACACTCAGATCTCAGAAACTATAATACTTACAGATATCAAACTTTGTGACAGCACTCGTTTATGTCTTACGCAGTTTGTATTCGATTTTTTCCACGCCCCTTAATGAAACAGCCAGAATTTTGGTACGCATAATAATAACTAAAGTGTTAATGATTCCTAAAAGTTTGGTTGTGATCGGATGAAAAACATAGAAGTTATTCAATAAACAACTTTATAGGCTTTGTTTTGTGTTGTTCACAACCATAATTAATGATTTCTTTCGTATACATTCACAAAAAGCACTTTTGGATATATATTTTGATCACATATCATAAAAGTGTTTCGTATTCTCTCAAAATGGTATCGCGTATCTTACAGTCGAGCAGTCTTGGCTGGAGCTTTCGGAGCTCCGCTAAAACGTTCCACATAGTTGTTATCGACGGGCTCGTTAACATTGCATATAAATTCGTAGAACGGATGCCGCCCGGTCTTGCAATTCTCGCTCGGCACCAGACCCACCTCATAGTGCGACATGTCGTTCACATGGGCACGCGAGAAGTTGCAGACGACAACAATGCGTCTCTTCAGCTTGGCCGAGTCTCCATCGACAGGATCACGTTGATAGCGCATCGCACAACCCATGCGATTGCCCTTGTCCTGCAGGAGAGGCACAAAGTGGCCCACACAAGGACTAAAAGAAAGAGGAAGGATAAAATAAGTAGAATTATGGAATTGAATTGCACTCACATCGCTCGCATCGAAGTTGAGCCATTGTTGGCGATGCCGCGACAACCGTTTGCATCACTTAGCCACACAGGCATAAGGACTTTGGTGAATATTTTGGCTATTTCCTTGGAGCTCAAGACATCGCCGCTTATCTCCGTGGTCGCCACATAATTGTACTTCTCGGAATTGGCGCAGATCTTGCTGTGATCGCACTCGTGGATCATTACCTTGGCCGCATGGGCCAACTCCGAGTCCCAGGACATGGTGGGCATGCGTGCCGCCGTCGTCCAGTTGAAGAGTCCGCTTGCCACACGACTGCGCAGCATATTCACATTGTGCAGTATCTCCTCTCGCAGCTCGCCATTCACCGGCACATAGACGTGTTTGCCAGATCCACATTTGTGTGAGAAATCCTATTGCAATTACATTAATTACATTTAAATTAAACTAATAACATATCACAGCACTTACAATTCCTCTGATGCAGCCAACGGGCGTCATTCCCTCGGCACAATGTGTGTAATTACAGTGCGTCGCAGGGGAGATGCTGGACCTTCTGGGATCACAGCTCACGACAGCCAGGAGCAAGGGCAGCAGCAACAGCTGCATTTCGACATTGAGTTTCCCCATCGAACTGAACCGCTTGAGACAGCGTGGCAGAATGCAATGGCCTAATGCAAACGCATGGCTTAATGCAGTTGATTAGCTTGGCTAAAATAGTTGTCAAGCGATTCGATACACTTAACTGGCTTTTAACATTTCCAGAAAACTATTAACAGATCAGTTAGAGTTGTAGAGCGCTGATTTGATTTATATTATACAAACAAAAGCAATTTATTTAATCTTTTTTTAAATAAATGTTTTTGATAAGGCATTCATTATAATATACGCTGAAAACGTGGGTTCCATTTCAGCCCGGGAAAATACTTCTTTTAAATATAAATGCTTTTATTTAAGCTTTTTATAATGAACACAGAGTTCGTGGATTTGATTCCTAACAGGCACAATCAATTTTTTAAATTTATTTTTAGTTCAGCGCGGTCAACGAAAAATTATTGCAAAATTGGCGTCATCTTCGTATTTATTACTCTCGTAAGAAGTGCGGCTCAAAAAAGTGCGGCTTTATTCATGACTGCAACTAATCGAACATAAATGCATATAAAAATTATTTTAAAAATTTAAATTGTTTTCAACTAAGTTCACAAATTTTTAAGATTCTTGAAATTACTTTCAAAATAAAAGTTGACGCTATTCCACATTTCTTTGCATTCTCTGCCAAAAGGTATGTTATACTATTTACATGAAAAATTAAAAAAATACGAAAATTTAAGCATTTGAATTGCAACATTTTCTTCAACTGTAAATGTCAAAAATAAGCAAATTTATTGTTCTTTCCACAAAACTTTTTTATAAGAGCGGTGACAAAATTATTCATAAATAATGCTCGATTAGAAATATAAAGAATTTGTTGTTTTCGTTGGAGAATTAAATGTCAATTTACTGTTTTAATATAGCATATCGATAGGCTATCTGTTACCTATGCATGTAGTCTAGTAAATGCAATTAACATTTGTAATAAAATACAATTATTTTAAGGAAACCCGCACATACAATTATTACTAATTTTTTACAATAAATAGCACATTTTGTTTTTGGTTTTAGTTTGGTTGAATTCTGCACAGCATTATGCCTAAAATAACATAATTTGTGACAGTTCAATCGCGTTTATTAACAGCTCCAGTTTAAACTTTGTTCTTATGTTCATAATATAAATTAAAAAATAAGTCACTCTTAACATATTTACATCACAAATATGTGTGAATTAATGAAAAAAGGAAAAAATGTTTCAGTTTTCTCAGATAACAACATATGGCTCTTCACTTTGGTTCTTTGGATGCCTCCAAACATTATATATACTCCATATATATGTATTTGTATAATTTGAAATTGTGCCGGCAACTCTGAAGCATTTGTTTGGTTTTCCTTTTCTTTTGTTTATGTGTTTGTTTCGTTGAAAAGTTCTGTTGTGAGATGCAATCCTCGAGCGGAATGCTTGATGAAATGAATGAGGTATCAATCGATCTAATAGTTGGGATTGTAAGGCATCTGTTTCTCATAGCCGGCGGGCGCTGGGACACTGGGACCCGGATTGGCCATGGCCATGTCATAGCTTGGTGGATTCATGTTCGCCGCACCGGCGCCTGCAAATTGCTGCATGGGCGGATAGGGCGGACCCTGTGGTTGTGGCATGCTGCAAATTGATAGAAGCAAAGCGGTAAGTTACGTTGCGTTTGAGATGTGGCCAATATCAATTAAACTTACCCAGACGCTGGCATCGGCATCGGCATTGGCATCTGCACCGTCACATTGGGCCTGCAAAGCGAGAGCGGAGAAGAGTGAGATTAGCACATGCTCAAGGCAAAGGCAAAGGAGTGCAGTCAAAGCTTACCCTGTGGTCTGGGCGGGATAAGGCGCTCCATAGGTGGTGGTCTGGTAGTTTGTCGCTGGCAGCGTTGTCACATAGCCGCCGGGCGCCGTGTGTGTGGCAGATGTAACCACAACTGGAGCTGCAAGTACATAATTAAATACAAAACTGATGAAGTTGTCGATACATTAATGCCATCGCCCCCTTTTACCACGTTCACTTATCACATAGCCCACGTCGCGTTGCGCCTTTGCGCGTTTCTTCAAGTACACAACCGTTGTGATAAGCACAAACAGCATGAATGCCAAGGATAAACCAATAACGAGTCCTGCTGCCATCGCCGCAACTATCGAATTTCACAATCTGCCACGACCATCAACTGCCGTTGAGATGACAATGCAAACTGTCTGCTGAGCCCACTCAGAGCCCAGTGTAATCATCACTATTATCGGGTATATGGAAGTGTTGCCTGATAAGCCAAGTACGCTACGCATATACACACTGTTCTTTATTTTGTTTATCAAGAATTTCCCGTTCATAAAGTGGCAATAGTCTTTTAAAAAACAAGTTAACAATCGGATAACAACAAATAAAAGCTATTTCCTCAGAGCATTTACGATGCAGAGATTAAATTACACAGAGAAAAAATCAACTACTTCTAAATGCCTCTTCACAAATGTGTACTAAACAATTAATAATTTACAAAAATATATGAAATTTATATTAATAAATATAACTATTAAAGCATACAAAATATTTATTAATTTGAATTTTTAAGAAGAGCAAGTCGAATTCGGATTCATATAAATTGAAAAAAATCTATTTAGAATATTATATTTAAAATTAAATTTTTGGTTCTGTATTGTACGCTACAAAATAATCATTTTATATTACGAAATAAAATCCATTAAACTATGTAAACAGTCATTAAAAACAAACTTTCCACATTTATTCTAAACATGTAATTTTTCGTTTTCAAATTGTAGTCTTCAGTTTCAAATTGTATTCACACCAGCTATTGAATAATTAATTGGCCAGGCGAGTAAACATTTGTTGACTCGTTAGTTCCCAAAGTTTGTCATCAGCAGGCGAGCTGTGAACACAGCTTAATTAATTATTAATTTGATTATATCACAGGGACAATTATGTTGCATGTTAGTTGCCAATGCTTGGCAATAGAGTTCAGATTTGTGTTTGAGTAAAGTGCGTTTGACAGGTGTCAACATGGGTAAATTAAAAAACAAACTTTACCACTGCCTTCAGCCTTTTTCTGTCTTTGTGCTTTCACATAGAAGCCAACACAACACAATGCACAATTAAACAGGAAAATCACAATAACACAACACAGCCAGATAAGAAACACTTCCATTGTAACGCTGTCTCTAAGGGCCCAAAGTGAACTGGGAGTTTATCGAAAGGTAGCCAGCACATAAAGTTCTCAATTATTGGCAGAATTCCCCTAACAAAGCCCCCACACATTAAGGAATTATTCATATATTATTTACCATATTCTGGTAGTTTTTTGGGTTTACTTCTACAACAACATATGAAATAAATGACCGTCAGAAGTATCAAAAATTTAATAATTACAAGAAACAGCGAGATCAGCATTTTTTCAGATGCAACCTCGTTCTAATAGCGAAATAAACTGCACCATGTTGCTTAAAAAATCGCGGATACGGCGTTACATTTGCTGCTATTTATAGTTGGCAAACATTCTGAGTGCAGTATATTTATCGCACTTATAAATGCTTATCGGAGCACCCACTGATTAGATATATTATTAAAGTGATTCAGCACATCGACAGACCTGCACCCTTCATTAAATTCGCTCGTCGACTGCGTCCGCGTGTCAGAAACACCGCCATCGACGTCAGAAAGAAGACGGAAAACGTGAAAAATAATATCCACAAGAGGCCGGAATTATCCATGGCTAAAACTAAGGTAGTCTTCAAATCGAATAACAAAAACGAAAATATTGGAACCGTAACGAACAACACGAGGAGCACGCAACGACTAAAGGCGACAGAATGCACAAACTACGACTAAATCAAAAGATTACAACAATTGCACAAGTCACGCCGTGAATTCGCAACAAATTAAAAGGGCAATCTGAAGAATCATAAAGATAAGCACGAAGCCAAGCCAAACAACTCAATTTGATAGAGCTTTCGCCTAAATTCCCGCGATTCACAACTTACTCAGATCTTCCAAAGTTTTGACGCGTCGCTGTTGACGCTTATAGTGCACAGCATAACTGATGGTACCAAAGATCAGGCTATAGCTAAACAGCTTCAAGATCAACTTTAGCACATACATCAGCATCACCAATTGAGGATTGTAACTGTCCTCAGAGTAGGGATATACCGGCAGCGAAGAGTTCCGCATTTTCAGGCAGCTCAACAATAACTAAACTCGACTCTACTTCAAGACAGATACGTTCAGGGTAATGAATAATTATTAAATATGACTATCCTAATACAATATTATTTCAATACGCCTAAATGTTCCATAGGATTAACGACAGACATTAACGAACAATTTGAATTACCAGAACTCTTAAATGGAATTATTTGCATCATTATTGTCATTATTATTTATTGACAAATTTCACTCACTTAACACAACACAATGGAAAATATAGTAAATTATATTTATCGTTTTGCCCATCGACCTTCAACTTCCAGAACTCCCCAACAATGCAGACAATTTTTTGTGTATTCAACATACAATTTGGGTTTGTTATCAGAGCAAATATGTGTTATTTTTCACACTTTTAAGAGCTATAATTAATGTTTATCTCACATTAAAACACAGATTAAATTATGTTGCATTTCAAAAACTCAGTAAAATTAATTGTAGTACTTTTCTTATCTCCTCTTACTCGTCATCTGTCCATATTATTCACATTCATGCGCCCCCGCTATGTTGCCAGGGAATAAGTCTTTATATATAATGTATTTTTATCAGTCCTGCACTTTACAAAGCGTTTGTCAAGCTCTCCTAAATATTTTGTACGAATGAATTTACGACTGCACTTTCACTGCCAACAATTTTCACAATTCGCACAAACTTATCGTCTTGGTTCAACCACCAAGCATAGATGGCAGCCAGAGAGCACAATATTGTTAATACGAGTAATTCAAACATTAACATTTGAAAATCGAGTTGCATTCGGTCGGTCACAAATGACCAAAATTCGGGATCGAACACCGATGCGTTCATGTTGACAGCTTGAATCGAACTCGCTTTACATTTGCACTCAACCACCGAACATGACTTTTGATTGATTAGGTAAATTAGTATTAAGCATGCTCATTAACCTCTTTCCTCTCGAGTGCTGCCAACATGTCGATCAATGGTATCACAGCACGAATTTATAGCACAACAACACTCCAAGCACTTGAAGCACAGAAGTAAACTCTCACATAAATCCATCAAACTGATTCGATTTACAATATTTATTTAAAATAAATATACTTTATTCAAAAACTCAGCCGAATCTCAGCAGCGCTCAGCGAAGACTGAAGCCAGCAATGCGCCACATGAGTCACCATTTGGTACAGTTTGATTTCAACATATTCGAATTTATTCGCATTGAAACAACAAGTCGCCAAACATTTGCGTTAGGGCGTCGGCGCGCTATGTATACTATATAGTACATATATAACACACACACGCATTTTTGAGTAGTTCTTAGTTGCGTCAGTTTATGTACTTTCTATTTTTTGTTATGTGCGCCAAATCTTGTTTTTCCTGTTTTTGTTTCACACTCTGGTTCTATCTCACTTAAAATGAAACAAAGCTTGCGAATTGCTCGTGCGATCTTCTTTGAGCCGAACGCACACAACCAGAGCCAAGAACAAATACAGAAGTCACTACAAAGTTCGAGATGAACAGCCAACATGTGTGCTCATGCAAGTTCGACCGTCTCGGTCATGCGTGAATGTTTTTTGGGAAAACATTCTGCTCTTTTTTCGCATAAACAATAGAACAATTGCAAATTGAACTGATTGACCTCGTCATAGAAAACATTTTGTATTGTACTCAATTGTTTCTTTGATTATTTCAATATTCAAAATTACTATCGATTGTTGAAAATTGTCATAATCATATCTATATCTGCCGCAAAAACAATCGGAGCCAAACGCAACATGGCAACAATACAAATAATAAGTTACTTATATAATGTATAAATAATCAGAGACAGCACTGCATCAGTGGGCACATATTTTTAATGGGGGCTAAGAGATTAATCATTCAAATTTTTTTAATTACGATCACAATGCGTTGGAAGAAACTTTTTTCAAGCCTTCACCAACAATGTTCACTTAGTCATCTTAAAAAATGTATAATATGTAAACCTACATTTCTCAAATAAATTTAATTGGTTTTTTCACAACTTTATATATATAAATAAACTTTAATTGCGATACCATTTCTACAAATTCGCGACGTTATTGAATTTAACCAATTGGAACATACCGTAATTACCGAAAACATTTCCATTATGTTCTCGAGCGTTGGCCTCTTTGCTATAAAGACAGGCACAACAAATAATGAAAAACGTAAAAACGGCCGTTAACAGGAAAACTAATAAGAGTATATGTGCACGATCCATTGTACAAATTTATGAAAAGTGAAACACGTGCGCTAAAGTCGAACTTGCAAATACAACTGCCAAAATACAATATTTGAATAGAGCCGCAATAACAAACGCAAAAAAAAAAAAATTTTGTGGATGTATCTTGTTCTATCTCTCTTCAAATGGGAGAAAGCTTGCGAATTGTTCGTGCAACTTGTTGCGATAATGGAGATCATCTTTAAATCGAACCAAAAGAGAGAATCAGGTTTGAGTGAAACGAACAGCAACCATGTGTGATCATATAAGCTTGATCATTTGAAGTCCCAACGTATTTGGGTGTTGGTCATGGTTCAAACTTTTTGTGCGTTAAGCATATTTTGACCTCACGTTGTAAACATTTACTTTAGTACTCACTTCTTTCATCGATGATTTCAATATCCGAATTGCCGTCGCTAATTTCAAAATGATCGTAATCATGACTAGCTCTGCCGCAACAACAATCACATCCATAACGCAGCATGGCAACAATAATAATAACGAAAAATATAAAATAAAGTCCGGCTCGTCTAGTATCAAACACCATTGAGCGCGTGTTATTCACTTATTCACTTCGAACACAGCGCAGTGAATGCAAGCGAAGAAATAAATAACATTTACTTGGGAGTTCAAGCAATATGACTTATCGGAGTTACTTATAGAAAGCATGTATAATAATGTGTAACAATCTGCGACATATATGCGGGCAGAGAGATTAACTATTTAGATTATACATACATATGTGTTGAATACTTATTGATAGCAGTTTTTTAAAAGCAGTTAAAGCGATGCTCTTCCACCAACAAAATTCACTTATTTATCTAAATTCGTATTCGTACCGTAACTACCGAAAAGACTCAAATTTTGATCTTGTGCGGTAATCTCTCTGGTGTGAAAACAAGCCCAACAAACTACGAAGAAACCGAAAACGAACGTTAAAAAGACAACTAAGAAAAGGAACTCTAAACGATCCATTGAACAAATTTATTTAAAATCAAACACGTTCGTAAAACTCGAACTTGCAAACACAACTGACCAAATTCAATATTTGATCATACTTCGTCCGAATAGAACTGGAATAATCAACGCAAAAAATAAAAAATTTTTAGTCAATCTTTTTCTATCTCTCTTCAAATGGGAGAAAGATTGCGAGTTGTTCGTGCAACTTCAACTGTGTGGTGAATCGAACGAACACAAACATAAGCAAACAGATGGTTTAAGTTATTTGAAACCTTGAAATCGACAGCAAGCATGTGCGCTCATGCAAGTTTGATCGTATGAAGTCAATGGTCATGCATAAATGTTTTTGGGAAACACTCTGATATGATAAGATCTTTTTACGTAAATATCAGTGAATATTTTGACCTAATCAACACACGCGTTTTTGGTAGAACTTTATATGTTTAAATATATACACATTACGTTAATTGTGATTGTTGTTGTTGAATTTTAACCAAAATAAACATATTTACCGTAAGTCCTCTCCTCCAAGCATTTGCGCATCACACCATACCAAAATAAAAATATAACAACCAAAATTGCAAGGGAGATAGCTATAGTAATATCCTCGTTATGAGCCATTAGATTAATTTATTTAAAATTGGACACGTGCACAAAAACCGAACCTCCAAACACAACTGGCAATAATAGAATTTTTGATCAGATTTTGTCTGTATATAGTACATACATATGTTATCGGTTCACATGTAAAAACGCCATGCGAGTTGTTCGAGCAATTTTATGTGCTCTCGATGTTTACGGACACACATATGAAATCACTCAAGAGCATTATCGCGATCGCGATCCATTGTACTTATTTATTTAATATCGAACACGTGCGCACAAATCGAACTTGAAAATAAAACTGACAAGAAACAATTTTTGTTCGCATTTTGTCCGAATACATTTGTTGTATCTCTCTTCAAATAGAAGAAAAGAGCTTGCGAATTTATCGAGCAACTTTAGATCGAACATGAAATTCACTCAAAAAGTCGAGAACAAACAAAACGGTTGAGTGAATTGACGTATTGAAATCAAAAACCAACATATCAGCTCATACAAGTTTGATCGTTGAATAGTCAAACCACTATTTATGTTAAAAAAAAACCATCGCCGAAGATCCAATTTTTCACTATAAGATCTACTATATCTATGTATATCAGCTTCGAACTGCGAAATACACATAATGTTAATTGTGATACAATTTATTTGAATTTGCGAATTTGTTGCAAAGCCAATTGAATCAAACAAGAAATAAAATGAAAGCAACCGTTAACAAGAAAATTAATAATTATTGATTCGTACGATCCATTGTACAAATTTATTCAATTGAAACACGTGCGCAAAACTCAAACTTGCACGAAACAACTGACAAAATACAATATTTGATCACAATTCATCTTAATATGTACATTTATTGTATCTCTCTTCAAATAGGAGAAAGATTGCGAGTTGTTCGTGCAACTTCAACTGTGTGGCGAAACGAAAGAACACAAACATAAGCAAACAGATGGTTTGAGTTATTTGAAACCTTGAAATCAACAGCAAACATGTGCGCTCATGCAAGTTTGATCGTATGAAGTCAATGGTCATGCACAAATGTTTTTGGGAAACACTCTGAGATGATAAGATCTTTTTACGTAAAGATCAGTGAATATTTTGACCTAATCAGTACACGCGTTTTTGGTAGTACTTTATATTTTTAAACTGATCGCAATTGTATCTTTTTCTGCAGAAACAACAATATGATCCATTGAACGCACAAAATACAAATAGTAAGTTACTTATAGAATGTGTAACTAAACATATATATGCTATATACACATTACGTTATTTGTGATACGATTGTTGTTGTTGAATTTTAACAAACATAAACATATTTACCGTAGGTCCTCCCCTCCAAGCATTTTTGCAGGGTGCAAATCACACCACACCATAATAAAAATAAAACAACCAAAATTGCAATGGAAGTACCTACAATAATATCCTCGTCACGAGCCATTAGATTAATTTATTTAAAATTGGGCACGTGCACAAAAACCGAACCTCCAAATACAACTGACAATAATAGATTTTTTGATCAGTTTTTGTCTGTATACATACATATGTTATCGCTTCAAGCGTGTAAAGCGCCATGCGAGTTGTTCGAGCAATTTTATGTGCTCTGATGTTTACGGACACACATATGAAATCACTCAAGAGCATTAATCCACTCAAAAAGTCGAGAACAAACCCTTGGCTTGTGTTATTTAAAATCTTTAAGCCCACAACCAACGCCGATATGTCTGTCATGCAAGTTTGATCGTTTAATGATCAAACCGCAATTTATGTATTTGAAAAACAGAAAAATATATCTACTATATATACACATAACGTTAATTTATACAAATTCGCGGCGTTGTTTAACTTAAACAAAATTGAGTATATTTACCGTAAATACTCTCATCCATGCACTCTTTCATGAATTTTTTAGTGCAAAGCACGGCGCACCAAATTAATAATAAACTTATTAGAATTGCAATGAGGATACCTATAACAAGCACTGTATCGCGATCCATTGTACTATATTATTTAAAATCAAACACGAGCGCACAAATCGAACTTGAAAATACAACTGACAAAATACAATTTTTGATCACATTTCGTTCGAATGAATTTGTTGTATCTCTCTTCAAATAGAAGAAAAGAGCTTGCGAATTTATCGAGCAAGTTTAGATCGAACATGAATTCACTCAAAAGGTCGAGAACAAACACTAGGCTTGAGTGATTTTAAATCTTGAAATCAAAATCCAACATATCAGCTCATACAAGTTTGATCGTTTAATAGTCAAACCATAATTTATGTTTATGATACACACTATCCAAAGATCCAATTTTTCACTATGAGAACTACAATATCTATATCAGACGCAAACTGCGAAATACACATAATGTTAATTGTGATACAATTCATTTGAATTTGCGACGTTATTGGAAAAAAACGAATAATTTACCCGTCATCGTATTTTGATTTTGTGAGTCACATTTGTTGCAAAGCCAATTGAAACAAACAAGAAATAATATAAAAACAACCGTTAAGAAGAAAATTAATACATATTGATTCGTACGATCCATTGTATAAATTTATTCAAATGAAACACGTGCGCAAAACTCGAACTTGCAAATACAACTGACAAAATACAATATTTGAACAGAATTCATCTTAATATGTACATTTATTGTATCTCTCTTCAAATAGGAGAAAGCTTGCGAGTTGTTTGGACAATTTTTGGATGTGATCTCAATGGTTGCGATCTTCTTTGAACACGAACATGAATTCACTCAGAGGACTAATTCACTCAAAAAGTCGAGAACAAAGCTCGAAATCAACAACCAACATATTAGCTCATGCAAGTTTGACCGTTAAAACCACAATTTTTGATTTTGGGAAACTCTGTGTGATAATATTTTATTTTAACATAAAGATTAGTACTCATTGATCTCATCACTGAAAACACTCTCTTTAGTATTCACTTGATTCATCGACGTTTTCAGTGTGCGAATTTGCTGTCGATATTTTTGAAAATTATCGCAATCATATTTATATCTGCGGCAACTTGGCAACAATAGAAATAATAAGTTACTTATAGAATATATAAATAATCAGCGACAGCGCAGCATCGCCGGGCACATATGTATTTTTTATACACACAATTTTAATGATGATTTGATACGAATTCGCGACGTTATTGAATTAAAACACATATGAAATTATTTACCCATCATATTCGAATTTTGTGTTCTACTCTCCTCGTCGCAAAGACAACCACAACAAATAACGAATAAACTAAAAACAACTGTTAAGAAGAAAACTAATAAATACATATTCATGCGATCCATTGTGCAAATTTATGCAAATCAAAAAACGTGCGCAAAACTCGAACTTGCAAATACAACTGACAAAATACAAAATTTTATCACAATTCCTCCGAATATGCATGATCGATCTATTTCTCTTCACATGGAAGAAAGCTTGCGAGTTGTTCGTGCAACTTGTTGCGACCACCGCGGTCTTCTTCGAACCGATCGAACACGAACATAAATGCACTCAGAGGGTTAAGTCACTCAACGAGTCGAGAACAAATACACGGCTTGAGTGATTTGAAATTTTGGAATCAGCAACAAATATATGAAATCATTCAAATTTGATATTTTGTAATTTTGGGAAACACTCTGTGGTGATGTGATTTTAGTCCGTAATGATTATTACAATTGCTTATAGAATATTTTGACCGCATCATTGCAAACATTTTCTATATAACTCACTTGTTTCAACGATTTCAATATCCGAATTTCTGCCGGTAAATTCAAAATAATCGTAACTATGACTATTTCTGCAACAACTATCACAACAATAACGCAACATGGCGACAATAATAACAACGAAAAATATAAAATAAAGTCCGGCGCGTCGAGTATCAAGCTCCATTGAGCGGGTGTTATTCACTTATTCACTTCGAACGCAGCGCAGTGAATGCAAAGGAATAAAGACGCAACATTCACTTGGAATTATCGAAGTTACTTATAGAATATACAAATAATCAGCGACAGCACAGCACATATATTGTTATGAGAGCTGTGTATTAAATGACTTTATAGAGATTAATTATTAAGATTTTTAATAACAATCACAATGTGTTGAATTCTTTTTAGTTGCAAATTATGAAATGCAGTTTAAACGATGCTAGCAAAAGAATGCCTAAAAAATAATTGTATTATATTTTTATTATTATACCCGCTATCCATAGGGGAGAAGGGTATTATTTTTTTCTATTTTATTGATTTTATTTAACTTTGGTTTTCTGTATAAAAAAGTATTTTCATCTTCAAAAATATATTATTCTTATATTTACAATTACCAGAACTCTCTCGCACTTGTTGTTCTCCCGTTTGGCGACGTTTGCAGCAAAAACAGCAGCAATTCAAACAAACAACGATGATAAAGATCGCAAACAAAATTATTCGAAATACAAAGAAAAATCGATCACCGCTTGGATCAAAATAATCCTTTCCGTGTGGAAAACCATTAGAAAAATGCACTCCACTGGCATCGGAGAAAATCGGAAACTTGGCTTGATCGAAGTATTTAATTGGCGATTGCATTTTGCGAACAAAGCGATCAGACACGTTTGAATATCGCGATGCGGCAACGACAACTGAGATCAAATGGAAATTCAGCTTAACGCTGCTCAAAGATAGAATCGGAAAAAGGCCAAAACGATGCGTCACAATTAAGTTGTGAAGGGCGAAAATTGTGTCATCTATTGATGACATATAACAAGTTACAAACTTCACCCAATCCGTCGATCGATCGCATTAATTAATTTATAATTACCAAAACTCTCGGGCAGTTGTTGTTCTCTCTTCTGGCGACGTTTGAAGCAAAGGCAGCAACAATTCAAACAAACAGCACCGACGATGATCGCAAAAACTAATATGGCAAATCCAACGAAAAATCGACCTCCAATATCCCGTGGAAATGAATTAAATGGATCATCATGATCCTCTATATTTCGAAAATTTTTGGGAAAATGCACTTCATTGCCATCATAGAAAATGGGAAAATTGTTTTGATCGAAGTATTTAATTGGCGAATGCATTTTACGAGCAAAGTACAAAAACACGTTTAAATATCTCGACGCGGCAACGACAACTGAGATCGAATGCAACAAAGCTTTAAACGCTGCGCAAACAAAACCCGAAACGGGAAAAGCCCAAAGAATTCTGAGCGATGCGTCACCGGCAAGTAGAGGAGAGGAAATCCTAAAGAGTGATTGGAAATTCTAATAAAGATTGTGTAATCAAGAAATAAATATAAAAAGTTACTTATCCGTCAATCAATCGCTTTAATTAATAATTTATACTAAAGTATTCACTTACTGGAAAATCGAAAAAGCTGTGCATACATTTTCACCACAAAACAACAACGAATGAAATGAATAGTCGCAACAATAAAGATGATTATCACCAAAAGCACAACAAGTGGCAGAAATGGCAGCAAATCCATTGCGAGCACTTTTAACCCAATTTCATCGTCCGTTCAGCACACAACGAAATCACAAATGCAAATGAATCTTCTAGTTTTAATGCCAAATGCCATTTTCAACCTGAGTTGTTAAGAAACGTGGCCAAGAACACAGGACCTGTTGCTGTCGTCTCCTGCATAAAAAAACTGTAGCACACTTTTCAGCTGCAATATATTACACAATCCTGTTGCCTGAGACTGTCACTTCAAGACCCTTTTTGAAGCCTTGTCAGCGACAGCTGAACAGCAATATAAAGCAAGCGATTCGAGTGCTTTAATCAGAAATGCGTTTTTTTATGATTGAATGAATGGAAAGTATTATTTATTGGTTCAGTTGTGCCATGCAGCTCAAGTATTATGCAAGCAAAGAGCGCGCTAAGGCTTATCATTAAAAAAGCGCTAAATCATTATCAAAATATAATAAAATTAAATAACAAACCACACAGTTAGTAAATCAAAGTGACAATAATAATATATGAGAGTAATCGATGCGTGTTTACCGTCTAAACAGTGAGTAAAAATATAAATATTTACATCTGTTATAAAAACAACATTTAAAAATAGTTTTGTCAACCTTTTCGTATTTAAAACCAAAAGAACAAACCAAATTTAGCTGTAGCTCTTTTATAAATAAATTAATGATACGACATGTCAGCCAACCACAAATTGTTCGTTGTTAAACATATGTTTGCAGAAAATTCATTTGATTTATTACATAGTGAACACATTTATTGATTAATATAATATGATAATATCAGCAATACAATAGGTTGTTTGTTGGGAGGTGGATATAAACATTTAACATTTATTAAATTCTAACATCGATTCAAAATAATTCATTCTTTTGCAACAGTAATAAAAGCGCTGTAAACAAAGTAACTATAATAATATTTCCTGAGTTTTTTATTGTGTAAATAGTACATTGTATTTTCTTAAAATACATTTATTGTTATTTAATGCTCATTGAGTTGAGCAAGACATGCTGTTGTCAGTATAGTATAGATAAACAAGTTTATCAGTCTTCTATTGTTTTTATTATTCGTTGAGGTATTGTAAAATAATTGCAAGTGCTGTATTAATAATTCGAAACTGAAAACTGACATTAAACCTAATCGGAATCCTTTGCGCAAACGAGTAAACATTCCAGACAGGATACGCCAACTTCGAGACCTGGAATAATGTTCAAATCTTTTATGAAAATACTCCAATAAGGAGTCTCGATTCAACATATATCTACGGCAAGTATCGACATTAAATTTTTGACATCTTTAATTCACTTTTTTTAGTGGCTCACAATATTATTGTCCATTTATTTATGAATTATGACGTTAACGTGATCAAACGCAAATTGTTATATAATTTATGCAAAACCGCGATATTGTTGAATTTACGAAAATATGAAATTTATTTACCGTCTTCCGTGCTTTGTCTTCCGCGACAGCAACAACAAGAAATTAAGATGGTACTAATTATAAGCGCTATGCCGCCAACTAAATAGGTTGTTCCATAAGGATCCACCATTGTACAAATTGATTAAAAACGAAACACGTTCGACAAACTTGAACTTGCAAATGCAACTGACAAAATACAATTTTAGATCGCATTTCGTCTGAATAGAACCGGAATAACTGAAGCCAAAAAACAATTATACCGGTTTGCATACGAGGAACAATCAAAGCTCAAATTAGCAAATATGCATATATTAATAAAATGAAGAAAGTAACAAAAAAAAAATCCAGTATTTAGTGAAATACTTTGAAATTAGACAGTTTTCAATGTATTTCAAAATAATGTTTTACCATAAATAAAATCATAATTCCTGAGTATTCTTAAAATACTTTTATTGGTATCAATCCTCTATTGTTTTTAAGTAATTACAAGTGTTGTATTTCTGATTCGGCAGTAATTTGGACTTGAATCTGACATTCAACCTAATCAGAATCTATCCGCAATTAATTATCCATTCCAGACAGAATACGCCACATCTACAATAATTTTCAACATTTTTATAAAAATACTCCGATAAAGAGTTTCAATATCAAAATATACATACGACAGGTAAATTTTTAACTTCTATTGTCATCTTTCTTGAAGTTCTTTGATCTACTTTGTAAAGTAGCTCGCAATATTATTGTCCATTTTGTTTGTTTTGAATGAAGTTTACGAGATCAAACTCAAATAGTTATATTTGTAGATATAATTTATAAAAACTGCGACATGGTTAAATTAAAAATAAAACAAATGAAATTATGCACTAGTTATAGTCGCTTCTTGTTTCTTTTCCCAGCAGCGGAAACAAACACAAATTACGACAAGACTAAGAATGAAAGTAGCGCAAACTGCACCGCCTAGTAAAAAGTATGCCGCAAAAGGATCCAACATTGTACAAATTTAATAAAAATGAAACGCGTTCGCCAAACTCAAAATTGGAAATGCAACTGACAAAATTCAATATTAAATCGCATTTCGATTGAATAATACCGGATTAACCGATGACGAAAACAACTGGAGACTGTTTCATACCGGTTTGCATACGAGGAACAATTAAAGTTAATTTGCAATGCTAATTTTATGAAGATGGTAAAAAAATCCAGCATTTAGTGAAATACTGAGAAATTAGACAGATTCCCTTGTTTTTATAAACAATGTTCTGCAATAAATAAAATAATAATTCCTAAGATTTCAATTGTGTAAATTGTACATTGTATTTGCTTAAAATACTTATATTGCTCATATTGAGTTTATCGTAGTTAAACAATTTTATCAATCTTCTATTCCTTTTATTATTTTCTGAGGTAGTTTAAAGTAATCGTAATTGTTCTACCCGACATTTAACATAATCAGAATCCTTTGGGCAACCTGTTATACATTCCAGACTGAATACGCCAAGTTCGACATCTAGAATAAATTTCTAATCGTTTATGAAAATACTTCCATTAAGAGTTTCTTTATGAAAATATACCTACGTCAGATAAAGATATTATTTCTTTTGTCATCTTTCTTGCAGTTCTTTGGTTCACTTTGTAAAGTAGCTCACAATAATTTTGTCTATTTATTTATTTTGAATGAAGTTTTTGATATCAAACTCGAATTGTTATATTTGTTAATTGTTAATTGCGATATAATTGAAACACAATCACGATTTAGATGAATTGAACAAAATATTAATTATACAGTGGCAATAGTTTCTTGTGGGATTTTTTCGCAGCAAGGAAAACAATAACAAACTAAAACGAGACTGAGAACAAAAGCAACGCAAACTACGCCTATATATAAACATAAATATGCAAAAGGATACACCATTGTAAAAATGTATTAAAAGTCAAACGCGTTCGTCAAACTCAAAATTGGAAATGCAACTGACAAAAATCAATATTAAATCGCAATTCGTTTAAATAAAACCGAAGACGAAAACAATTGGAGACTATTTCATACCAGTTTGCATACGAGGAGCAATTAAAGTTAATTTGCAATGCTAATTTTAGAAAGAAAGTAACAAAACAAATCCAGTATTTAGTGAAATTCTAAGAAATTCAACGGTTTTAGAACAAAGAACATTCTCAACGATTGCATATGGAAATCTTTAAAAACTAGTTTTTTTGGTTGCTTTAAATAAACTTCCGACAACTTTGACATTTAGGAGCATTCAAACTATTGAACCAGCTACCTCAGGATTTTTAAATATATTTTAATTATTTTCAAACTGAACACAAATATTATTATGGCAGACATGACCTCATGTACATATTACAAATTATTCGAGTAATACTTGCAATCAAAATAAAAATTAAAATTTGGCAACATTATCCAAATTTGCAATTCATTGTAATATGGATTCATGTTTCTTATATATGAGTTTTGCCTTTTATATAACCATTAAATATATGGCCCTTAAATAGTATTGCAATCTCTTATGTAACGATTATTTAATATTAATACTGCAATCATTAAAACATTGTTGTGTATAAAATAAAAATATCAAATATTATTTGAGATCTTGTATTGTTTCTTGTTCATACTGTTATGTAAGTACATTGTAAATATTTTGTATAATGGTTTTGTTTTTGTGTAATTTCAACTTGTAGAATCTTCAATCCTATTAACAATTTTATCAAAAAACACTGACGGCTTTTTGTTCAAAAAGTTTCGGTCAAAAAGTAAATACGTTTAAGCTCTTTTGATTAAGAGTTTTGGCACATTCAGGTATTCTTAATAGTTACAGTTCTCCAAAATTGTAACATAAAATTACAAGTATTGTCTATGTATTGTCTTGTACATTTGCTTCCTTAGTTTACATTTTGTGGCACTTGAGTTATTCAAGGATTACGACGGCGTTAAGCGAAAATAAAATGCGAAAATGCAAATTATATATGTTTGTAGAATCGAAGGTGGTACTTATGTAAACATATATATATATTTGTAGCATCCAGCATCCTAAACCGCATCACCATCGCCTCGAACGGCGCGGGCCAATCGCATCACGGCCAAGCCAGTGCGAATTGCTGCAAAAATGTTTACATTTTCAGTGGAAATCAACTGGAGGCGATTGTTCAATTTATATATGTACGATTTTATCTACATATGTACGTCATGCAAACATTTTTAAAAAACTTCTCCACTCACTGCATGAACATAAATTAATATTCGAAATGTTTATAACAAAGCAGTTGATGATGTCACTATTGAGCGATGTCTGGTAATCAAGCAATAAACTCATATAAATTATTAAATAACAAATTTATAATCGACAAACTCATATAAATTATTAAAGAACAAATTTATAATCGACAACAAAATATTACAAACAAAAACAACTAATAGAAAAAATCAGTTAAGAAGCAATTCTCATCGTTATACGAAACGGGGTTATCAATTGGACAAATCAACGTAAGACAAACGAAAATTGGTCCATTGAAAATCCTCAGACACAATTCAGTAAATATTAAAATACATTTATTGAAAAATATTACAATATCACCATAAAATTAATCAGACAACATTATTCTTTAATATTCGATTTAATCGATTCGAAAAGTTGTCGACAGTCTTTCCTTAATATCAGCTATTTGCTGGAAGAAAAAGATTCTCAATATCAAATCATGTCTCCAGAGTCCTAATTCGATCCACAGATATCAATAGTTCCACAATCACAGCTCCAATCATTGCTTTTTGCAATATCGCCGGTCATTTCCCCAGCGACCACGATAGATCCTAATGCTGCAAAATGTTAGGATCTTCAGTTGGCAATGGAGTAGAGATAAAACTGCAATTTGTATATATCTACGGCATCCAATAGTTTTTCTTCTCAATTTGTTTTTATAGTTTTTTAAATTTTTAAAATCTCTATGTAAAATAGTAATAGTACAAAAAAATAATTACGATCAACATCAAATGGACCATTTTTGTCTTCTTTTCGACACTGGTAACAACATGTAATACACCAAACAATATGCCCTATAAGAAAAATAATCAGGATTATAGAAACTGTTGCCTCTATGATGTCCATGCTGTAACGATCTAGAAACAGCGCTTTGAAAACAAATTGTATTGAACACGTTAACTCAACACGAACATGAAAACACAACTGTTACAATCTCCGAGAGCAATGCGAGTCGATCAAGGGGGGAAAACCACAACAGATAGACTAATTATAATTATTACAAGTCATTCCCTATTCATTTACAATGCTAATTCGAGAGACAGAGTTAAAAGTGCAAATGCAGCGAGAAATATTTAGAAGCGATTCATACTTTAAACAGGTTTAATCGTTTGTTTACTACACAACCATTGAAGAAAATTCTTCTTAGAAAATAATTAAATGTCGGTTGAGTAACACATCGGTATTTCATAGAAATAAAAAGCAGTTTATTGGCAAAACAAGTTACCTTTTCAATCATTGGCTTTTTTGCTTATATTTTTTATACATATTAAATCTATAATATAATGTATGAAATTTATCAACCACAGCACGAGGTATAACAATTAATATTATTTTTTAATAATGTAAGTGACGTAATGTAACTATTAAGCTTAAATCGACAAATGTTATTACATTATCAAATTCAACTTTTCCTTAAATCGTCTGAGACATATTTATATCTTCTAGATGCCATCAATTCGATTATCTGCAATTTTGTTGTTAATTTTTTAGTGTGACAATCTTTGGCTTATAAGACAACCTAACAACTTAATCAGTCTTCAATTGTTATACAAAAACTTGTTAAATATATCTATTTTTAGCCTAGTGCTTTTTGTTCCCAGAGTTTCAGTTAGCAACGACTTGAATTCGAGCCAATCGATACACCACCAAAGCTTGTATTGTCATGCCATGGAGCTGCCACAACTTCGGCTGCCAGTTCTACGACAGTTATAGCAAAATCTGCATCATGATAGGGATCTTGGTTGGAATCATTGTTAAGAGTGCTTGTCCCATTCGCAACTACTTCCACAACAGCCGGAACATTCTGCATTGCTGCAAAAATAATTACGATCTTCAGTGTAAATACTCCAATATGGAGTTTAAATTTCAAATATGCATATCTACGGATTTTTTTCATCAATTGCACTTTATAAATTTAACTGTTATTTCCATGGAACTTTTGTTTAGGACGAAACATATTTTGAGCAACCAAAATACATTTTTTTTAACGGTATTTACTTTTCATTTCGGCTGTTGTTTTCAATTCTTTGCAATACATTAGCCAACAATTCACAAATGTCATTATAAGCCACAAGGCGACAATTATTATTAAGCATATCAATGCTGTATCCATGTTTAAAAAGTGATAACAGATCTATCAAAAACCTCCGCTCTGCACGAGCTTTCAAATGCAACTAATTCCATATCAAATAACATTTCGAACAAAAATAATTCTAAACATATAAATTCTGCATACCGGTTAAAAAGAATTTCGGCGAGAGAAACTTTAATTATTATGCAAATCAAGATGCAAATTCTTGAACTTCAGGAGACATAAAATCCATTAGATAATATGTACAGAATCCAAGCACGAGATAACAATGGTGGTTATTTCACTAAATAGCAGAGAAGAAACAATAATAATTAAATGCGATAAACAAGTTCACTAAACTAAACACTGCTTTTCATGTGTTCTAAACTATACACTGCTTTTCATGTGTGTTCTATCGAAGCAAGCAGTCGTTAGCGTCGGCAAAGCAGTGCACTTAGCAATCACCAAAAAAATCTGAAGTTTTTATTTCCGTTTAAGGTTCTTCCCCATGATTAGCGCTTATCAAGCTGATCATTAGTTATAATTCAATTATTATACCCTGTACCTAATGTGTAAAAGGGTATACAACTTGCTTTTAGAATCTAATCACAACTCGTAAATATTAAGTTAGTTTGAAAAGTAAAATTTTCTGCGATCATATATAAGTTTATTTTTCTACAGGTAGCGGGTATCTTATAGTTGAGCTATACTATAGCTAACCACTTCCTTATCTATGTTATTTTTTTTAGATTATCTGTGTACCGATAGTGTAATTGCTATCGATAAAGTGATTGTGTGCGTTTTGTTATTTTCCATGAAACAAATTTAAACTTATGTTAGTATTGACTAATAATTATACTTTAGTGTAAAATACTCGTAAATATTTTATTATAAATACTTTTAATTAATTAATTCTGCACTAGACTATTCAAACTATTAGTAAATTCTTATACATAGTATTCCCTATAACTATAAAACTAGCAGCAACACGTATCCGAATCGATGGATGCACTATCACAACAGCCGCAATCCGAGAGATCAATGCTGGGAAGCGAATCGTCGTCAAGAGCCTCTTCGATAACATCCACAACAAAGGTGCCCACAGTTCGGTTCTCTGGAGGCGGATTTGGAGCAACTTCGGTCTCTACTCCATTAACACCCAAAGTGCTGTCCATTGCTAGAAAAATCGTTTAATCTTTAGCTATTAGAACTCCACGATGGTAAATTATTTACCATTGGTCGTAGGTTCTGCATCGCTCGCATCATTACATTTTCGACACGAATAAGTAAAAATGCTTACTGCAAAAGTGCCAATAAGTGAGCAAATGACAATCAATGCTGGTTCCATGTTTACTATCCTCTGGCTGATCGATCTGTCATGAACCTCCGCACAATACGAGCGTGTTAAAGCAACTGATCCATTCGTAGCATTTCATTGAATCCACACAGTTGATGACTAATCACTTATCACACAAAAATACACCAATTATTTGCAGTACAATGGTCGACAAGTTTTCACGTCATTGCGGGGAAACACTTAGATCTGAAGCTGTAATATTCCAGCTTTCTGATTCTGCAGCTTATATTTTTAAAGCACAATAAAACTATTCATTTTTATCGATTAATTAAAATAATAAATGCGTATTTTGAGTAATAGACATTTGGGGAGACTCAACAATCACAAATCAATTACCACCAGAAGATGAGTACCAAACAAACTAAAAGCTTAAAAAAAGTCTTTAATTGTTCTGCGCTAAATTGTCAGCTATTTAATTGAGAGCATTAACGAAATGCTTAATCATGAATTATTTATTCAAAATTGATTAAACTTTGAAATATTTATATCAAGGAATTTTTTTCGCCAGTTGCACTTTAAAGGTTTAACCGTGGTTTATTTGGACGCTTGAAAAGCATTACTTTTGGATCACAAATATTGTTATTTTTATAGACACTTAATTACAACGCGTTTATAACGAAACATTGTACAAGATGAGCGGCAAACTGGTTTGTTTGCAACGCAATACATTTTATATTAATGGTATTTACTTGAGAGTTGTGGCTTCGTTTCACATTCTTGACAACATATTACACATCCATACGAAAATAAAACAATTAGAAATATCACAATAAAACCAGTTAAAAATTTCACAGCTGTTTCCATGTTTAACAGATTTATCAAAAACGTCCGCTCAACACGAGCTTTCAAATGCAACTAATTCAAAATAGAATCACCTTTTTAAACCAAAATTATCCCAAACAACATCTGAATTCAGCATACCGGTTAAGAACCATTTTTGGGAGAGAAATTATAATACTTTTTTACTTCATGGAATCCATTCAGTTGATGAATCAACACTCACTCAAAAGTACAGTAATTATTTGTTTGTACGTCATTGCTGGGAAGCAACAAGATCTGTCGATCTGTGCAGTAATGATATAAGCACAACAATAGTTTTCATTTATATTGAGTAATAACATAACAACATAAAAGGATGCTTTAAAAAAGCTGTAATTTATCCATACTGATAATAGCAATGACTGTGCTGGCAAGATTATCACAAAATTTATATAGTAACTAGCCAGCTTGTCCTGCAAATTCGCTATTGGCATTTTGTTGAAGTCGAAAATGGAATTTGGAATTTTATGCCAATTTGAAAATGACAGTTTATTTCATAGATTTCATGGTTCCAAAACGAAATCAAAACCCTCTTCTATATGACCATTTGTTAATTAAAGATAATTATGTTTGAATAACGAAAAGTGCACCAGAAAGCGAAGTCGACTATTATAGGAATTGATCCTCAACCTGAATATCGACAAAAAAGATTCTTGACTTTTCCGCAGGCATGAAATAAAGAGGAAATTTGAATGCAGTAAGAACTGTCTGTTAACAATTTGGCGACTTCTATTTGTTCTCTCAGAATTTTAGAATTATGTCATTCGCCTAGCTTAATCCCGTCACATTTTA
This sequence comes from Drosophila immigrans, assembly GCA_963583835.1. Taxonomy (NCBI): domain Eukaryota; kingdom Metazoa; phylum Arthropoda; class Insecta; order Diptera; family Drosophilidae; genus Drosophila; species Drosophila immigrans. The sequence goes on from OY757141.1 coordinate 19,707,503, forward strand.
ATATATATATTTATTTTAAATATATGTTAATCATCTTTCGTCACAACACGCAACGAGCTGCGCCCATTTCAGTCAGGGCCTTAAAGTCAGGGTCATTGGCCTCTTTATGTTGCTATTCGCTAGAACATCAACGTCAAATAAAATTAATATATCAGATGACGCATCAGCTAAGCCAATATTCAGATTGCGTTGTCCTTTTTCTAGCAACCAAAATAAATATTGCTCTCTTTATAGCTTCTATATGTTTCCATACGCTAAATTCTGCTCCGTGATGTGTGTTTTTTGTCGATATTAGCAATTATAACTTAATGGCCTTTAATTACTAAACTAATAGTGCATATTTATGTGTGTACACAAGCCATGTTTAGGTTTTTATTTTAGCAAATTAGTTTATGTACTTTAATAAGCCAAAATAGTGTCGACGGCTAGAGAAATGTTTATGTTTTCAAATTCTTGCCGTCGATTCGCGATTCTTCAGTTTATCAAAGTTCACATACTTTGCATCCTCGTAATAGACCGTTTGGACTTCCAATCAACACAACCGTAAGGGAGGCCTAAAGTTTTAGACCTCTTCAATGAAATTTCAACATTACCGGTGAGTTCGTTTATTTCTAGAAATTGGTAGAACTTTATTTATTTTTTGTATTATTTTTAAAATCGATGGGGGGTTTGTAAGTACCTGTTTTGGTAGTGTTACATTGTAAAATGTGATAGCCAAGAATTCCTATTGCCATGAGAAAAAAAAGGCTGCACATGTAAAGAAATGGTTCTAACATTTTTGATATCCTCCAATGAATCAAACTATCCGGAACGTCTTCACAGTTAGAGCTTGTAAAAGCGACTGATACCTCAATCGAATTATCAACTATCAAACTGCATTGATACACAATCACAATAAACAAACAATTGTACAGCAATGTTCTTTGTTCAATTATTATCGATGCAATGGCTTTGTAAAATTAAAGGCTCTATTCGTTGCCAAAAAAACGATTACAATAATTAACTAAATTAGTCAGGATAATTAAAAAGGAAACAAACATAGCTTAGTGAAAACTAATTTAAAAGTTTCTTTCACTCGCTGCTACCATTTTGACTTATACTTATTTGATCACATTTTGATGAGTCAATGAATTATTTATAGGCATTTGTCATTATTTAACTATGAATGCTTTATATACATACATATGTGATAGTGCGATTCAAGCACTCAATTTTCCATTCATTACTTAATGCATTTTACTGTTTTACCAGTTTTCTATGAAAAAAAAATTGTGGTCATTTCCTTCGCTTTTCGAGAGCGCTAAAATTTCCCATAACCGAATGGTTTCTGGTTTTAAATTGTAAATTAACAACCACATAATTACGATGGCTAAATATCCAAGCAAATGCAATTATATGATATATGTTAATGAAACATTTTGATATTTGATCGGGTGAATGTTCGCACTGCGAAGCTTCTTTTTATTGTACTAGACTGTTTTCACCGCAGCCTCGCCCTCGGGCTCTTTAAATCTTTTCATAAAAACAATTTCAGTTCAATTTAAAATTAAAAAAATAAATTGGACCGCCGCTGAATTTAAGCGAAGAATGGATCCTGTTCGGGATCGAATATAAGTTCTCAGCATCTGCGATCAGTCACATTAACCACTGCACCGCAGTCTTGGATAAAATAAATTCCAAAAAGAACATTTTTCCACCTAGATATTTTCATGTACAACTAAATAAATTGAATTGTTGCTACACAATTTACATTGTTGTTAGCAACATTTGTATATTTTCTGCAACGTTCTTTAATGAAATCATATGTAATGTCAACAGCCTCTTAAGTTTGACGACTTGAAAAATCTTGTTCAGCCAATGCCATCAATTAAAATCAAAATACAATTGCATGTAGGCATGTGCAAAAAATGAATCCAATGAACATAGATTTCGTTTGGCTATATGTTTCCGATGTTATTCTCTATTCAGAAATGCCTCAATCTTAATTCTATTGAATGTATTCAAAACAACTTTCAATGTAAGCTTTTATTGAATATTGCATTTTGGACCAAATGGTTACATTTAACACCGATACTCTGTTCCGAATTAAAAGAGCCATTTCTTCTGTGGTTTTTCACGTTTTAAATGATAATCACATTTCCATTTAGGGCTCTCTGAATTCTCCCGCACCTCCGCTGACACTTTAAAATTCCAGAAGCATTCACTGCCCCTTGCTGGATAGATGAGTAGAGATTTAGAAAAACCATAGGAACTATTAGTTAAAATGTGTCCGGAGACCGGTTCTGTATTACCCTTTAGTGAATAAGACAAGACAAGAATTCCAATAGCAAAGCCTGCTATAAAAGGCAAAAGTATGGGAGCCACTGCTGCCATATTTGGAAACCTCAAAGGGATCGTCTGCACACCAAGAACTTGTAAAAGCGACTGATGCAACCGAACTAAAAATAGCTCTTACTGCATTGATATGCTATCATAATAAACACACACTTATACGACAATCTTCTTTGTTTATATTATCGATACAATGACTTTGTGAAACTAAAGGTTCTATTCGCCAAAAAATCCATCACAACCATTAATTAAATAAGTCAGGATAATTAAATAGGATTCAAACATAACTTAGTAAGAACATAACTTTGATGAATCAAATAATAATTTATAAGCAATTGTCATTATTAAACATTGAACGTTTTATATACGTTGTGTAAAAATGCATCATCGTAGCCTTTACCGTTTGGGCTGTGCGTTGATAGTAATATAGCTGGGTACAACGATAGTTCACCACGACATACCATTAATACATTTTAAGCACAGTAAAATTCCATTGAATGTATTCAACACTACTTTCAATTTAAGCCTTTATTAAATATTGCACTTTGGACCAAATTGGAACATGTAGCACCGATACTCTACTCCGGATTAAAAAAACCCTTTCTTCTTCTTTTTTATGCCATTTTTGAGCTTACGAGCCAAATACATTTTAATGATCTTTGGAATCCCGGGCATTGACAGTATATATTCCCATAGGCATTCATTGTCCATTGCTGAAATGATGAGTAGAGCTTTCGCAATACTATATTGTGTAGCAATAACGATTGTATATTACCGTTTAGAGACATGACAAGAACTCCAACAGCAAAGCCTGCCATAAAAGGCAAAACTAAGGGTGCTACTACTGCCATGTTTAGAAACCTTAAAGAGATCGTCTCCACACCAAAAACTTCTATAAGCGACTGATGCAAACGAACTAAAAATATCAGTATCTTGAACTGCATTGATATACAATCATAATAAACCCATACTTTTAAAACAATCTTCTTTGTTCATATTATCGATACAATGGCCTTGTGAAACTAAAGGTTCTATTAGCTGCCAAAATATACTTTATATATGAACATACGTTGTGTGAAAAATGCATCATCGTAGCTTTTACCGTTTGGGCGGTGCGTTGATAGTAATATAGCTGGGTTAGTGTCTACGAACTACATTATATATATATATATTTCATAGATTAAAGATAAAGATAGATTAATACAATTTTAGCACTATAAAATTCTATTGAAAACTACTTTCAATGTAAGCTTTTAATGGATATTTCATTTTAAAACAAATTGGAACATTTAGCAACGATACTCTACTCCGAATTAAAAGAACCATTTCTTTTTTGGTTTTCCACGTTTAAACTGACAATCATAATGCCATTTAAAGAGCTTTGAAATCCCGGGCACCTTCACTGACACTATAGAATGCCATAAGCATTCATTGCCCATCGCTGAAAAGATGAGTAGATCTTCAGCAATACTATAAGTATTATTTAAAATGTGGCCAGAGACCGATTGTGTATTACCCTTTAGTGAACAAGACAAGACAAGAACTCCAATAGCAAAGCCTGTCATAAAAGGCAAAAGCATAGGTGCTACTACGGCCATGTTTAAAAACCTCAAAGGGATCGACTGCACAACAAGAACTTCTACAAGCGACTGAACTAAAAATATCAGTATCTTTTACTGCATTGATATATGTACTATCATAATAAACACACACTTATACAAGTCTTCTTGATCGTTTTAAAAAAAACAAAGGGCTTATTAGCTTCAAAATAATACATCACATCCGAATTATTATTCACACGCTTCATAATAATCAAATACGAATGAATCAGAAATTAATAAGTTACAATTTAGAAGTTACTTACAATCACAGTTATCACCTTTATTTATATATTTTTTAATCCAACCCAAGATACAGAGAACGATGAAAACAATACATAATATTAGAAAAACAATTCCTGGTTCCATATTCGGAACAGTATTTGAGATCTTTTTGAAAACGGCCACACAATAACAACTTGCAAAATGAACTAAAATAATATCAGATCGCATTTTGAAAAGACTAAGAAATTTACACAGGTCTTCACCATTGTTAAAATATACAGCAATGCACTTAAGATTACTACATTCAATTGCTAAACAAATACTTCAATATAAGTGCATTATTTAATACAGTACTTGACTGATTTATTTATTAAATTTTACACTTCTTGCAACCTATTTAGGGACGATTTATCCAGAGCGTCTAAACAGTAAAAACTGCCGATTTCGAGAGAATACTTGAATGATATTCAAAAATATATACCGACAAGTGATATTTGGGTGCATATTTGAAAAAATCCAAAATATATCATTCATATTCACACTGTAAAGAAAAGTTAACAAAGCCTGTAAGGTTTCTTGAATAACTTCTATGTTTTCCAACAACCAAATTCTCAAGAATCATTAAAACTTAAGTAATTATTATACGTACCAAAATTCACTCTAACTTTATTATTACGGCTTGTATAGTTACTTTTCATTTGAGGGTACGAAAAGAGCGTGAGAAAAGTAAAAAACAATGTTGATCTGCATAGGATATACACAAGAACTGTCAGCAAGTTTGATATCTTTAGGTCTTATCGACTCTGAGATCAAGGTGTTCATACAGACAGACGGACAGGCGGACATTTCTATATCGTCTCGGCTATTGACACTGATCAATAATATATATACTTTAGAGGAGATACCTCCTTCTGCCTGTTACACACATTTTATGTTATAATACCCATAGGGTAGAAGGGTAGAAGGTATAAAAACAAAAAAAAAAACAAAAACCGGGTCGATATGGCACTTAATTGTTAAACCAATACTTCAAGCTAAAAGCATAATTAAATGCAGCGAAAAGAATACCACAAATACGAATGTGGGGGATGGAGATAGATGGGTTTATTTACTATGTACTTATAACAACTAACAGTTTTCGAGAAAGTAGATTTTTGGTCGTTGCCTTCGCTTTTCGAGGGCGCTGCGAACGATGACCGTGAGGATGGCGATGAGCACGACGACAAAGAGACAGATCAGCACAATTGTGGATATTTCCAGATCCAAGTCGGTGGGTTGATGTGCCATCTTTGTTTGTTGGTGTTGTTGTTATTGATTATGGTTAACTATTATTCATTTGTTTACAAACTATAAATTCGATTGATATTCATTTGAATCAGTCAAAAATTCACTTTTTGTCGTTCGACTACGCGTTGTGCATTTCTTAGGCGTTTGGCGGTAAATGGTTCGCAAGGAGAGCGATTTCTGGTTTTAAACTGATGCGAGACCGCATTTTAGATGTGGCTTGAAATAAATATATGAATATGATAAGATATCAGCGAGCCTTTAGCTTGTGACGTCACAAAATCGAATGGTCTCTGATTATAAAATTGCGAATTAACCCAATACGCAGTAGCATTATAAAAGTCGCAAAACTGAACCCACAATTTACAACTATGTTGTGCGTCAATCGGATTCAGATTTCATATTGTGGTTTCTTTTATTAATTTTTGTTTTTTGTTGGCCAATTAGGTTCCCTAATGGAATCTGCTTAAGCCCAATTCAACTACTTCGTGTATCGCCGGTGATAATCTTTATGTGGGTCTAGGTCTGCTGACGTCAACAATGATTAACGAGCACATTATTCAATTACACCTATCACGATCCTGTTGCCCAAATCAGTCTGTTGCTAAAATAAACCACCTTCAAACGTGCTATGATATTTTAATCAGCTTAAGGTAAGTTCCAAGCATATACAAACAGTTTTCCATTGGTCAAGACAACCTCAAAGCCTACAGTTGGTTCAAAGAAACAAAAGTGAAAAATAAAACAACTTGAAAATAGAAAATTAAACCATCCTCAATATGACGAAGACAAAATACCCTAGCAAGTTTTCTATTTTAAATTATTAAAAACTGATTCCGTATTACTCATTTGTGATCAAGAATAGATAATTATAGGTATTGCTACTTCCATCGATCGATCTTTTTGAACCCGTCTGAACAGCAAGACCAGGCAAATGCAACAAAAGTAAACGAAAACAAATTATCCATCTATAACATTTGTAAAATGTTTTCTTTAAGCATTTTATCGGTCGAATGTTATCTCTTTTCATTATTATTTATCTGCAATGGCTAATAATTATTGTTGTAATTGTTTAGAAAGTAAAAATGTGATTTATTTTCAATTGATTCAGTCAAAAAATCAATTTTTACTATTTGACTACGCGTGGGCGTTTGCCAAGGCAAGGTTGAGTTTACAAAAACATTGTTTCATTGGTTAAGACAACCTTAACTTCAAAAGAGAAAATTAAACATCATCATTATATTGAAGATCAAATACCCTAGCAAAGTGAAGTCTTTACCTTCCTGTAAGTTTCGATTCTGAGAACACTAATTTTTCTTTTTAAATATTAGTAATTATAGTTTGATTTAAACGAAGCCCAAGCTGCCAATAATTAGAATAGATATACTAAAAAAAATTCTGAAAAACTTCTACATGAAGTAGAAGTCCATTCAGTAAAAAAAAGTAATCACAAAATATCTATAATTACCTATGATAATTTTTATTAAAATATGTTGAATATAAGGTAAGAATAAATTAAAGTTAAATATATGAGACTAAAAATAAATATTGGTAAGTTTAAGGTATCATAATATGCTTAAATAATGTTTAAAGAGTATTTCAAGTATTTTATGATTTTAAATATATATTTTTTTAAATAAACTGGCACAGAAAACGCCACCAACCAAGAGCTAATTATCCAATCGGAATTTAAATAAATTGTTGAGCACCTGTGACGTGTGACATACAGAAAACAAGTTTCAGTCAAAATAATGTTGATTCAGTACAAAAAATTCTGAATTTCACAAATTTCCAACGAAATACGTCGAATATTGATTATTGTTATGGGTTATTGTTTTGCATTTATTTTTGTAGTTAGCACTTGAGAATAAGCGCCATTAATTTGATAGAAAACTCCATAATTTGCTTGACGTCAGTCAAAACAATCTACATGAAATGTCCAATTTCAATATGAGAATAAAGATCGTTGAATTTCAATGGAAAACACTCACAATAATCATCAAATGCTTAAAATGGCAATGCAAATGACACAAATAATTTATTCCACTTGACGTCGCAAGTGATAAGATTTAAAACAGAGTGACAGAAACATACAAAAATCGTGTACTCTATCCGAGGACATCTTATCAAGGGAAAGTTTTTTAGTACTAATTTCAAGATATTGTTTATTTATCAATTTTAAAGAAAGATTCCACTCACAGTCGGTGACCACAGCCGTCACTTTTTGCATTTTGCGACCTCTTATTATGCGTAATATCGCGAGTAGCGTAAAGATACAAAATAACACTAGGATTGGCACCCAAATACCGCAATAGAGGTAAACCATCTTGAATTGAACTTCGCGTGGGGCCTTAAAATGGGTTGAAAGTCTGACGTATACTGAACGTTATTCAACAAACGAGCGTAATTAATATATCTTTTTTATAATTATCATTTCCAAAGAAAAAGAACCCGAAATGTGGTATCTATGTGGGCACTTCCCCAAGGTATATCGACTTATACAGAAAGCGTGTAAAATATTGTACAGTAATAAAGCTGAAAGCTTCTCGAAATAAAATATCACTGTAACTTACTAAGCTATTTAAATTCAAAAAAGTTCCAGTTCACGCTAATTATTCACAGCAATTAATTAATTATTGTAAAATATATGGGCGAATTGTAGAATATATATGTTTCTATTTATATCGAATTTTGCAGGATTGGGGTCGCTGAGAGGCCTGCCAGTAAATGCTGATAAATGCGAATTGTGAAAAAATGTATATATATTCGATATTTAAAATACTTGTATTAAGCAAAAGATGTGAAATCAAAGCGACCCTAAGCGAGGCAGGAGAATAATGAGGCGACTGCGTGACAATCAAATCGAAAACCCTTAGATAAGATACAAGGCATTAATTCGATTAGTCATTCGTCTGATGATAACGTATAGTACACGTTTACTTGGACATATAATTAAATAATATATACATAACGAATTTAAAGAATGACTGTGCTTTTGTTTACGAAAGAGAGTGCGTAGACAAAATGTAATAAAAATAAACAAAGCAATATAAACTAAAAAAATTATAAGCTGAAATGAAGTTAGGTGTCGCAATCAAATACATTCATAAGCGAATCAAGTAACGCCAATTACACAATATGTAAATAAAAATGTATGTTATGTATATATATATACTATATGTACACGCATCTGTATATGGCTTAGTCATGGGATTAACAACATTTCAGTTAAAGCTGGCCGTATATTCTTGGCATGTAATTCCACTTCTACGCATGTGTGTGAATCCCCCGACTTGAAGTCTGGGGCCGCGATGAGTCATCGTGGAACTAAGATGAAATGGAACTGGAATACAACAACTTACTTGTCAACACGGTGCCATGACGTTTGCTGGAGCAGCAATAGCCACAGCAGCTCATGATGAGGAAGGTCAGAACGAAGCACATAAAGATGGCCCAGAAATCCATTGTTAACTGTCATTGGTGAGGGCGGCAATAGATTAGGTAAACACACGCATTCAATATGACTTTTCATACTCACGTTTTATGCCTTGTTGCTGGTGGTCAACGTTTTATTAATAATTAATTTATAAGTTCCACTTGTTGCAATAAATGCCACTTGCGTTTGTTTGTTTACTACGCGAACGCGAATATTCTTGTTATTTGTAATGTGCGCGCAGCGTAAAATCGTTGCAACGTTTTAGCAAATTTAATTAATCAGAATCAAGTTAATAATGCCTACTATCTTATCTATATACAGTGGAGAAAGAGAGATTAGCGATTCTCCAACTTCTCGTCAGTTTGGCTGGGCGGCACTGCCTTTAACACCAGCGATGGCAATTCGATTACGCTGTCGATAACTATCGAGATGACACTATCGAGCCATCGCAGCTTTTGCAATTTTTTAAACATCGATACCAGGCAAATATAAAATTTAAAAATTAAAACAAATAAAAAAAATCAAATTAATATTTGTATATTATTCAATATATTATTTCTGATCAATAACAACATAAAAATATAACTTCTGTAAGGAAATATTTACAGGCGGATTTTGGTTTGTGGTATATTAGTAAAGCACTTAACCACCTCTATTCTTAATTTCAAATTTTCGTTACTTTCAATCGAGTTGTAAATTAATTATTCTTGATCCTCTTGGAAACTTTATGATTTGTTAATTTAATATGTACATAAAGAAACAATTAAAATGTGTTTCTGAATACAACAACTCCAACGCAAATAAATAAGGTACAAAATTAATAATGTCTTGGTTTTAATATTCCCTAAACATTATTGCTCCTGTCGTGAAGCAGAGTGACTGCAATTTGTATTTTAACATGGAACAGCTCAATGGAATCCAAATATTTTTGCCGAAATTGTAAAAAGTATAAAATTAATAATGTCTTGCCTAAACATTCTTGCTCTTGCCGTGAAACAGCGTGAATGCAATTTGTATTTAGAAATATACTAGCTGTACATTGAAATATACTGCTTGCCGGTTATGCCGATTCGCAGTTTATCTACGCCGGTCACACCGCTTGAGCAACACTAGTTAAGAGCACACTGTGTCAGCTGTGCTGTGTATCGATTGCTTATCGCCACATCGATTTAAAGAAAATTAACCACAAATTTGCAGTTAAGCAGCAACTTAAGGTGAATATAATATTATTAAGTGCAACGATTTGAATCGAGTCATAAAAACAATAATTGCTGCAGTTATTTCGTGTGTTGCCTGCATGCAATCGATAATCGAGCACGCGCTCTAGTGTTGGTTAGTGGTACTACACGCCTTATACACACTGCTTTGCAATTTCAATCATGGCGATTTCTTTTTGACATTCGACTACCGCTGTTCGCACGTGTTTTCGGGCTGTGCTAAATTCAAGTAAACTCAAAGTAATTTCAGAGAAAATTCCAAAAAACGACACAAATCAAATCAATATAATAACAAAAACAATAATAATTTTGTCGCAGATGAATCCGGAGAAACTGAAGAAGTTGCAGGCCCAAGTGCGCATTGGGGGCAAGGGAACTCCGCGCCGCAAGAAGAAGATCGTGCACTCGACCCCTGCCACCGATGACAAGAAGCTGCAGTCATCGCTGAAGAAGCTGTCAGTCAACACCATACCCGGTATCGAGGAGGTGAACATCATCAAGAACGACGGCACCGTTATCCACTTCAATAACCCCAAGGCGCAAGCGTCGCTGCCGACGAACACGTTCGCGATTACCGGGCATGGCGAGAACAAGACGATCTCCGAGATGCTGCCGGGTATTCTGACGCAGCTGGGTCCCCAGGACATCAATCAGCTGAAGAAGATCGCCAGCGAGATTGCCAACAAGAGCAGCGCTGCTGGTGGCGCTGCCGGCGGTGCAGCTGGCGTTGCCGCCGCTGCTGCTGCTGCGGATGCTGCCGCTGCCGACGATGATGTGCCCGATTTGGTGGAGAACTTCGAGGAGGTGGCAATTGCTGGAGCCCAGGCCCAAGCCCAAGCCAAGAAAGCTGCTGCTGAAGTTGCGGCGTCCGCCTAAACAGCAACAACAACACTAGCTATACAACAACATCAACACACACACATTTACACACACACACACACATACAAAACACATGCGAAGAGAGTGCGAAGCAAGTGGAGGAAAACATTGGGCTTCGCTTCTGCTATTTTTGGGGGTCAACAACAAGAACAACAACAACAATAATAAAGGCATCCAAGTGAGCGCTGAGAACAGAAACAGAAAAACACACGTAAAATATAATAATTATATTAATATATTAAGGGTATTTTCAAAACTTACACAAAATACTAAATATAGTTTTAGTTGGAAGCGTTGGCAGAACAACAAATATGTACAAGAAAATTATGTATTTCCAAGCGATTAAAGCACGTTTCCACTACACTTAAAAAAAAACCACAACACGTTTCCACTAACTAAACTAAATTCTCTTTGTTTTGCCCTCCCACCCACAACAACAACAAGAACAATATGTGATGGAAGACAGAAGAGCAAAGCGAAAACACTCCAGAAAAAGTCATTGCCAGTTGTGTGCGCGAGAGAAAAAGAGCGCGTTTGAATATATTTTTAGCATTAAGCATTACTTTCTCCTTCGCCTCCTCCAACTCTTCCTCCTTCGCCTCCACAACTCTTCCTCCCACTCCTACTCCTACTATTCCTCCATGTGCAAGTGCAAGAACTCATAGTGAAGCACCCCCTTGGACCAGTGAATACACCCCCTCAAACCGTTACCTTTGCCCCTTCCTCTTCTCCCACTTGGTAGTAATAATAGTGCGGCACCCCCTTGGACCCGTGAATACCCCCACGCAAACTGCTCCCTCGGCCAACAAAAGAAACGAACTTTGATTTTGATGAATAATAATGAAAAAAGTGAAAATTGTACCAAAATTTGTTAAAAACATTTGTTTATCATTTTGTAAACGTATTTTTTTAGACTATCATACATGCATTAAAAGAACTGTAAAAATAAAACTCATTCAATTATTTCTGGCTTGCATAACGAACACACACACAAAAACACATGCTCACGCACGCTTACATGCGTGTAGGTGTGTGTGTGTGTATGCCTAGCAACGCCTTTGGGCGAGAAAGAGAGAGCAAGAAGCGGAGCACGCGGCATGAGACCAAAAAAAGAAGCAAAAAAAACTTGTTGACATTGAAATTTCGGCTTTAAGCTCGTTTAAAGAACTTTTGTGTTAAAGTCGGTGCAAATAATTAAATTATTGCGTCCATTTGAAGTCTAATGAACAACCTAACTGTACTCATGGAGGCGGCGCATGAAAAATATGTATATAATATAATTATAACATTTCAAAGAAGAAAAGTGCGCGAACACAAAAACACACATACATACTTACAAATGTATACGTACATATGTGTGTGTGAGGCTGGTTTGTTATTTTATAATAATATTGGCCGTGAGTCACGATCACGCTCTCGCTCTGTGTTTGTTAAATAAAGCTATTTTAAATGTGCGATTCGATGTTTCGCGAAGTTTCTGCGGTTAACGCTTATCAAAATTATGCAAGGCCATTTTTAATTGAGCTAACTAAATGTATTTGTGTGATATGATCAAGAGACATGTGTAACCACATGTTACACATATATATTAAGATATATATTTATGTATATATTTATAGCTTCATATGTTCGCGCGGCGCACATTTTGCGGCTTTCATAAAGTAAACAATGACCACTTCCCCTTTTTGTGAAATCGAAAGTTTGCGCTCGATTTCGATACACACTCAATGCTTTCGATAGATTTATGCAGCGCTGCCACTGTGGTCATTACGGTATATACCAACTCAATCTGCCGCAGTTGCTATTTATGGTATATGCCAAATCCAATCAATTTAAAAATAAAATACGTTATTATATGGGCATTTTCACAAGAGGTTATGGCGACAAACATATATAAATGAAATCCGTTTTTAATATGCTTGTATATATATACACATTTTAACATTTATTTAATTGAAATCAAATAAAATCTTTATTCGTATGGAATAGATCTAAGATCTACTCATTTTACTTTCTTTCCAATGCCGATTATATAGTCCATAAAATACATAAGCCTTAACCTTATTAGTGTTGGTCACAAAAAGTGGTCAAAGTACCTATAGTGGTCCTCTGGGACATTATGTTTTGGACAGAATTCAAAGCAAATATGTTAATAAAAATGGCGCTTTGACTTTTATTTAAATTGCACCATCACTTATCCAGTTAACAATTCCTATCGATGGTTTTGTATTTTGGTATAAGAAGTATATTTTGTGAAAATATATTGGCGGACACACTGCCGCACTGGTGTTAAAGAATTTAGTTTTTATTTTAAACGGATTTGATCTGATCTAATTGTGTAATTTTTGCATTCATGAATAATTAATTCAAAATAATAATAACAGCTGAGTGCATGAAAAAATCTGATTAAGTTGCAAAAACATCGATATATCGATAGGGCAATCGATGTTTCTCCATCTCTATGGGACAACACTGTCCAAACAGACAGAAAAACAAAAATTTACGTGGCTTGCTTGGGGACGACGGGGCATTTTACTAATTATCTACATTTAATGTGATATTTGGTTAATGCAGCTGTGGCAAAATTCAATGTGAATAGTGCAACTAACACACACACACACACCAAGAGCCAAATGAACTGTAAGTATCCGCATATTGTAACAACTTCGGCGGGACTTTTTATCTAACAACAAAAAAAAAAAAGACTACGCCTGCAACAGGAGGCAAAACATCCCTTTCACTTTTAATTGCAATTTGCAATTGCAATCATCGCGTTGAACTCTCCCACGTAGCTACGTTGCAAGCATATTTTTGAAGTGCACAATTTGTCGCGCAGCTGATTTGCAGTTTTGTTATTCAATGGTCAACGGAAAACACAACAAAAGAAAAGGCGCAACATAATAAAAGTGTTGTGGTTTGCTTGGCTCTGCCATAAAACCCAGCGAACCAAAAGCTCGTCAAAAACTATCTCTACCAATAGTTGTGCGAACACTCGCAAGCTATCGGAAAAGTAATTATTCGTCGCTCAGTTTGTGGCAGATAAAGTGTAGATATCAATAGTTTGTACGTGATTCATTTGAGACTCATTTTATAAATTTTTTGTGGCACGTTTTTTATAGCTTTTATCAGGGACCGCAAACTATGTGAGAAATGAAAAGGATTTGAACCAATGCGATACGAGAACGTTTTTTAATGCGATAGTTTTGCGACACTCTTTTACTCTTATATGATATTCTTCCAGTTTGCCTCTTGGTTTAGTGGGTAGCCAAAAACACAAACACATACATATTAATAAATGTGTGTGTGGGCGCTAAAAATAAACAAATTTTGTTTTGGCAAAAAAGTAGCAAACAAAGCGCAACAACAATTTACTTTGTGTATCATTTTGTATTAGTCAACAAAAAACAACAACCGATTGCTTACATAAACAGCAAACATAACAAACATAAACACCCGAAAGCGTCTCTCGATTGACAACAAATCCCTCACACACACACACATACGTTCACTCACAGACACACACAGGCAAACAAGTGTAAGCTGCCTTTGGACTGCCAACGACATTATCAGCTGTTTGTTTTTTTTTGTGCCGCTTCTTCGTCGGCGTCGCTGTCGGCGTCGCCCAGTCTGCGTGCTGTAACGGTTATTTCCAATTCTTTTGAAATTATTCCTTCGCTCTCTCTCTCTCTGGAACTCTCTTTGGTGTTGCCAATTTCATGCGAATATTGCATCAGTTGCCAGCGACGATTTCGTCAGCTAAGCGTATAAAAGAATCGCGCCGAGTGACGCTTCTCTTATTACGCCAGAGCAATGCAAACGAAACGCATGTCGATTAAAACTCAACTGCGACTTCTAGGCATAGGATAGGTTGGGGTTTATTAACATTATGGTAAACATGTAATTTCATAATTATTTATTATTTTATTTTGGTTTTAAAGAATCATCCTGCAGCATCACTCATTACACAGACGGGAAATGATTCCAAGGATATAGAGTCAGAGACAAATTCAATTTAGTTAGACACGCCCCCAAGCATGAACAATATACGCAAATCACCTCCGCCGATGCCCCCCTCAAATGCCCAGGTGGGCGTGGCCGTGGGCGTTGGCATCAAGAGTGCACGCAGCAACATCTTCAACGTGGACGGTCTGCCCACGCTGATGCAGCAGCAGCTGAACATCGACTACTCCAGCATCAGGGGCAAGGATGTGCTGGTGCAGCCGACAGAGGCGCAGCTGGAGCTGCTCAAGCGGCGTCTGCTCGATCGCATCGCGGACAGTTGTGGCGAGACCATCTACGAGATAGGCGTGGGCGAAGGTGAGCTCCATTTTATCTTATCGTTTACATTTAAGGGAACCCCCTCAAATACTTTTGAAGATACATATGTATAGTCGATTTAGGGTTGGGTTCTTATCGATCCGAAATTTTAATATGTTATACTACAAAGAGGTATATCGGTGAAGATTTTTTTTAAACTTAATCTATAGTTGAATTTTGTTTGAAGGGATCTCATTTTAATGTTTTTTTATCCAAAATTTAAAGTAAATTTTTTTTTATTCGAATATATAATCAAATGTCTTCAAAGTTTTAAAGCTGATCTATACCTAAAAAAATGTAACTTTATTTCTAAAGTGTGCAATTTTGTTAATTTTTGTCCTAATTTGACAGTCCGAATTCATGCAATAGCCACATAGAGACATCTTCTAATCAATTGAGATTAAATTATGGAACCAAAAAATATATATTTTTATTAAATCTATCCATTATTTATTTAATAACCTGTGTGTATATGGTCTTGGATTATTTGCGTTTATTTATCAATTAAAAAAATAACTTTATTTAAAAATAAGTAACATGAACATGAAAGCTCAATTTAGACTTTTAACCTAGAATTGATTACGGTTTCTACTTTTACAATATTATTACCTTTTATTTCTTATTTCCATGATCATAGAAAATAAAAAAAAAATAGGCACAAGTGCTAAGAACTGGTTTACCTTATATTCTAAACTTGAGCTTGTTGAAAATATATAATTCTAAAAAATCGTTGATCTTATCAATACGCTAGACAAAAAATGCGAGCTCAACTGCTAAAATGCTCTTATCTATATCTAGATAAACTTATGAATAATAAAATAAAATTAATTTAATTTGTACATGCTGGAAAAATTTCAAACTAAGTTCGCTCGCATGAATTTGGATTATTTGGAAATTTCCTTACCATTTCTTTGTTAACAACTTCCAACTCCTTTAACCATTGTGCTTTAAACTCTCCTTGAAGATGGCAGCGACAGCGGTCTGAATGCCGAGCAGTTTGAGGCTTCCATGGAGACGCTGCGTCAACTGGCGAATGCCATCGATGCCGACATGGTGAAGCTGCGCGAGCGACCCTCCGAGAAGGGGAAAATCGGTCAGTTTCTGCTGCGCAAGCACATCGAGACCACCGACTTCATGGAGATACGGTAAGCACTTGAAAGTCACCATTTAAAAGTGAACCACACTCAAAAGAAACTCCATTTGTAGTGTGGCTGTGGTGGGCAATGTGGATGCCGGCAAGTCGACGCTGCTGGGCGTGCTCACCCACGGCGAGCTGGACAACGGACGCGGCCATGCCAGGCAGCGACTGTTCCGGCATAAGCACGAGATCGAAAGCGGACGCACCAGCTCGGTGGGCAACGATATACTCGGCTTCGATGGCATTGGCAATGTGGTGAACAAGCCCGATCACGGCCACCTCGACTGGGTGAAGATCTGCGAGAGGTCGTCCAAGGTGATCACGTTTATCGATTTGGCGGGACACGAGCGCTACCTGAAGACCACAGTGTTTGGCATGACGGGACATGCACCGGACTTTGGCATGCTGATGGTAATTAGACGAACACAACACTTCAAATATTACTCATAATACAATCTTTTTAATTCCTTTGTAGATTGGCGCCAATGCTGGTATCATTGGCATGACCAAGGAGCATCTGGGCCTCGCCTTGGCGCTCGCTGTGCCCGTGTTTGTGGTCGTCACCAAGATCGACATGTGTCCGCCCAACGTGCTGCAGGACAACATGAAGCTGCTGTTCAAGATGCTCAAATCGCAGGGCTGCCGCAAGGTGCCCGTCGTGGTGCGCAGCCAGGACGATGTGGTGCTGAGTGCCACGAATTTCGTCAGCGAACGCTTGTGCCCCATCTTCCAGGTGTCGAACGTCAATGGCGACAATCTCGAGCTGCTCAAAATGTTCCTCAATCTGCTGAGCACACGCATGGCCGGCTCCGAGCATCTGCCGGCCGAGTTCCAGATCGACGATGTCTACTCCGTGCCCGGCGTCGGCACTGTCGTCTCTGGCACCTGCCTGCAGGGCACCATTAAGCTGAACGACAACCTGATGCTGGGTCCGAATGCCGTGGGTAGTTTTGTGCCCATCACCATCAAGAGCATCCATCGCAAGCGCATGAATGTAGAGCGCGTGCGTTGCGGCCAAACGGCCAGTTTTGCGCTCAAGAAGATCAAGCGCACCTACTTGCGGAAGGGCATGGTGATGGTGTCGCCAGAGCTGAAGCCACAGGCATGCTGGGAATTCGAGGGCGAGATTCTGGTGCTGCATCATCCGACCACGATCTCGGCACGCTACCAGGCCATGGTGCACTGCGGCAGCATACGCCAGACCGCCTCCATTGTGCACATGTCGCGCGAATGCCTGCGCACCGGCGACAAGGCGCATGTGAAGTTCCGCTTCATCAAGCAGCCGGAGTACATACGGGCCGGGCAGCGTCTGGTGTTCCGCGAGGGTCGCACCAAGGCGGTGGGCAACATATTGCGTCCCATGCCGCATGCGGCAGCGTCGCCGTATCGCCCCAAGCCGGCCAAGATGCAGTCGCGTGCCCACAACGGCAACAGCGGCAGCAACAGCGCCAACAATCAGCAGCGTCACAACGGTCAAGGCTCCTCCTCGGCAGCGGCAGCTTCAGCCGCTGGCAGTAGCAAGGAGGGCAGCGAGGAGAAGCAGAACGGAGATCGGCGCGAGGGAACGCGGCGTGGCGGCAAACGGAAACGCAACAATCGCAGCCAGCTAAGCAACAATAGCTCGGCAGCAGTGGCAACCACAACAACAACAGCAGCAGCGTCGGTTAATGGCAACGCTGTGAGCAGTTCCTCCAGCTCCAATCCCGTAGAGCCGGCGACGGAGCCAATACAAAACTAGCAACTCTTTTTGTATCCCAAATTCATTAGTTGTTAAGGCTCCCAAAGTATTTTGGCGTTGCGGTTGTGCGAGAATTTGGATAGAAGACACTTTTTTAATCTGATTGATAACACTTTTTAAAGAGAAACAACTATTTTGCTATACGAGAGAGGTCTCCAGACAACAACAACAACAACAACCACAAACAACTACAATATTTGGCTCGGAATTGTGTGTGTGTAAATTTGCTAATATAAATAAATGTGTTTTGTTTTCGTCCATGTAAAAAGCGAGAGAGATATTTAAGAAAAGAACCGAATTTTTGGTAAGATCTATTTAAGCATATTGAAATGCCAAATTGATTATGATTTTTTGCACTAGAATTTTTAAGCTAATCAACAAAACAAACAAAAAAAACTGAATGATTTTTATCCACTTTTGATTTCATTTTTGACTTTCTTTTTTTTTATCTAAATTTCTAATTTTAATATAAAGTTACTGCGTTGAAACGTATTTAAATTACACAATAAATTCAAAGTTTGACAAACTCTAAACCTTAATTGTACTTTTATATGGAATGCTTTCGAGTGTGGTCTTAATTACAAAGCGTTCGATTTGTCGTGAAAATTTATTTCATATTCCTATAATATTTACAAATAATTTAGTTTTTCTTCTGATTCTTCATCTGCTGCTTGACACCTTCAATCTCCTGTTTCACATTGTTCTTAAACATATTCACAAACGACCTGCAAAAAAGATATTAATTAATATTAAGGTTGCTTGAATTCAATATCAAGGCTGCAAATCGTTCGGATACGGAAAACTATTCGAATAAAAAGAATTAGGGGGCAAAACATTTGAAATTTTTGCTGGCTTTGAAATGATCAAGCAGTTCGATTTCCACAATCACTTCAAACGATTAAGTGGGTTACAATTCGAACCCAATCTAAAAATTGTCAAATTCTCTAGCCCTGATAAACAATAAACTGCGTCTGAAACTCACTTGAAACGCTCGGGGGTCATCTCATGCAATCCCTGCTCCCTGGCCAAGCTCTTGGTGCGATACATGAGCGAGACAACCACTTGGGCAGCCCTTCGCATGGGATAACTGTCGGCCATGCGTTGGATGAGCTGCTCATTGTTGGCAAGATAGCGCATCAATATACGAAACACCATCTTCACAGCAACAGTTAGAACTCGGTATCTTTGTATTTGCGAATCAGTTGCTGCTTGAGCTTCAGTTGATTGCGCAACAAATCCAGGCGCTGCAGTTGCTCCTCCTTGTTGTAATCGATGCCAGGCAGCTGCTTGATTTGCTCGCGCGCCGACTCAAAACGCTTCTGCAGCTCAAAGATCTACAAGAATTTGTTTTTAATATTTTGGCTATTTGTATATTATTTAAAGCAGCGCCTACCTTGTGATTGCAGTCCTGTGATTCGCGTAGCTTCACTGCGTTCTCGAGGGGATCCTTTTCCACGCTGCAAAATATAATTCACAGGTTATAGGTTAAAAAATGTTGTTTGTCCAACCAACCAAAGTAATAATACACAACATTTGAGCGAACATTCGAAAAGGGCAAATTATTTAGCCACGACACAAACAGTCAGCATGTATTTCAATTCATTTTCAACACGACAAACCAGTTGCCACTTTCAAACATAGATGGCGCTAACTAGCTGGACATCAGCTGTTGCTACGCATATGAAATTGTGCAGACAATGGAATTAAGAGCGTTGAAAAGCTAATCGAAGCCACTGTAGTTTAACGTAACCAACAACAAACTATAACATTTATTGTAGTAATTACTTTTGTTTCTTTTATCATGTGGAACGCGGGCGAGACTGCAGGTTATATAAGCGTCTTTTCTTATTGGAACTTTTCACAACATTAATTTCGTATGCTGCGCAAATTGCGATCGACAATTTTGCCAACAAAACAAAGAGCGACAGGAGTTTGTTGCACTCACACACACACACATAAACACACTTATGACTTGCACTCTCTTCCGCCCACCTGTCGAACAACAACAAACTTACCAGCGCACAATGTCGTAGATGAGCGGCAAAATTTCGATGTCCAACTGGTCGACGGTCAAGGGGACGGCGGCGATGTTGCCGTTTGTCGATGTTTGCGTCTCCTGCGAGACGGTTGTTGTTGCTGTTGTGGCTGGCTCGAATGGCGAGTTTGATGTCTGTACTAAGCCGTCGGCGGTTAGCGTGGGTTTTCTGTCCTCAATTTGGCTATTTGGCGATAATTCCATTATAATTTTTGTGTTTTTTTGCAAATGTGCCGCTTGTTCTCTTTTTTTGGTATTAGAGAGCGCAGCAGCGTGACCGTAAATTGCGTTTGAAAATATACTAGTTTGCTTCAACCAAAAAAATACCAGTTTCATAGCATCCAGGTAATCCTATTTTTTTTTACAAAATCAGTGTCAACTTTTCGATTTGTTTTTTTTAACTTTTTTATAAC
Source organism: Drosophila immigrans (assembly GCA_963583835.1). Lineage (NCBI taxonomy): Eukaryota > Metazoa > Arthropoda > Insecta > Diptera > Drosophilidae > Drosophila > Drosophila immigrans. Next base: position 19,728,114 of record OY757141.1, read on the forward strand.
AAAATAAAAAATTATTAAAAAATTTTCATTTCTACGGATTACAATGCAATATTGCAATTTTTAAATAAAGCTGAATGTGGGCACACTGCGCACAGCGAATGCTTGTGTTACCGATATGCGATAACAAATAAAATCAGCACAGTGTTGTAAAGTTCGCTTTGATTAACTGATATTCAAATTTTGGGCACACGTGTAAATTTTTGGATTTATTGGCGATCCTAATTGATGGCATAAAAACTATGCGCTAATTGTAATTTGTTTCGGAAACGGGTCTTTTTTTATTTACTTTATAATTTATCATATCAATTTGCACTTTTCACATTTCATTCACTCAAATCAAGGCCCAGGTTTTTACGTCTCTTAATTTATTTATTTATTTAATTGCCACAATAAAAATTATGAATGAGTATTAAAATAAAATGCCAAAAATTGTGTTAATTATTATAAATTAGCAAGAGCATTTTTCGACAAACCGCTAATGAAATCCACTAAAAATTGTTCATGGCAAATTAATTAAGACCAAACGTCGGCAACGAAAATTGATGAATTTATGCAAGTCGAGCGAAAGAGAGACATGTAACAAAAAACATTGCGATCTATATCTTAAAATGTACAATTTGATTGCAACGAATGGCGTCTTTGACTTTCGTTGTGCAAAATAAATTAATTTCACTTGAAACCTTGCTATTGATGGCAATTTAAAAACAATTGAAACATATTTAATTCGCCTTCTCTCATTGCCATCAATTGAAGAAGTGTACAACGAAAGCATTAAAAACTCAGCTCTTCAAGACTTATAAAACAATGTATGTACATATAATACTTTTTGTCGCATTTATTGATTGAATGCCATCGTCGAGTCAAAGTCAGAGCGGCCATAACCGGCAATTTCGGCGAATTCTTCCAAAAATTGCCTTTGTCAATTAAACTTTCAATTAACAAGTTGATGCGGCTTATGAATGAAACCTAATAAATGAAACCTAATAAAAAATACAACACACACAAAAATGTCAAAGCCTAGCAATAATTAATGCGAATTAAATTGACGTACAATTTCGTTGTAGACCGTTAGCAATTTTCACCATGCCTTATTTTTTCTTCAAATTTTTAATTGCAGACTAACTTAAGGGGAGAATATAAATGAATTTAAATTAAGTGTATTAGTGAATAAATAATTTGGTCTTTTTGTTAACTACTGAAGACTAAAATATTTATGTTAAAAAAAATTAAAATGTGGAACTCACGATTAGATTCTGATTCAGAAGCAAAAATTAATAAAAAGACAAAGGTGACCTCATTATTGACACAATTAAGATCGAAGTTTACGAAAATACATGTTTTGAGGTTAACATAGAAGTTTAATCTTAAAAACAATTTGAATCCAGCAACCAATTTTAAATCGGTTGAAGTTGTTTGTTGTGTTTTTTGCAACATTATAGATTTATATCTGAACAGTTTATCTACCAATTTAAAAACAAAATCGTTTATTTCTATAGGTTACATGAATATTCCCGTTTAAGTAGAGTAAATTTACCTCCCGATCGCTGTCACATTTGGGACAACTCGCAGAGCACTTGCGCATCCCAAGACGCTTGGCCCTCAAATGCGATTTGACATACATATAAATAACAATATTTGCGTTGTGCTGGGAGAGCAACAGCAATGGTAACAACAACAACAACGGCAACGTCAATGGCTCCCACGCAAATTCAGCCAGGACAGGTGCAGAGCAGCGGCCGCTCTTTTAGTCGCTGCTCTTAAGCGCAACAGCTGCTGCTCAACTGTTGCGCCGCTGCAAATGCAAGTGCGGAGGAGATGCCATAAAACGAGTTTGTTTGTTTACTCCTTTACGCATAGATTGCGTGGCGAGAGAGAGAGGGAGAAAGACTGTGGTGACATCTTGCAAGTTGTCTTCAACTGCATTCCACAAGCATTTACATACAATGTGCATTTGCATGTGTGTGTGTTTCTGTGTGTGTAAAGAGCGCCAACTAGAGCGAGCCCCAATGCTCTTAGAGAGAGAGAGTGGGAGAGAGAGAGAGTGAGTTTCAAACGTCAGTCAGCTGGTAAACGCAGAGCATGAGCTAAAATTTATATTAGCGTGTGACGTGCGCTCACCAAAATCAGTACGTTTGCTTCCATCGGCTAAAACACAAGTTTTGTGCGAGTCTAAACAACCATAACAACAACAACGACACCAACAACAAGCTATTTAAGCGGTCAACATCGATAACAACAACAACCATAACACGTCGGCGTTTTTTTGTTTATCAAAGTGGAAAAGTTTAATTAGCGCGCTAAGCGACAAGCTTCGTTTTCTTCTTCTTTATCGAAGGCTTTCCTCCTCGCCTCTCTTTTATTACGTGTGCGTTTGCCAAAAATACGTCATCGACGCGCGCAGCAAAAAGTGCGAACAACAGCACTAGCAACAACAACAACAACAACAACAACAGAAGCCAACGGCAGCCATTGAAAGCTTCTGAGTGGGCAGCTCACACACTCACACACACACACACACCCATACGCATACAAGCAACAAATGTATAAATTGTGCTAAGCATAAAGAGCTATTTGAATTGAATTCAATTGCAACTACAACGCGCGAGCAATCAACATAAATCGAGGAAAATTTCTCGCTGTTTGCAATAATTAATTTGTTATTGTGTCGTGTGCGACGGCGACAGCGACATTCACAGCGAAGCGCAGCAGCCATCAGCAAGTCAGGCGCGCAACACGTGTGTGCGAGCGAGACGACAGCAGTGTCAAAGAGCAAAGTAAGTGCAAGTGAACAAAAAGAAAGACGGCGAAGGAAGGAAAAACAAAAGAGGGACAAAGAGCGGCACAGTAATCAAAATAACAGCAGATAAGAAAACGTGCAAAACAGCTGACCAACAACAACAACAACAATAACAACAGCAATCAGAATTCAAACGCAGCGCGCGCATTGTTGTCAATTAGGGAAGCAGCAAAACGTCAGCGTCGCCGTCGCCGCCGCAGTCGCAGTCGCAGCATCAGCAGCAATCAACTTGATCAACAGTCGCAGCAGCAGCGCAGTCAGTAGCAGTCGCAGTCGCAATCTCATCGTCCCGTGTTGTGTGTGTTGTTTTTTTTTTTGTTCGTTCGATCGTCGTCGACGTCGGCTTGCGCTCGGAAACTGAATCTGAAACTGTATCTCTGTAGTTTCCCGCTAACGGCGAATATTCTCACAACTCATTGATATTTTAACCTCGTGTCGTCCGTGTTGCTTTCGCCGCTCGACCAAGGTTCTGGCCACACAAAAATGCTCGTCTCTTTGGGCTTTTCGAAGCCTCGCTTCGTCGGATTAAAAGTGCTCCTATAGCCAGCCAGCTGCAAAAATAAATAAATAAATAACTTCAGCAAATCTACGAACCCAAAGAATTGGCAAACAAGCAAAGTATCCAAAAGATATAATCAGTGAATCGCAGTTTAAAATCAAATATTCCAAATATAAATCAACACAGTTGAAAAATATTTAAAAAAAAAAAGAAGCGCAATCGAAACACATACAACAAAATACAAAATCGAGTAAACAAACAAAATAAAACGAAAAGAAAATAAACCAAACAAACCAGATCCATTTTTTCGCGGGGTTGTTAATTTGATTAATCAAATATTTTACGAATTTTCGTGCAATTAGCATTATAACTCGAAAACCCGTTTTCGAAGTCCAAAACCCAACCTCTAATAAAAAAACTTTATTATATATTTGTAGCCAACTGACCAACCAACCAACCAACAACAACAAGAACAACAACAACAACAAAGAGCAACACAAACACAAGCAAAGATAACACAGACACACACAGATACTCTCGCACTCACTCTCACACACGCGAAGAAGGCTTTCAAAACTCTTTATCAGTCACCAATACCAGCACAGCAAAGCACCACACCAAACGGTTGTTGCTATAAATAACACGCATACTACAACAGCACCAGCCGCTCTGCTCTCCGCTCTTTCGTCGTCCATGTGAGCAGCGATTAAACTTAAAGCGAAAACAGCAAACAAAAATTATTAGCAAAGCTTCGCAGCGATTTTCACACTCAGAGTAAATCTGAAACGCGTCTGGAATAGTTGTGTCTCTAGCGGTGTCTCTTGGCAAGAAAATCGAATATATATATAAATATAATTATTATATATATGCTCATTGGTGTATCGAACGTGACAAAGTGTTAACCGAAAAAGTGTTGGAAAAATCAAGCTACAGCAACGGGAACAAATGAACATTTCGTTTGTGAACTTTTTAACTATTGAGAACTCTGCGATTCTATCAGATTATCCCTGCAATAATGTCTGCCTTGTGACAGTGTCTGAACTATAGCAACAAAATATATATATATACAATCATATATACACACATTGTGGAAGTCGTACAAGTGCCAAAACTATTTGGTTACCAACTAATTAGAATGTCAAATATCTGACAGCGTTCTACACAAAAAACAAAGCTTACCAAGAAAACTCTATAAAACAAGCGGAACCTTCGAATCGAGGAGCTTCATCACAATCCCCACAACACAAGTGTTAAATAATATAATTCTCGCCACGGTTTCAACATACGATCGCTAGAATGTTCGCATCAATCTGACAGCGGTTTAAAAGCCCCAAAAAACCAAAAAAAGCAAAACAGGAAATCGTCTAGCAAAGGATTAAAGTCAAGTGCCAGATCGAATCGTTCCGAGTTCCCGAGAAAAGGAAACAGGAACGAAGCCACAGCGAACAGCAAGGAAGAGAGGAGAAAGAAGAAAGCTTTTGAAAACTTTCAAATTTTGTGCATCTGCCCCAAAGTCCAGAAACTTAACGATAAATGGAGAAATCTGAAATACGACTGCAACGCATGTCAAATGAATATCAATCGCAATCGAGCTATATGTATCTGCGGAACAAAATGCTGTTAAAAATTGAAAACACTCTACTTCGAAGCCATCGTCAGCGTGAGACAACTGGGATCAAGAAACTATACAATTCGTTTTTTGTGCTCTTTTAATTTCGCAACGCGTTTGATCGCGCCCCCGAAGAAACGCACAACGAATTTCTTATCCGATTCAAAGCCTAAATAGTTACAAAAAAGATTCAAGTTGTATAAAGAACAAAAACTATAGATATTATTTGGTTGTTAGTTGTATCCAAAATCAAAGTGCTGTGCTAAGAAAAGAAAAAAAATCAAAAAAAAAAAACAAAAAAAAAAAAAACTAGTGCGGTAAAATCTTCTTCTTTGTTGTCATAAACAATTCTACAAAACAAAATGTTGACCTAAATAATCATATTATATATACATATACACATATATATATTTGATATACTATATATATAAAACCCCATTAACTATTTTCTACTTCGAATACACGCATATTACATTAATTGGAGCATCCAATAAAAAAGCATAATTATTAAGGGGGAAGAAGCTGCGAAAACTTGACAAAATTGCAGGCGAAAGCTCGAAGGATACACCCTAAAACCCCGTGTTTCTGCTGATCGGGTGCGTATACGTAACGTGCGTTAATTGTGGTCGGGAATAATTTCGATTTCCCTAAAAACAATTGCAAACCATTTGTTTTCGTGTTGTGTGTTTTCTGAAAAAGACAAGAAACAAAAAGAAAAAACTAAACTAAACGAAGAATTCTGAACGCAAAATTGTCTTCTTACCGAATGGCGCTTTCGTTTCTTTCGCAAAATTCCGGCCTCTTGGATTTACAAAGCATATTTGATCCACAATATTCATTGCAACAACATCAACAACAACAACAACAGCTACATTTAACATCACAACAACCACAACAACAACAATCGTCATCACAACAACAACAACAACGCACTTCAACGAAATTCGATTTAAGCATCTTCAACGATTTCGACCAAATGGAATTCAACAACAATTTGAGTCGAAACCATAATCAATATCAAAATAATAACAACAATAACAATAATAGCATAAATAATAATAACAGTAACCACAATTCAACTACCACCAACACCAACAACAACAACAACAACACCATACATACGCACCAGACCAACGGTGAAAATCTGAATCAGGTAAGACCGTTGATATATAGTATATATATTTTATATCTTGAAAGAACTTCTCAGATATGTAGGAGGAAAGTTTCCTTATTCATACCTTTATAAAACACTATATTCGGATAATGTGAAAATAGGAATATAAATTAGACTCTCTCTACTTCAACAGATTTATGTATTTAATGAAATACATTTGGGGAATTTTAGAAAATAAAAAGAATTTAAAAAAATCCCAATAATTAAGATTGAATTAAGATTTTCCCAATTTTGTGTTCTACTCAAGCGTTATATATTTTGGATGACGATAGAAATAAACTTATATTTTAGTCTTTCTTGAGTAATAAAAATGTAATATACTTTTAATCTCATGTTTATGTTTATCTTGATCACAGATATAAATAGAGCTCTAATCGTAGAATTCTTCATCTTGCAGCGAAGATGTGTAAAGCTATATTTTTAGCTTGTCAAGCAAATATATGTGAGCTTTAATAAAAAATACTCTTCCAATTAATTGATGTATCATAATGAGAACAAAGTCGATCTTGCTACTTGAAGTATGATTTTGTTTCCGCGCTTAATTAGAACGAAAATACATTGCAGTCGTTAAACATATTTACAATAAATTAGAATAGAATATCATGTAACAAATTGACTGGCACCGACGGACAGGTAAACAAACGAGCTAACAATGTTGTCAAATGCGAATGTTACGTAAATAAATCGACTTGCCAGACATTAGATAGCCCCTACTTGGCTATATCTAGACTCTAGATGGGCTCTTTAAACATACTATAGTACTTGTGTTCGCACTTATAAATAGCTTCAGTCTGTCGGCTTCCATTGCTCTCGCTTTGAGGGCTATCTTGAAGCAACCGACAGGTCGTCCTCTTGTGTGGTTATTTCATTTACGCTCTCTCACTCGTCGCTTATCTTCCTCCAAAGCCAATAAAATGAAATCAAATATTACGAACGCAGACGCAGAACGCGACGTAAACAAAATACAAATCTCAATCTACAATATAATGTAGAGCGAAAATGCAATGAATCGATTAAGATTCGGATTCGGATTTGGATTCGGAATCGGAGTCGGATTTTCTTAGCTCTCCATTCAGCAGAAAGCTGAGCCTTGATAGGCTCGGTTCTCTCAGCTTGTATTATCAGCAAGGTTTGGGACCCCTATACAATTTGAAGTAGACGCGAGCGATAATGAGACATTTTATTAATTGAATAACGTGCGCCAGACATTTCGAAAATGTTCAGTTTTGGAAAGTTTTCCAGAGACAATCGTCTAATATGTCGTCTAGTTGCCGCCTTAGTTGACTTCCGTTTTGTTCGTGAATATTCATTTGCGTCTTGTTATAGGTCCAAAATCGTCATTTTATCAGCGGCTATCATCATCAGCATATTGGATCGGATTATGAGCAAGTGATTAACTTTGTTGACTCACCACCGAACTCTGAGGAATCTTGGACAGGTAAGGCACAAATTTCGCTTGATAAACAAAATGTAGCATCATCATCATCAAGAGGAGAAGTCATCTAAACATCGCTAAAAGTGAATATATAGAACTCGCTCTAATTGATACCTTTCGATCTGGTTCGTTATGCTGCAGACGCACAGTCCAAGGAATCGCCAGGACCCCAAATAATCGACGTTAGAACAATTTACTCCAACAGCGGCTCACGCAAAAGACGAATGGATTGGGACTCATTAGATATCGGTCAAAGTGAAAATTCGCCGACAACACAAACTGGCGACTTACCCAATAAGGTGTCGCATCACGAGAAAGATAAACACAAGAGAGAAAAGCATTCAGGTAAGGATTGCTGCTTGAGGGAAACGTGACTTTTAATCTATATTCATTCGAAGAAAACATTTTGTCAGTTCAAAACACATATCAAAACATTTTCAAGTGGTTTGTGCCAAATATAGAATTTATCTTATCGCTATGAAGAATTTCAGCATAATCGAAGCAATTTCTTGATTTATCTTTACCAATTGGGATTAAGAAGTATATTTTTGTCGGCTTTTTGCGTTTTTACATGATTTGGGCAGATTTTGGTATAGTTATTTTAAAGAATTTAAGATAGTTAATTTATTTTGCTTTTATTATTTATTTTAAAATGAAAATACTAAAAGCATATAGAAAATCAAATATATACCCTTTAGGGTATAGTAATTACACTATCTCTTTTTCTCTAATTTTATAAAACAGAATAGTATTCAAATTAATTTAATTAAATTGACAAGTGAATTATTTCCAAGTATAATTACAATTTTATCTGGTTCATAATTTGTATAATAGAATTTGAAAGTTAAGCTAAGATTAGATATAGATTATAGCAAACACTTCTGACCTTATTAATATAAAAGTTTTCGGACTCCCCATTGGTGACTGTGCTCGCATGTTAAAGCGAGAAGACAAAGAATGATATTTAATAATTATAGAACAATGTGTGGACTGCCTCCAAGAGACTAAAAGAAACGCAAAAAGGAATGCTTAAGTAATTATTATAGGAAATTCTAATAGATATTTATTTTTAACAAACGCCAAACATATTGAAATCAACTCAACTGACAGTGAGGCATTTGAACAAGTTGCCCATTTTGACGTGTTGCCTTTGAAGCCCCCCAAAATAATGGTCAATAGAGAGCGCATAGACTGAGAGATAGAGATAGAGAGAGAGCAAATACTATAATTTAGCTGAGTTCTGCGTCGAACAAAAAAAGAAGAAAATTAACAACAATTTGGTAACCGGTTTTGAGATATTTTGCGTCTGCGCAACGTGCAATTTGGCGCCGCCTTTAATTAGCAGGAGGATATATCTCTGGCTTTATCTCGATCTCGATGTCAAACTGTATCTGTATCTGAGGGCAAACATGTAGCAAGTAAAGTTTTGTAAAGGCAGTTTAGTGAATGCTATATGCGAGTGATTTTATAGGGCCCAAATGCACTTGATTTGTTTTTGCTCTACTATTGAACTTATTTGAATGTGTTAATTGTTTCATAAAACAAAAATGAAACTGCTAATTGATCGATACCCAAGTGTGCAGCTCATAAAATTGATTTTTATTGAGCATTTCGTGATTTAACATTTAAGTTTCAATTAAATCGTCGTCATGCAGCCATCAAACGCTTCTTGACCCAAAGCATAGCCTACAAATAAACAGGGAAATAAAAAGCAAAAATAAATTTGCTTGATTGAAATGTAATCTGGAATATATTTCATTCACTTGAGTAATTTCTATTTATAATAAAAATGATCTCTGTATTAAATACTCGTCTAGCCAATGTTCAAATGCATTTTGTTAGCACCAAGCTTCAGACCTTTCAGGGCTCTTTTGTCTTCGTTAAGCCGAACTTTGTCTTACCAACAACTCATTGTATTCGTTGTTAGCTGTGAGGCATGGAATTAAGTTAACACATATGTGCAAGAGACGGTGTTAATTGTTAGAGCGCGGTAAGAATAGAATCAGCTGCGTTTATGGGCGCTTTATGGCTCTTACGATTATATAGTTAAACAAAAGAAGCTCTGGGAATTTTCCAATGCACACACGCCCCCTTCTATAAAGCCGAGAGATCTAAGCTTAGAAAGTATTTCGGCTAGATGACTGTACAAGTACTTGAGATCCAAGCAGATTGTGCTGGGCCAAAATCACGCAAAGGCCAACAGAGTTTTGCCATTGGCCTAATTACAGCAGCAACAGTTGCAAACCAACAATGCTGATACAGATATATAGAAGTTCACGTACTATATACCAAATGACTAGCCATATAATTTAAACTCTTTACAAACTGAACATGTAAAGCGTGTGTCACAGAGAGAGAGAGAGAAAAGTAAACGATTGAGGGGGTAAAACCAACTGAGACAGAGACAGAGAGAGAGGGAGAGAGTTGACGGGGCCTATCACAATGCTCGTGATGATGGCTTATCAACAAATATGAAATCAACACGACAAATGCCCGCAGATAAGACCGCTAAATTGTCGACGTTTTGTAGAACCCACAATTAAAGCAATTTCGTTTTTACCTAAAATCAACTGAAAACCCGACAAAATTGTTGCAACAAATTGTCCGATTGTTTAATTAGTTTTTTCAGCAAAAAAAACTTGCTGCAATTAGCCACAGTTGAAACAATAAATACAACTATTCAATTAATTTTTTTAACAGCAAATAATAATTAGACCTTAAAAATGGGTCATACAAGTGCAAAAATCATTATTTGTTTCGATGGCTTATATAACGTAAGTGCTTTCAATAGTTCCCCTCAAAGCGATCGAAGCCGAGCCGAGCCTATCCTCAATTTGGCATTATTTGTCGGGGCTTTGCTCTTGAAATTGTATCGATTGACATTTGAGCAATTACTTGAAACAATTTCCTCTTTTATTGTTGACAAATTAGCGAGCCGTGTGAACAGTCCAACTTTTTAAAGTCCAAACTGGTTGACTATACCGAGTACCCTGTGGAAAATTTACATTTTCTTGCTGGAAAATGCTTCCGCATATTTTATTTCAAAGAAATTGAGAAAAGATAGAAGAAAAACATGTAAGAAAATTCGATGAATAAAAGTATTCAGAATTTATTCTGTTTAAAAAATCTTGAATACCTAAAAAAACTATAGCTTAAAATCTTGATGGTTCTCAGGGAGCTACGAATATATTTTAGACATTTAGTTTCATTCTTAAATTTTTTTATAGTTATTTGTAGATTCCGATTTTGGTAAACGCTTTCTGAAAATTAATTTAAGGCAATCTAACTTCTAAGTTACAACACAGTGTCTTTAATCGTATATTCATATATGCAATAATACTGCATAAAAAAATATAAAAATTTCCATTATATGCAACATATGTTATCTAAGTTCAGCATGCCCTCCGCCAACTTTGTGCAGGGTATAAAAACAGTAACTACAGCATGTAGATAGAGACTGTATCGAAACGAAACGTGCTTCAGTCCGAAATATTTAATCATCATTTGCGTCATCAGGCTCGACATATGTCTAAACTAATTGCCATAAATTAAAAAATTTTCGATTCAATTTTCGTTGATATATGTATTCATTTAGATCTTAGAATTACGAATAGTTTTTACAGACAGATATATCTCTATTAATTACTCAAATGGTCGTAATAGAATGAAATGTTGAGAACTCAACGCTTCGTTATTCATTCGCTTTAATTAAGCTTCATTTTGACTTCTCGCAAAACAAGATGAAAAAACTAATATACAAAATATAGCATGGATATAGGGGCGTCTTAGTAATAGTATTTGCTTTAATATTATAAATAGTTAGATATTTATAGCCTTTTATGTTAAAGAGAAGCTTGCTATATTAAGTGAAATGTGTGAAAAATAGTCAAATAATGTATAGATCTTTTTGTTAAATTGAGATAGTCAAGTTGCTTGGAATTTTTCAATTGCATTTGACTCATCTTCAGATGAAAAGAAGTTTGCTATAATAAATTAAATGTGTAATGCCAAAAAATATAGAAGTATTAAATTATGAAGAATATTTAAATAATGTATAGATCTTTTTTTTTTTAAATTGAGATAGTCAAGTTACTGAAACGCAATTAAAATACAAACAAGTTGTAAATGCAATTATATTTCGTGGAATTTTTCAGTTAGATTTGCCTTATCTTCACACTATGTAATAAGCTGTAATTCCGACACAAGTTCATTATATAAAATATTATAGACTTGTGAATCGGTTGAGCACCACTTTATCTAGCTTTAGTACTTTTGATTTGTACAATTTATAAGAGTAATAATTAATTTCTGCTGTTGGTTTACAGGTCGCAGCAGCTGGAGCGACGATATAGGCTTCGATCTGAACGCAGAGTTTAATAGCAACTCGTATTTGAACAAGTGAGTGCTGTGAAAGATCAACAGACATCAAGATATTTATACATTGTCGTTGCAGTGAGAACTTTTTATCGTTCTCCCCGAGCCTGACGGCACTCAAACAGGAGCCGCAAACGGAGCAGCTCAAACCAAGCCCAAAGGACAACAACTCTGGCAATTCGGCAGCCGTGGTCAGCATTGGCAAGATCGATAAATCGCCGTTGGGCGACGCCAATCATTCACCTCAGCGTGCTGGGCAATCGCAGGATACTGGACCGGGATCGGGATCGGGACAAGGCAAACATGAGTTGAACCCGGGCAACATTTGTGGCTGTGGCTCGCCGCAGGGCTCGCCGGCCGCAACGGATTTTGAACTGAATTGCAATGCCAATGGAAATGGGAATGCAGCCGAGAAAGGCAAATCGGCAGCGGGCAATGAGGCCTATGCCCAGGCGTGTAAGCATCATGATCAGAGAGAGATGCATTTGTATCTTCAACGAAATAATTCATTTCAATTGATAAATTGCAGCACGCTCTGGATTGCAGCAGCAGCTGAGCGTTGTCGAGGAGGCCAAAATAGAGCCCTCCTCCTCGGGCGGTGCCGCACACGCAGAGGATCACAAGTAAGCAATAAAAAATCTCGAGATGCTGCATCTATTTAAATCATTTTAGACAGCCACAAAATTACGACTTGTTAAAGAAAAGCTGCTGATTGTTCTATGGGCATTACGAGCATTTTGTGCCTAATTGCAGATAGAAATATGAAAGATTTTAGACAGCATTTTATTTGTTTTTTTTTAAATTAATAATTTTTTGAAAAATAGATTAATGCTATCTAAGCTAGTTACTGCTATGTATATAACACTTCCTTACTTTTTTAAATTCCCAGAAATTTATTTATTGTTGGGATTACAGATAGATTAGAAATAAGAATTAATTGAAAATAGTTTCTATTTCGCTAAGACTATCTTGTATGAGCAAATGAAGCGCTTAAAACCTAATGTCTTAAAGAATTGAAACAATTTTGTATTGCCATTTAACTTGTTGATTAATCAAATTGAGAGAAACAAAGCTTAATCAATGATGAATAAAAATAATATATTTTTGATTTTATATTGTATTTATTGATTATATAGATGTAAAGTGTATCTTATAGCAAACTTATAGAAAAAAAATTATTTTACATACTCTTAAAATAAAATAATAATGCTAATTATTATATTATAATGCTAATAATAATTTTTATTATTTACAATACGTATTTGCCAAAACCAATTCATTTATATTTATTTATAGGAAACGCATCTACCACGCTGTCATAAATCTTATTTATTATCTAGTAGATTTATTTAACTGTACTTTGAGCAAGTTAAGTAACAGTCATTAAATATATATATCGTCTTCTGCCACAGATTCCAGTACATTTTGGCAGCGGCCACCTCAATTGCGACAAAGAACAATGAGGAGACTTTGACCTATCTGAATCAGGGTCAAAGCTATGAGATCAAATTGAAGAAGATTGGAGATTTATCGTTCTATCGTGATAAGATTTTGAAGGTGAGTGAAATGTCAGTAGCCGTAACTGATGCTCTGTAAGCACGAAGCTGTTGGTCGTAATAATCTTTATAAGGACATAAATCATAACTGTCTCGACTAGATTTAAATGCCTTTCATCTCTGCTTTCTCAGTCGATGCTTGTCTTTGATTGTCGCTGTCGTTGTCGCTGATGTTGCTGTTGCTGTTTGCTGCTCTCATGTGTTGAGTTCAAACTAATTTGCGAAAAAACGCAAGAGAAAAATTTGTTTAAATTGACTGAGTTATTGTTATGGTTGTTTCTATTAAGACTCGTTGACTATACGTACAGCCGTACAGTCCAGATAGATAGGCATATAGCATGATGATTGTGCCATCACGGCAGCGCAGTCAACGCAGACGGAGACGCAGGAAGCGACTGCGACGACGACAGAGACTGAGACTGCGACAGAGACTGCGACTGAGGGCAGTTATGTGCTTGTTGCCTATATTGAAATATTAAAGTTATGTGTGTGGACGTTAATTGATTTTAATATGCCCCAATTAAACTTAATTTGTACGCAAAACAACTTGAGGCATGCGCTGAACAGCAACAGCAACAGCAGCAACATCGACAACGTTGACAATGTGTCTTGGAAGTGAGGTTTTGGTAAACTGAACTTTGTACCATGTTCTTCTTTGCAGAGCGTTATCAAAATCTGTTTCCATGAGCGTCGATTGCAGTTCATGGAACGCGTGCAGATGCAACAATGGCAACAATCGCGTCCTGGCGATCGCATCATTGAAGTGGATGTTCCGCTCTCGTACGGCTTGTGTCATGTGTCGCAGCCGCTCAGTTCGAACGCATTGAACACGGTCGAGATCTTTTGGGACCCATTGAAGGAGGTCGGTGTTTACATCAAGGTCAATTGCATATCAACTGAATTTACACCAAAGAAGCACGGCGGCGAAAAGGGTGTTCCATTTCGACTACAAATTGAAACTTATATAGAAAACACGACGGCGGCAAACTGCAACAACGCCGCCAGCAGCAACAGTTGCAACATTAACAACAGCAGCAGCAGCAACAGCAGCTCCAGCAGCAGCAGCAGTGCAAGCGGCGACAACAACAACAACGCCAGCACAACAACAACTGGCAGCAACAACATTGCAATCACTTCGCCAGGCACTCCCGACAATCGTGCGGGCAACGGCAATGGCGGCAGCAGCGGCAACATCGCCGCACTTGCCGCACTCAACGGCAAACAGGCGGTCCATGCAGCTGCCTGTCAGATTAAGGTAAGAAACCATCTCAAGATTCCCCTTCGAGCACTCACAGCAATAATCATTTCAATAATCTGTCTAACAGGTATTCAAGCTGAAGGGCGCCGATCGCAAGCATAAGCAAGATCGCGAGAAGATCCAGAAGCGTCCGCAGGCCGAGCAGGAGAAATTCCAGCCCAGCTACGAGTGCACGATCATGAATGATATATCGCTGGATCTGGTGGCGCCGGCAACGACAACAACCGGCTGCTACAGTCCCGAATAGTGAGTATCGATCCGAGGCAATTGCCTTCAATTAATCACAATTATTCTGTTGTGCTGCGCGACAATCGATCCAAATCCGATCCCAGCAATTGCTTAAATTATTTTGCGCATTTCCCCCACATCGAACATAGATATAGTTTTTGGGGAAAAAGTTTAAGTTTTGAGACACGTTTTTCAGCTAAATAATAAATTACAAAAAGCCAAATTGTAGCCCATTTAGCTCAAGCTCAAGCAAGTTCAAGTGCACACCCGGCGTATACGTAATGCCTTTTAATCATCACACACACACACACACACACACACACACGAATAGTATATTATTGTTTACTTATTTCAATGAGCACTCGAACTATGTTAATGGAATTTTCCCAAAATGTTATAGAAATCAAACAAATCAAAATAAAATCACTTTGCTTTATTTGTTTTCATTTGCTTCGCAAATCGATCGATGCGTTCGAAAAGAGATCGCAAATCGACCGGAAATTTTGTTTATTTACTCTCTCTCACCGAGAATCAAGTTTCGCACTGCAGGATCTTGTTTGCCGACTCTCTTATCGTGCGCTAAAAGTCCGAAAAGAGAGTCTCCCTTGTAATTTGTGTTTAGCTCTCGAACCGGTCGAGTTTCTTTGTGCTGCAAAATCAATAAAAAAATAAGAAAAATCGTAGTTATTTTTAGTACGGCTTTTAACCGGTTTTACTACCCTGCCTGTGCATTCAAATGAGGGGCTTTGAAAGCTTAAATATATTTGATTCGATTGGAGATTCACTTTTTATGGAGCACTTTGAATTTTAAATACATCACTAGAGATTTGAATTAACTTTATATGTGATTAAATAAATAATTGATAATAACAAATTAAGCGAAAATAGAATTTTGATTTATGAAGAATATTTCCTTGAAATTTAATCTAAAGTTTTATTTTAATATATTATATTGAAAACTCTTTCAAAATAATTCAAGGATTTAAAAAGAAGATTTATTATATTTAATATAATTAAATAATTTAACAAGAATTTACAAAGATCATTTTTTCTATAATTAGAGGATTTAAAAAGAAGATTTATTATATTTAAAATAATTCAATAATTAAACAAGAATTTACAAAGATCATTATTTCTATAGGTAGAAATGTCATTACAATACATTAAATGGTATATTGAAAATGTTTATTTTATTTAATTAATTTACAAAATAATGTTTTTATAACAATATACAACCAAAGTACTAACTAATGAGTACTAACATAGGCCTTCGACATATATTTAACTACAAGTTTGTTTGAAACAGGGTAGCGGCTAGTCGTTCACTGTTTTAACTAATCTTTCACTTGCGAAAAATTCTTTTGTCCAACAATTAGCAACGCTAAGGGCTGCCTTTTTAACAAATATAACATACATATTTAAAGATGTTTATTTTATTACTGAAAAAATCAGAAAATGAAACCATGCAAATGTGGAAAAAAAAGAATTTCTTGTATCGATTGCTAATTGAATTTTGAAGAATTTGCGGCGTCTGCAAAGTTGGCCGACTGAAGGTCAGATAACAATAATAATTACTAATGGCTGACTGAACAGATTTACATAAGGTTTAATCAACCACAACAATGGCTATCAAATGACATATGCCATAAAAACCAGAGCGTAACTATAAACTGAGAAACCAGAGAGAGAGAGAGCTGGAGACTTGAGAGTGAAATGAAAAGTCTGTGTGTGTGTGTGTGTGTGTGTGTGTATCTATATCTTGTTGGCTTGATTTTGTTGGCCTTTAGAGCCATTCGTGAACATGCGCTTGTATCTGAAGGATCACGCCTGTCGTTGCCACAACAAATACCATCACACAATACTCAAAAGAATTTGTAATAATTGCTAAATTTGTACTGGAATCGATGTTATAATTGTTGTTGTCTTTTGCAGTATGAAATTGTGGCCAAATTCGCCGGTTCATATACCAAAATACGATGGAATGCTGCCGTTTACCAGCAGCGCATCACCGGCGACCAGCAGCAGCCCAATTGCAATCAATTCAGTGACATCAACAAATTCGCCAACATTGAAACTAATGGATGCCACAAACATGGTATCGCCGCAGCATGTGCCAGCGGATATGGATGATTATGTATGTAGTAGAGACACTCACACACACTCACACACAGTCAACACAAAAGCACTAATTGGATTTTGTCTTTCTATATAGCAGCAGAACATAATGCCGGAATCGACGCCCGCACAAGTGACACAATGGCTGACCCATCATCGTCTGACCGCCTATCTCACCACATTTGCCCACTTCTCGGGCGCCGATATTATGCGGTGAGTGAGCTTTCTGCTCTCTCTCTTACACTCAACCACAAAAGCTTATGCCTTCTCTCTCTCTCCGTCTATGTTTGCAGCATGTCCAAGGAGGATCTGATACAAATCTGTGGACTTGCCGATGGCATTCGCATGTATAATATTCTGCGCGCCAAGTAAGTGTCCAAAAACAACTTGGCGAAAATTTGTCGAAAGTATCTTCAGACACTCGCTTTGCTGGTCTGAGAGTGCTGATTAAGCGTGATTTTTCTTCGACTTCAAAGAATATCTCGATGACGATTGTATTGAACACTATTGGGAGTTAACTATAAATGTCAGTCATTAGCCAAAATGTATTCCAATGATTTGAATGGGAAAGAAATATTTGACGATATTTATTTTTCTCCTGAAAAGAGTCGATAAAAAGGGATAACACTCCAAATGATATATTATTATATATTTCGCTGGGATTAGAGGCGTTGAAAACACTTGTGACGACTTTGAAAATATTGCTGAATCTCCTATTGTCAGTGGCTTTGTGAGAGCGATCATTCAGTAAACTGAAATTGATAAAATCTTATCTCTGCACAACAATGAACCATGAAAATGTAGTAGCATCATCACTCGACTACAATGATATAATTGCTGACCTTGCGGCAATCAAGGCCTGCAAAATTATATTTCAGAAATAATATTTTATTTTCGTGCAAAAACACGAAATATGATGTTCTTGTACATATGAGCCTTAGATAATTAATAAACCTTCAAGCACCCAAAATGCTTTGAATGTTAAGCCAGCAACCGTAAATCCTGCACTTAGTATCAAAGAAAACTTTAGCTTTTGTTAAATCAATATAAAGTTAAATTTAAAGTTATTAAAAACATGCATAACTTTAAAAAGTACCAAAATAAATGTCTAGAGCGGACCCCTGTTGCCGGCTTATC
The DNA here is from genome assembly GCA_963583835.1 of Drosophila immigrans. Lineage (NCBI taxonomy): Eukaryota > Metazoa > Arthropoda > Insecta > Diptera > Drosophilidae > Drosophila > Drosophila immigrans. Next base: position 19,746,296 of record OY757141.1, read on the forward strand.
TTGTTGCCTGCTTAGCTGCAAGTGACTTTATACTTTTAGGGGTATAATGTATCTTCCATGTTTATCACGCGATTTCACTGACATTTTCACAAATGTCCGCGCTGGATGATTTAATATGGGTGCGAAAGATCACTGCTAAAATTTCAACTTGTAAAGGGAACTTAACGATTGAATTATGATTGTTATTAATTGTATAAGCAATAAGAAAAAATAATGTCAAACAAAAATTACGAGTTATAACTTCTATATAATATACCTCCATTTTTAATGATAGCTTCGCTAAACAAATAATTAATATTGTGTAATTTGGTTGCAGGACAATTGCACCCCGTCTGACGCTGTACGCCAGCATGGATGGCTGCAGCTACAATGCCGTCTACTTGCTGGCCAACACGGCCAAGGAGCTGCAGCAGAAGCTGTACAAGTTGCCGGGCTTCTACGAGTTCATGGCCAAGGGCGGCTCGGCGGGCGCCTTGGAGAACGGAGGCGGCGGTGTGGCAGCTGCTGCAGCTGCCGCTGCACTGTACAACAATTGGGGCATGCACTCAAAGTACTCGGGCAGCGGCTCGAACATCTTCAATGAGGTGAACAAGAGTTGTGTGTACATTTCGGGACCGTCGGGCGTTCATGTCAGCGTCACCGATGAGGTGCTCAACAATGAGATCAAGGACGGCAGCCTCTATGCCCTGGACGTGCAGGCCGGCAAAGTTGTATTGAAGCTGATCAATAAGCAGGATAATTAAATAATTGAATGTTAAGTTGCCCGAAACAACAACAAACATTGTAGTTGTAGAATTGCCTTTGTTACATTTGTCTAGAGAACAGCAATGGAATCGAAACAAATGAAAAAAGTATAGTTTTTAGCATTTATCACTAAACTAACTATCCAATTTTACGAATAACACACACGTATTACAATTACACATCAGATATATATACATACATATATACTTAGATCATATATGATATCATTTCTATGTAAGTTTCAATTTGTATGAGATTTCGCGCAGCAATTTTGAGCAAGTAATAACAGAACAGAAATCCCCCCCATTATTAATATGTATTGTAGTGCAAAATAATATGATTTCGATATCGCAAATCCTCTTATTTTCTCCCCCTATTTTGATCATTTGTTTATTTGCTATTTTCACCCATTATCCCATTTCCATTTCCATTCCCATTCCATTCTTTGCATAGCATTTGCATTTTGTTTCTTTGTTTTTATCTAATGCTGCATGTTTTATGTATTTAAGTTTTTATTATTTTACTTTCTAACTTCATACACCTACGTAAATAACGTTTATATATTTGTTTAACATATATAGTAACCAGAGATATCTGTATGAAACAGTTGCAAAACATTTGAAGTAGAAAAAAAAAACAAAAAAATACCCAAAAAAAAATATTAAAAATACACAAAAAATTATAAATTTAGCCTATGCATATTATAAAAAAAAAAAAAATACAAAACAAACAAAAACAATTATGATTACCACATTCAAAGTACAGTACCACGATATATCGAACATTGAACAACAAATGTCGGATGAGAGTTCAGCTAACAACCAAACAACATCTATTGTTTTTACTTATCCAGCTTATCTATTGTATGTGATAGAAGCAATAAAGTGTTATCCAAGAGTGGACTGTCAAAAAACGAAAAATCTATCGACCCTGTGTTTTATTTCAAACCAATTAGTCGTAATTAATCTGTATCGATTCAACACAATCGTTCGATCCAATTTGAGCAACTCTGACTCGACTTGGGAATTCCCCTCAGGTTGAAACAATTTTCACTTTTTCGGCTACATTCGCATCAAAATTATCAAGTCAAAATAATTATGAAGATTTTTATAGTACAATTTCTAATTTTGCTGCTGCATTGCGCTTTGGGTAAAATAAAAAATAAACTGCAATTGGTAGACAACGAATAATTTCCAAATTAAAAAAGCAGTTGTCAAAGGCGATTGCCAAATTTCACAGCGCATGGTGGAGGGCACAAGTCGTATATTTGCGTATCGAGATGAGAGCGGCGCCTATCAATTGCTTCGCACACAGACTGTGCCCCACGGACTGACGCTTCACATGCTCTGCCAGGACGGGGATGTCATTCAAACACAATGCCAGGATAATGGGCAGTTTACAGAATCGTTTCCCATGCGGTGCCCCAATCCAATGAAGCCAAATGCGAAAGTTGTGCGTGACAACGAATGTCCCCATCAGATGTATGTGATTGGCTATCAGATTGAGGGACGCCAACTGGAGCTCTTCCGATCCTGCTACGACGCCGGAAACGGACGGGTTTTGTACGCCGAAAGCGATGTCTATTACAAGTCCTTCTGTAAGCCTTGGGTTGATGGTTGCAATTTTTGGTGAACTGATGTGAAGTATTTACGTAGTTGCACAGCGTCCGTTTGTGGAGTTCACAACCGATGAGATTGTGACACCCGCCGAAGCCAATTGCTATATAAAGAGCAATATGTACAAGGTTTTCTGCAATATCTTTGGAAGTAATCAAAATTATTGGCGAAGTCCCAGAGATTTGATTATCAATCGGGGACATTTGGTCGCCTCAGCGGATTTTCTTTTCATCGATCAGATGTCGAGCACCTTTCGCTATCTCAACATTGTGCCACAGTGCAAATCCATCAACGATGGCAACTGGGAGAAGATTGAACGTTGGCTGCGCGGTCAAGTCCCGACTTCATCACCTTTTCATATCAAAACTGGCGGCATCGATGTGCTGACTTTACCCGATAATAACGGCATTGGTCGACAAGTTTATTTGTATGGCTCAAAAGTTCCAGTTCCCCAATGGATCTATAAAGTGGTCAGAGAATCCAACAGCCGCAAAGGACTCTATGTCTTTCTCTCCTTCAACAGCGTATTCCAAAAAGATGCGCCAACTGTTCCCCACTATTGCCAGACTGTATCGTGTCCTTACTCCTTGCCCCTAAAGTCCTATGCTGACTATGTCTTCTGCTGCGATCCGGCAAAGTTTCCATATTGAAGCGAGTAAGTATCATAATTTCAGTAAAATTGATTAGCTCAAATTACTCATAAAGTAGTTGAAATTTATATTCCTTCATGATTTAATTGCCCTCCGCCATAACACAAATTGTTCTTTAAATAATTTAGTATTTTTATTTAACGTTCACAGGCGCATTAGGCAAGCGATTAGTTGCACTGCGCAAAATAGTCGAGCTAGCTTATCATATTATTGTTGCAATTAAATTTGTACAAAAGTTTACAGAATCTTGAAATTTTTTATACACAATTAATTCAGTTAAAAATTAAATTTCATATATCAAATAATTTGATCTACAATTTTTTAAAAGTTCAGTATTCAATACTGCATATATTCATATTTATTTGTATTATATCAACTATTTTTTGCGTCCATAACTTTAAACTATATTTTATGTCGCTATGAAGTTTTTAGGAAATATGAAAATAATATATTTTTGTAGCCCCTTTCAACTTTTAGTATCCCCATCGATTAGCTAAAATTTGAGTTCAATTAAAAGGCTTAACGACATTTTAATTGCTTACGCAATGCGCTTTAAAAACCCTGAGACATCTCAAGACCCGCAATAGTCGCAACCGAAAAACTCTAACGTAATGCAATTGGACTTCGATAGCGCTGTGCGAGTGTTTTACAAAGGACAAAAGAGGATTCTCGACTTTTACTCGATATGGCCGCAGGAGAAGGGATGGAAACGTCTCTTACATGCGGTGCATTTCTGGCATGTTTTCGGTTTCTGGATATTGCTATTTGATCTGATACTGATGCTGCACATTGGCATTAACATTAGCCACATGAACGAGGTCGTCAAGGGCTTCTTTGTGCTCTCCACCTGCATTGCCTACACGCTCAAGGTTGGCGCTATTAGAAGATTTATTTTCTTTGTAAATTATATATTATTTATATATTTTCTAGGTATATTCCTTTAAGGTGAACAATGTGGACTTGCTGAAACTCTTTGATGATCTTCACGACGTACAATTTCGACCCGAAGATGCCGAGGAGCAGCTGATCTTTGTGGCAGCCCGGGAGCTCAGTCATGCTATATATAAATATTATGGCATCATATCAGTGATGGCCTTGACCATGGTGCTGATCACACAATATGCCATCGATAATACCGAATTGCCGTTGGCCACTTATCATCCATTTAGCGTGGAACGCGGCACTTTTGGTTACTTCTTCATGTATTGGTATCAATGTGTCGCCTTATCGATGGCCTGCTTCTTGAACATATCCTTCGATTCCCTCTGCTGTTCCATGTTCATCTTTGTCAAGAGCCAGCTGGACATTCTGGCATTGCGACTCCAGAGATTGGGGCACAATGGCGATGAGATCGTTGAGTTGCAACTGCAACAACAGCTCAAGCATTGCATCGAGTATTACATGAGAATTGTGGAACTAGCAGCCAATATCGAGGCCCTGATCTATAAGCCCATATCTGCACAGATATTCTGTTCGGTTTTGGTGCTGACAGCCAACTTCTATGCTATGTCCCTGGTAAGTAGCGTTGAGGTTTTATACTTACAATAATTGCAATCAAAAAATAAGATATTTTTGAATCAACGAAATATGAATATCCTAGATAATCATCCACTCAGCGTTGGATGGCAATATATATTCTTCATTTATTTTGCATACTAACAATTAATGCTACACATAAAAACTAAGTTCGTTTTCAATACACAAATACATATTTCCAAAGTTAGAAACCATTGCCAAATAATTAATTATTATACATTTTTTTAAATTTATTCTAAATAATAATAAGCTGATTCAAAACAATATGAGCAAAATAGAAGCATATTGCTTATCGATACAATCAATATTTTCCCATCTGGGGTTTTCCAAGCGCACGTTTCCGAAGAATTTTATTGCTATTTAAATAAACGGGCTTGTAGCAAAATAATATTTATTCAATTGCAACTTTATCACTTAACTCTTTGTTAGCTATAACAATTTTATTTCTGTAAAATTCACTTGTTATTTATTTTCTGACAATTTGCTCACTATTAATGTACTATTTAATAATTAATAAATACTTGTAGAAAATAGTAGTTATTCAATCAAAATTTCAACGTTAATTTGGGAATAGTTAAATTAAATTTTTTCTCTTTCCAGTTATCAGATGAAAAGCTGGTTTTCCTCAAGTTTTTCATCTACCAAAGCTGCATGCTGATGCAGGTCTTCATACTCTGCTACTTTGCCGGGTAAGATTTAAATTATTAACTGAAATATATATGCCTGATCTATCTGCTGATAGTGAGATTGCCCAGCGCAGTGCTGAGCTGCCGCATGAGTTGTACAAGAGCAACTGGGTGAACTGGCATCGCTCCAATCGTCGCCTGATGCTGATGTTTATGCAGCGCCTGGACTCGGCCATCCGCATAAGGACCTTGAATGCGAGTCACGCCTTCGACTTGGCGCTGTTCAGTTCGGTGAGTTGCGAATGGATTTTTTTGCAGTGTACTGCACTTATTTCACCCATAATGAGGGCGCCTCATTAGAGCTCATTATCTTGCGTTGTCCTTGCCAAAGTTGCGAGTATAAAAGCCATCAAGGCAAAGGGTCATTATTTAATAGTTGTGAAGCCAAGCAAGATGAACCAAGCAGAGCACCGTGAGATTACCGAGAGCTTCTACAAGTATCAGGTGCGATACTTTGAGATTTTGGGCCTGTGGCAAGAACGCCCAGATGCCACACGACAGCAATATCTGTGGCATCAACTGCGCTATTGGCTCTTCTTTGGCATCGTGTCCAGCATGCTGCTCTTCTTCGCCATACGCGTCTTGGCCGACATCGATCAGCTGCCCGTGATCCTGCAGGTGTTCTTCATGTTCGCCACCGAGATGTCCTGCATGGTCAAGTTGCTGAGCATTCGACTGCGACGCCGCCAACACGCCCAGCTTCAGCTGGAGATGCATTCCAGCGCGTATAGGCCAAGAAGCGAACGGGAATCGTTGGCCTTCAAAGGTGCCGCCAAGTTGGCCATCAATATGCGCAATTCTTATGGTGTGCTGTCCATTCTGGCGGCCAGCTTGATACTGGTGACTCAATGGTTTGTGGACAACAGTGCGTTGCCCTTGGTCATGTATGAGCCTTGTGATTTGACCCGGTCGAGTTGTTACTACGCCCTCTACTCGTACCATGTGTTGTCCTTGCTGCCAACCTGCTGGCTGAACATCGCCTTCGATTCCATGTGCCAGGCTCTGCTGGACTTTATACGCGCCCAGTTAATGATGCTCTCAATGCGGCTGGAGGATGTGGGAGCGGTTGAAACATCAACGGATAATCAGCGCATTGGAAAAGTGTTGCGTGACTGTTGTGTTTACTATACGCGCATTGAGAAGCTGCGGGATATGGTGGAGGGTTTCATTAAGATACCGGTTTCGGTGCAATTGTTTTGCACCATTTTGGTGCTCGTCTCGAATTTCTATGAAATGTCCACGCACACGGGCGAAACGGCTCTGATCATCAAAATCGTAACGTATCAGTTTGCAATGCTGCTGCAAATCTTTCTCGTTTGCTATGCGGCCAACGAGGTGACGCATCAGAGCTCCCTCCTGGGTCATGCGCTCTACAAATCGGACTGGACCACTTGGAATAAAGCGAATCGCAAGATGTGTCTGTTGATGATGCTGCGCTTCGATGATCCGCTGTGTGTGCGCACCATAAATCACACGCAGAGCTTTAGTTTGCCCACCTTTTCATCAGTATGGCAGTTTTTTAAATTTATTTAATTTATTAATATATTTCTTTTACTTTGCAGATTGTGAACTGTTCGTACAGCTACTTTGCACTGCTGAAGCGGGTCAACAGTTAAATATGGCGGCAAATCGATTTTTAAAAAACTATCGCATCGCCTATCGATAATCGATTTTTAGTATACTTTCATTTTTAGTACATTTTTAAAATACCTGTAATAGCTGGCACTAATAAATACCGCAATGCGTATATCGATAACTCGCGTCTGCATTTTTCCAACACTAAGCATTCCATATCGTTCAGCTGACGCTCGTTCGTCGCCTTAGCGTCCGTGCTGCGTGTACAAAGTTAAAATGTCGGAAAATGCGAAAAGCAAAGCTGAAAGTGGGCCTAGCTGCCTGCATTGCAGAGTGCACGATTCGAAACAGACATTTCAAGAGATCTTCGATGCGGTGGGCATTGAAATCGAATTGCCCACTTTGCTCACCAAGTATTTTCAACTAAATGTTAAACACGATCCCAAAAAACAACAATTGCTGTGCTTGGAGTGCGTAAATACGTTGATACGATTCTTTGACATTGACGAACTGCAGCGGGAACAGGATGCCGCGAATGCAGTTAAGAAAACGAAGCCAGTCGCCAAGATTGCGGCCAAGGTGGAAGCGAAGCCGCCTTCAAAGAAACCGACGCCAGCAAAAACCGAGCCCAAAAAGGAGCCTGTTAAATTGCCAGTGAAGCCGAAGGTTGATCCGGTTGTTGCTGCTCCAAAGCCTGATCCGGAGTCCGTTGCTGTGCGCATTAGCAAGCTGAAAACGTTAACTGTGACTCCGAAACGTGTGGAGGTCAAAGCGAAAACCAAAGCCAGCAAAGCCTCCACTGGCAAGCGAGGCAATGCTAAGGAAGTCAGTTCAGGAGATCAGGAGCAGCTGGGTGCGTTGCTGCGGGATATACTCGACGATGAGAAGGCGGCATCGGCTGAGAAGTTCGTTGAGGCTGCGGAGACTGTGCGACAGCTGGAGAACGAGAAAGAGAAACAGTTATCCGAGGAGGAAGTGGTTGAGGAGGAGGAGGAGCAGCTGCTCAAGGAACAGGACAACGCCGACGAACTGGAGTTTCTCCTGGAGGGTAAGCTTGAAATTCTAATTAATTATTTTAATTAATCATCTTTATGTTGCAGGTGACTCCTCTGATATGGATTCACCACCCTTGAAGTCAGAGAAGCGCTCGTCCCACGATGCTTCGCAATCGCAGAACGACAGCCAAAGCGAGAACGAATCCCTCAAAGTGGAGCCCTTTAACTTTGTGCTCATCAAGGAATGTACGTCAAGTAAACCTTTAATTTATCAAACAAATTGTTACTTAATTGCATTGCCATTGCAGCTGACGACGTCGGAAATCTGTATGAGTATCTATCGACTGTGGTGAAGACCTGCTTTGAGACCTTGTCCTTTGACTGGGCCACCACCTGTCAGCATTGCTCGCTGCGTTGCAGCAAATTTGAGTCTCTGCTCAGCCACATGCTCAACAGTCATCAGCTGGCCGATCAGCAGTTCAAGTGTCCCATTGGCGGCTGCCACAAGCGCCTGAAGGGACACAAATTCCTGGCCATGCATTTGGTTGTGCTGCACGCACCGGTGGCAGAGTAAGTAATTAAACTGGTTACATTTAAATTAGCTATATGCATTCGAATTGAATTGAGTTTGTAGGAATGTGAGTGGATATACATACCTTATATCCAGCGTTCAAAACATTACATTCAAATTACGGAAAATTATAGAAGAGCGAGGAGTTATTGAAACGCGAACAGTTCAGATATTAATATCTATGAGTTTGGAATGCTATAATTTGTTTTCAAGTGTCCCGGATCTTGAGTCATATCGACCAATAAGTCTGTTACCCTCACTATCTAAATTATGGAAGAGGCTTAATGCCAATCGAATTACTCTCATTATAAGTCAAAGCTGAATCCTGCCAGGTCATTTAATCGGCTTACGTGAGGGAAATTCCACTATAGAATAAGTCCACAAATTGGTAAAGCACATGTTACAGGTCTTTGAGTATTCCAACGCAGTCTATTGATATATGCAGCCAGTTTTCGGTAAGGGCTATTGTGTGTCCTACCAGCACCCTACTATGTTATCCGCTGATAACAACAAACCCATGTTTCTCACTCAAAAGGCTAAGAATGAATACCCCTGAAATCCAGCTCGAAGGAGTTACTCTGGACCAGCCGTCGAAAGCGAAATATCAAAAGCTAAACCCCAAGACTTTGCCATGACTATTAGAAGCCAGTAAGACTGCAATACTTATATAATAATCCTGCTCTATGAGATTTGGGTTCTATTTAATTGTTTCATCCGTGTGTTTTTGTATCAACCTATAATTAATGTAAATATTTAATTTCTTTTAGAATCCCAATTTATGGCAGCTGTCCGGAGTGCAATCTGACCTTCTCGAACATATTGCAATACAACAAACACTCCTGCGCCCATGTGATCAAGAAACGTCGTGGCATTCGCTTGTACTGCGAAATGTGTGGGCTGGAATTTCCCTCTTGGAAGCGGTAATTTGCCTTCCCCTTTCAATCTGCCAATCTCAATTAATTGTTAAATTCTTTTGCAGTTTTAACTTTCACAATCAATTCCACTTGGAACGTCATCGGCCACGCGCTTGCTTTGTTTGCGATTATGCGGATAACAACATCGATGATCTCTTTCAGCATTTGCACTATTCACATGAGCCGGAAGGCACGCTCTTCTGCGATCTGTAAGCGGTCTGCTATTTTATAAGTTGCCCACTGCTAAACGTTTATTTGCTTTGTAGCTGTGATCGCACCTTTCGCGATGCTGTCATCTTTACAGAGCACAACAAATCCCATGCGAATGTCACCAGCACCACGTACAGCTGCAGCGAGTGCAACGCCAACTTTGATACACGCGGTCGCCTCAATGGTCATTTGGTAATTGTTATTTCTAGAACTGAATTTAGACAAGTTTACTTATGGAAGAAAGGTCTTTGTCAGAATCGATTTAGGTATACTCAGTCATAAAAATTGTCAAAAACAATCCGTCATTTTAAAGAGGGGGTTTACAACAATTTATAACAACATATATTTATTTTTATTATTTAACAAGTACAGCGAAATTACAAATTAACTATTAGCTTAGGGTATAGAGCTCTAGGCCTTTAGCTTAGGTATTCCTAAAAGTCCACAAAACAAATAGTCTATTGTAGTCAATTTTATTAATTGCGTCTTTTGTTTCGTTGCAGCGCATTACGCATGGCTCCGTCATTTGCTGTGAGCTGTGCAATCGCGAGTTTGCCACCGAGGCCAGCTACAACACGCACATGAAGAAGCATCTGATTATCGAGCGCGAGGTGCATGTGTGCAACAATTGCGGGCTGCTCAGCGAGAGGCATGAGAAGATGCTGGTAAGTAAGGAACTATTCTATTGTTTTTGCATTGCTAAAATACTTTTTGCTGGCAGGCGCATGTGGAGAACGAGAATTCGGTTTGCTTTGGCGTCGAAATCTATGCGGAACTCCTGAGGGATGCTTATGTCTGTGAATACTGCTCGGCTTACTTTAAATCGAAGACGGATTTGCGTGCGCATCGCGATTCGGGGGTGCACAAGGACGGCCTCTTCTGTTGTCATCCGTGTAACAAGGAGTTCAGCGACATGAAATTGTATCGTCATCATATGCGCAACTTTCAGAACCAGCGGTCGGATGTGGCACATCGCAAGCTGGAGATTTGTCTCTACTTTATGTGCGACTACGAGGTAAATTATAAATCTAAGCCTATTTATTGCCATTACTCACTGCCTGAACTATCATTCCATTTTTTCTTTGTTTGCAGGATTGCTTTGAGTCGTACATCAGTTGGAATTCGTTGTATACGCACAAGCGGCGCACTCACGAAGTGCCCGAGAAACTGGACACCAAACAAAAGACCGATGAATGGATCTGTCAATTCTGCCAAAAAGAGTGTCGCTCCAAAATGTCGCTCTCGGTGCATGTGGCACGCAGTCACAACAACAGTGAGTAACAAAAGTTTGTTTAAATCCAACACTTATTAATATTTTATTTGCTTTGCAGACAATGTCACTTGTCAGCTGTGCAAAGCGTCGTATAAGGATGATGCGGCGCTGAAGAAGCATCATGCTTACTGGCACGAGCCCATGGAGTGTTCGTTGTGCTTCAAGATTGTCAAGAATCGTCGCAACTTCGACACGCACATGAATGTCGTGCACTCGGACAACAAACGCTATGCTTGCAGTGTCTGCCAAAAGGGATTCTATCACAAAAGCGAAATGGAAGCGCACAAGCGAGTAAGTTTCAATTACAAAGTAAAAGTAAACAGAAAACTAATTAAGTTTCGATCAATTTGCAGCTGCATAATCAGTCTTACAGGTGCGAGCAATGCAGCTTCACCACAAAGAATAAAAAGTCGTTGGCGGTCCATGTGCTTGGGCAGCATTACAAGCGCTTTGCTTTCCAGTGCACGCACTGCAGCAAACGCTTTGGGCGTCGCCAGGGCTTGACCAGCCACATGTTGCGAGTGCATGCCTGCAAGAAGACGTGCCGCGATTTCCTCGACGATGGTTGCAACAGAGCCTTCACCACATTGGAACAGCTGAGTGCGCATGTGCGCAAGGTGCACAACAGCAGCATCAGTGTAAGCGACGTGGAGGATGAGCCAGAGGCGCAGGAGCCAGAGGAGGAGCAGCAGGAGGCCGAAGAGCAGCCGATGAAACGCAAATCGAAGCGAGCGAACACAACAACAGTGTCGTCAATGCAAAAGAAGCGTTGTGTGCGCCTCAGCAATGATACGCAGATTGAATTTATTAACGCCGATCCCGAGGAGGATCCGAAGAGCGCCACGGACTCGGAGATCTTTGAGGAGTTCGAGGAGAGCAAAGCCAAACCCTTGCCGCCGAAGCGAAAGAAAAGACAATGTTAATTTTGTTTGCTAAAGCAGTTAATTTAGCCGTTTCTTTATTCATTTTTTGATTTCTGAATTCTGATTGATTTAAGTAGTTGCTACCCATAAATTGAACACAAAACATGTCAGTAAATGGACACACATGCTCCCAATGTCATGTCATGTATTTGATTTGCATTAATTCAAAATTTAAATATATCTTTTAAATAAGTCAATTTCATTCCTATCACTTCTACAATGCGACAACCGTCTCCGTTGGCTTTAAACATGAATTCAATTTTAATTTTGTCTTTTGCACTTCTGTAATTAGTTTTTAGTTCTATATACATTTGTTGTAGTCCTTTAACGCTTCCCTCCGAACTATAAAAGCTAATGCTACCAAATGATGGGTAAATCCGCACACAGTTGAGCTAAGTTTGCAATTAGCTAAAAACGAGAGTTTAATTTGTCTGCAAGCAATTGAAATGTGTTTTTTGTTTTCTTTTTGCTATATTAGCTAAAGCCTGTAAGTCTTGCTCTATTTAATATGTACATATTATACTAGTATTTACGGCAGCAATTTTGATTTGATTTATTTAAGCAGTTTTTGCAGTTTGCGGTTTGTTTTGGTCATTAAAAAGTTCGATGAGAAAGTGAATTGAAATCAAATGTATTGCGAATGTCTCATGAATTTATGATATAACTATATAACTTGGTACAGCAGACTGTGCACTTGACATAAGTGCACGCTCGTCTTACAGATATATTATTATTGTAGCTATTATTATTGTAATTAATATTATATAATAGATATTACATATCGACTAACTTCAATTGCATTTTAACTAACCAGAATCTGGCGGAAGCAAATTTGATTTATTAAGCGTTGTTGCTTGGTCATTTAAACTTTGAAGATTGAGTGCGGAGCTTACCTGAAAGTGAATTTAATTTGTTACAGGTTTTGTTTTAATAATAAGTTTTTAATAGTAATACTTACTGGGCTAATTGGTGTTATAACAATGGCGGTGCGCGTGGCGCATTGCAGGAGAGCCGTGTCCTCCGTGGACTCATCACAGTCACCGTCTGGATCGACATCCATGCCATCGGCGCCAATGTCGCTATCGATCTCCCACGACGGGAAATGCTCCATTTCGCCCTCGCAGTTCAGATCCTCCTCCTCGAAATCCTCATACTCATCAATAAGGATAACTGCAGCAATAAAGATTCACATTATTTTTGGCATTAAATGCTGCATTAAACTTTAACTCAATGCAAACAAAGTGGATGGCGAAAATAAGATAAAAGGAGTTGAGAATTTTGATATAATAAATGTTGTGCTTTATTGAGGAATAACAAATGAATCTTTGGTGTGGTGTGGCAAGTGGCAAGTGGCATATATATGTAGCATATGTGGTGGTGGCATGGGGATTGTTCGAAGTTCAGGCACGGCCTGGCTTACTTGAACTATCTGGCGGCGTTGGCTTCGCACTGGAATCCAAGGATTGTGCGCCCTCATCTGGCATATTGATGCGCTGCTCGTGTTTGCTATATGGCTCCGATGTGGATCTATGCAGGCTATAGACAGACATTTTCACAATGTATTCTAAAAAGGTATTGAGATTCTTAACTTACCTTAAAGTAACGCGTTTTTTAGTTCTATTCTCTAAATCAGTCATAAATACATCATTGTGCTGTTGCTTCTCAGGCGGTAGCTGATATGAGTTAAGCACGGAAGACTAGAATAAATAGGGAAGACATTTAGTTAAATAATTTAATTTTTAATATTTATGATGGTTAGAATAGGATTTTTTTGTGCTCACCTTAGTATTGGTCGCTGTATGCTGTGTATGCGGCATTGGTGTTTGTGTGGCAATCGCATCCGTTAATGTTGTTGCCGTCTGCGTCGAGGTCAGCGCCGTCTCATTGCTGTCCAGGCGGTCCACAGAGGAGGCCGGCGACGAGGATGCTGCGGTCGTGACCAGCTCGGGATGTACGCTAAGTGTGGCCGTTCGCTTCCACACATCGATCATGTTCTGATTGTGTGTGTGATGCAGACCGTGACTGTGACTAGGGCTAATGGAATGTATTTTGGGTTTCGGGTTTGCGGGCAACGGAAGCGCTAAGAATCTATCACGATCCTCCATATAGGCCTTGATGAGAATGTCCAGTTTCTCCTCAATGTCCACCACCTGCAAAGTATACCAAACTATTAATATGCTGGGCGTACGTTTAATTGCTGGGTATTACTCACCTGTCGCTCGACCTTAACCACACGGGAGGCTAAACTAATCTTAGAGGCGTAAACATCCTTCGCCTTGGAGCCTTGTTTGCCCAGAATTTGGTCAAGACTGTGGAAGAGAGAGAGTGAAAAAAAATTGATTGTAAATACTCATTAGTTTTACAGATCGATCTGAGAATAAAATCGTCAAAATAATCAAAACTTATTGAAACTATTTGAAATTTATAAATTAACATATCGCCTCCTTATTGTGAAATTATCATATATTACAAAGAATTAAATAATATTATAATATTTTTCCGCTGAAAATAGTATATTGATTTAAATTTAATTTGAACAAATCCAACTGTCGTAAAATATGTGCTTAAATATATATTTTACCAGATGATGACTGACAATCTTTATAACAATTTTACATTATAGATATAATAGTGTAAATTATCGGCATATACGATAATATCGCAAACGCCGTCGAAATGGTGACAATATAAATAAAAAAAGGTAATTTCTGGCTGTGTATCTAATTCAAGTGCAAGGCAGCTTTTCCTTAAAGATATCATATAATATTCTTAGACTTGAATTAAAATGGAAGTCAAAATTAAGTGACCCTAAAGTAAAGTGACATAAAGTTTACGTGCATAAAGTATACATAAAACAAGTAAGAAAGCTACAGTCGAGAGTGCTCGACCGTATGATACCCGCAACCCATTTCGAGAGAAAAAAAAAAATTTAATGATATTTTAACAACAAATATACCAAAAATATACTGAAACTTGTGTTTTGTATATATTTGAAAATAGCGGGAAGAAATCCACAACACCGACATGGTCACACCGTCAACTAAACAAACAAAGCGCGAGCAGCTTCAAGTGAATTTTGCATATAAAATTGATTCATTAATAACTTCCTTGTTTTTCACTCGATCTCAACCAAATTCAAAGGAATCATTGAGAATATAATTATTATTATGCATACCAAAATTCAATGCTCTAGGTTCATTATTACGGCTTTTACAGTTTTTGGGGGCGGAAAGGGGCGTGGAAAAAATCTAAAACAAACTCGATCTGCGTAAGACCTACACGAATACTGTCACCAAATTTGATATCTCTAGGTCAATCACACACTTAAAACGTCCATATGCATTGGGCACAACAATTTTGATAAATAATTTCGCGAATAACTTTTGTTCTACTTATCCGTTTTTTACCAAAATTACAGGGTATATTAAGAGTGTCAAGCGCAGATGGCTTACCAAATTACACATCATTACACAAAGAACTTTTGGAGTTATACGCGATTTACATAAAAAAAACTTGACTTTTTCTAGATAAATGCTTATTGTGGGCGAAGGGGGCGTGGCATCCAACTTTTGAAATAAACTTGATCTGCGTAGGGTATGAAGGAACATTTTTGCCAAATTTGGTGTCTCTATGTCTTATAGTCTCTGAGATCCAGGTGTTCATACAGACGGACAGACGGACAGACGGACAGACGGACATGGCTATATCGTCTCGGCTGTTGATGCTGATCAAGAATATATATACTTTATGGGGTCGGAGATGCCTCCTTCTGCCTGTTACATACATTTCCTGTTGGCACTAAGTTATAATACCCTTCTACCCTATGGGTAGCGGGTATAATTAACCATTCGTAAACCAGAATAAACAATATGTAAATGATGTCACCTAAATTAAACATATGTATGTACATATGTAAATTAAGGAACACGTAATATTACGCATACGAAAATGCAGTATATTGAAGTATATTGTCAGCGCTCTCTAGCTCTCTCACTCTTTTGTTGTTGTGCTCTTTGTGGCAGCAACAACAACGGCGACGACCCTCAATGAAAAACCACCCCGAAAAATGCCACACATGCAAACACATCTAATGTGTGTGATAGACACGATCAGCTTTGCATTGAACATCGCCTAGCGCGTTCTCGCTTGCACTCACGTACAAGCTTTTTCGTCTGCTTTGCCTTGCCATTCGTATTTCTCAGAAGTAGCATCTTCTTCTGTTAGAGCAACTTCTTCTGCTATACTCTTAGCGTCAACTAGCAACTGCTTCTGTTTTACTTTAACAGCCTTGCTCCTTAAAAGTAGCATTTTCTTCTGTTAGAGCAACGTCTTCTGATTTACTTTACGCGTCAACTAGCAACTGCTTCTGTTTTACTTTAACAGCCTTACTTTTCAGAAGTAGCATCTTCTTCTGTTAGAGCAATTTCTTCAGTTTAGCTTAAAATCAAATTAAAAATTAAAAGTGATTTCACAGAATAAGTAATATTAAGCAAAAATGTGATTAAAATGTGTATTAGTAACTGTAGAAAGCCTATTTCCTAATATTAGAAATAGATTAACTCGTAAATATTGCGTATACTGCTTATTAAATTCTTGAAGAAAAAAAACATATACGAAATGTGTTTGACAGTTATTCTTTTAATGCTGTTCTTGCAGCAAATAAATTAGAAACTTATGAAGTTCTTGTAGTTAAAATAAAGTAGACGCAATATTTCGACTGTATTTTTCATATTCAACACAGTTTTCATGATAAAAATTTCGTAAATTTGGTCCACAAGGTGAGCTTGCTCCCAAACTATACGTAATAAAGTCCTAACAATAAATATTGCCCATACGCAATTAAAACCGATGTTCAAATTGATAAAAAAAAAAACAAGTTCTCTTAAATTACAAAGCTTGTCAAACTATGTATCATAAACCATTAAATTTCGTAGTATACGCACCGCAAGTGCAGCATTTTGACGCGTCCCAGCAGATCCACGTGACCTGTAAACAGATTGAGTTGAAAATATATAATACTAAGCTAAAATCGGAGAGGCTAAAGGGAACCAACCCGCCGCATACTGCTCCATGACATCTTTGACGTCATACGGCTTCAAAGCCTCCTTAAACTTGCGACGTGCAACAAAGTACTTGAGCTGCAATTAAATACATTTTTTAAATTAGAAATAAATATCAATTGAATTAAGTAGATTACATAAATCTATGGCAACTTACCTTGCGTATAAAGCGTATGGCGATCTTGTGACGATTTGTCAGCTGCGTGCAACGCGGCTCCTCATCCTCATCTGCGGGCAATTTGTGAATCAGAGAGATTGACTTGTGCGTTAGGTTTTGGTTGCTTGCTTCGCGCGGTTGTTTATTGTTTTTGTTATTATTTTTTTAGCGGCAATTATTTGGTTTTTTGGTTTTTGGTATTTGTGGTTTTTAGTTACATTAATGCAAGTCAAGTCAAGTCCAAAACAAATCCAACAACACACAATTAACACATTACAAGTAGCGTTTTACACACACACATACATATACGGATAAGTATATATATATATATATATTTAAATATGGAACGTACAATAAGATATTACAGATATATTAGGTTAGTCAAATGCAGTTACAGATACATTTATTTAATATATGTTATATATATAGATCACAATTGATATCAATGAGTTTTGTGTGGGGGGAGGCAAGGGAACATTTGATTACTTTAATTAGTTGAGCATAGTTGAAGCAAGCGTTGTGTGAATGTGTGTGTGTGAGTGTGATAGTGTGTGTGTGTGTGATGCTGATACGGAAGTGGAAGCAAAAGTCACTCGCATCGGATGCAGTTGAGTTAGTTAGTAGGAGAGAGAAAGATACAGAGAGAGAGAGAGAGAGAGAGCGAACGAGCAAAATGCAACAAAAAACTAAATGCTACCAGCTAGATAGTATTTCTTTTGTTTATTTACAATTCGAGCGCATGCTAATCGATGCCTACAGCAGTCACGGCCTGGCCTACAGCTCAACAGTTTGTTATTCACTTTGCTGCACGCACTTGCCACATAGAATGCGCCATGCGGCTCCGTGTCGCCGCCGCCGCCGCCGCCCTGCAACGAACCCGTCTCCAGAAAATGCGAGGCAGCCGCAAAAAATCGACCCGTTCGTCCCGCTCGACTCGGACTCGGATTTGGCTCGGCGCTGCTCTGCGGCTTCTCCGCCTGCTCTGCTTGGCCCGCCTCCAGGTCGGGCGCTGGTTGCACGCGCGGATTACGCAGCGAGAATGTGGAGCCGAAAAAGTCACCTTGCAGAAAGCCGCAGAGCACAACGGGAATGGTCAGCGTATTACCCTTCGGTTTAGCTTCGACTGTTGTTGTTGCTGCTGCTGTTGTTGTTGTTGGCACTGCGCCCAAGCTGGAGCTGTGCTTGCAATTGGCCAAATCTGAGGGCGATGGCGTGGCCTTTGCTGTGTGTGTGTGTGTGTGTGCGAGTGTGTGAGTGAGTGTGCGAGTGTGTGTGTGTGTGTGAGAAAGCGTATTAGTCTCGGCCTGCTGGTCCCTGCGTGAGGACAGTTCGGGGGAGAGGCGGACGGGCTGGGAGTTAGGCATATAGCCAAAATCATATAGAGTTTCGATTTTGTTTCTGTTTTCAACCAATAACAACATCAATTCAATTCAATTCAATTCAATTCAATGTAATTTAAAATGCAACCACAACATTGACACAACCACAACACTCAATATAAGGATAATTGGATATAGTAATCTCTTTTTTGGTATTTTGTTTTTTTGGGTGTTATATTTTGTAGTAGTAGTAGTGTTGGAACCTCGGGCGGGACCTTGTAGACTTACCGTCTGAATTTTTAATATTTTTTAAGCAAGTTGTTTCAGCAACTGAATCTTCGCTAAAACTCGGATTCATGGATTTGCCATTTTGTACTACCTCTGAAAATGTCAAACCAGATGTTAAAGTTTTGTCTATTTTTGCTGCTCGTTTACGATTACGATTACGATTTCAATAATTTTGTTTCAAGTGCCAATCAATCAATCAATCAAAGAGACACGGTAGTCTATATGGGTCGCACATAACGGTTACAATAATTTTTAACAAAATTTCAACAAAATTAAAATTAAAATTAAAATTGGAAAACAGCAACAACAACACACACACCAGAAAGTAAATAAATATTACTTGATCATTTTACTACAAATATATGTATATTTATTTCGATGGATAATTTGAACTGCAAAACACATTCCTTCAGTAGCTAGATATTTATTGATTTAAGTTCATATTTAATTATTCGGTTTAATGCTTGGTTTAACTCTTTGGGAATATTTAGTGAGTGAGTGCGCTGAGAGGCAAAAACATTCAGAGCAAAATCTTAGCTAAGTTGGATTGATTGATGGATGATTATGATGCATAAGATTGATGGGATATTTGAAGGACAGGCAATTGAGTTGAGCTGAAATTCTTTTAAGATTTAATGAATCACAAAAATGTTATATGGCTTTGTTAAGATATTTATTTGATGCATTTTAAATGAAAGTTAAGGCAATTCATATAATGAATGAGCTTCAAATGATATTAATTATCAATTTGTATTAATTTCCTATTTCTTTTATCAAAATGATTACTTGTCTGCTGTTGATTACATTTTCTATCAATCTTTCAATAAAGTTGTGCAATTAGTTTGCTACGGCAGTTGTCATATTGCTCTAATTTATTGGCATATCTTTTAATAAATTGATATTTATTGTTATTGAATTGAATGCACTTCGCTTGCTGGGGTAGCAGACAACAGACAGACGGCAGCAAATTGCCTGAAAAGAGGGTGTAATCCAAGTATTTATCATCCCATTGGATATTTGGTAATTAAACATACTTCTTGAAATACTTTATGATATATTACTTGAAATTCCTGAGTATAAATTTATGTACATAAATATATTTTTGAAAATCCCATAATAATATCACTTCTTTTCTATGCAGTATTATTTTATGTACATTATTATAAATTTCAAATACAGAAATGCATTTAGTTCTATTTTAGTTTATTCGGAAAACTAATGATGGTAATATGGTATCAACAAATTTTAAATTTATTTTTTTACGATGTAGTACAAATTTTAAAAAGCACTAAGTTAATCTTATAAATTATTCCCTTAAACATTTATTCTTTGATAAGATTTGAAAACTGTTAAAGAATTTATGATTATTTATTTACTCTTCTCTGAAATGATTTTTTTAAATTTCTGTTAGCGAACTGCTTAGATATATGAATATTTGAAGTGAATTTTAGTTTTTAATTAGCAAGCAGCGTGAATGAAATTGAATGATTCAGAAATGATTGAATGCCCAATGAATTGCCAGCGCGAATAGCGAGGGAAATGTCTGAATGAGTTCTCAACAGATGGCGGGATAAATAGAGAGACAGATAAAACATGCTTGGGTTAAAAGGCAAATAGAAAACGATAACTTGTTATTGTCTTTTGCTTGGTTGATTTTTCTCATTTTATATTTTGGCATGTTAATATTTGCTTATTTGCAGTGCATGTGGATGTGGGTGTGGAAGGTGAGACAGACAAAGACAGAGACGGAGAGAGAAGGGGAGAGCGAGAGAGAAAGAGTGTGTGTGCGTGTGTTTTCTTGAGTGCAAACAGAAATTGAAATAAGTGAAACTGTATTGCAATAATTTTGGAACATTTGCTGAATCAATTTTCAAACAAAATCCAGCAGAAAATATAACAAAAAACGAATCGGAATAGTTAGGGAAAGAGAGAGAGAGAGAGAGAAGTGGAACTCACCCAGATTCTCCACTGAAGCGTTGATGTCGCGGATGGTGCGAGTGTAGCGACTGGAGGCACGTGAGGAGCCGGGTGGCTTGGACAGCGAGGAGCCATCGCCTCCGGGCGTCTGGATGGTCTGGCTCTTGTGACGCCTTATCGTCGGCAGGCGGGCGACGAAGGATGTGTTGTGCTTAAAGCTGGATGAGGCCCGTCTGTGGAGTATGCAATATATGGGCGCAAGCAAATATTGGAACAATC
The DNA here is from genome assembly GCA_963583835.1 of Drosophila immigrans. Lineage (NCBI taxonomy): Eukaryota > Metazoa > Arthropoda > Insecta > Diptera > Drosophilidae > Drosophila > Drosophila immigrans. The sequence goes on from OY757141.1 coordinate 19,767,009, forward strand.
AGTAAACACAAATGGCCAAAGTGGAGCAAAGTATCGAAGGATAGACAGAGAGATAGAGAGAGAGTGGGGGTATAGCGAGGGGTTTTTAATAAACGGGAGACGGTGGAGCTTAGTAAAAAGAACTGTGTCAGTGTGTGAGTGTGTAAGTGTGGTGTATGTGTGTGTGTGAGTTTTTTAGGTGTGAGCGGTTGTGCTGGGCTAGACGTGTTTTGCTTTGGAACAAATTACTTGAGGCAGGTGCTGTCGGGGAAAGGCGGCAATGACACCAGCTGCAAGTGAGACTTCAGTAAAACTTTCATTAAAAAAATAAAATAAAAAGTTTTCATTTTCATTCTTCAAGCCTAAATTTATATTTAAAAATATAATATGCTATTGTTGATTTGCAAAGATTATTAGTAGACCTTGGATTTAGCGTATTTTCATATTCTTGAAGAATTAATAGAGACAAGATTTTATAATTTTATGGAAAATATACACATATTTTAAATTATGTTCATATTTGCAGAAGAAAAATACCCTTTGATGAAAAAAGTTATCCGAGGTCTTGATATTAGTATTAAAAGTTATAAGTAGTAACTATTTTGGCGTTAGGAAGTCATCTTTGTCAATAAGGATTAAGATAAAAAAGATTTTATTATTTTATACACATATTTTAATTATATTCATATTTGCATACGAAAAATTTCCAATTAATGGTCGAAAAAATGCTTGCGTTAACCAAGGTCTAGTGATTAGCATTAAAATTTACAAGTAGAAATAATTTTGACGCTACGAATTCATCTTGTCCATAAGTTAATATTTAATTACAAATTGAACTGCTGTCAGCTGCTGTCATTGCGACTTGAATATTGGCAACCCACAAAAAACACTAAAAACTACATAGAACTATTATAGAAGTGTGCTTTTTGCTTAATAGTTGGTGTAATTTGTAAATAATTAGATACAAAATGGAATAAAATGGTAATTAAAAAATGCATTTAATTGCTTGATTGAACTCACATGTTAATTATAGTACACGTATTAAATGTTTTTTGATATGTTTATTATTTTGATTTGTTTTGGTTTTTGGTTTTTTTATAACCACACGGCGGCAGCACAATGAGAATCAATTTGTATCACATTGATTAATTTAATTAATATCATTTATGCGACACACAAATTAAACAATTGGCAAAATATAGAATTTAGCATAGTTGTTTTTTGTTTCTTTTCTTTTTTTTTTCGGAATGGAAAATTAGCCACAGAATGGAGAGATAGATTTAGATACACAGATAGTATGTGGACAGATAGATGGATAGATAGATCAGATATAGGGTGCATTTGAGAAGCTGCGAATTACAATCTCGATTAATGTGTGTTTGTTGACTTATTTTTTTAGATGTGATTCTTTGATTTTTTTGAATGTACTTAGGAGCATTTATGCGTTTATGGCTTGGTGCTTGATAAGCAAAATACCCTAGAAAAACAATAACATGAATAGCATATGCAATTTGCATTTGTAAACAGAATGCTTTTAATTTGATGTATTTATTTTATTTTTTTTTTGTGTTTGTATCTTATTATTTTCGTTTTTAGCTTTTACCTATATTCGGTTATGTTTTTTAATAATCGCTCCCAGTTTTCAGAACTGAAAAGTTTATAAAAATTATTATGAAAGAAAATGATAGAGGTACGTAAAAAATGTACGAGTATTTACTAAATAAATTAAGTACGCTGAAACTGAAATTGTTAATCGAGAGACGATAGTTGTTGTTGTGGATTTAATGTGTATTATATAATATATATATATAGTAATCATATATAGAGTACGGGGTATTGGTATATTAGTATGTACAGACTACTTGCTGTAGTGTGTATTGTACAAGACTAATTCGCTAGATCGCTCGACATGCGCCTTTTTCGTCGTGATTTATATAGTTTATGGAATATGTTTAGCTGCATCTACAGCACACGTCTCTCTTTAACACTGATGTGTTTCTCTTGTGTGTGTGTCTGTCTGAGTGTGTGTGAGTGTGTGTGGGTGGGAGAGTAAATTTGTACAGCTAAGGAAATCACATGAAATAACTCCAAAATCAAATGCATAGAAAATATCTAATAATTTTGAAGAATTCAAAAATTAAAAGTACTAATTCTTAAAGGGAAGGTATTTAAAATGTGTACTAATTATAAAAAATTATTTAAAATTTTAAAAAATTAATAAATTTAAAATTATAAAAAAATAATATTTTAAAATTATATATTATATTTTAGTATAATATTATATTAGTAATTTAATAAAAAAAATATAGATTTATTTACTTATCTTAAAGGGAAGGTATTTAAAATGTATACTAATTTTTAAGAATTAAAAAAAATAATTTTGGAAATATTTGTTATAGTATTATATGATATTAGTAATTTAAATAAATATTTCTTTAAATTTTTGCTCTGCTTTTAATTGAAGTTATTTCATGTGTAATTCCACTAAATGTCGATTTTACACTGAGTTTTCCGCTGCAAGTCCCGGCATAAATATTGTATTTACTTGTGTGCGCTTTTGTGCGCGATGCTTGCCCCGAGGGGACGAGGGATACTTACGAGGCGGGCGGACTTGGTAGCGCCACCTGATGTATCTTCCAGGTGGCAATCGAAACGGAATGCTCGTCGGCCGCATAGCAACGCCACACGGCCTGGATGAGTGTTGCCGCCGGCTGACGACGCCGTATCATGTGCTTCTGACGCTGCTGTTGTTGCACCTTCAACGCGAAGCCGCTGCCCAGAATGCCCTGCAAGCCGACAATATATCAATCAGTGGCTTCCATCCGGTTAGCCGGATGCGGCATATTTTAACTATGCAGCAGCAGCAGTTTCAGCAGCAGTTTCAGCAGCAGTTGCTGCAGCAGTTGCACTTACCGCAGGCAGCGCAAAGAAGGATATGCCCAATAGAGCACAGCAGGATGCTATCAATTTGCCCTGCCAGGTGATGGGCACCATGTCGCCGTAGCCCACCGTGCACAGCGTAATCTGGGTCAAGTTTAAATAATTGAATGGCAAGTTGCAAGTGCGGCTTGTGGCAAGTGCGCCGGGTTACATACCACGCCCCACCAAAGCGCCTGGGCGAAATTGTTGAACTTCTCGTTGACGTCCTTCTCCCACATGTAAACTAGGAATGATGCAAAGATTAGGCCTAAAAATCCAATATACATGGTTGTGATGAGCTCCTATTAAACACAAATAATGTCCAGACATATTAATCGATAATATATATAGTAGTCAATATAGGTAGTTCACCTGTCTATGTGCGTATACAACCGAGCCGAGCAGCTTCCAGGTGCCGCCACGTCGATCCATGCGCACCATGCGAAGTATCTGAAAGAATCGCAGGCCACGCAACGCACTTGTGGCAAACACCTGGCCGGAGGTGCCCATGCCTAATACTACAATTGAGGCTAAAATGGTGATAATATCTGCAAAGAAGAATAATTAAAAAGTAAATAATATTTGGAAAAAATTATAATATTATCTAAAAGTTATTTTCATATAAATAGTGCTCCTATGATAATTAATTTTGGATAATCTTTATATAATTTGAATGTAATTTGGTGATAATTTAATTGTTTGTATTTGGTCTATGATATTTTGTTGTTATCCCCTTTGTATATACAACTAGATTAAGTTGGTAACAGAAAAATTATCAATTAAAATCAAAATGAAAACATGTAAATAAAATCTGATTTTTTTAAATTTTGCTTGGAGATATTTCAGTTAAAATAATTGAATTTACATTCATTTTCAGTTTATCTTACCTATAATACAAAATGGTTGCTTGATGAACTTGAGTCGCCCCAGCGTGCCCTGGTAGCGTGAGCGACAGCCCGAGGACCAGAGTCTCGCTCCGAACTCCATGGTGAACCAGATGACCACTATGATCTCCATGCGAAATAATATATACACAGCGTCCTCCTCGTACTCCTTGATGGTGGAAAACACGCTCAGTGCGAGACATGTGAACACCATCAGAAAACTGCAAAAGAAAAGTATTAATTTTATGGGAATAATCAATTGAATTGGAATATAAAGTATTTTGAAATATTGACTTTAAATTGCATTCAATTTAATTAAATATTTATCAGCTTATTTTCGTTTTATATATATGAAATGTACTTACTCGCTGTGGGTAAGTAAGATCAGTTCAAAACAGGATTTTGAAAAAGTTAATTTGTTTGTTAATGCTTAACAAGTAGAAGCGAATATTAAAGATTCTTAAAAGAGTCTAAGTTGCATATAAAACATTTCGGACGATATGTTTTGCTTATGTAGATATTAATGAGAAGGTGGTAGACAACAAATTAAATTTAAATGGTAATTTATGCAAGCTTCAATAGCAAACAAATTATACAAAATGTTAATTTTAGAAGGCATGAAAAATCAATTTAAATAATACTTTTTAACAGTTTTAAAGAAAATAAGAAAATTCGTTTTATGAAGCATTTAGAGCAATACAATTTTAAATCAATAAAATACAATTTAAAAATAATACAAGTAAAGGAAATTATATATTTTGTGATTTTAAAACAGAAGGCATAAATAATCAAAGTACATAATAATTTCAGCTTCAAGAGAAATAAAAATAAACATTGCTTTAATTTAAAGACGCATTAAACATCGATATGAATCATAATTGTATGTAAATTAAATTTAATTTTCGGAAAGTAATATTTAAAATTTAATTTAAAAAAATAAATGAAATAAAATGACATATTATCTTAGTTATATTGTGATTGTAAAGCAAATAATTTGTCACTCTCAAACGGCTTGTAAAAAGTCAAATAAAACAAAATAATAAGTGTAATTCATAGGGAAAAGGTGCGATAACTTGACAATTTTATAATTGTAGCGTTGTTAACACTACTACTTGAGTAGGTTGGGCAAACAAATAAAGGGCAGAAAACGAGCTGACAGACTGTCGTTAAATTACAATGCAATTTAGTATTTAGTAATTACAATGCAATGCAGTTGTAGTGAAGATAATGCAGATACATATAAGAAGTACAGTATAGTTTACTTACACCATCACATGATAGAATATTGCATGCAGGCCCCGCGGTCGCTCCAGAAAGTTGTAGAGTCGACTTTGCATCCGCCGGTAGCGCGCATCGCGGCGATGTGTGCCGCGATTATAATTGAGCGGCTTCCCTAGGAGTGACATTCGCGGTTGCAGAAATTTTTGCGATTTAGTTGGTCCCGCCGGTCTACATTTCCTGCAACAACATAATAGAGCACACAAGAACACATTTTAAAATAATGCACACAAGAAAATAGATAGTTCAGCGAGTTCTATGTACCCCTTGAAACCTCTAATATCGTAGAAAGCGTAAACATCGTTTTCGGGATCCATTGAGAATGCATTCCCCGATAACACCAAAAACACTCGACTAAAACCACACACACAAAGACTGAGAAACCGAACTGATAATACTTGTCTCGACTTTTCGGGATTCACCGACTAAGCAAAGACGTGTGCTGCGTTTGGCGTTCAAATCACAACTCGATCGACAGTTGTGCGATTCGTATGTTAAAACCTTCCAGCCTAGACTTTCCAAAAACCTCCATGTGTACATTTTTTATTAATTATATACATAAACTGTTTTGTTTTTTTTTTTGTTTTTTTTATTATTTTTCTACACACCTTGCATTTTTATTATGAGCGCAGACCTTTATTTGATTTGATTTTATATCGAATTTTATTTCATTTATTTGTTATGGTTGTTGTTTTTAGTTGCACCTGATACTCGGCAAAGTCATAAAATTTTGCGACGATTTCAATTTTCGCACAATTTGCGGTTGATTTCGGCTTTGGAAGCGTGTCATCGTGTGGGCGGGCAACTCCTTAGTTTAGTCACGATCTCTGGAGGTTTTTTTTATTTCTGTTGTCGTTGACGTTGACGTTGTCGTTGTTGCCCCAAACGTGTCAGAAGTTCTTCGTACGTCATTAACATTACGATGAACCCTCCCGCCGCTCGACAGTGATAGATAATGCAAACATGGGTGTATTTACTTACCACCGAGGGGTGCAGTTTTAATTGGAAAATATATTTCGACAATGGAAAACTTTGAAAGTGCTTAAAGGCTAATAAATTACATGTAGTATTTGATAAACAAACTGAAGCCTTAGGCAGGCACTTGACCTAGTTTAATACGCAAACTAGTTTGCATAGCATGTGATTATCGCAGAGATCAGCAATCGGTTCTCAATGTGAGCTTGTCGAATCGCATACGAAATGCTGGCAAAAGGCTGTCTTATCATAAAAAGCTTATATGTCCATAAAAAACTGTTCAAGCTCTGTCGCGTGTGTGCATAAATTAAAGTGCAGATCTACAGATTGTTAGTGCATTATTCTTTGCTTTATATTTTCATTAAGCTTCTGGAATTGTCTGCGAAAAGTCATAGATGGCATTATCTTTTAAAGTGTAAGCTTTATTCATTGTTTGCTTAATTTAAAAGCTTTAAAGCTAATTGTTTAGTTGTGAGACTTGCAGTTAAATCATTTTGATTACCTTTATTGAATACTAAGTGCGGCTAGAAGATTTACTCATATTATCCTTAGACGATTACAAATTAAATAAATTAATTTTTAATTTTTTTATGTTATATTGAGACACGTCTTGTGATCTTATTTAGTCTTATAAAATTGCCAAATCAAATTTGATCAATTTTAAAATTAATATCTTCGAGAATCCATTTACAATACATCGTTTAAAAAATACCTAAAAATGTACATTTCAAATACGTTTTTAACAATTTATTTCATACGAAACCAATTATATTTTTCTCATTGAAATAAGTTTGCATTATAATTGAAAACAATGGTAATTTAATTGAGTAGTGTAAAAGCTATTTAGCGAAGTGCACAAAAATGCAGTTAAAAGCTCGTTTGCTTTGTTGTCTGTGTGACGCGAAGAGTATCTTGCAGTCGCACAATTGTTATTGTGTAATGCACAATTGCACAATTTCCATTGGCGATGCATTGTTTAGTAATTGTTAAAGAATGATTCAATCATTTTAATGGCACAACATTAAATTGCAATAATTCGCCAGTATTTGCATTTATTGTTTAGCTATAAAACTCCTCCACACGGAATCAAAGCGCATCGAATTGGCCTGCTAATTGTGTGTGGGATCTGCTGGCCATCTTCATCATCGGCCGAATGACGACAGCTTTTTGCTAACAACATTGGCAATACATCAAACGGACTGCGGCATTTCTTTGTGTCTAATGCGAAAGCTCTCTCTCTTGTTCTCTGTGTGTTGCTGTGGCAATATCTTTTTCCGCACAGCAGCGACACGAACCTCACGAATTGAGTTGGCAAATAAAAGTGAAACAAGCTCACAGATACACTTTATGAGTCATAGATATTGTATCTTATCTGCTAGTGGCTTTGTTTTTGTTGTTTTTTTGGCACAGCGCAAAACAATTTCGTTGCTTAGGAAAAAAACAAATGTGGCAATAATTTCAGCTCAAGTTGTTGTTATTTTTGTTGTTTACGTTTAATGTAATGCGTTTTTTAGTCTGTAGCCTGGCTTAGGTTAAATGGTAATTAAAATATATATATTTGTATGTGTGTGTGTGGGTTGTATCTGTGTGTGTTTGGCCGTTTTAATTTATGTACAGTAATTGGTTTTCGGAAGGCGGTAAATAAAATAATAATAAAAATATTCGTATATTATAAAGATATATTTATGTAAGATACTTTATATTTATTTGTCTGTCTCGCTGTCCGTCTGTCTGTGTATATCCATAAATGTGTGTGTGTGTGTATATCGGGTTTGTATCCGTCAGATTGATACAAGATCACAAGTTGTTGTTACTGTTAGCACCCCGCTCGAGCATCGTTCACTTCTTGGCATCGATGATGATCTCATCCCCCGACTGCAGATTGTAGCTGTAAAGTCGCTTGTTGGGGAACCGCATCTCCTCCGGCCCAAACTCCTTGTAGTCCTGATCCAGATAGTACAGCCGCATCTTGTTCGGCGCCAGATTCGTGAGCTTCTCCAGCTTGATCTTCATCTCGTTGACCGTCAAGTAGATGTCGACGAAGCGACTCTCGCTCACATCGTTGTACGTGAAGACGACTTTGACGCGCTTATCGGGCTTTAGGTTCACATTGACCAGCGGATCCAGTTTGCCATGCACCGCGAGCAGTTCCTCGTAGCGAGCGGGTCGTTCACTCTCCGGCTTGTCCATGTAGTGACGCACAAAGGCACGTTCCGCATCCGTGCGCTCGTCCGCACTGATCTTGCCACCGCCGTTCAGCATGGACACGTTCGGCAGTCGGGCGATCAGCAGCTGGCGACGTTCGTGCTCGGTGCACTCGAGTGTCTCCCACAGTGGCCAGTGCTTGACGCGCAGATTCTGCAGCTGACTGTACTTGGCCAGCTCATCGATGTCCGCCCAGCTGTTCAGCTGGGCGCAGCTCAGATTGAGCAGCTTGAGTCGCGGAAAGTACTTGTGACTCTCGCTGGCGCTGGCCGAGTCCAGTTCGGCTGCTGTTGCTGTTTCTGTGGCCTGCAGGGATTTGATGGGACACTCGGCGAGGACGAGCGCCTCGAGGCTGGGAAAGAGTCGCCCCAGGCGGCAAATCTCCTGCCAATGCTCGATGGGATTGCCGGTGAAGTGCAGCGTCTTGAGCTCCGGATGTGCTTGTGTTAACTTGCGACTCGCTTGGCACAGATCGCAGCACGTCGACGACGCTTCCTCGTTGTCTGTCTGTGGCACGCATTGGCAGTGATTGCAACTTCCCGTCTCTGTCTCCGTCTCCGTGTCGAGCTCCTCTTGGGCAGCGTCGAGCAGCACGGCACGATAGTTGTTGAGGCTGAGATGCAGCTCCTGCAGCACGGGCAGATTCTGCAGCAACGCATCCACGCACATCCAGTCCAGATACGTGCCGTTGAGCACCAGATTCTTGAGGTTGATCGTGGGCGCCGCCTGCAGCGCACTCGCCGGACTCATCAGCTGATTCTTGCTGAGATTCAGGAACTCAATGCGCGGCATATGCTTGAGTATGTTGAAGACCTCCTCCCAATCCCTCAGCTTGTTCTGCGCCAGATCCAGCTCACGCACACGCTGGCACTTCTCGCGTATGCTGTCGAAGTCGCCGGCACAATCGATGTCGCAGTCGTTGAGCACCAGCAGCTCGGGGACGCTGGTCAGGGGCGAGAGGCGCGGTATGAAGATGGAGAACTCCATCCGTCCGCCGCATTTGGTCACCGTGAAATCGTTGGGCAGATCGGAGCGCTTGTGCAGCTCCGGCTGATTGGCGTTCTCGAATTCGCATTCGCCGAAATATTTGCGCTCGAGCGCCTCCAACAATGAGGGCATCTCGCTCTCGCACGCGCTTTCGCTCTCGCTCTCAAATTATGTAAATTTGTTGTTTTTCTTTTCCGTTTCACTTTTGTTGTTTTTGCTGTTGTTGCTGTTGCTGCTGACTGCGTTTGCTGCTTTGCTGCGCTTTGAGCTTCGACTTGTGGCAGCAAAAAAAGCTTTTCGGTTGTTGTTGCTGCAGTTTAAGTGGCCGCAGCTTCTGTTCGCGTCTCGTTTCCTTCTCCTTCTCCGTCTCTCCTTCTCTCCTTCTCCTGCTGCTGCTTATTGATTTTTGGAGAACTTTAGTTACGTTTTTGCATTAAATTTGTTGTGGCAACTTTTCGTTGTTGTTGCTGCGTGATGCAATTGTTTTGCGCTTATTTTGCGCAGTTTATTGCAGGCGTCGATTTAAACAAATTGCTGCGCACGTTGCTTTTGTTGCTGTTGTTGTAATTGCGCACTAATTTAACCAATTTTGCTGTGGTCGAAACAAAGAAACGTGTGTTGAGGCCACTTGACAGTCTACCAGCTTGCCCCTCTTTGTGTGTTTTAATATTCCAGTCAAAGCTGCTGAATTGTTGTTGTTATTATTTAGGTACTTTTTTCTAATTGTTATTACTGCTTCAGGTTTGCTGTTGGTGTCTCTCCGTCCGTTCGCAACGCCACCAAACGCTCAACTAAACCACAACACAAGAACGAATTCGCCTCCGTGTTGTATTCTGCTTCTTCTTCTTCTTGCTGCGCTGTTCGCTTTTTTTTGTGTGTAGGTCGACGTCGTGCGCACAGGAGCGGATTCAGCGTTCACTTGTTAACTCTGCTACTTTTAGTTAATTCCAAAATTACACTATGCGATAAGTTCTCATCTGATCTGATTAAAGTGTTAATAACGCTTTGCTTTTTGAGGCGCTGCCGCCCCTGCAGCTAAAATCAGATAAGAACCTATCACGAAAATTTAATTGACACCAAAAATAGGCGCTTCGATTTGATGCCATTATTCCTATCGACACGGCTTGCTGCGTTTCTAAATTATTTACAATTATAGAATCCCCCGATTCGCCCCCCTTTTGGGCGCCCTGAACTGGCCCGTTGTAAGTTGAAAATTTTGACGGCGACCTTGCGACGTAAATAAAGTATACGATGCTCAATTACGAAATTGTTTTAGCTCAAGCAAATATTGGTGTTCTGCTTTCGCTTTTTTTTAGTTTGTTTTTGTTTTTGGGGCAAGCTAAAATAGAATATTTGAAATTATAAAAATGTATAAAACACATTTGCAATGACCTTGTGCGTTGTGCACTTGACGGCGGCCCTACAACAACAAAGCAATGAGAATTGGGCGCCCTGCTGGTGGCTAAATGCGCCACCGTTGCGCTCGCCTGCAAAACCAGTTATAAAGTCAACGGTCATGTCACAGTGAACACTCGCTACGGCAAACAACCCTCTTTAATTTTTATTGTGATTGACGGCATTAAACTGTATGCCAGGGGGATGCATACATAGCATATATAGTCGAAATAAATATTGCCATAACCTCGGCGTGAATATGATATTACAAGCGAAATGTAATGTGCGCCGTAGTTGTCGTAACAACTCAGTGGGGTTCACTTTGCTGACAGCTTGAAAGGTGCGCAATAAATGAGCGCGTTTGGTCAGTGAGTGGGAGGGGGGAGGCAACTGGGGCAGTCGTGAGAGAGAGCGAGAGAGCGCAAAAGGAAGTGAGAGCACGCGTCGTGAGCACAAAGCTCTCTCGCACTCGCGCTCTCCCGCTCTCTCTCTCTTGTGCTCAGCTGTGCTTTGTTGTCGCGTTTCACGTACAAAACACAAACATATGTTTGTTTGCATTTGAGTTGCGACGCAACTGCGCAGCATGTTGAAAAGCTCGCTGCCCAGCTGATTGCGTTTGCAGTGCATGTGGCGTGGATCGAGCTTTTCCCTCACACTCTCTCTCCTTCGCTCGCAGCTTTTAAACAAGTGTGTAAAACAACAACAGCAACAACACAATGACAAACGAAAACAGATGGCAGCCCTATGACAATGGGGCAATGGCAGCGCCGTCGACGTCGGCGTCGTTCGGGGGGCGTTACAAATTTGATTTGCAGAAAGCATCAACATTTGACGCCGTTTCTTTTTGTTTTTTACGAGTCAAAAGTCAATTTGCCACTGCGAATGTTCAACGATGTCAGATTGGAATACGAATATCTAGAATATCTAGAATACTTCAACATGCAAGGCAAAAAAGACACACACACATTGTACGTGCAGCTCGAGATATTTGTAGTTGTTGCGCTTGGTCAACTGAGTGACGAGGGTTCCATTCAATTTGCATATGTAGATTTCATTATTGCTGTCATATCTTTGCGCTTCACGGAACTTTTAAATCAACCTATATATTGTGTCTTATTTGTGTGCTATTATTGCTGCTTGTTGAATCAATATTTCAGTTGGCAAATTATTCGAAAATATATCAAGAGCAGTCGCAAACTAATTTGCTGCATTTATTTGATCAAACTAAAATAATTGTGCATGCATGTCTAACATTTGCATATAATATTCATGCAGTCGTTTCTAATATTTTTAAATATGCTTTTTTTTTGCTTTGATTGTTCATCCATTACGCTTAGTAGTGCATTCGCTTTTGGGGTTAATTGTATCGTTAACCATGACGAAATTTTAAAAATATATAGTTACGTTACTTTATGATAGACTGCAAGATACTTTTCGAGTCTTCGCTTTGATTTCAGGCACAGCTGTTGTATACAGATCAAATGAAAACTTGGCGAATAAAATGCCATATTAATAGCAAAAATTGAAATAAAATCTAAAGTCTGCAATATTTTATTATGATCTGAAAATTTATTGTGCAATTTAACGACCGATAAAAAACTTTTTCCAGCTCAATAGTATTCTTAGTAGAACTTTGCATCGGCTTGAGAATTGTTATTTAGAAAGTTGAATGTGCCTTAATGATTAACTTAAGGACAATCCCCTGGCTAAAAAAATGTTGAAAGCAATTTGGTCTCATTGTACACATTAATTATGTCGTCGTTGTGGCTGTCGTCGACCCGCAACGCGACTGTCTGAGCCATCTTGTGGCATCACACACTCATTTAGTCATTCCATCGATTTAAATGGATGTCTACAAGTACATATACGGGTAGTATATAGTCTATAATTATCTGTTGAAGACCCAACACTTTGTATATTATTTTAAATGGGATTTTCTAACGGTTTAACCGGCATTTGTTTTGTTGCAAAAGAAACGGGGGGAAAAAAACAAGCAAATAAGCCATTTGTCAATAGGCAAACAAATAAATGGGACTCTGACATAATTTTATTAGCACTCGTATATCATTATTTGTGTATTTCGTCAAGATCGATTGGGCCAGGTTTTTATTGCCGTGCCATGGAAACAATTTGTAATTAGAAATTGCACAAAATATGTACATACATATGTTTCTTTTTTTGGATTTATTTAATGAAGGCGATTTTATTGCTGGATTTGTGTTTACAAAATTTATATGCAAATATGTGTAGATACATATAAATATTCGTAGTTATATAGTAGTATATTTACATATACATACGCATATATTTATATCAAAGCAAAAAGGCGCAAATAAACGAGACGAAAAATCGTTCAAATCAATTGCGTCAATAAATTCGCCTAAGATGCTGACTGCATAGTTGATATTATTGTTGCTATTGTTGTTGTTGTTGTTGCTGTTGCTCGTAAAGTTCTATAAATTGTTGTTGTGTGTAAAATGGAAATTTTGACTTTTGGGACCGGCGGCATTTAACGACTTAAATGGAATGGCACAAGTAAAACGCCACACGTAAACAAAGTGCATGAAAAGCAATTTTCTTGTCTCAAAAATGTTCTCTAGTCGAGTCTAGACAGCATTTTTACCATATTGCTTTTTTTTTTTTGACTTATTACATCGTTTTTGTGCGTGTTATTGTTATTGTTGTTGCTGGCTTTGTTTTTGAGCAGCATCTGTGCTGTCTTTGGCGTTCGCTCTTTGTCTAGTCACAAACAAGTGGTTAACCTTGCGTATGAGTAATGTTATTGTGTGTTTATTAAGCCACTGTTTTCATAGCATTGAAGTTGATATATTACAATATATTACAATTATTTGTACAAACACATTTTAAGGGTTATTTCTTTGACCCATTTGCAGGCATTCAGCAAATAACTGAAAGGATAAATATTATTCTCATGCCCATAAATTGTGTAACCAATAAATATGTTCAATGAAATCGGATTGAATTCTTTCTGCTTTTCGCAGCAAATTGGCAGAATTGACAAATTGAATAAATGACACAATAACGTCAGGTTATGCTGGACTGACTGACTGATTGATTGATTGATTGACTGACCTATTGACCAGACTCCAGTTGATAGTGCTTGCTGCTGACGCTGACAGCTCTCATTAGTTTTCCACAATATTTACACACAGCGAGATAAAGATTTTCACAATTTTAACGACACCTGGGCATACCCTGTAACCATAACACAGTTGTAAAAGGGTCTTATAGACTTAAACAGTCAGCTGATCGTATTAAAGTTATTTCAGAAATTTTAAAATTATTGAGAAATAATAAAATCAGATATGTTGTTTTTAAAAAGTTATTGTATTCCTTATTTGACTAGTTTCAAAATGTACTCCTTTCAGAAATTCATAAAATTTATTTTTTAAATGTACTTAATTTATGAGACATCTCATTATTCATTTTCAGTAATTTTGAATTATTTATTATATTGTGTAATGTTGCAGTATATTTCCTACTTTGGCAAACTCAAGTTTTATTGTTATAAATAATTTATTAAATGCTTTAATTGTGCAGTATATGTTTTTATTTCTAACTCATGTTTAATAAATTTAAATCATTTATTATTTTTCAGAATATTTCTGAGTTAACCTATCCTGTTTAATAAATTTAAATAAATTATTAAATGCCATAATTGTGCAGGATATTTCCTAGTTGATCTAGCTTACCCTTAGTAAATTGAAAAAAATTATTTAATTGTATAGTTTTATAGGGGATTTGCCAGTTGAGCTAGCTCATCTGCTGCATACCTATAACATCACTTTTTGCAGCTTGTTTTCGCTTTTCACGCTTCACATAAATCAGTTGTTGTCGTTGTTGTTGTAGCTGCAAGGGCTAACGTTAATTTAATATGCGACATTTGCACTTTTCGGTCAGAGACAGCGATATCCACCGTAACCCCAAACGAGAAGTGGTCGTTGATTGGGGGTTGGGGGTTGGGGGCAGGATGTTATTTCTGGTGTCACTATCATCCGGATCGCTATCGCTGGCTGTTGGCTGTTGACTGGCGTTGGCGGCGGTTGCGCTTATTATTTTATTTTTTATTGTTATTATTTTTGCAGCGAATGTTCAATTAAATTGATGCACTTCGTGCCTGGGTCGTAAAAGAGCAGATTGCTTTATGCTTGATATAGTTTAACACTTTGGCATGCTCGTAAAAATAGAGACTTCCAAATAAATTTGATTGAAATATTTCGATTAGTTTTGAGCTAATTTAAACGTTTAAACTTTCAATTTTGACAGCACTTTTTGTAGTTTATGTCATTTTGACAGGGCTAAAAATTTGTCATATCTGCATAAGTCAACTAACATATCAGACTTGTCTATGGCGACCTTGTTTGTATCTCAAGTTAAACTGAACTAGTTATAAACTAGCATTAACACAGTTGAATCATTTGATTGCCACGCTGATAACTCTTATCGTGTTTGCCTAAAAAAAGAATATGATTTTTAGTAGACGCTCGAGATAATGTTTATGCTCGTAGTTCGTATTTCGTAGTTCGTAGTTGGTGTTTGTCGTGCTCGTAAGTGGGCAATAATCGAGTTGATTGCGCACAAAGTGCTCGGATCTGAATCATCAGCTGTTGCATTATTAAATGAGCCCACAGACGACCACAGAGACCTTCATTTCCATTGCACTTTCTCAAACATTCGCAAGGAATTGCAGTCTGCAGTTTGCAGTTTGCAATGCATTTCAACTCATTATATGCAATTAGTGGTTCTCTTTCAGCTGGCCATTGCATAAAGCAATAAATGGGCCGGTCAAGCCAACTAGCTAACTGAATTATTCATAACCATGTCTCTCCGGCAAAAGGCATTAAAAGAAACGCCCCTCACTTACTTCAACAATTGTCCTCACTCACTTTCAACATATACACTTATATTTTCTTGTACTTGTACAACATGTATATGAGCATGCTGTATTGCACTCGTAGTCAGCTGAGGCTCTCAGGGCTCTCAATTAATTTGCAGGCAATAATGAAATCTAGGACAACATTTTTGCAAAAGAAAATCGTTGACAGTTGGCACAACTTGAGACTCCGTTCATGCTTTATGCATAAAGTGTAGAAGAAATAATGTGATCGACCAGTAAATACTTCGTGAACAGTTTTGTTTATAGCAAAATGTAAAACATTTATGTATGATTTAAAATTTCACAAAAAGGGATTTTGTGAATTTAAATTGAAATTTTAACTCCGTTCTTGCTTTATATAAAATATTGTAAATTCCACAAAAGGGATTTTTCCAAATTTAAATTGAAATTTTAACTCCGTTCATGCTTTATGCATATAGAGTAAGCACAAAAAGTGTCCGACTAGCAGATACTCCATAAATGTTTTTTTATTTATTACATTGTTCAGGTGCTTGCATAATATTGATATAAAAAAATGATTTCATGAATCTTAAACAGGGCAAATAGTTGGTATGCATTTTTGTCAAAAATGTAGTTTAGTTTTTAAGGTCCATCAGAAATTGTTTTTACAAATTTAAATTATAAACAAAAATATAAAACATACATATTTCCGAATAAATAAATATATATTTTAAAGTCAAAAAAATGTATTCATGTGATTTCCGCTTCAATTTTATTTCACTGTGTCTCAGGCCACTTTTTCAGGCCTTTTGGAAAATACCGACTTTTTTGCCAGCGTTTTGGTAAACACATGACTTTTACATAAAAAAGTGATGCATTTTTTTATTAAACTGCAAAACAACAATATTGCATTTATTATGTTTTATTCAAAAATTAAAAAGTACCTATTTAAATCGCTTGATTTTTGAAGTATTCACATTGCACTGGAAAATAATATTTAGAAGCATAAATTGCAAAATTTAAGAGACCATTAAGGCTTGCATGTTTTCGGCTGAATGTGACTACCCGCTGACTACTCAAAGGATTACAGGGTACACGTCGTATTCATTGCATTGTACACCTTGCAGTGTTCCACAGTCCCCAGATTGGAAATGAAATCATTTGTCAGCTGCAGATTGCAGTTGCCCGTATGACGACTGTTGTTTCTTTCTGCCCCCCTCCAACTTTTTGGCCTACATGGCTTAAGGCCCTCCTTCTGCCAGTTGGCAAGTAGAAAAGAATAGTCGATGTGCAACTATATGAATATGTGTGTGTGTGTTTAAGGTATCTGCATATCAATTGTTGGCATTCACACTTGCACAGACTGTTTGCTTTTTTGGGCCATGTTTTAATCAAACTAAAATGTCTGGCAAACTAAAGAGTCTATTTTTTTGGCTCTTCTATACCTAGAAGACAATTGGGTGTGCATTTGGAGCACAGCAACTGTGTGTACTTGGGTGTGTGTGCCTGATTTACGGTTAAGCAACGTGATAACCGTGAAACCCTCTTTTAGTGGACTGTCACACACAGACAAGAAAGTGCTAAAATCAAGAATAAATGCGAGAAAGTCTAGTTTCGGATATATTAAAATGCAGCTTCGGTTTCCATTGTATCAAGACATGACGAGTCTTGGCTTTAGGCCAGCAGCTGATTGAATTTAAGCCATGTCTAAGTTGCGGTCGAGTTCGTAAAGAAAGATTTGCAATACTGGATTAAGTTGGCAAGCATCTTTGGCAGAAATTAATTGTCTGGAAAAAATTGAGCGTGCAAAAGATTAAGGTTGAAATTGCTTCGCATAGAATATAATAATTTGAACTTGGTATTTGTCATCGTTTTTTTTTTATTTCTTTTAAAAAAACTTTAAAATTGGTCAAGAAATTTTCTAGACAGAGAAAAAATTATTATTTGACGTCGAACGCATATTTAAAAGTGAAGTACTTAAATTCAAAATTTTCAATACTCTTAAAACTTTTGAGCATGAAGTATTTAATCTAAATTTGTCGTAGATATGTTCTAGGTAAGGACAAATTAAATTTACTTGGTACTTGCCATTGAACTTATATATTTGTTTTAAAGTGAAGTATTTAAAATATAAATTCAAAATATTCGAAAGACTTAAGAGCTTTAATTTACTCATGAAAATTGGCTTAAAAAACCTAAAGGCAAAGTAAAGTACTTCAATTACAAATTTAAAATACTCTAAAGACATTCAGAGCCTAAAGTCAGGCATAAAAATTGTCTAGGAATATCGACAAAGAAAAAGTAATTAAGCTTGGTTCGTGGCATCTTATTTATATAAGCTTCTTTTAAAAACTTAGCGTTTAGGCAAGAAATGTTCTTTTAATTATTATCTATTTTTAAAATAAAAGAGCATGTAAAATATCATTATGTCAAATGATACGAAATACCGAAAAATTGATTCAACAATGTTCCAAATAATCTCTTCTATGTTGTTGAAATATCTGTTGGCCTAAGAAATGTAAATTCTTTTCTTGACTTGCCCCGATGGTTAAAAAACAAACGATTAAATTTAAATTTATCAAATACTCTAATTATAAATGGAAAGTACTCTCCACAATTTTAGAGCATTAAGCAACTCATAAAAATTGGTATAGTAATGTTCAAATACATTTTAAAAATAAAAGTACAAGTAAAATATCATTGAATCAACAATTTTCTAGATATCTCTTCTATAAATGTTTCAAATATCTATTGGCTAAGCGCCTGTCACAATTACAATTGTTCCAGTGTTGGAGTTGCAAATTCTTTTTTTGCTCTGACTCAATGGTAAGAAAACAATTCAAATTAAATTGTATAAGTAATTTAATTATAAATTTAAAGCATACTCTCTACAATTTTAGAGCTTTAAGCAACTCATGAAAATTAGTATAGCATGTTCTAATAAAATAAAAGAACAAGTAAAATATCATTGAATCAACAATTTTCTAGATAATCTATTCTATAAATGTTTCAAATATCAGTTGGCTAAGCGCCTGTCACAATTACAATTGTTCCAGTGTTGGAATTGTGAATTCTTTTCTCGCCTCGCCATTTGCTCGATGGCCCGTTTAATGGTTGGCAATTTTGCATTTGGTGGCACGCTGATTAGGCATCAGCAGCCGCTGATGGTGGCGTGCCACAATGTTATCAA
Source organism: Drosophila immigrans (assembly GCA_963583835.1). Lineage (NCBI taxonomy): Eukaryota > Metazoa > Arthropoda > Insecta > Diptera > Drosophilidae > Drosophila > Drosophila immigrans. Next base: position 19,785,679 of record OY757141.1, read on the forward strand.
TGCCGCTCGAATGAATCACTTTAAGTGCGCTAATTTCGCTGTCTATCCGTTTTCATATCTTTGTGAAGAGGCCAACAACTTTTTCGTAGCATTTGCATATTCTTGGCGCTGTCGGTCGCCGCCGGACAATTTGTTTATTCAAATTGTTAAGATCTGTGAGTTCTCTGGGCGTCTCTTGTTTGTGGTTTTACTTGATGCTCTTCATCAATCAAATGTTTGTTTTTTAGGGGTTGCGGGTGGACCGATTGGTGCCACAAAACAATCGCAAATTCATTGTAATTTGTTTGAACAGCTGTCGGGCAAAAGTAAAATGCAAACAGCAAAGTGAAGAAGATGTCTGCCCATCGACTGGAGGGGACAGAGAGTGGGGGTTGCAAGGGAAGGAATTACTTTGTTTGCAGACAGCTTATTTGGATGTTGCTTTCGACTTTAAAGCGTCGCCTACGTGCAGACACGCAAATGTGCAATGACAGCCTAATGATAATTACGTAAGTGGCTGGTGAGCTGAGGTGACGGCTCAGCGTGTCGCAGTGGCCAACGGCCAGTCCCAAATTAATGTGCGGCATGCCCCAATGACACCAGCTTAATCAGCAAGACGCGTCCACTTAAAAGCTGCTGGCTAAGCCAACACTTAATCTTGCTGTTGTCATTGAGACTGCAACCCTCGGTCTAATTGCAAATTCAGCTTTAAGCGCAAACAGAGCTTTTTAGTGTACTTGTCAAGCTCATTAATTTGTAAGTGAGTGAGAGTTCGCTAACCAAACTTTTATCTAAACAATATTATTTTACCATATCCAGACACAACTTCAAGCTGATCCTAAAAATACTAACAATAATAAATGAGTAGCTAGTTTTGTATCATATTTATTGAAATAGCAATTATCGATTTCTATATATTTATTTAATAGATTTTCTATCATTTCAAGTAGAATTAATAAAAACTGCGATTTTTAAGGCGTTTAATTGTTTAGTCAGCAAATTTAGCAGTTCAAGCTTTCACTTAAACTGAAGATATTAAAGCGAGAAAGCACTATTTTATTTTGTTACCTAAACTACATTCTAAACCTTAAGTTCGTAAACTACTGAAAATAATTGAATAAATTACTACGAATGACTTGAATGCGCTTTTATGCTAAATAATTATCAATGTAACATTTTGTAACATATTTAAAAGCTTTAAAGTTTGTTTGGTCCTTTAATTCCAATATATATTCTTAGCATTTTATTTCTTAAGCAGATGAAAGAATTTAATTACGCTTTCTATTACTTTATATAACTTAGTCATTTAATTACTTAGAAGCTGACATGTGGTTAAAGAATTTAATTTTATCTGCTATCTAGCTAATTTATTTTTTTATTATTTGTTGGCGCACTGCGTTGCTTAGAAAGTAATTCTTGTTTCCGCAAGGTCGCTTTTATTTGTCACACATCAAATGTTTAATTGCCGTTTTTAGCTGGTGTCATTGGAGTTTCGTATTAGCCGGACTTAAGCCGCATTTAACGCCAGATGCGCAACATGAAGGTGGCCTCATCATAAAGTGGCACACATCAACACAAACACACACAAACTCACACACACAAATACACACACACAGCTACAAATGTAGACCACAGAAATAACGCAGCGCGCAGTGGCAGGCTGAATTATAATTATCACGAAATTGAGTTACGTTGTCAGCGTTGGCTCCACAGGGCGTATGAGTAATGACACGAACCAGATATAAATACACGCATATATAAACTGTTTGCTGCGATATGCATGCACATTTATTATTATTATTATTATAATTATTATTATGTCATAAAATACTGTTAATTATAATTGCATTTTGCATTAGACAGAGCGTTCAGCATTTTGCCCCCATTTCAGGCAGCTCCGCCAAAAAGCTGCTCTACAATTTGCATTACAGAGCCTTTGAGACCCACAACAATCGCAATTAAATAGTTTGTGCAAAGTTCGTCATAGCACGGCAAAGTTATTCTACTATTCGCCTTTACTTTTTGTTTTTTTTTTTCCATCTACTTCCCTTTGTTCTTGAGAACTTTCGGTTGTCGGATTTTTGTGGAAAAGAATCTTTCATTCACTTAGAACTGTTGTTTTTTTTTTCATTAAATTTGATGTCAAACATATGCGTTAATTTCAATTAAAAACTTATGTTAACATGTGGTGATTGTGTTTTTGTTCTAATCAAATCAAATATGAATTTCACTTTTAGTTTGAGTAAAGTTTAAAATTCATGAGAAAGCATAGCATACATTGCTATAATTTGCTTAAATATTTAAAATTATGCTGCATTTATAAGTGTTTCTAGAATATATTAAATTTGAAACAATTCTAAGGTCCCTCTGCTATTGGTGGATATATTTTGAGATTATTCAGTTTGAATTTGGATATTTTATGAACTTATGTATTTTATAATCGATGTCAATCTATTTTTTATTTATATATATATATCATTATTAAGATGTTTATAGTACATATTTTTTTATGTGTATTTATTTTAAACTGCAATACTTGCCTATCCCTTTTTCATATTAATTAAATATTTGTCTAATTATCTATTTAATTATAATAAATCTATTTTATTCATTTTTAACTTCATTATTTTGTATTTATTAATATTATGTACTTCATTTTTTTAATTTATTTCTAACTTTATTATTTTTTATTTTATTTTACGTATTTAAAGTCGACTATGAACAATCGACACTGAAGGAAGTATTATGATTAGAAATGTAAAAATATAGAATTTTGGGAAATATATATATTAAGAATATATTATTGATTTAAAAGTGTTAATTACAAAATTTTAAATCAAATTTAAATCTCTTTTATATGTTATATTATTGTTATTTATATTATGAATGCATTTATTTATATTATACATTTAATTTCTTTCGATCTGTTTAACTTATTTTTAACTTCATTATTTGCTGGCGAAATTAAGCAAGTTTTTTGTAGGACATAAAATCAATTTTTTTAAATATAGAAAATCCGTAATGCTGTTTGCAGAGCGTGCAAACAACTGTTAGTTTTCCATTACCGCCCGCCCCCGCCATCTGTCCCTCTGGGCGCATTTAGCCCGCACAATTGACCAGCATTTGGCATTTGGCTGAGGCGACATTTGCATGTCGTTCTTTCTCGCTGTTTGCCAAATGCAAACAGATGTCAACGTAGGAAGTGGAAATCGGAATTGTTTAGGACGTGTAAGCGGTAATTAATTGGGAAATGTCAAGCGAGGGCAGAGAGACAAATGCGATCGCCAACCTGTTATCAGTCAGACTGTGTGGAACTCACATCGTTAAAGGACGCGTCCCTCTTAAGTGGCAGGCTGTCAATCAACTTTAGTATTTTCCCATTAATTTTTTAATGCCCAAGGCAGACTTTAAATGTCGCTTGACAGGCGATTTGGACAATGGCAGCGGCGTAAAGCCGTCAGGTTGGCGTGCAACATGTTGCAAGCAACAATTATGCAGCTGCTTGTACGTCTTCTTGGACTAATCCTTGAAATTGGATACCGCGCGCTAAGCAGAAACACTTGCATAAAGCCGAGGAAGCGTTGTCATTCAACTAAATTGCGCAGGTGTGTGTCTGTAAATGTGTGTGCGTTGAGATATTCCGGCGCAACGTTGCGTATGAGCAACTTTTGAATAATTAACTCACTTCAATGGCACTCGAGCCCCTTTGTCTCACACTCAACATATCCTTCTCCCTCTCTCTCACTCTCTATCTTTCTCTCACTCTTTCTGCCTGGCTGTCGCTCTATCTTTGTGGCACTTTCTCGCCTTCTCGACGCGCTGTCTCGGCTTGCCACTTGATGTGGAACGTTATAAAGTAAAAGTGCGCTGCAAGAACATTTGATATGCATAAATTAAAATGCAACTACAGCACATACACACACACACACACACACATACACAACCGCCCTTTCCGCTCTTTCCTCCCTTGTGTCACGGTTGGCTTTTGCAATGTTCTTAATGGAGGCTGCCTCCATGTGTGTGTGCTTGAATATTATAAAATATTCGCTGACTTCATGGCATCCATATATTATTGCATTTTTGGTCTGTGACACTTTATCAATAACTTTGGCAACAAAGTTACATTTTCATTAACAGCCACACACATACACTCACACACTCACACACACTTCAACAGCACCCACACATTGTCATTGCCTGTCCCCAGTTCATTTTGGTAGAAATTTATCAACTAAATTACATAAACAACTTTGCAGTAGCTAAAAGTGATTTGAAAAGTTTGATTTTTGAAATTCATGATGTTTGTTTTATAGATTTTTATAGAGACGAGAATTAAATTAAGATTTAATTTTCAAATGCGGATTAAATCCATTTACGAAATGAAATATTGAAATATTTTCAGTAAAATTGAATTGCAGCAAATTTAAAATGTGTTAACTATAAAATCTGGTAATAAATGTAGTCAATATTTAGCACGAAATTAAGCAGAGAAATGTATTCATGTAAAAACAATATTCATGTCATCTACAAAATGTTGATTTCCAAAGAGCAATTGTTTTGTTTGTTTTTTTTAGATTTTAAAGAGATCAAATTTACAGTTGTAAATTGCGAATAATTTAAAAAACTCTTTATTATTTCTCTACAGCATTTTTAAATAATTTCGGGGCAATTTAGGTACGATATACACAATCTGTTAATTATGAATTTTTAATTAATGTTAGGAAATTTTTGCAGTGTAATTAAAATGCAATCACACACTTAAATCTGTAAATGAATTAAGTCAATATTTCGCACAAAATTATAAAGTTGAAAAATATACAATATATTAATTTATATATTGTTGTAAATTCCCGTTGATATTTTTAAAAATTCGTTTTTTTTATTATAAAATAATATAATTTTGGATATAGATTATTTTCAATATAAAATTTGAATTGGCAGTGAAATTGAGTTGCAGGAAATATAAATCTTAACTGCAACATAAATCTGCAAATAAGTGCCGTCAATTTTTCGCAGAATTTTAAGCTTTTCAAAATTGGTTTCAAGTTATCTTTAAATTTGTCAATATTAAGCATGTGTAATATAGTGCAGCTTTCAGTATTTTAAGTGGAATTTAAGCAGCTGCAGTTCTGAGCTGAGCTCTCAAAACTCGCTTGAACTCGCATTGCGAGAAGCTTGCTTTGATAAAGTTGTGGACGATAACTTGCAATATTTTCAACGAATTTTGCGCTTGGGGGCAACATCACATGCAACAGCTGCTGCCGCTAAGCACTTGCCCCAAAGTGCTGCTGCTGTTGCAAGTTTGATGAACCCCCGCCTCCCCCCTTCACCTCTTCTCCCGTTCAGCAAAGATTGCAGATTTAAAATGCGTCCCAGAGCGACATTGCCGCATTGCTGACCCATTGACATTGGTTCTGTGATTTCAGCGCTTGTTGCACTTGTTGTCAATATCAGAGAAATCGCATATCGCAAATAGTTGGCATATAGTATAAGCATATACTATGGAATGGGGGAATATGGCAAGTACTAAATGCGTTTGAATATGGAAAACTGTAATCGATATTATTGATTTGCAGATGGCCAAGCGAGCTGGCCTTACGTATTGCCAATCGCCTTACACATATTTGTGTTGCAGCTTTTGTCGCTACAACTGATTGGCCAATCGGATTTTGCAATCGCCACGCAAATATTTGCAATTACTCAGACAGCGCACAGCGATTAGTATGAGTATATGAGTACACTCATCAGGCGAATATCACTTTGATGGCGAGTCATTAAACTGCTCATCAAAACACACACACAATCTGGCCAAATGTCTAGCTACATTTTGTAACATCTCTGAGGAGGGGCTCAAAGTGTTTTCCTTGTTTCTGGGGTAAAGTTAGTTGGCGTGAATAATTTCCACTAAATACAATAAAACCATTTAGCTGCAGGCATTAAAAATTTGCATAGAAATGAAAGCATCGCAACCGGAACTGTGCCACAAAATAATAAAACAAAAAATAACGAAGGGAAACAGTTGATGAGCTTGTGTTTTGTGGGTTCTCCTCTTCTCAGGGGCTGTTTCCCGCCCGCGGATGTAAATAATAAAAAGCACATTAAACAGCATTTTCTTTCATTTCGAAACGAAAACGAAACGAAACGAAACGAAACAAAACAATTCCCAGTTCCACTTCGGACTAGGGCACAAACACACAACAGTCGAAAAGTATATGGTATAGTTGTGGTTACTGCAACGTCGTCGTCGTCGTCGTTGTCGGTGACGTCGTCGTCGACAGCGACGCTTTGACACTTGGCCAGCTGCACTACTTAGAGAGGGCTAAGGACTGAGGACTGAGGCTTGAAGACTGCGGACTGAGGGCTGGGAACTGCGGCCACACGGCCCACTTAGAGCGAAATGCACTTTGCACTTAAATGGTCATTAGATTTTCCCATGCAGTTTATTATGGACTAAGCACAACTTTGCAGCCACAAAGTATGCAACATTTTTCAATGCGACTTAATGCGAGAATGAGAAATTGGAAGTGGACAAGTCAACAATGCAATAAATAAAGATACAAATTTGGTAAAGATGTTAATGAGATTTTTGCGAGACTCGAAAATAAGTTTTAACGATACATATTTGAGAGATTAGAATGGAAATTGACAAATATGTTGAAGAGATTTAAATGACGTTTTCAAATGCACAAAATGGACAATTTATCAGCACGTCTTTTGCAATTATTTGAGGAAGAATATTGTTGATTTTAATTAAATTATTTTATAACTATTCGACAGCTTGTGATTGCAATATTAGATTGGTAAAATCATAATAGAAAATACTATGGAATATTGGGAAACACAATAAGAAGAACGAGATTTTAATTCATTTTTTTAAATATTAAAATATTTGTCAAATTGAGTTTAGAATACGAGATTGACAACAACATTTTACTATTATTTTGGATAATACTTTGAATATGAATTTGCAAAGAGATCTTAATTATTTTTTTTTTAATAAATATTACACACTTTAATATTGGAATATGAGATCGACATTAACATAACTATTCTTTTAGATAACACAATGCAAAGAATTTTAATTAAATGTTGTCCACAAATTGAGATTGGAATATGAGATTCCTACTTCCCTTAGTTATTTATAAAGTTACAATTGGAAATACAATTGGAAAAACCCTCAATATGGAAGCTACACAAAATGAAAATCAGAATTTGCTCTGGAGATTTTATGTAGATTTCCTTGTAGACTTGTCAGGCATATCTGGACGGTTTGCCAGCCAATTGTGGCTTTTAATTTTCAGTTAAGTTTCCATTTAGTTATTTATAAAGTTCAAATTGTGAATTTACGAAAATGAAAAGCAGAACATGCTCAAGAGCATAAAATGTTCGTTATTGCTCAATTACTTTGGGGGTTTCTCATGTTTTGTTTTTCGTGTACTTGTTTGTTGTGTCTGTATGTCTGTGTGTCTGTGTGTTTGTCTGTGTGTGTTTCGTGTTTTGCGGCCGGAACATAACATCCCTGCCCCTCTGCTCCTCTGCCGCTCTGTTTGTGGCGCTGGCAAATTGTGGCAGCTGCTACTTGGGGGCCACTTGCAACACGGCCTGCCACTTTTTTTATGCCTTTCATTTTCATGTCCAATTTCGCATTTGGCGCACGCTGAGCCTAAAAGACTGCACTTGAAAATTTAATAGGCGCTGCAGTAGTTTTCTCTCCCTCTGTCTTCTGTCCTCTGTCCTGAAGTCCTGGGCCCAGGCTTCGCTGTGGCTTTTATGAAGACCAATTTTATGATGACTTTGGTGTGCTGGGTCCTGTCTGGGCCCGTCTGTCTCCGTCTTCCTGCTCTGACTCTGACTCTGACTCTGAGTGACTCAAATGAAATGTGAAATGTAATCCGGTGGCCTGGCATGTGTCATGTTTATTTGCCTGCCAGCCAAACAGCGTTGCCGGGCCAATGTGCCAATTGAGTTTAATTTGTTGAATGCCTTTTGACAGATTTCAAAATTAACTGGTCGCACACTTGACTGCACCGCCAGAGCAACACAGCAACAAAGCATCTGATTCGCAGCCACTCTCTGCTTGTTTCTTGCACGACAATAATCACAGAACGGCGTCTCTATTCGCCCGTATTCGAATGCGAATGCGAATTCGTAGTCACATGTGTGATTGAAGGCAGTTCCTGAACTCAATGACATTAGCTCAAACTGTCAATGGAGCCTTGGCAGCCAAACATCAAGCAGTTAACGAGCGAATTTCAAATGCTCAGAGCGTAAAGCATTTGCCAATTTGCTTTCAAGTGCCTCAAAATTTGAGCTGCAGCTAGATAATGAATCGATTTAGCTTGAAGTTTAGCATTGCATTGAACTTAATACAGAAAGTTGCAATTAATTCGGAAATGAGTGAAATAGACTTTTTTATAAAGTTATTTTATATTAAATCAACTTGAAATAATTATTATATGTTATTTAAATAATCTAGATTTTATATGCTCGGTAGAATTTTCGGAAATTAAGGCTATTGAGTTGCTTCCTTTTTATAAGTGCTTTTTTGTCATTAGGTAATTTAATATTAAAGCATTTTAATTTCAGTATGACTTCTTTTAATTTTTTCTCATGCTGTGAATTCATCTTATCTGATCTCAAGAACTACTTTCCAAATATCGTATCGATTAAACTTTCTAGTTAAATTGTATTTTAAATTTATTGTGTAGTTTTCAATTTATGCAATTAAATCAGATATAGCATGTTTTGGATTATTTTCAATAATTAATGCCATTATTTATATTTTGAGTGTTGTAATATAATTGCTTTTATGCCATTAAGTAATGTTATATTAAGTCATCTTTTTGTTTTAATTTTAGCATAAATATATTTGTATTTTTAATTCTAAGCAAAGCTGTTCGCAGAATGTATCAAAGCATTTGTTAACCTTTAAAGCTAGTTTACTTCAACTCCCTCTTTAGATCTAATCCGATTCTATATTAAAACATCTTATTCGAATTTTAGTAAGAAATAATATTTGTTGAACTATTTCATTGAATATATTTATTATTTATCTTATTATTTATTCGTCTGCTTCTTGCTGCATCTATTCGCATTTTATTTTAAACCGTCTTCTTCAAATTTTAGTACGGAATATTCATTTTTTTTTAAGCGTTCATGGCTCTGTTATGCCAAATATCCCTTTAGCAGTAATCTGATTCACAATCTCTACTTTCATTCAGTTGATTTAAGCAATGCGGTGATGCATACTTAATCTCAGTTCTTGCCGCATTATTCAGCTAGTCTCATTGCTACTTTATCCCTGGCCAGCTTGATTGTTTGCTCGTGCAGATGAGAGGATTTTATTGCACGAATTCATTTGTGAAATTTGATTATGCACACTTAAATATATTTATGTACGACAAAATGTAAGAGAGCCACTTGCCAAACTCGCCTGCTCTCTCTGTTTGTCATGGGAAACTTGTCAGGGCCTATGGCCCTATACATTTTTAAGCATCCCGGTTAGTTGGCAATCATTGATTTGCCGCAAACTTTGGGGCAGAACTTGGCCTAATCCGATTAAAGTCAACATTCTGCTGTTCTGCTGGTTATTTCTATTAAACTGGTTTGCTATGCAAAACAGCTGCTGAATAAGGCTCAGTTTGCTAAGCTGCTTTCCAAGGCTGGCTAAAAAGGCACTTAATGCATTTTCATGCCAGGAAAGCCAAACACTATCGATAACACTTCCCTGTTCCGTACAATCTTGCCGTTTAAATGCAACTTTTGCATGCTATTAGCCATTCTGGCTGTGCGTTTTAATCTCGCCTCCTTAAAGGTTTTACACAAAATTACCATTTTACGAGTGCTCTCGTTTGACGACATTTTAATGAGCCTGCATTTCGTTTTAATTTCACAATTACTATCAACAATTAATGATGGGTTTACCAGCAACAATTCAATTTCAATTATTTAATGCACATTTTAATCAACTTTAATTACATTTAAATGCCATGTGAATTGACATTTAGATTCTCGTTACTCGTTGATAACATTCTTCAACGGTTATTGATTACCCAAGAACACAGACTGTAAGAAATATGTCTCAACGTATGCTTAATTTGCTTTGCTCTCGAAACTATTCAATAAATCTTGCTCAGCTTATTGGGCCAATATATTCGAGTCGCTGACCAAATTCGACAATAGCAAATGCAATTCATTGGCAATTTATTGAACTAAGTTGGCAGCCCCACAGGCAATTATTCTCGTTGTCAACACAAGTTGGCAGCGATTAAATATTTACGCCACCATTTAAGTATTTATAAACAGAGTAATAAATGCCTATGCTTGATATTTAACACATACTACAAATAAATATAAATATTTTCCACACATTTTCTAAACGTTAACACAAAGCACCAGCAAAAAAAAAAAAATGGAAAATTTCACAATGTATAACAAACGAGTTTCCCTTTTTTGTTTTGTTTTGTGAGGGTTTTATTGTTTTCTTGTGCGGACTTTTTGATAGCAAACAGACATCAAATAAAATATTTTTTACGGTTCGCGTTTCGCACACATTTTTATTGTTTTGATACAAAAAAAAAGAAAGAGTTTTCATTTGATACATTTTCATTTTCATTTGCGTTTATTTCATTCGTTGTTATTTCGGTCGTTCGTCAAAGGTTAAAGCACTCAGACACTGAATATTGCACTGGCCACAGAGGAATGAACGACGAATGTTAATTCGATTGAATTTTCATTTCATTTCACCCAAAATTTACCACTGCCATTGCTGAACCTGCTTCGAATGCGGTATGATTTCCGATTTGAATTCAATTAGCCGAGTTATCTTAAAGGACATCGAGTCATTGTTGTTACTGCGACTGGCATCACATGATTAGGGCCAAACATTGCACAATTTGAGCCGAAAACAGACGTTGTGGTCGTTCGAAATTACCATAATCCGCTGACTTATGTTAGGTGGCCATTTGCATAAGCTGCACACGCTCCTCAGCTGATTGTGGCATACAACAAAATGACCCACAAAGTGCAACGCAGCTGAAAGTTTTTGTTTTTTAACGCTCGTAAACGGGGCGAAGAATGAAGTTGAGTAAATAGAATTTTAGCTAGTAAAGTTAGCTACTGACAATGTCTTCAAATGAGAGCTGAAACACAGCTGAACACTGAAGCTATAAAGTTTTTAATATAGACGTAAATCAATTTATTAAAAGAGAGCTTAATTTTAAGCGTACTTAATGTCATTATTTTGTACTTAAAAAATAATACAAATTTAAACTAATTTTTGTCTGCCTTAGCCTACTTAATTTGCCTTCAATTGGCTGAAAGGTAGAGGCGAAACCGAGTCAAGTGCAGATATGCGCGTATTGCGATATCCGACAATGAATTTTAATGAGTGTTGCAACGTTTGGCTAAAAATAACAAGTGCGGTTGAGCAGCTGCAGGAAGCGACAGCGCTAACAACAAGAAAGCCGCATTTTCAATGACTTACTAAATATGTAAATTAATGAAACCAAGCCAAAAACAAAAAAAAAAAACAAGTGCACAGTAGATACTGTGTGCCGAGAGCGGGAAGGAGAGCAAGAATTTCCTTTGAACTATTTTGGTTTGCATATTGAGTGCAGTTGTTGCGCTTTGTGTGTGAGTTGTGTGTGTGTGTGTTGTGGAATGCATTCCACTAACAAATGGCATTGTCGACACAATTCCTTCCCCCTCCAGCACCATTATCGTTAGGTGGAACAAGTGCAGCTAACAATGCACTCGAGCCTTGTCGCTGACACTTGACACAGCCGCAACAATAACGGCAGCCGCAACTAATAACTAACAGTCGCTGTTGCTGCTGAAAATAGCATAACAAACAACACTCGAATCACACGTATTGCAACAACTACAACTACAATAACTATAACAATAACAATAAGGGCAGCAGCAATAACTGTGACCGCGTTGCGTATACGTCATGTGGCGCCGCAGCCAAAGCGAACTTTTTAATTTCCTGTGTAAATTTATTTTAATTGCTACCAACTTGCCAACCATACAAGCCAGAACTCTCACTCTCCATACTCCACACTCCACACTCCACACTCACATGCTGTGCGCCCTTGCATTGATTTAATTTCTGTGTCATTTTTAATTAATTGTTAATGCATTTTGATGTAAATTAAATGAAACGCAGCTCATTAAAATTGTATATTGCTGCAGCTGGCGCCAATTGGCGCAAATAAATGTGCTATGCCAACGAATACCCTGTAAATGCAAACAGTTCAATTGAGATACATGAAATAAATATCACTTTAAATGACATTTTTAATAGGACATTTTAAAACGCAGTTCATCTTCACTTGTTGGTTTTTTTAATGCTTCTGCTGCAATTCGCATTATTTAATTGCATTGTGCTTTTGAGCGGAATATTATTAGAATATGGCTGCGAATTGTAAATTAGCTGTTAAATGAGCGGAAATAATGGCATAGCACATGAAACAAAACATAAATCATCTTTAAATATGAAAACAGACAAGCGTTTAAGACAATAAGCTGTTAAGACACTTACAAATTTTGGCCGTATTTATTTTGTTGGTCTTGGAGAAAGACGCAACTTAATGATTAGCTGGATATAAAAAGAATATTTCAAAGTACTTTGCGCATTGTTTTTATGGCTATTTAGTCATCCAAAAATTTGTTTGTTTGTTTATTTGTTTGTTTATTATTTCATATTGTAGCTGACAGCTCAATTGCAGTCTTTATTCGAGCATTGAAATGAGTCGCATTGATTTATTACTTAACGTGTATTTACCTTTGTGCTTAATCAGCATTTAAAGCACTGAATATTCTGAACATATTTAAGAAATATATTATTTTTGAATTGCGAAATAAAGCAACATTAAAACTGAAGCCTGTAAAACAGCTTGAATTTAATTGTAGCCAATGATTTATTGAAGTTCTCATTGATTTAAAGTAGAAGATTTATATTGAAAAGATTTTAATAATTATTTTTTTTAAATGGGGTGCTAATATTGAAGTACATTAATTTAATGCAGTGGCTGTTTTTTAACTGTAACAAAATAATTGTTGAAGTTCTCATTGATTTGTTGCAGTTGACTTAATCAATTTATATTGCATAGATTTCATTAATTATTTTCATAAGCTGAATAACAGAAAAATATTAAAACTGAAACTCATTAAATTAAGGCATCAATACAATTTAATTAAAGAAAGATTTCTACAAGTTTTCTAGAATTTGTTGAATGGATTTTAATAATTATTTTTGTGGTCAGCAATATTAAAATTGAGACACATTAATTTCATTTATTTTGCTGGACAGTAAAATATGTAGTTGAGATGTAATTTTAACCAAAGATTTCTTGAAGTTCTTCTTGATTTGTTGCAGTTGATTTAATCAAGCACAAAATATGGTGAGTAGCTGGAAAACATAACAATATTAAAGCTGAAGCTGAATGTTGTTAGCCAGCGGCTAAAGATTTCCTGAAGCGATGATTTGTTGCAGTTGATTTAATCAATTTGATGGCAGTTAGCAATGGAATCTTTTTGCCCAGTATTTTTTCAGTAACTTCCCACGCTATTTTATGAGTCTTGTGTATGATCATAAATGCGTTGAAATGCGTCCATTATTTGTTTTATCTGATTGTCACTCGTATATATTTATAGGGCAGTAGTGCTATCGGTGCCATCGCGCGTCAATAACACATATATCATATATCGCATTAAGCGCCGACAGTAATAAAATAAATATCGTGCCAGGCTAACAATGCGCATAAATCACTTAGCACTCGCGTCTTAATCGAATAGACTGAAAACTCAGCAAAAAAGCAAAAATTGCAACGCCCACGCCAATTATGTTTTTAGACCGTTGGCTAATTAACTAATATGCACTGAGGGACGGGGGGATGTTGAAAATATGTTAAATAAACAGGTTTTTTCGTTTTAATTACATTTGTTGGACTCTAATTGCCTGCGGTTGGGCGTGTGTTATGTGGCTGTGAGTCTCCAGGGCAATTGGCCGAAATTGATGGGATTTCGGCCCAGTTATCTGCGAGTAAAGCGGCAACGGTTCGGTTTATAGTGTGCTCCAAAAAAGGCTAAAGAACGTAGTCAATTTCGCTCGGTTGACGGTCGATCGATTCGGCCTATAACAAAATGAATAAGAAGCAGAGGAAGAAAGGCAAAAATGGGTACATATATGTATGTATATATATATAACATAATATATATAAGTATGTACGACAGCAGCTCGACACTGATTTGGTTTAAGCGATAAAAGGGGAAAGGTCTTTTGTGTTGTTTGGTGTTGTGCGCCGGGGCTAGGCGCCAGGCCAAGCATAACAGTTTAAATGCGAGGAGGGTCTATTAAAAAGCAAAATGGAGTACATGCCAGTACACACACTTACACACAACTACACACCACACACACACACACACACACATCAGCGCACAAAAGCCAACATGCAATTTATGAACAGCTTTTTGCTAGCGGGGCCAAAATGCTCGTTTGAAGCTAACGAAATGTTCCAAGCCCAAAACCGAAGCCAACCTGCCACGTTCACGTTCAGTGCTGACAAACGCAAGAAAAACAGCAAAAAACAAAGACAAACCAGCAACATGGAAGAAGGCGAAAAAAAACGTACTCTTAATACTCTAGCCAAGAAAAAAAAAGAAAGGTAGAAACAAAAAGAAAGCGGAGCTCAGGTGCGAGTAGCCAAGTCAAGTTCTGGTTAAGGGATTTCTATGTCTAAGTGAGAGTGTGAGTGTCTGTGTGTGTGTGTGTGTCTGTGGATGGCCAGCAAATTGCAAAGACTTCTCAAGGGAGCCAGCGAAGTTGCACTGCCAATGGTAGTTTGCATACCCTGTACTATTAAGGATAGAGGGTTGGATGCGCGTAAACAGCGCGAAAGGAAGTTGAAAATTAGGTTAATCATTAATATTCCATGCTATTAAATCAGTTGATAGTTTCAGGCATTTAATAAAATTGGAAGTGCATTTTAAAAATATTCAACAAATTAATATCATATAACATGATTCAAAATACATTTTTAATATAAAACTATATCCAAACAAATGTAATTAAACTAACTAATTAAGATTGTTAAAATACATATTTTTGAATAAGTCACCTTTAAATATAGGTGAGTATTAAAATTAGAAATAAATTTAACGTTTAACACCCCATGCATTTAATCAGTTGATGTATTATAGAAACTATTATGCTACGTATAAGGTATTAGGAGTTATTGAAAGTACATATATTATAATTAAAATGCCATAGTTTTTTTAAATTAAGTATATAAAAAGCTGAAATTATAATGTGTAATTTAATTAATCAATTACAATTATTCAAAATATTACTAGAGTCGCAAAAAACCGTTCAGTTTATATTCTTAAAATCCACAACTATATTTGCATTGTTATTCGTATGAATTATTGTTAAGTAAAATAAATTAATATAAGCTGTTAATTCATAGAATTTTTTATTAACATTTTTTGATAATATATCCTTTTTACAGGTCAGCGCCTAGTCGAGCACATCCTTGGCGGCTGTCAAGTTAACAGCGCTTGTTGCTGTTGTTTGCTATGGATTAAATTTATAAAAATTGAAAGTAGTCTAACGGAGTATGGCGTCTGTTTGCAGCACGAAGGGAGCGGAGAGCGGACACTGAGTACACGAAGTATACGGCCAATGCGCACAATGAAACTTTTACATTGCATTCGTGCGCCATAAGCCGTGAAAGTTTTATGCAAATGTTTTATGCTAAAATATGTGCCAGGTCGCCACTTGGATGGGGACGCTCGGACAGGACGCTTTGCCACATGCTGCATGCCGCATGCCCCGTGCCCCGTGCAACATGTTGCCTGGCTGAAGCGACGTCGAGGTCAGCGCGGCTAACGGCATTTTCTGATACATATTGGCGCACGAGGCGTCGAGTGCAATTTGCAGCGTAACATTTATTACAGTTGCAGCTCCTGCAACAACAGCAACAGCAACATGCCTCCCCCCTCGTGCCTCATCCTCCCATTGAACAATGCCCCATCGCCTGCGCCCAATCAAGCCCGGCAAAAAACCTACGGAACCTGACTGTAAAAACCAGCGAAAGTTATTTTGTGCAATTTTTCGCTCGCTACTTTCATTTTTTTTTCGGTTCGGCACTTTTAGATTTTATGGTCGCAGGCACAACAAAAGCCACACACATGAGTGTGTGTGTGGGTGTGCGAGAGTATTATTTTAAAGGTACATTTTGTGTGTAGGTTCTGTAGCGTTTTCATTTTCGGCTTCAATTATGAAGTAGGGACTAAAAATGTAATTACTAAAGTGTTGCACATTTGAAAAAATAACGAAGGACTCGCTTCAACTTTTTCAATTCCATCACGAAATAGAAAAGCTGACTTTTCTCGCATTTCCTCTCGGACAGCATGAGTCATAATTCTGAGTAATAAGTAAACGGAAAAGATCCTTCAGATAATTACTGTTGTCGCCCAGATTGAAACTAGGTAAGTTTCTTTCTTCTTACATCTGTTTTTTATTTATTTCTAATTATTTCCAATTGACATCTCTATGTTTATTTTACAGTAGTACTCATCAAATGGTTCTCTTGAAAACATTGGTTAAGACTGCATATGAACATACTTTCTACATACAAATTTTATTTAAATTGACATATAATCATTTATATTCATGGGAGAAACTATTTCAGTTGATTTTAAGTGAATGAAAAGCTAATAAAAATGCATTTCCTAATGGTTAAAATAAATTCTACAGTATCTAGAGTTCTCTTGTTTAAAATTTGAATTTCCACTTTTAATTTGAGAATTTATTTGTTCAAAAATATCAATGTCAATGCACTGTAAATCATTTAGGTGAACTTGAAGATACCATAGATACAACGACATCGATTGGCTTAAAAATGGCCTTTCATGGCCTCATATTAATATATTTAAATGATTTATTCTATATTTGTCGACAACATTTGCGCCGTTTTAGTTTCGTTTTCTTGGTCCCAGCCCAATCAAACGAAATGAGTTCATACTCGCAGTTATGAGTTAGTAACAAGGCACAACTGATTGCCATTGAGAAGTCGGCAAATGGAGCTGGCCTTGATACAGTTTTGGGGCTATTGGGAGGCTGATTTGCAGGCGATGACTAACGCCGAGCAGTACTTGTAACAGTAATGTGAGCCCAAAGGGGTTTTTCCCGTAATGGAGAAACGCAATCAAATGCCATGTGTCAACTGCTATTGAGTGTTGGCCGACGAATATGTCAACTGGCTGCTTGACTGCCACCCACACCTGCCCCTCTTCCCCTGCCCCCAACTCTCTGTGCCCGCGACCTACAACAGCGGCAAATAATTTGTCGTGTAATTCATATATTTCGTTGTTGTTTTTTTCTTCTCTTTACCCAAAGCTCGTAAAGTAAACAAGAACAAAAAAAAAAAATGGAAAAAATAGAAGAAAAAATGTAGAGCGTCATTTCATGCTACAGGCCAATAAAAAAGTCGACTTTCGTAGCGCGAAGTTGGGGCAGACGACCCAATTCCAGACGTGCCTTATCGCAGAGGTCTAGCTCCCGAATACCTATGGAAATACAGCACACAACAAAACACACGTGTGTGTGTGTGGGGAGAACATCATAATTATGCACACTAATTTAATAATAATATTGCCAAAGCAAAGGATATTTGTATAGTTTGGGGTTCGAATTTCGGGGACAGGGGCAGGGACAGGGGGATGGGCATATTAATTGCACGTTGTATTTTGCCATTTTGGGGCAGGATAGTCAAGGATTTTTGGCGTTCAGTGCGCGATTTCCGGCACGCATATTTAATCAATTATACAAATTGCCAGCACGTAAATTGTAGTCCACTAAATTTGTAGATATTTATCGGCAGCTTGCTACAACGCGAGAACAAATAGACGACGGGATGGGGGAGGGGGTTGAAGGGGAGTCGGCAAAAGTTGAGCTGCAAATGTGGCCAAGTTTGAAAGCTTGTTTCAGCTGGCGTCAATCTGATTAAATACAGCATAAATTGTGTTTGCGCTTATCACACCGAACGTATCACAAATGTGCGCAAATTTTTACCAACACGACACACACACACACACTCACACACACCCATTCGCTTTGCGGCCTTAATGGCACACAACATTTTGCACGTAAATTAAAAATGAAAGCAGGCGCGCATAATTTTCAATTTTCATACAACGTTAAAAGCGCTGAAAAATGATATTGAAAAACGAAACTTAACGATAGCCTGGAACGGGGAGCAGCTGCCACATTGCGAAGCGAGGGGAAGACGCAACGATAACGGCGGGGGGGGGAGAATGTTGGGAAGGGGGATGTGGCAGGCAGTTGGCAGAAATGTCGATGGCAAGTTGAACATTTTAGTAGCTACACTTGGCTAATTTTCGTGTAATATTGAGTTTGCAGCACACAAGCGCTAGAGGACGCCAGCTGACATTTTTGTTTGTAATATTAAGTTTGCGACACACAAGCGCCAGAGGGCGCCAGCTCAGCTCACGAGGAATTTCGTATAACAAAATAACTTTCGTGTGTGTTTTTAACGCGATCACAATTAAAATTTGAGCATAGTTGCGAAGAACAACAAGTTTAGACATTTTTCTGTTGATATTCGCAGAAGAATGAATTTGCATAATATCGAAATATTTGGTAAATGTGATAGTCATAAAATGTATATTGCTCCGTATATTTGCAACAGGAATAATCCTGAAACTATTATCAATTATGCTGTGACTATTTTTGATTTAAATACAGAATCATGGACAGACTTTATTATTTGAACACAAAATGATAAACAGAAATTTATTTTTACTACGTCATTCATTTTACAACTTCTGGGAGAACGAATAATATTGATCTCCTACAAGTAATAGATAATTTTACTAATATGATATCACAAATCATAGAATCAGGGCTAAGTTTAAAATTCACAGCTATTTTTTTATAAGATAAAATTACATTTTGGGAATACACAAATGATTTATTGATTCGGGCAGAAGTAAAAAAAAAACAAACAAACATTAAACATGTTTTAAACGTAGAACACACATAGTGAATTTAAGTCTAAAATATATTTTAACATCACACAAAATAAATAAATAAAATATTTCATAGTTTCATGTCTGCTTTTAAGATTGCTGGCCAAACATTATCAAAGCGAGCATCTCATAAATATTCCGAATTCTTGATTTAATTTTTTTTGCCGAGTGTATTTATGCAGAGTCGCCACAGCCAGACTTGCAACCACCGAAAAAACGGGTTTGGCCGCAAAAGCCGCAGGACACGACGGGGGATTCCTGCAGCGGCAAACGTCTTCAAAAGTTTTCGCTTTGAAGTTGCGGCCCAAGTTGAACTAAACTAATAACTTGAGACAAATTAACTTATAGACACACACACACACACACAAGCACAGTATCTTCCTCTGTGAGTGTGTGTGTGTGTGTGTTTGGGTTGGCATGCAAATTGTTAAAATACCAAAGTGTTATTTGCTTAAGTGCCAACAGTGTTGTCGTCGTGACGTCATTGTCATTGGATTTATTACGCATACGCCGCATGTGCACCAACAATTTAGTTGGCCTCATTTACAGGCAACCGTTTTTTTTGTTGTCGTCCTTCTTCTTCTTCTTATTTTATTTTATTCTATGTTTTGTTGTTGTTGCTTTTGCTTTTGCTGTCAACCGAACACAGAGAACTTTACATAGACGCTGGCGTTCAATTTGGCGTTCAGTTGTTGCGTTGAATGTCATAAAAATGTGTTTGAGGTAAGGTAACAATAACAAATAAACATGCGCCCGCCTCCCACTATGCCTATCGGTGTGTGCGATACCCTATGTGTGTGTGTGTTTATAGAGAGACGCTTCACATGGCCACACATGCAAATGCCAAGACGCAGCACAAAAGCCAGACAGCACGGGGAGAATAGTGCCAGCTAAGAGATACCAGCACTTATATCGCAAGCATTTTTCAATACCAACGATCCTCTCAATATTCTGGCCATCAATCAGCTTCTCATTGAAATTCGCTGCCTGAACGGCTGCCAAAAAATCATCATTTAATAATAAAAATGTGACTAACAAAAAAAAAACAAATGCAATTTTCAATAAGCTTGCAAAAGATATAATGAATATTTAAATAAATCAACGGTTATCAAAAATGCAGAATAAAAAAACGGAACCAGCTCTAATTGATAATTAAATTGTCAGCCATTAAGCTTCATTAAAATATATTTTATTTTTAAATAAACGTTTATTAAAACTGCATTAGTTGAATTAATGCACTTTTAAATAAAACATATACATACATAATTGCTAATAAAAAATCGAAACAATTTATATACATAACGATAATGAAATTTTCAGTCAATAAATTTTACATCAAATACTTTCAGTATTTAAATTAGTTCAATTATTTATATCATAAAAATGTTAATGCAATAATTATGTTCGATATTTTCAATCAATTTGACGCAAGGGAGTTTTAAGAATTTTGCAGTTTAAATGAATTAAATTTACGGAATCAACCAAATTCAACGGGCTGCGAACATGTGAAGGCAACGCTTTCCTTGTCAGCCTTGCTTTAAGTAATTGACACGTTAATTGCTGCATTAATTAATATAATACAAGAACAATTCATGCTTATTGCAGCTGAGCTAACAAAAAAAGGGGCGAAATTTAAATGTGGGGCTCGCAACCCGAGATAAAACTGTTGCTGCCCCTTGGCACTGAAATGGGTGCGGGTATCTGAACGAGCATAAAAAAAGTAAACAAATATAAAGTGTTGTGTCTGTGTGTGTGTGTGTGTGTGTGTGCTTTTCAGTGCTATTCATTTACGAAAAGCTGGCAAAAAGTTGTGGCAATAAGCTGTGGCAACAGACACAGCGCAACAGACGCCGTGTAGGCGTTGCTTCGGATAAGTAAACCAGGAGGCGATATCAACTGAAGCGGCAGGAGCAGAAGAGGGGAGAAAAAGGAGATGGTGAGGAAGAGGAGAGGGAGATAAAGAGGAGGGGAGAAGGCGGCTGCCAACGTCAGGAGACGACAATGCTGGCAGCGATTTTTAAAGTCTAACGCGCTTATTTACACATTGTGCCATATGTGGCACTGCACAATTTGCATACATGTGTGTATGTGTGTGTGTGTGTGAGCCCAGACATTCCGATCTGTGACTGTGTGTGTGTGTGTGTGGGAGCGTTATTGTGTCACTGCCTTAACCATTTTGCAGAATTTCAAGTTGCTACGTTTAATACTTTGGCTCTGACGCCATTTTGCACACTTGGCTGCGTGGCACACATCCTGAAAGCCACAGCAACAGCAACAGCAATGGCAACAGCAACAACAATTAGTAGGAACTCTTCCTGCCCCGCCACAAGCAACAGAGCAACACAGCAACAGAGCAACACAATGAGAGCCAGCGGCTTAGCACCGTTGCGAGTCGCCAGTTTCTGCTCGAGAGTCTTACGAAAATGAAAGAAAGCAAAAGAAATCATCATAATACCCTCACATCTGAGTTTTGTGCTTGTATTGCTTATAAGTCGCACACACACACACACACACACACCCACGCACACACACACAAAGGGCGACAAGTCTATTTGTCATGTGCAATTTTGCTGCGTCCTCCGCTGCTTAGTTATATACTTGCCTATGAGTATATTTTTGTATAATTGACAGCAGCAGAGCTAAATGCTCTAACTTCTACTTTAAGTACCCTGCAATTACGAACAAGGGGCATTAGGGTATTAGCATTGCAATGTTGTTCGAAATATCAATTACTAAAGACTTTGTTACTTTTAGGTAATTTATTTTCAATCGTAATCTTGTTACTCATACGCCTAGTTGACAAATTTTACAATAAATTAAACATTGGAATTTCCAGCATGCTAAAAGCAACGTTTGTTGTCGAAAATTTAAATAATAGCGAAAATATTTGTTAAGACAACTTTGAGGATTTGTTATTTTCTGCGAATTATATTAGTTAGAAGAAAATATTTTTAGCCATAATAAATGAAAGTCGCTGCCATTTTTAGAAATCTTTTTTATTCATTTCTGTGTCTTGGGTATTTTTGTGATATTCATTAGAAATTTGTAACGTGACACAATTTGAAATATGATTTCATGTGTGATTCATTATTATGGTAAGGGTAAAAGTTTGTAAAAAACGCTATAGATGAGTATATCACATAACAGAAATAATGTAAAATAATGCGGGTCAATTAAACCAGCATAAATAAAGCCAAAAAAAAGGCAAAAATCTAGCGCAAAAGGTTGCGTGCAGTGTTTCAACAATAATTGTATATTTATTTATTTACCTTTGCTATCGACCATACACATTGAAATAATAATTAAAATAAAATTGTATTTATTTTCATTTTCGTGTTGGAAATGTTGAATATTAACTCGTCTAAAAAAGTTGTTTGCCAGATTTGCTTTATATTTTATTAAGTAAATGCTTTACTTAATTAGTCATTTGTGAGATTAAAACCAAATAACATTTTATATTATTCCAGTAAAAATTAACATTTAATTCCAGTTCAAATCTGTTTAATTTCAATCCATTTAAATTGTTTGACTAATATCCTTTAAATTCACATTACATTCAATAAAATCTTATAAGAGTTGAAATCCTTAACTTGTTTAATATTAAATATTTGAATAGAATAAATTTTAAAATTCTGTTTTTTTTCGAACACGAAGAAGACGAATAATCTAATGTTTGCTGGGTATCTTCTAGTCCTTCACAATGTTCTATTTAATTTACTTTTCATTCAATAAAATCCTACAACAGCTAAAATCCTTAACTTGTCTAAAATTAATTATTTGAATAAAAGTAAATTTAAAATTTTGGTTAATTTTTTTACAAAGTAGAACGCGTTCAATCTAATGTTTACGGAGTATCTTCTAGTCCTTCACAATGTTCTATTGCTTGGCCAGTTGTTTTCTTTGCGCTGCGGCATATTTCACTTTAAAAAGGCCCACAAAAAAGAACATTTGGACTCAGACTAGGGGCCGCCCCCTGTTAAATGGCGCGTAAAATTTCACACTCAATTTGTGAATGTGTGTGTTCTGGTGGGCAAGTGTGTGTGCATGGGACTTGTTGTGCTTTTTCCTGAAGGGTCTGGTTTTTGGTTTTTTGCTGTTTAATATGCTCGTGGCTTAATAATATGGAATTTATGTGCATTATTTTGCCCATTTTTGTTGCTAGAATTTTAAATTTATTGCTCGCCTCATTGATTTGTGGCCTTTGAAATTATTTATAAATTATTGAATATGCTCGTTGAAATCCAGTTATTTAAAATCAAATAAATTGAATATGAATTCAACGAGTTTTTTTTTTTGTTTGATTTAAAGCTTAGAGCATTTTCATTTCACAAGCGACACAAAAGGCTAAACAATTCTTTGGAATAACAAACAGAAAACATAGAAGTTGAGTGAATGCGCAGCATACTCTGGGAAAATGGGAAAATTCAAGAAAATTGTGCAATTGTCTGAAGAAATGTCAAGTTGATGGAGAGATGCAGTCAAGTGGCTCATTTATTTTTTTGAATAAAATAAATGTTTCTTGCTAAATGGATAATAAATTGTGAACATTTATTCTGAAAATATTATTATGGCTTGCTTACAAAGCGTGAAGGGTATTTTAGAGTCCAGCATTCTATTTTCTTGCACTGTTTGTTTGTTTTTCTCATTTTCAAATTGTTTATTTAGTTCCAGAAAAGGATAAGTTGCAAGGCTTCCTTAGCACAAAAGGACAAATGTTTTGAAAAGAGTTGCGAAACACAATTGAAATTGTCGTCATACTCGCTTAAGCTTTAATTAAATCATTTCACTTGCATTTGCGAAACATGTTTAAAGTTGAAAATTTGCCATAAATTCACAAATGCAAAGATACAATGTTTTAGTTTAACAAATGGATTTGAAGGCATAAATCAAAAGAACTGAATGGGGTCATCGATAATAATATATTTCACATAAGCTACATGTTTAAAGTGTGGATTTAACGCTTAATTTATTTTGTTTATTCAGGTATTGTCTAGTGTCAATTTGAAACTGATTAATGATCTTATTAAAGTAAATTAAATTTTTGTAATAAAAGTATATTAATTTAAAGTACATTTATTGCCCCACCTTGAACTCAATTTATTGGAAATAAATAATAGAAGTATTGAAGTAATATTTTAAATTTATTTCAAGTGTTGATTTAACAAATAATTTATTTGTAAAACTAAACTTGTTATGCTAGTTTAAATTTGAAATTGACTGAATGAAAATTAAACCAAATGGAAATAAATCTGTTTTAAACTCAGATTGAATTAAATTGAATAGAGAGAATTAGGTTATAACTTTGTTTGGAAACAGTTGAGGACATTAGTTTTGGTATTCAAACAATACAACTATTTGGTCAACCGGTTGATGTTAGTTAATTGCAAATCCTCAAAATGATTTCAACTGACAGCGAATGTTGCCGTGGCAACAAAGCCTTGAACTCGCTGCATTTGAATTCCATTTGTAATGTCAAATGCCATTTGCGAGAAGACGTGCTGTGAAAATTGTGAAGTGAGTGGAAATAAGCAGAGATTACTTGAATTCTGTAGTCTGTATAGAGATTGACGTGGCAGGCAATGGCTGCTGCTCCCGTTGATAGCAATTTGTTGTGGGATTAGCCCATTGTTTGCACACGGGCACTCAGCTTCGCCGAGTCTAAACTCAATTTAACAGATCCGAATTGTGCCATCAAACACAGCTGGAACTGTGAAAGGTGCAAAAAAAAAAAAACGAGGCAGCAAACTTTTCTGACCAGACCAAAAATGTTGTAATTGATTTACAAATGCAAATGTCTTTTGCCTCACGTGTGTTCCCGCCCCACCCCCTTTGGTTTTAATCCCCCTCCGCCATCTCCCGAGAATAGTTCAGAGAGAGAAACACAATTTCAGGCACGTACCAAATTTGTCGCTTATCTTTGAGGCTGGCCCCTCACCCTTTATCAGGTGAAGACTTGGGGGAGGAGGCTTTAAAATTGCTTTTGTTTTCACTCTTTGTTGTTGCTCGTGTCGTTGTTGTTGTTATGACAGATGGCTAGGGGAGAGACTTGAGTTTGTAGGGGAGAGAGCCTGGTTGCTGATGTTGTAATTGCTGTTTATGCTCTTTAAAGCAGTTAACAACTGAAGCATGCACAATTTGTATTTGTGTTCGTAACGTGCTCAGGGCTGAGGGCTAATTGAAGGCTTGAATTCTGTGCAAAATATTGTGTATCACGTTATGATTGATTACAGTTTTCTTGTGTAGACCTAATTACGGCTTACAAAATCTCAACAAAATGCACAACTTTTTTGCCTTGAAATCTAAAAGTTTGACGAACTTAATTTTGTTTTTTTTTAATATATTCGCACGGGAGCAAAAATTCATTTCATTATGTGCAAACTTCATTTTTGAAAATTAATCTTCTACATTTGCATAATTAATAATGAAAGTTTACTATGGAAAGCTCAGCTGTAGATTAGAAAATGATTTCTTTGCGCTTCTAACTTTACCCACATTACATTCGAAAATTGTTTTATAACATTTTTAACCTTTACACCTTAACATTACATGAAGTAAATAATTATTTAACTTTTTGAATCAACATTACGTTGGGAAATAAATTCTTGACATTTTTTGCCATCACAACATTACATTTGAAAATAATTTCATCCCATTTTAAACCATTCCAACATTACATAACAAAATTATTTCTTTTCATTTAAATCTTACCGAAATGTGAACAAAATATTCTTATCTTCGAAATAAAAATCTAGTCTACTTTTTTGTCGTCAATCACTTTTGCACTTTCCCAAACTCATGCTTTTACTGACCATATTTTTGTTTAGAAATTCGAATAAGTTGGCAGCACATTGTCAGTAAGTTGGCAGTTCTTATCAATAACTTGTCACAAGTTGGTTTCACGTCAAAAAAACCCGGCCAACAAACACGTGAATATTGGCTGAACTGAAGCATTATTAAATTCTAAGCCGAATATTAGCTTAGCTTAAGTGCTGGATCCATTCGGGAATTAGGCGACCAGTCGCTTGTTAGGGAAGATTCATGGGAGCATTCGTCTCACACAATTTCACAGTAGTTTCAAGTGCTAACTGTAAATTGGTTTGTCAGCAGTCGCTGATGGATATGAACCCGGGGAACCTTGGGGCGTGCCTGGGCTATAAAGTCGGCGTCGCTCATACGGGTTCTCAGCCCCAGCACGTATTCCGAATGGAAATGGAGCGGGCTGGAAAAAGCCATAACAGGGTGGAGTGGCATCGTAGCGTAGTACGGAGGAAGGTGCTTCACTCCTCCTCCCCCTCCTTCTACTCGACTAGTCTCTATATCATTCGCACGTTTTTCGTCGGTTTATCAGCTGATGCTAACAAATTTTGAGTAGGTAATTTTTCTGGTGTCTTTGTTTGATTTGTCTGGCGTGTTTTTAGCTTGGCATCGACTCGCGAATTCTTAAGAATTTTTAATGATTTCTGCTTAGTCTTTTGTGCTCATTTCTATCAAGTATACGCACACATCGCACATCGACGTATACGTATTTATAAGAGATCGCTATTGTTGTTGCGTGGAACATATGCTTTTTTATCTGTTCGCCTGCAGTTGGCGTTAACGAGCCGCTAACAAGTGAAATATATTTAAATAAAATATAGAAATACAATTCGTATGCGCAGCTATATAGATAAGTATATGAGTATAAACATATATCTCAACGGCGCTGACTGTCTATAGACACTGCACAGCAAACAAATTGCTCGAGCTCAAATATTGGAAGAGCTCATTTATGGCACACTCGTAAAATCGAATTTCAATTAAATTTACAAATTCTCACAACACATTTCGCATTGAATAATTGTTGTAAGGAATGTTTTTATACCCTATGAACATTTATAATTTGTAGAAAAGCATGACCAACTTAATATTACATTTGGTTTCAATAACTCAATAATTATATGTAGGAGAAACATTTATTTTTTGTTTCTAAATTCGAATTGTTAAATCTAAAACATTTGTTTAATTATCACGTCTAACACACTTTTCGCACTCCACAATTCATTGTTAATTTATCTAATTTCAGAACAAAAAGTTTCACAATAAATCGTTTATAAACAATGACGTTCAACGAGCGTTCTTAAAGGTCTGTCAATATTCCAGCATTTCTTTACAGCGACTAATTCGCATTTAGTTTATGCATACTATAATTAAGTTTAATGGCATTTTCATACGAATTTCATGTTTCTTAGTGTCGAATATGTCTGCAGATGTCTGGGATATAGCCATGCGAACACGGGAATTGTATATCCAATATAAAATCGGACGATTATTTCCGCCACCAATGAGAAATATATTTCAAAACGTTGTTCTATTTGTTGTTGTTGTTGTTGTTCTTTTGCTCTAGTCAAATATTTTGCAACCAATTTGTGCCAATTTTATTAAACAATTTTCTCGCCATGTTTGCAATTAACTTAATAAAACTGCACTGATAGCAACAAAAGAAAAGAGAGAAGAGTTGAAGAAGAGAAGAAAAAATGGTAAATTAAATTGTACTTACTTTTGTTTAATATGATTAAACTCGCACCTTTTTGCTGAATACTGCTTGCAATATCAGCAAAATTCTTTATTTGTATTTGTTGCTATTTATTTTGCTTTTGAATAAATATTTTTGTTGAGTTGTTGCTTAAGCGTCTTTTGCGCCGGTTTTTTCTATATTTTTGTTGTTGTTGTTGTATATTATTCTGGTGCTGCAATTGTTGTTGTTGCTGCTGTTGATTTGGTTAAAGCCGATTTAAGCCTTTAATCAGCGCCTTTTTTCGCACTCACTCGCACACACACACACACAGTTACACACAAATACACACTGGTAAAAACTCAAACACGCGTCGCATTTGCATTTGTTTTGTATTTGTTGTTACGCGCTTTTCGAACGCATGCCGAAAATATTGAACTTGAGAATATTATTATCACGCGCGCGGCCGCCGTGCACGTTGCTGCGATTGCGAATAAACTGGCAAGCAACAGCAATAGGTGGCTGCCTGGCTGGCAGAGCAGAGCAGAGCAGAGCAGCAGCGTTGCCCGAACAGAGCGTGTGAACAGAGCAGCGTCGTCTGTGATACTTGTGCGAAATATTTGCTACAAAAGATGCCGCCAATACTTGACGTTTGCGCTCAAACACAATCGCACTCAACGTGTGTGTGTGTGAGTGCTTTACCGTTCGTTCTTGTTGTTGTTCGGGCTGTTCGGGTGGGTGGACCTGCTGCTTGCTGCTGGTCATACGTCATCGTTGTGGTTCGTCGCATCGAACATGTTGCACGTTCGATGCGTGTGCTTTGCACTCAAACTTGTCGTTGAGCTAACAACTCGTGAACTCTCACTCTCATTGGTTGCGCTCGCACTCGCACTCGCTAACTGTTGCCGTTTTCGAGCATGTCTGCGCGAGAGGCGGCATGCGTTTATTTGCCTTGGTTTCAGTTTTCGTGCATGGCATGCCAAATTGCTTGAGTAGGTTGGTAGGTCACTGCCTTGTATTGCTGTGTGCGTGTGTATGCCGCTCCTTTAACCATGCTAACACACACTCACACTTAGCGGGTGGGGTTCGGTTCGTTTCGTTTCGTCTATGTCTGTGCTTAAGTTCATTAACGGCGACCGCGCAACAGTTCACGGCATGTGCTGCTGCCTTCTCTGGAACTTATAACGGCGCTTTACATACTTACACTTACACATGTTGGCCATGTGTATGTGTGTATTTGCACACATCGACCGTTAGTTAGTCGTAAGAGATACTCAAATTTTTGGGACTGATTGCTTCGCCTATTTGCCCATAGCAGGAACACCAGCAGCAATGGCGACGGCGACGACGACGACGGCGACGGCAGCTGCCGAATGAATGAAGAATGAATGGAACTGAAATTGTGCAAATGTTGTTTTTCCTCTTCGCTTCTCATCTCTTCTTTCGGTTTTGGTTTTTGCCTTTGGGTGCGGTCCGCATTCAAATCTGCGGCTATACAGTTGATAGATATTATTTGCACGTGCTTGTCTAGATTGTATTTGATGAGAAATGATATAAATAAAACCCGGCTTTAACCAACGCACAAAAAGGGTTTACTGCCCTGCCTTTATTTAGCCGCCATCTACGTGAATGCCAAAGTAAATGAAAAAAGGGTTCGACTTTGAACTTTTATTACACAATAAAATCAATGTTCGAACTAATGCAATTCGATAATTGTGCGTGTTATGCCCCGTTCCAGCTGTTCTCAAGGGCTTCAACATTGACCTACAGCTCATTTAGCAGCCCCCTAGTTAATGGCAATCAATTTCGTCCAGTTTCACGTTCGAAGGAAGTTTCGTTAAATTTAAGTTAAGTTTTTCTTGACAGACTGCTTGAAAATTGTGTAATGTATTTAAACAAATTATATTGGAATTTACATATGTTTTATTCATAGCTTGTTCTGCAACTTCAACAAAATTGAAATATTTCTTTTTACATATGTTGTTCATCAACATCTTAAAAATCAAGGAATACAAAATAAAAATTAAGTGTTTAATTCTTGTGTTCGATGAGCTTTAAGTGTTGTACTAACATACAAAATTAATAAAGAAGACTTTCCTAAAGCCAATATAAGTTTTCAGCAACGTTTTTAAACTGAAAATCACGTCTAGCATATTTAATGTAAATTTAAAATTGAAAATTTTCAATTACTTTAGCAGGTCTTAAACCCCGGATCTCCTCACTTTCAATACTTGAGTTTTAGGCCACTTCATTCCAAAGACTAAGTTTAAAGCAACGTTTTTTGTTTTGGTAAATTATAGTAAGCCTTCTTTATTCGAATTCTAATGTGTGATTTAATATAGTTAAAGTGATATTTTTTAAAAATGCAGGCTGTTTTGCAGAATCAAATTTCAGTTTTTAGCTCTTACCGTTTAGCCTGTGCGATGTCAGTCAGTATAAATATATAAATTTCATATACATGGCATTGTAGTAAAACATTTCTCTACTCTACCGTAAATATTGAAATTCAACAATTTAAAGGCTTTACAAATTCAGATGCAATTTAGAAAAATCTAATTGAGTATTTACTGCTAATTTTGTGGTAAACCAGAAGTGTAATTATAATTTTTCGAAAATGTCGATAAACAGTTATTAATATGTGCGGCAGATGCGAGTAATTATTTCTAGTTGTGGGTGAGTTAGATGGCCGTGTGTGTGTGTGTGTGTCTGGCTATTTGCTAGGTATTTTTATTGCCGTCTGTCCGAGTCTATTGGCCGTTTGGCGCTAATTAAGTGCATTTTCTAACTGCCCACACACGCACATTTCGCTGGCCAGAGTTGCCAACTCGCTTGGGGGACTCATTAAGAGCAAATCCCAAATTAATTGGGTATTAGACACAATGCATTACGGGCTAAGCGAAATGTGTATCTGTGTGTGTGCTATGTGTGTGTGTGTTGGCCTAGGCTCAGTCAGCTATAAAATAGGCGCGAATGGGCGTGGCAATAGCGCCTATAAAAGTAAGCAAATAATAAAAAGCAAGCCAAACAAAAAAATGACTGTCAGCCGCTTATTGATTCTCAGGCACTGTAAATCCCTCCCTCCAGAAATTCCCAGACCAGAGGCCATTGGGTCGTAAAAACAGTAATAATTCATACATATACATATATCATAGTATGGCATGCATAAAAGATATACTGTTTCCTATCACATGCATAGTATAACATACAATTTAAGAATTTGCAGACAACGCTTTGTTTACGGCTTTTCCTTAAATTATGCAGAAAAGTCAGCAAATTCGAGTTTGGCCAATTTTCTGTTTGTATTTCAAAACTGCAGACAACAAAACAAACAAAGAAACTAAAGCATCCACAATAGATACTCACACACACACATACATATATAAATTGGCATTTTGCTCAGAGGAGGTTTATTATGGGGTCGCTCTCTATTTGTCTAGGCACAAAGGCAGAATCCGAGCATTTTCGGACAACAAATTTAGTATGCTCTTATCAAACGCAATTTGTCATAAATATACCGTGAATATCTGTAGTATTGGCCATGCTCTTGAGCTTATATTTTATGCAAATCGCTGCGACTCCTGTTTTAATTGCGGCTCGTGTCACTGATTTCCAATTAGAGTTAGGTATTATTAAATCAATATTCAAGTAAATAAACTATATCCAAAATAAGGGTCAGGGGCTTGGCTTTTATGGGTTTTCTCGGGGCAGTAAAAGTCTATAGCTGGGAATGAAGCAGCTGAAGAGACAGTTAGTAAGCACGGGAGTGGAAGTAGGTTAACCCTTTTGGGGCTAAGCAGCTTGGGAATACAAAAAAAAATAGATTATATGAAGTAGGGTTGGTGAAAAGGAAAAATACAGAAGTAGAGCCTGTAATATAGAA
The DNA here is from genome assembly GCA_963583835.1 of Drosophila immigrans. Taxonomy (NCBI): domain Eukaryota; kingdom Metazoa; phylum Arthropoda; class Insecta; order Diptera; family Drosophilidae; genus Drosophila; species Drosophila immigrans. Next base: position 19,817,085 of record OY757141.1, read on the forward strand.
ATTATTGTATAATATTGTAGGTTGTATTATTCGATTCAACTACTATCATATTATGAATACATTTCACTACCTTTAGTCTTGGAATTTAAATCTTTAAATATAACAAATGCAGCTCCATTTAAAATATTGTTTATCGGCAATAATTAAATAATAATAAATTAAATAAATTAAAAATATGTTTCTACGAAATTATTCTGAAGTTGAGACGTCAAAAAAATATTTTGGATTTCCATACATCTGTTGTACTCGAATTTAAATATTTGAATTTAAAATAAGAATATTCATAATGTATATTATGTTTATATGCAGAACAGTTGGCTTAAATTAAAATGAAATAAATTTAAGATATGCAACTATTTAATAGGAATAAAATTATTCTTTAAATTTATACAATTATCTTGAAGATGAGTACGAAGATAAACAAAAACATTATTTTTGGCTATGATTGAAATTAAATACATTGAAAATATTTAATTTGTATTTGTCTTCAATATAGTTGACTATAATTTAAGTTGAATAAATTGAAAATAGCATACCTTCCATTCATTAATCATTAAAACTAAAATATTTTGTGTTCAGAATATTATTTATTTCTCTACAATAAAGTCGATTTGAATTATTCTACTTGAAACATTCGTTCAACTTATAAATATAATAGAGTAGAGTAATGGAATTCCAAGTGCATACATCAGCAATGAAAATTCAATTTTACTAAAGTATTTAAATCTTGCACATATATTTAATGACCACTGTGTTACAATAAAGTGGCAGCTATATTATTCCGTTTCCTGCTGAGCTAATATGCCTTCAATTGAAAGTGCCGCACATAAGTTTTATTTGAATATCCCACATGCTTATAGGCTAAACAATAAGTAAACGTCCTCAGTAGTTTATCTAAGGGGGTTAGCTCCTTGTTTTCCTTTCTTCCCGTCCCCCCCTCAATACCCGCACAATCGCCAACAATCTGTGCGCCTGCTGAGCTCTCCTATTGTTATGCGTGCTATGCGCATTTTTGTGTACAAGTAAATGTACTTACGACATGCCAGCGATTTATTTGACTTTTCCACAAAACAACTACACTTCCATAGACACAAGTGTGTGTGTGTGTGTGTGTGTGTGTGTGTGTGTAAATTAACCCAGTCACGTAGCTCGCTTAGGCGGGCCTAATCAAATAAACGCACCAAATTAAACAACAGCCGCAACAACAACAACAAAAACAAACACTAACAAGCGACAAGTAAATATATGAGTTTGACACCTCGACAACAGATTTTGTCGACAGAGATGAAGCGACAGAGAGAAAGAGAGAGGGAAAACAAGATCGAGTTAAGTACATGTATAGGAAAAATCCACTTCAGGCGGCGCTGCAAAGTATGCTATGATTTTTCGCTTCATATACCCTGTAAATCAGTAAGTGCGAAAAACGTTTTAGTAATAAAGGCAACGAATATTCGCAGGAATTCGGAGCGCAAAAGTGCAACTATCAAACTGAATGCTTGCAAATAAAAAAAATGTTTGCAGCTGGTGGCAGTTGTGTTAGTAAACATTTTGTTCAGCAGTAAAATACAACTATTAAATTGATATTCTTTATAGCTACACATAAATAGATATGATGCATTCGAGTTGGCAATAAAATCATTCAATTAAATGCGTCTGTAAATGCGAGTTAAATATGGTAAATATATATTTGAATGCTGCCTAAGAATTACAGCTGGCATTTTTGCTGTGTAAGCTTAGCTTATTTAGATATTTGCCAGATATTTTAGTTGACAATAAAATATTTCAATAAAATGAGTCAATAAATGTGTGTTGAATATATGAATTCTGATTTATATCGCAACGTTATTTTCATAAACATTATTAAATTGCATGATTAATTCATAAATCAATAAAATGAGTTTATAAATGCGAGTTAAAGTTAACATTCTTCCAGTGTTGGTCTATTATTGCTGGTCTGATTTAAAAGCTTACTTTAATTTTATGAATGTTATTAATAGTCTAGATATTTGAGTAGACAATAAAAATAATAAATAATAAAATATGCCAATAATTCTATGAAGCGAATATATTTACTAAAATTAAATATTTGTATTTTTGAATTTTAAATTGTTTGCTCAAATATTATGATTATTGATGAAGTTGCCTTATTTGCTTATTAAACTTGTGAAATAATTATTATGAATTTGTAATATTTCTTTGATAAACACATTTATAAAAATTGTGAAATAATTATAATTATTTCATTTTTATTTAAAAACTTTTAATAATAAAAGTGCCTGTTATTAAAAGCTATGCGTCACCTTCTCAAAACGTCACCTCACGTTGTTTACCTCTTGCTGAAGAAACTTTTCTCTCACCTGAGGCTTCGTAACTTCTCCTATTTCAATTTGCCGCCATATTAAGTATGCGCAGCGTTGGGCAACCTTCGTGAAAATGTTTGCCAAAGGGTATCCTGCGTAGTCCTGCAAGCTCTTAGTCTCATTAGCAGCTCATTTACCAGCTGTATTTTTTTTCGTGTCGTGTTGCTTTAATAAGTTGTTGCAGCTGACGTCATATTAATTATACGCCACAATGTGAGTGCGTGTGTGTGTTGAAAGAGGAAAAAAAGCAAACGAAGAAGGAGAAATAAGCGATTGGCTCTTGACACAAAGATTCAATCGGATCGAAAGGAGGCAACTCAAAATTGAGTGGCACTGCTTGAGTGCGTTTTTTTGTGTGTGTCTGGTGGCACTTGAGTGCGTCTGCCCAAATGAGCCATCAAACTGCCTGCCGCATGGTTGTGGCACTCACTCTGTCGCTGCCACAAGCAACGTTCGCAAGTTGTTTACATATTTGTTGTGCCCGCTTTTTTTTTTCTTTTTTCTGCTGTTTCGCTTGTGTTTACTAGACGGGCAGCACGTGCTGACAGAGCACACCATCCGTTGACCCCCAAAAGGCCCAGTCCCCCAGCTTGTTGTTGACGTTGTTATTGTTGCTGTAATTGCTGTTGTTGGTGGTGCTTTGGGTTATGCGCCTGTTCCTGAGGCATGCATATTTCATACGGCCATAAGCTGAAGATGTTGCTGCCGCAGTTGCTTTAGTTGCTGCTGTCTCAGCCGTGTCTCAGGTCGCCACTAATCGCAATTGTTGAAAGGGGGCTGCATCACAGGCAGGCACATCATTATTTTTAGCATCTTCGGTTTCCGTTTTTATCGTTGTTCGCCTCTTCCCCATTGACATTGTTGCTGCTGTTTGATTACTTATTTATTTATGTGCTTTAGCTTATTCCCTAACTGCTGCACGTTAATTTCAATTGTTGCAAAGCCCAAATACTTCAAGATTTGCAATTTTCAATTTGTGCCGCATGAGCGTCGCATGGCAGTGGCATAATCAACAAGTCTGTTTATCACTCTGCCAAGAGCCATAAGCAGACCAGCTTAGCCTTGTGCCTTTCGCTTTCTGTGGCTTTCGATTTGGCCCAAATCACAGGGCTTGGTTTCACTTTCGCTTCTGTTGTTGCCACTTGCAACATATTTTTAAATAGACGGATATCTATATCTATATCTATATCTATATCTATATCTATATCTATATCTATATCTATATCTATATCTATATCTATATCTATATCTATATCTATATCTATATCTATATCTATATCTATATCTATATCTATATCTATATCTATATCTATATCTATATCTATATCTATATCTATATCTATATCTATATCTATATCTATATCTATATCTATATCTATATCTATATCTATATCTATATCTATATCTATATCTATATCTATATCTATATCTATATCTATATCTATATCTATATCTATATCTATATCTATATCTATATCTATATCTATATCTATATCTATATCTATATCTATATCTATATCTATATCTATATCTATATCTATATCTATATCTATATCTATATCTATATCTATATCTATATCTATATCTATATCTATCTATCAATTGTTTATTTATTGCTTATTTATTGCTTATTATTGTATCTATACAATCTCCATCTATCGTAATTGAATTTTACTTGTTTCGCATAATTATTTCGACTTTAAAATCGATATAGAAAGGGCTGAGAGTGACCCACAATGATAATATGCAACTGTCTTAATTGAAACTGACATCGCAGACAGACCATTTTCTGCTTTGTTAACTTCAAGACAAAGTGACGAAATGGGCCCAACTCAACGACGAATATAATGAGATTGAGATTGAGATTGCGAGACAAAGAGTGAGACTTCAAGTTGACTTAAAGTTGTGCTTAAATTTAAGATTTATTTCGGTTATTTGTTTATTTATTGCACAGAAAATGTTACGCTTACTGTCTAAACAGTGACAAATCACACCCAGATTTTGTGAGTTTCGTCATACGATTTGATCATTATTTTGGTTTATATCTTGCTTAAGATGTGTAAATGTTGATGTGTGTGCGTTTGTGTGTGTGTGTGTGTCACGCCCACAATTTGGCCACGCCCAAAGGTCCAGCATTAGACAAAAGGATGCCGCGTGCGTCGCTTGGCCTTGATGGGATACTCGTAACCCTCGAAGTCATCATCCAGCTCGTCCTGCTCGTGATAATGATGGCTGTGGCTGCTGCGATGGTGCTTCTTTGGCTCCTTGTGCTCCTTGTGCTCCTTGACCGGCACCGGGATGGGTAACGGCACTTTCTTTATGACCGTCTTGGTGTGCACATGCGTGTGATGCTTCACGGGCACGTGGATGCGAATCCTGTCAAAATACGGATGTGAATGCGGATGTGAATGTGGACGTCAATGTGGATTGTCAATGCGAATAGTCATTCGTGAGTGTGTGATTCGATATGTGAGTGGCTGCCACAAGAGTGTGTATCTGTGTGTGTGTGTGTGTTTTGTAGGTGGACATGTCGTTAAAGGCGTGGCCGTTACACTTACTTAAGCTTGTCGTTTGATGGATGGCCGCTTGTCAGGACAAACATCATGCAAGTGATAAACAGCAAACTTAATGCCTGCAAATATAAAAAGGAAACAAGTCAGAAAACTGCTCGAAATTCTGATACGCTGTAATCCGCTTAAGTCTATTAAAATGTAATCAAATAGAAGGTGAATAATAGAAATTTGTGTATATTAGTGAAATAAATGCATTAAGATATTGGCAACTTTTGGTTATAGAAGACAACCATGAAACATTTTTCTATTATTGAGAAAAGTCAGAGAGTTATGTAGATGAAACATAATTATCAAAAATGATTATGTTAAACAATGTAATTCAAAAAAGGCAGACGTAAATAAAGTTAAATGGAAAGTATATTTTATATTTTTCTTTTTTTTAAATACTTTTATTCTGCAGTGAAGTAAGAGGTAAAGAAAGTAATTTTATTTATTTAAATTTAGAATAAATTCAATTGAATTTCTCTTATCATAATAGGCAACAATTGAAGTGAAATATAAATTAAAGTTATGTGGATCAGAATATATATTCAACATATATACTAATAAATTATCGAAAGTCGCAGTGGGAACTCAAGAACTAAAATCGCACAAACTGCAACCTTCTTCAACCTAAACACTCCAGGGTCCTTTTTCTTTTTATTTAGCTATTTGTGTAAGGCAAAACACAAAAATATTTAACAGCGCGAAGAACATACGAGCATTATGGGAGATTCCTGAATCTTTAAGTCTTGTTCTCGCTGTCAATGCGGCGTATGCGCGATAAAAAGTTTAACGTCTATAAACAGCACAATATAATTAGCATAATGCCTATTAAGCTGCTATTTTGTTGTTTATACCGTATTATTAGGACAGAAAATCAGATTTTGATTACAGCACTTTGTTGTGGGCGTGGCAAGCAGTCGCCCTCCATCTTTAAACTCCCTGAAAGGTTAAAGATTTCGCTGCTCTATCGATTTTCCTTTGGAGACTTTTCAGATGTTTGGACAATATTCCGCCCGAGGCGTATTCAATTAACAGTTTTGCTATGAAATTGAAAATTTGAAAACAGCAAATTGCTCTGCTCATCACTTTCCAACTCATTAAATAACACATTGAACTGTTCTCGGCCATGTGGCCTAAAAGTTTGTTATATCAATAGGGCCAGAATAATAGCGAACGGCAGCCAAAGCAGCAGCTGCCTTAAGTAATTTGTTTAATAGATGAACCAAGTGCGAGTATTATGATTACTTTAGCTTGAGCATTTCACTCAAGACTCTTTCGCTGCAAAATAAATAGATATTCTAATTACAATTGAGATTGAAAATAATTAAGTTATGCGAGCTCTTTAATAAATTTATTAAGCGCTGAAAGTCTGGTCGTCTGTGTTTATTTTTGTTAACTTTAATATTATTTTTGGGAAGATTGTTTTATGGTTCATTTTGGAAGATGATAATATAAATTACTAAATAACATTGGTGCTCTTTAAAAAAAAATTAAAGATGCTGTAGATAAATTAAGTTAACATGTAAATATAAGAATTTCTGAGAGAATTTATGGGGAATTAAATTAACGAACATTTCTGTGAGGATTTATAGAGATTGCTTGATAGATATTTAAAATTCATATTTTCTGATTTGTCATATGTTGCCGGAAAAATTTAAAAATAATGGCAAACAACTTTGAGAAGCAAAAACTTATGTTTCATTACAATTTTGACGATTTAAAATGGCATTTTAAACTCAAATAATTTAATTCATGAAGATACAAATATTTACAATATTGAGTTCTCAAATTGAAACGCTCTGGAGTGTAAAATACAATTAAATATAGTAAAGTGTTGTAAGCCACAAGAGAACACTTGACCAATATTTGAAACATGGTCTAATTAGGAACTAGTTAACGAAATCACTTAAGAGGTCTCTACAGGGAGTTGACGCTTGATTGAATGCGTATGCAAATTGCAGGCACTGTAATAAATAACTTGTAAATCATCGTATTGATTACACGCGCGATTAAAGTCAATGAATTTGCTTTGCGACACACAACAACAACATTTGCAATATTTCAATTTGTTTTGCATTTTTTTGTTTGTTTGTTTCTGTGGTTGTGCGAGTGTGTGTGTGTGTGTTTGAGAGTGTTATTGTGTGTACTTTCTAAGCTGGTTTGTGGCTGCTTTTAAGCTCTTTTTTCATCTCATTTCAGAGCTGTGCGCTTAATAATGTTTTTCCCATAATTTATGGGTCCAAACGCGTTCGACGAACTCGACTCGACTCGATTGTTGTTGTTGGTTTAGTTGTTGTTGTGGTAGTTGTTGTCGTTGTCGATTTAAATTAAAATAATGCCAAAGGGAGAAAATGTTGTTTTAATTGCCAGAGGCCTTCGTAGAAAAAAGGATAATTGTGCATTAACTTTTTTTTTGTTTTTTTGCCCACAATTTGTTTACATTTGTTGTTCGTTTATTTTTATTGACAGTTTTTATTGCTGTTTTTTTTTGTGCACACTTCATCGGTGTTCTGGGATGTTGTAATTAACACTTACTCCTTGGGGTAATTGCATTTTGAACACGTTGCCGATCTTAACACGTTGTCGCCAAACTGTTTGTTTTTATTTTCGTTTTTTATAATTTTTTCAAAATTGTCTTTCTGCGTTTCGTTTAGTATTTGTTTTGGTTGGAGTTTTTCTTGGTTTTTTTGTTTTCCTTTTGGCAGCTCCAGCTGCGGCGAACGTAGAAATGGAATTGCATTGGGACCTCGCTGTGTTCGCCGTTTAAATATCAACACAAAATCGAAGAAAAAAACCATGGATAGCGTTGTTGGTACAGTGAAACGTGCCACGGCTCGAAATGAAAACTTTGGCAACAAGTGAGAGTGCAACGGAGCGAGAGACAGCTGCTGTCACCGTGAGAGCAAGCGAGAGCGACACACAGAGGGATAGAGAGAGAGAGAGGGCAGTAGCAATAATGACATGTAGTTGCCGCATTGGAAGTAAGTAAAACAAAAACATAATCAACACACACCGGCTGCAAAACTTGACCAGCTTTTTGCCTCGACCAGCTGAGAGGGGCAACACTCCGAGAGGGGGGCGGGGATTGGCTTTGTATTTGCAGAGCGCGACAACGAGTGCTGCAAAGCGTGGCAGTAAAAAATGTTGGGGCAGCCAACTGTCTAGGCGACACACAAAGACGCTGCAAACACTTGCTCTGAAATTTAGCTGAGATTTTCATAAAGTTGGAATTTTCAGAAGTCGGCCGGGTTTTTCAAATTTGAATTTGAATAATATACGTTAGTATTAACGACTTAATTCCTTCCCAAAACCAACGTCGATCTGCTGAAGTACCAGGCGCACATAATCGAGTAGCAAGTAGATTATCTAAAAATTTAAATTTTCAGAAGTTGGGCGGGTTTTTCAAATTTGAATTTGAATAAAATACGTTAATAATAACGACGAAATTCTTTCCCAAAACCCACTTGGAGCTGCTGAAGTACCAGGCGAACATAATCGAGTAGCAAGTAGATTATCCAAAAATTTAAATTTTCAGTAGTTGGGCGGGTTTTTCAAATTTGAATTTGAATAATATACGTTAATATTAACGACATAATTCCTTCCCAAAACCAACGTCGATCTACTGAAGTACCAGGCGCACATAATCGAGTAGCAAGTAGATTATCTAAAAATTTAAATTTTCAGAAGTTGGGCGGGTTTTTCAAATTTGAATTTGAATAAAATACGTTAATAATAACGACGAAATTCTTTCCCAAAACCCACTTGGAGCTGCTGAAGTACCAGGCGAACATAATCGAGTAGCAAGTAGATTATCTAAAAATTTAAATTTTCAGAAGTTGGGCGGGTTTTTCAAATTTGAATTTGAATAATAAACGTTAATATTAACGACTTAATTCCTTCCCAAAACCAACGTCGATCTGCTGAAGTACCAGGCGAACATAATCGAGTAGCAAGTAGATTATCCAAAAATTTAAATTTTCAAAAGTTGGGCGCGTTTTTCAAATTTGAATTTGAATAAAATACGTTAATAATAACGACGAAATTCCTTTCGAAAACCAACGTCGATCTGCTGAAGTACCAGGCGAACATAATCAAGTAGCAAGTAGATTATCCAAAAATTTAAATTTTCAGAAGTTGGGCGCGTTTTTCAAATTTGAATTTGAATAAAATACGTTAATAATAACGACGAAATTCATTCCCAAAACAAACTTGGAGCTGCTGAAGTACCAGGCGAACATAATCGAGTAGCAAGTAGATTATCCAAAAATTTAAATTTTCAGAAGTTGGGCGCGTTTTTCAAATTTGAATTTGAATAAAATACGTTAATAATAACGACGAAATTCATTCCCAAAACAAACTTGGAGATGCTGAAGTACCAGGCGAACATAATCGAGTAGCAAGTAGATTATCCAAAAATTTAAATTTTCAGAAGTTGGGCGGGTTTTTCAAATTTGAATTTGAATAAAATACGTTAATAATAACGACGAAATTCCTTCCCAAAACCCACTTGGAGCTGCTGAAGTACCAGGCGAACATAATCGAGTAGCAAGTAGATTATCCAAAAATTTAAATTTTCAGAAGTTGGGCGGGTTTTTCAAATTTGAATTTGAATAAAATACGTTAATAATAACGACGAAATTCCTTCCCAAAACCCACTTGGAGCTGCTGAAGTACCAGGCGAACATAATCGAGTAGCAAGTAGATTATCCAAAAATTTAAATTTTCAGAAGTTGGGCGGGTTTTTCAAATTTGAATTTGAATAAAATACGTTAATAATAACGACGAAATTCCTTCAGAAAACCAACGTCGATCTGCTGAAGTACCAGGCGAACATAATCGAGTAGCAAGTAGATTATCCAAAAATTTAAATTTTCAGAAGTTGGGCGCGTTTTTCAAATTTGAATTTGAATAAAATACGTTAATATTAACGACATAATTCTTTCCCAAAACCTACTTCGATCTGCTGAAGTACCAGGCGAACATAATCGAGTAGCAAGAAGATAACCCAAAAATTTAAATTTTCAGTAGTTGGGCGGGTTTTTCAAATTTGAATTTGAATAAAATACGTTAATATTAACGACTAAATTCCTTCAGAAAACCAACATCGATCTGCTGAAGTACCAGGCGAACATAATCGAGTAGCAAGTAGATTATCCAAAAATTTAAATTTTCAGAAGTTGGGCGTGTTTTTCAAATTTGAATTTGAATAATATACGTTAATATTAACGACATAATTCCTTCAGAAAACCAACGTCGATCTGCTGAAGTACCAGGCGAACATAATCGAGTAGCAAGTAGATTATCCAAAAATTTAAATTTTCAGAAGTTGGGCGGGTTTTTCAGATTTGAATTTGAATAATATACGTTAATATTAACGACAGAATTCTTTCCCAAAACCTACGTCGATCTGCTGAAGTACCAGGCGAACAAAATCAAGTAGCAAGTAGATTAGCCAAAAATTTAAATTTTCAGAAGTTGGGCGGGTTTTTCAAATTTGAATTTGAATAAAATACGTTAATAATAACGACGAAATTCTTTCCCAAAACCCACTTGGAGCTGCTGAAGTACCAGGCGAACATAATCGAGTAGCAAGTAGATTATCCAAAAATTTAAATTTTCAGAAGTTGGGCGGGTTTTTCAAATTTGAATTTGAATAAAATACGTTAATATTAACGACAAAATTCCTTTAGAAAACCAACATCGATCTGCTGAAGTACCAGGCGAACATAATCGAGTAGCAAGTAGATTATCCAAAAATTTAAATTTTTAGAAGTTGGGCGCGTTTTTCAAATTTGAATTTGAATAATATATGTTCATATTAACGACATAATTCCTTCAGAAAACCAACGTCGATCTGCTGAAGTACCAGGCGAACATAATCGAGTAGCAAGTAGATTATCCAAAAATTTAAATTTTCAGAAGTTGGGCATGTTTTTCAAATTTGAATTTGAATAAAATACGTTAATATTAACGACTAAATTCCTTCAGAAAACCAACATCGATCTGCTGAAGTACCAGGCGAACATAATCGAGTAGCAAGTAGATTATCCAAAAATTTAAATTTTCAGAAGTTGGGCGCGTTTTTCAAATTTGAATTTGAATAATATACGTTAATATTAACGACATAATTCCTTCAGAAAACCAACGTCGATCTGCTGAAGTACCAGGCGAACATAATCGAGTAGCAAGTAGATTATCCAAAAATTTAAATTTTCAGAAGTTGGGGGGGTTTTTCAGATTTGAATTTGAATAATATACGTTAATATTAACGACAGAATTCTTTCCCAAAACCTACGTCGATCTGCTGAAGTACCAGGCGAACATAATCGAGTAGCAAGTAGATTATCCAAAAATTTAAATTTTCAGAAGTTTGGCGGGTTTTTCAAATTTGAATTTGAATAAAATACGTTAATAATAACGACGAAATTCCTTCCCAAAACCCACTTGAAGCTGCTGAAGTACCTGGCGAACATAATCGAGTAGCAAGTAGATTATCCAAAAATTTAAATTTTCAGAAGTTGGGCGGGTTTTTCAGATTTGAATTTGAATAATATACGTTAATATTAACGACATAATTCTTTCGCAAAACCTACGTCGATCTGCTGAAGTACCAGGCGAACCTAATTGAGTAGCAAGTTGCAAATTTGAATTTGAATAAAATACGTTAATATTAACGACGAAATTCCTTCCCAAAACCCACTTGGAGCTGCTAAAGTACCAGGCGAACATAATCGAGTAGCAAGTAGATTATCCAAAAATTTAAATTTTCAGAAGTTGGGCGGGTTTTTCAAATTTGAATTTGAATAAAATACGTTAATAATAACGACGAAATTCCTTCCCAAAACCCACTTGGAACTGCTGAAGTACCTGGCGAACATAATCGAGTAGCAAATAGATTATCCAAAAATTTAAATTTTCAGAAGTTGGGCGGGTTTTTCAAATTTGAATTTGAATAAAATACGTTAATAATAAAGACGAAATTCCTTCCCAAAACCCACTTGGAGCTGCTGAAGTACCAGGCGAACATAATCGAGTAGCAAGTAGATTATCCAAAAATTTAAATTTTCAGAAGTTGGGCGGGTTTTTCAAATTTGAATTTGAATAAAATACGTTAATAATAACGACGAAATTCCTTCCCAAAACCCACTTGGAGCTGCTGAAGTACCAGGCGAACATAATCGAGTAGCAAATAGATTATCCAAAAATTTAAATTTTCAGAAGTTGGGCGGGTTTTTCAAATTTGAATTTGAATAAAATACGTTAATAATAACGACGAAATTCCTTCCCAAAACCCACTTGGAGCTGCTGAAGTACCAGGCGAACATAATCGAGTTGCAAGTAGATTATCCAAAAATTTAAATTTTCAGAAGTTGGGCGGGTTTTTCAAATTTGAATTTGAATAAAATACGTTAATAATAACGACGAAATTCCTTCCCAAAACCCACTTGGAGCTGCTGAAGTACCAGGCGAACATAATCGAGTAGCAAGTAGATTATCCAAAAATTTAAATTTTCAGAAGTTGGGCGGGTTTTTCAAATTTGAATTTGAATAAAATACGTTAATAATAACGACGAAATTCCTTCAGAAAACCAACGTCGATCTGCTGAAGTACCAGGCGAACATAATCGAGTAGCAAATAGATTATCCAAAAATTTAAATTTTCAGAAGTTGGGCGGGTTTTTCAAATTTGAATTTGAATAAAATACGTTAATAATAACGACGAAATTCCTTCCCAAAACCCACTTGGAGCTGCTGAAGTACCAGGCGAACATAATCGAGTAGCAAGTAGATTATCCAAAAATTTAAATTTTCAGAAGTTGGGCGGGTTTTTCAAATTTGAATTTGAATAAAATACGTTTATAATAACGACGAAATTCCTTTCCAAAACCAACGTCGTTCTGCTGAAGTACCAGGCGAACATAATCGAGTGGCAAGTAGATTATCCAAAAATTTAAATTTTCAGAAGTTGGGCGGGTTTTTCAAATTTGAATTTGAATAAAATACGTTAATAATAACGACGAAATTCCTTCCCAAAACCCACTTGGAGCTGCTGAAGTACCAGGCGAACATAATCGAGTAGCAAGTAGATTATCCAAAAATTTAAATTTTCAGTAGTTGGGCGGGTTTTTCAAATTTGAATTTGAATAATATACGTTAATATTAACGACATAATTCCTTCCCAAAACCAACGTCGATCTACTGAAGTACCAGGCGAACATAATCGAGTAGCAAGTGGATAATCCAAAAATTTGAATTTTCAGAAATTGGGTGGGTTTTTCAAATTTGAATTTGAATAAAATACGTTAATATTAACGACTAAATTCCTTCAGAAAACCAACGTCGATCTGCTGAAGTACCAGGCCAACATAATCGAGTAGCAAGTAGATTATCCAAAAATTTAAATTTTCAGAAGTTCGGCGGGTTTTTCAAATTAGAATTTGAATAATATACGTTAATATTAACGACTAAATTCCTTCCCAAAACCAACGTCGATCTGCTGAAGTACCAGGCGAACATAATCGAGTAGCAAGTAGATTATCCAAAAATTTAAATTTTCAGAAGTTGGGCGGGTTTTTCAAATTTGAATTTGAATAATATACGTTAGTATTAACGACTTAATTCCTTCCCAAAACCAACGTCGATCTGCTGAAGTACCAGGCGAACATAGTCGAGTAGCAAGTAGATTATCCAAAAATTTAAATTTTCAGAAGTTGGGCGGGTTTTTCAAATTTGAATTTGAATAATATACGTTAATATTAACGACTAAATTCCTTCAGAAAACCAACATCGATCTGCTGAAGTACCAGGCGAACATAATCGAGTAGCAAGTGGATAATCCAAAAATTTGAATTTTCAGAAATTGGGTGGGTTTTTCAAATTTGAATTTGAATAAAATACGTTAATATTAACGACTAAATTCCTTCAGAAAACCAACGTCGATCTGCTGAAGTACCAGGCGAACATAATCGAGTAGCAAGTAGATTATCCAAAAATTTTAATTTTCAGAAGTTGGGCGGGTTTTTCAAATTTGAATTTGAATAAAATACGTTAATAATAACGACGAAATTCCTTTCCAAAACCAACGTCGTTCTGCTGAAGTACCAGGCGAACATAATCGAGTGACAAGTAGATTATCCAAAAAATTAAATTCTCAGAAGTTGGGCGGGTTTTTCAAATTTGAATTTGAATAAAATACGTTAATATTAACGACTAAATTCCTTCAGAAAACCAACGTCGATCTGCTGAAGTACCAGGCGAACATAATCGAGTAGCAAGTAGATTATCCAAAAATTTAAATTTTCAGAAGTTGAGCGGGTTTTTCAAATTTGAATTTGAATAATATACGTTAATATTAACGACTAAATTCCTTCAGAAAACCAACATCGATCTGCTGAAGTACAAGTAGATTATCCAAATATTTAAATTTTCAGAAGTTGGGCGGGTTTTTCAGATTTGAATTTGAATAATATACGTTAATATTAACGACATAATTCCTTCCCAAAACCCACTTGGAGCTGCTGAAGTACCAGGCGAACATAATCGAGTAGCAAGTAGATTATCCAAAAATTTTAATTTTCAGAAGTTGAGCGGGTTTTTCAAATTTGAATTTGAATAATATACGTTAATATTAACGACATAATTCCTTCCCAAAACTGACTTGGATCTGCTGAAGTACCAGGCGAACATAATCGAGTAGTAAGTAGATTATCCAAAAATTTAAATTTTAAGAAGTTCGGCGGGTTTTTCAAATTTGAATTTGAATAATATACGTTAATATTAACGACATAGTTCCTTCCCAAAACCAACGTCGATCTGCTGAAGTACCAGGCGAACATAATCGAGTAGCAAGTAGATTATCCAAAAATTTAAATTTTCAGAAGTTGGGCGGGTTTTTCAAATTTGAATTTGAATAAATTACGTTAATAATTACGACGAAATTCCTTCCCAAAACCCACTTGGAGCTGCTGAAGTACCAGGCGAACATAATCGAGTAGCAAGTAGATTATCCAAAAATTTAAATTTTCAGTAGTTGGGCGGTTTTTTCAAATTTGAATTTGAATACTATACGTTAATATTAACGACATAATTCCTTCCCAAAACCAACGTCGATCTGCTGAAGTACCAGGCGAACATAATCGAGTAGCAAGTGGATAATCCAAAAATTTGAATTTTCAGAAATTGGGTGGGTTTTTCAAATTTGAATTTGAATAAAATACGTTAATATTAACGACTAAATTCCTTCAGAAAACCAACGTCGATCTGCTGAAGTACCAGGCGAACATAATCGAGTAGCAAGTAGATTATCCAAAAATTTAAATTTTCAGAAGTTCGGCGGGTTTTTCAAATTTGAATTTGAATAATATACGTTAATATTAACGACTAAATTCCTTCCCAAAACCAACGTCGATCTGCTGAAGTACCAGGCGAACATAATCGAGTAGCAAGTAGATTATCCAAAAATTTAAATTTTTAGAAGTTGGGCGGGTTTTTCAAATTTGAATTTGAATAAAATACGTTAATATTAACGACATAATTCCTTCCCAAAACCAACGTCGATCTGCTGAAGTACCAGGCGAACATAATCGAGTAGCAAGTAGATTATCCAAAAATTTTAATTTTCAAAAGTTGGGCGCGTTTTTCAAATTTGAATTTGAATAAAATACGTTAATATTAACGACTAAATTCCTTCAGAAAACCAACGTCGATCTGCTGAAGTACCAGGCGAACATAATCGAGTAGCAAGTAGATTATCCAAAAATTTAAATTTTCAGAAGTTGAGCGGGTTTTTCAAATTTGAATTTGAATAATATACGTTAATATTAACGACATAATTCCTTCCCAAAACCAACGTCGATCTGCTGAAGTACCAGGCGAACATAATCGAGTAGCAAGTAGATTATCCAAAAATTTTAATTTTCAAAAGTTGGGCGCGTTTTTCAAATTTGAATTTGAATAAAATACGTTAATATTAACGACTAAATTCCTTCAGAAAACCAACGTCGATCTGCTGAAGTACCAGGCGAACATAATCGAGTAGCAAGTAGATTATCCAAAAATTTAAATTTTCAGAAGTTGGGCGCGTTTTTCAAATTTGAATTTGAATAAAATACGTTAATATTAACGACTAAATTCCTTCAGAAAACCAACGTCGATCTGCTGAAGTACCAGGCGAACATAATCGAGTAGCAAGTAGATTATCCAAAAATTTTAATTTTCAAAAGTTGGGCGCGTTTTTCAAATTTGAATTTGAATAATATACGTTAGTATTAACGACATAATTCCTTCCCAAAACCAACGTCGATCTGCTGAAGTACCAGGCGAACATAATCGAGTAGCAAGTAGATTATCCAAAAATTTAAATTTTCAGAAGTTGGGCGGGTTTTTGAAATTTGAATTTGAATAATATACGTTAATATTAACGACTAAATTCCTTCAGAAAACCAACATCGATCTGCTGAAGTACCAGGCCAACATAATCGAGTAGCAAGTAGATTATCCAAAAATTAAAATTTTCAGAAGTTGAGCGGGTTTTTCAAATTTGAATTTGAATAATATACGTTAATATTAACGACATAATTCCTTCCCAAAACTGACTTGGATCTGCTGAAGTACCAGGCGAACATAATCGAGTAGTAAGTAGATTATCCAAAAATTTAAATTTTCAGAAGTTGGGCGGGTTTTTCAAATTTGAATTTGAATAATATACGTTAATATTAACGACTAAATTCCTTCAGAAAACCAACATCGATCTGCTGAAGTACCAGGCGAACATAATCGAGTAGCAAGTAGATTATCCAAAAATTTAAATTTTCAGAAGTTCGGCGGGTTTTTCAAATTTGAATTTGAATAATATACGTTAATATTAACGACTAAATTCCTTCCCAAAACCAACGTCGATCTGCTGAAGTACCAGGCGAACATAATCGAGTAGCAAGTAGATTATCCAAAAATTTAAATTTTTAGAAGTTGGGCGGGTTTTTCAAATTTGAATTTGAATAATATACGTTAGTATTAACGACATAATTCCTTCCCAAAACCAACGTCGATCTGCTGAAGTACCAGGCGAACATAATCGAGTAGCAAGTAGATTATCCAAAAATTTAAATTTTTAGAAGTTGGGCGGGTTTTTCAAATTTGAATTTGAATAATATACGTTAGTATTAACGACATAATTCCTTCCCAAAACCAACGTCGATCTGCTGAAGTACCAGGCGAACATAATCGAGTAGCAAGTAGATTATCCAAAAATTTAAATTTTCAGTAGTTGGGCGGTTTTTTCAAATTTGAATTTGAATACTATACGTTAATATTAACGACATAATTCCTTCCCAAAACCAACGTCGATCTGCTGAAGTACCAGGCGAACATAATCGAGTAGCAAGTGGATAATCCAAAAATTTGAATTTTCAGAAATTGGGTGGGTTTTTCAAATTTGAATTTGAATAAAATACGTTAATATTAACGACTAAATTCCTTCAGAAAACCAACATCGATCTGCTGAAGTACCAGGCGAACATAATCGAGTAGCAAGTAGATTATCCAAAAATTTAAATTTTCAGAAGTTCGGCGGGTTTTTCAAATTTGAATTTGAATAATATACGTTAATATTAACGACTAAATTCCTTCCCAAAACCAACGTCGATCTGCTGAAGTACCAGGCGAACATAATCGAGTAGCAAGTAGATTATCCAAAAATTTAAATTTTTAGAAGTTGGGCGGGTTTTTCAAATTTGAATTTGAATAATATACGTTAGTATTAACGACATAATTCCTTCCCAAAACCAACGTCGATCTGCTGAAGTACCAGGCGAACATAATCGAGTAGCAAGTAGATTATCCAAAAATTTTAATTTTCAAAAGTTGGGCGCGTTTTTCAAATTTGAATTTGAATAAAATACGTTAATATTAACGACTA
This sequence comes from Drosophila immigrans, assembly GCA_963583835.1. NCBI lineage: Eukaryota > Metazoa > Arthropoda > Insecta > Diptera > Drosophilidae > Drosophila > Drosophila immigrans. The sequence continues at coordinate 19,834,919 of OY757141.1, forward strand.
AATTCCTTCAGAAAACCAACGTCGATCTGCTGAAGTACCAGGCGAACATAATCGAGTAGCAAGTAGATTATCCAAAAATTTAAATTTTCAGAAGTTGGGCGGGTTTTTCAAATTTGAATTTGAATAAAATACGTTAATATTAACGACTAAATTCCTTCAGAAAACCAACATCGATCTGCTGAAGTACAAGTAGATTATCCAAAAATTTAAATTTTCAGAAGTTGGGCGGGTTTTTCAAATTTGAATTTGAATAATATACGTTAATATTAACGACTAAATTCCTTCCCAAAACCAACGTCGATCTGCTGAAGTACCAGGCGAACATAATCGAGTAGCAAGTAGATTATCCAAAAATTTAAATTTTTAGAAGTTGGGCGGGTTTTTCAAATTTGAATTTGAATAATATACGTTAGTATTAACGACATAATTCCTTCCCAAAACCAACGTCGATCTGCTGAAGTACCAGGCGAACATAATCGAGTAGCAAGTAGATTATCCAAAAATTTAAATTTTCAAAAGTTGGGCGCGTTTTTCAAATTTGAATTTGAATAATATACGTTAATATTAACGACTAAATTCCTTCAGAAAACCAACATCGATCTGCTGAAGTACCAGGCCAACATAATCGAGTAGCAAGTAGATTATCCAAAAATTAAAATTTTCAGAAGTTGAGCGGGTTTTTCAAATTTGAATTTGAATAATATACGTTAATATTAACGACATAATTCCTTCCCAAAACTGACTTGGATCTGCTGAAGTACCAGGCGAACATAATCGAGTAGTAAGTAGATTATCCAAAAATTTAAATTTTCAGAAGTTGGGCGGGTTTTTCAAATTTGAATTTGAATAATATACGTTAATATTAACGACTAAATTCCTTCAGAAAACCAACATCGATCTGCTGAAGTACCAGGCGAACATAATCGAGTAGCAAGTAGATTATCCAAAAATTTAAATTTTCAGAAGTTCGGCGGGTTTTTCAAATTTGAATTTGAATAATATACGTTAATATTAACGACTAAATTCCTTCCCAAAACCAACGTCGATCTGCTGAAGTACCAGGCGAACATAATCGAGTAGCAAGTAGATTATCCAAAAATTTAAATTTTTAGAAGTTGGGCGGGTTTTTCAAATTTGAATTTGAATAATATACGTTAGTATTAACGACATAATTCCTTCCCAAAACCAACGTCGATCTGCTGAAGTACCAGGCGAACATAATCGAGTAGCAAGTAGATTATCCAAAAATTTAAATTTTTAGAAGTTGGGCGGGTTTTTCAAATTTGAATTTGAATAATATACGTTAGTATTAACGACATAATTCCTTCCCAAAACCAACGTCGATCTGCTGAAGTACCAGGCGAACATAATCGAGTAGCAAGTAGATTATCCAAAAATTTAAATTTTTAGAAGTTGGGCGGGTTTTTCAAATTTGAATTTGAATAAAATACGTTAATATTAACGACTAAATTCCTTCAGAAAACCAACGTCGATCTGCTGAAGTACCAGGCGAACATAATCGAGTAGCAAGTAGATTATCCAAAAATTTTAATTTTCAAAAGTTGGGCGCGTTTTTCAAATTTGAATTTGAATAATATACGTTAGTATTAACGACATAATTCCTTCCCAAAACCAACGTCGATCTGCTGAAGTACCAGGCGAACATAATCGAGTAGCAAGTAGATTATCCAAAAATTTAAATTTTCAGAAGTTGGGCGGGTTTTTGAAATTTGAATTTGAATAATATACGTTAATATTAACGACTAAATTCCTTCAGAAAACCAACATCGATCTGCTGAAGTACCAGGCCAACATAATCGAGTAGCAAGTAGATTATCCAAAAATTTAAATTTTCAGAAGTTGAGCGGGTTTTTCAAATTTGAATTTGAATAATATACGTTAATATTAACGACATAATTCCTTCCCAAAACTGACTTGGATCTGCTGAAGTACCAGGCGAACATAATCGAGTAGTAAGTAGATTATCCAAAAATTTAAATTTTCAGAAGTTGGGCGGGTTTTTCAAATTTGAATTTGAATAATATACGTTAATATTAACGACTAAATTCCTTCAGAAAACCAACATCGATCTGCTGAAGTACCAGGCGAACATAATCGAGTAGCAAGTAGATTATCCAAAAATTTTAATTTTCAAAAGTTGGGCGCGTTTTTCAAATTTGAATTTGAATAAAATACGTTAATATTAACGACTAAATTCCTTCAGAAAACCAACGTCGATCTGCTGAAGTACCAGGCGAACATAATCGAGTAGCAAGTAGATTATCCAAAAATTTAAATTTTCAGAAGTTGGGCGGGTTTTTCAAATTTGAATTTGAATAAAATACGTTAATATTAACGACTAAATTCCTTCAGAAAACCAACATCGATCTGCTGAAGTACAAGTAGATTATCCAAATATTTAAATTTTCAGAAGTTGGGCGGGTTTTTCAGATTTGAATTTGAATAATATACGTTAATATTAACGACATAATTCCTTCCCAAAACCCACTTGGAGCTGCTGAAGTACCAGGCGAACATAATCGAGTAGCAAGTAGATTATCCAAAAATTTTAATTTTCAAAAGTTGGGCGGGTTTTTCAAATTTGAATTTGAATAAAATACGTTAATATTAACGACATAATTCCTTCCCAAAACCCACTTGGAGCTGCTGAAGTACCAGGCGAACATAATCGAGTAGCAAGTAGATTATCCAAAAATTTAAATTTTCAGAAGTTGAGCGGGTTTTTCAAATTTGAATTTGAATAATATACGTTAATATTAACGACATAATTCCTTCCCAAAACTGACTTGGATCTGCTGAAGTACCAGGCGAACATAATCGAGTAGTAAGTAGATTATCCAAAAATTTAAATTTTAAGAAGTTCGGCGGGTTTTTCAAATTTGAATTTGAATAATATGCGTTAATATTAACGACATAGTTCCTTCCCAAAACCAACGTCGATCTGCTGAAGTACCAGGCGAACATAATCGAGTAGCAAGTAGATTATCCAAAAATTTAAATTTTCAGAAGTTGGGCGGGTTTTTCAAATTTAAATTTGAATAATATACGTTAATATTAACGACTAAATTCCTTCAGAAAACCAACATCGATCTGCTGAAGTACCAGGCGAACATAATCGAGTAGCAAGTAGATTATCCAAAAATTTAAATTTTCAGAAGTTGGGCGGGTTTTTCAAATTTGAATTTGAATAAAATACGTTAATATTAACGACTAAATTCCTTCAGAAAACCAACGTCGATCTGCTGAAGTACCAGGCGAACATAATCGAGTAGCAAGTAGATTATCCAAAAATTAAAATTTTCAGAAGTTGGGCGGGTTTTTCAAATTTGAATTTGAATAATATACGTTAATATTAACGACTAAATTCCTTCAGAAAACCAACATCGATCTGCTGAAGTACCAGGCGAACATAATCGAGTAGCAAGTAGATTATCCAAAAATTTAAATTTTCAGAAGTTGGGCGGGTTTTTCAAATTTGAATTTGAATAATATACGTTAATATTAACGACTAAATTCCTTCAGAAAACCAACATCGATCTGCTGAAGTACCAGGCGAACATAATCGAGTAGCAAGTAGATTATCCAAAAATTTTAATTTTCAGAAGTTGGGCGGGTTTTTATACCCGCTACCCATAGGGTAGAAGGGTATTATGACTTAGTGCCAACAGAAAATGTATGTAACAGGCAGAAGGAGGCATCTCCGACCACATAAACTATATATATTCTTGATCAGTGTCAACAGCCAAAACGATATAGCCATGTCCGTCTGTCCGTCTGTCCGTCTGTATGAACACCTTGATCTCAGAGACTATAAGAGCTAGAGCTACCAAATTTGGGGACAGTACTCCTATAGGTCCTACGCAGATCAAGTTTATTTCAAAAGTTGGATGCCACGCCCCTTTCCGCCCCCAAAAGTCTGTAAAATCCGTAATAATAGACCTAGAGCATTGAATTTTGGTATGCATAATAATAATTTTATTCTCAATGATTCCTGTAAATTTCGTTGAGATCGAATGAAAAACAAGGAAGTTATTAAAGAATCAATTTTATATGCAAAATTCACTTGCAGCTGCCCGCGCTTTGTTTGTTTAGTTGACAGTGTGACCATAAGGATGTTGTGGATTTTTACCCGCTATTTTCAAATATATACAAAAAAACAAGTTTTAGTATATTTGGTATATTTTTTGTTAAAATATCATTTAGGTTTTTTGTTTTCTCTCGAAATGGGTTGCGGGTATCATACGGTCGAGCACTCTCGACTGTAGCTTTCTTACTTGTTCAATTTTGAATTTGAATGAAATACGTTAATATTAACGACATAATTCCTTCCCTAAACCAACGTCGATCTGCTGAAGTACCAGGCGAACATAATCGAGTAGCAAGTAGATGATCCAAAAATTTAAATTTTCAGAAGTTGGGCGGGTTTTTCAAATTTGAATTTGAATAATATACGTTAATATTAACGACATAATTCCTTCCCAAAACTGACTTGGATCTGCTGAAGTACCAGGCGATCATAATCGAGTAGCAAGTAGATTATCCAAAAATTTAAATTTTCAGAAGTTGGGCGGGTTTTTTTAAATTTGAATTTGAATAATATACGTTAATATTAACGACATAATTCCTTCCCAAAACCAACGTCGATCTGCTGAAGTACCAGGCGAACATAATCGAGTAGCAAGTAGATGATCCAAAAATTTAAATTTTCAGAAGTTGGGCGGGTTTTTCAAATTTGAATTTGAATAAAATACGTTAATATTAACGACTAAATTCCTTCAGAAAACCAACATCGATCTGCTGAAGTACCAGGCGAACATAATCGAGTAGCAAGTAGATTATCCAAAAATTTAAATTTTCAGAAGTTGGGCGCGTTTTTCAAATTTGAATTTGATAATATACGTTAATATTAACGACATAATTTCTTCCCAAAACCAACGTCGATCTGCTGAAGTACCAGGCGAACATAGATAAAAAATTTTCGGTAGTTGGGCGGGTTTTTCAAATTTAAATTTGAAGAAAATACGTTAATAATAACGACGAAATTCTTTCCCAAAACCCACGTCGATCTGCTGAAGTACCAGGCGAACATAATCGAGTAGCAAGTAGATTTTTCCAAACAATTAAATTCTCAGAAGTTGGGCGGGTTTTTCAAATTTGAATTTGAATAAAATACGTTAATAATTACGACGAAATTCAAAAAAATAATATTGTTTAAATTCAAATTATTGAAATTCAAATACAATAATATTATTTAAATTCAAACCCGACGTTGGTTTTGGGAAGGAATTTCGTTGTTAATAATGTATTATTAAAATTATGTATTATTAAAATTATTTAAAATCAACGAGCCCCTAAAGCTTGAATTTTAAAACAAAAACTACGTGATCCCAAATTTTTTTAAATTTATTTGTTTTCCTTTTTTTTTTTTGTAAGAATCAATGGCAAATATAATATGTAAACACAAACTAATTTTTGAAAATGTTGTTTATATAAATTATAGTATTTTGATTGAATTTTTTTATTATACACTGCTTTTTTTCTACCAATCAAATTCAATTTAACTGCCATGAGAGCTCACCGATTATTGTATTGTTGTTTTATTTATAAAGAGCACTTCAAGTATCTTTAGTTTAAGCTCAGAATTAATTCCAATTAATGTTTCTATTTTTAGCTAAGCACAAATCGCATTAATGCTAACAGCTCCTCGAACCTGTTAATCTGCTCTTCAAATTTTCCTCTTTAGCGATAATTTCAAAACAAAAAATGACTAATAATAAATTAATGAGATTAATGTGTTTTTATTGATGAAATTAGTCAAAAAAAATTATATTATTGAATGTAATAAATATGTGTTTAATTATTCAGATTGTCGCTCCATTTAATGACATCAAAACGGCTACAAAAAAATGTCCAAATTTAATTAAATTAAATGCAAGTTTTTGCCACATTCAATATGCCGCTTTCCACACACTGTAGCGCAGAAAAAGTTGTGACTGGTAGTGAAAATACGACTAGTATTACAACAACGATGGCAACAGCAATGGCAACAGCAACGGCAGCAATAATTTCAGACGCACAACGGCGGCAATCACATTAGCAGCACAATCTCGAAAATGCTCAGACAATGAGTACGAATGAGTAAGAGGCATGCTTCAAGCGTGGCAAGAGCGATGGGAACCGCCTCGAATACATGCCAACCGCATTGTGAAAAGCCGCCAAACGTGTACCAACAACGTGGAGCGAGAGGAGAGGAAGCAGGAAGGAGGGGGAAACAGCGCCAAAGTCAAAAGCGTAATTGAAGCTTGTGCCTCAGTTAAACGCAGGTTGATTATGTCTGCTGGCTTTTCATGGTGAGCCGCGGCTGCCGCAGACAACCTGCAACAGCAACAGCGGCACAAACAACAACAACGACGACGACGACTACAGGTTCAACTTGCCACAAGGATTATGCAGCCTGTAGCTGCTTCCTGGTTGCCTAAAAGCCCGCAACCGAAACTGTAACCGTGACGTTAACCAACAAAAAAAAAAAAACAACTGAAACTGAAACCGAAACCGAACAAATCATTTGATTTTGACTCGTTCCATTTGCCTCCTAACGAAGTCAACGCAAATTGCGAGCTCTGCGGCACGTTGAAACATGTCGCCGTTTGTGGCAACATTGCTGCCACAGTCGCGACTCCTACTCCCTCCTCCCTCCTGCCTCTTGCCTCTTGTTGCGTTGTCCGCCCTCTGCAATTGACAGTTTTTGACTGTGGCAATTTAAATGTGCAACGAGGCTGCAATAACAACATCTTCGTCATCGTGTTGTGGCAATTGAGTTGATTGGCATTGCCATTCTGGCCAGCGGGGCGTTTCATCTAATGGCTAATCCATCCAATGCAGGAAGCGCACCGAATGCTTTTTAAATGCTTAATAACGCGGGCTGCCACTTAATCAAGTGATTAATCCAGCAGCAATAATTCCGCGATAAGAAAAAATGTAATTGAATAAAAATTATTATGATTAAAATGAAGGATGCAAATATGTGATTGACTTGCAATTAAAAAGAAAATAAACAGTTGAAACACATGACAGCAACATAAAAAAATAAATTGAATACAAATTGTTGTAGTTAAAATTAGGAATATAAAAACATTTTTTCGTTAATTCGCTTATAACAATAAAATACAGAAATAAATACTACGAAAGATTTGTATATTTACTATTATCATACACGTAATTAGTTTGGTATTTATCAAATATTTTACATAATTTTGTATTATTATTTCTGATTAGAGAATAAATTGGGCTATAATGAGATTTTATTTAGTTTTAAGCAGGCACAGTAAATATTTATTTTTTGCAATTCAGAACACAAGATCATTGTTAATTAAAATGCGAAAACTGAATTTTCTTTTACATAAATAGTTTTAGTTCATAACAATTAAAAACCTGAATTATAATCATCAATAAGCATATGATTGTAAAAAGATGTATTTATCATTTCTTGATTGCAATAAAAATCGAATCAAACAAATTTCGAGCTTTTTTATTTCTCTAAATATCGTAGGCCTAAGATTAATGATACCGAATGCCTTCTCTTTCGATTTGTTTATCATTCGAATAAAAATTGCCTTATCTTTGGATTAAACGAGCTAAAATTGCTATTCAAACTTGTTTTGCAAGTCGTATTTTTAAGTGCATCGAAAGCACATGAAAGCTGAGTTACAGGAAGTTTTATGTTTATTATTTTAAGCTAAGTGGTGAGTATGGAAGTTAGTGATCGATTAAACACAAAAACAAAGTGTGACAGCGTAAAAATAATAATCAATCAAACGTGTAAAATCATGTCCATTAATGCTTTTTAATACTCCTGAAAGTCGACGCAATAATAAATCTATTTTGAAAATAAAACATATATATTTATTTCAAAGTCAGTTTCACTAAAAAAAAACGATATACATTTAATAAAAATAAAGCGAAAATACAGATACAAATAAACAAATTATTAATTAATAAATAATTGATTAAAAATACAAATATATTTGATAAAGCCAGTCTCATTAAAAAAAAAACAATGTTCATTTACAAATATACGAGTTATTAATAATTGAATAATTATAAAATATCAAAAGAATTATAAACTTTATATTATGATCGTACAATAAAGATAGTCTCATTAAAAAAAAAAACTTTTTACCTTTTTATTAAAATAAAGTGGAAATAAAGATACAAATATACGAATTGTTAATTATAATTGGACATTTTGGTAGTTATAAAAATGTCTTGCTATTTAAGAGGAGAATGTTAGTATTCGGGAATAGTAATCAATAAATGAAAAGAAAATGAATTGCGTGATTAATTAGAGCTTTGCTAAGACAAGTTTGGCACTCAGCTTTCTTTACAACTCAATCTGCGAAGCTGAGCTCGCCTTAATCCAATGTTTTGTCACGCATAGCTGAGGCCATAAACTACAACTCGTTAACTGGTTTTAGACCCATTTCTTTCGGCCAGTTACATTGCATAATGGCCAACAACAATGGCCAAAACGACACTTTGAGTCGGTCAGCAGCTCATCCGCTTAATAATTCAACTGCAACGTGAATTTTCCGCACAAATTAGCAGGTAAACAGTAACAATTGCGTTTTCCCCCGATGATATAACGAGTGAAAAATGTAATAATTATATGTGTTAGAAATGCGTATTATTATTATATATATATGTTACTATATAGATGGGATATAATTGTGTATATTCGTTGTGATTTATTGGGCAAATGAAAGTGGTGTGTTTTTGTGTTTGGCATTCGCTATTTTTGTATTTTTGGTTGGCAATTAAAATTGATGATATAATCGAAGTGCGATTCATAACAAAGTCAAAATCCCAATGCTTGAGTAAACAAATTGCGACCGGTTACCGGTAACCGGTTGCATCCGACTCGTTACTCGTTATTCGTTACTCTTAGCTGGTTACCGGGTCCGCGAGCTGGAGTTGTCGGAGTCCCAGTCCGGGTGCGAAATATATAGCTCTGGATCCGGTTATGTGGCGTACACATAATGGACACATTGCCAAGTGTCAAAATAAAAATACAATATTATTAATTGAACGCTCGCTTGCTGCACCAAAATCGCTTCAACTTAAGCTTTGGCTTTGGCTTTGACTTCGGGCCAGGTCATTAGCAGCAAATTAAGTGAATGTGACAACGACAACAATAACAATAACAACTACGGAAGCAACAACAGCAAAGAGCAGAGACTGAAAGCCTTTCAATCAATCGCTCGCTGCCCGTCAATATTTGTGCAATAAAAACTGGCGCAAGGCCAAAAGGGATTCGCTCGTTCAATCAATTGGCCCATTGGCGTGGAGGCCACATTTGGCTAACCTGTTGGCCAGGCGGCGCCACAAAGAAAATCGTGCAACGTCACGGATCGCAAGGCGGCCCGAAAGCCTTTCGCTCTCCACCGTGAGGTGCTCAACAAGTTCTCCTATATCACTTCTTCTATTTTTATTTTGTTAAGTACAATTTGGTAATTAAGTTTGTCCATCAATAAATATTTTTTTTGCATCCTTTTTTGATTAAAAAAGTAACGACTTAGTAATAAGTGTCACTGTGAAAGATTTGTATCATAATCAATCTGGTTCTTATTAAATATTCTACATAATTTAAGCTTAATAATTTATAGTGCTTTGTCTGCATTTTGTGATTTTAATATGCACTTTTGTGTATCGGTTGAAATTTTCCTTCACACATATTAATAAATTTAAAACCGGTATTTCTTTCCAGAGATTTCGATATCATCTAGTTTTCAGCAAGAACTATAAATAACAATTTATTATATTATTTTGTTTTTAATACATTGAAATACGAGAAAAACAACTGCACAAATCATATTTATCATGATTTTCAAATATTGGATTTTAAACATCTTCTTTATTTTTATTACTCTTCAATTTAAATATTAATTGTTATTGAAATTATTAAAGTCATTTCACAATTATTATTCTTAAGCCAAAATTGAAAATTAAAAAAAAATAATGATTTGAGAGCTTTATTTTTTTGCTCTAAATAAGACTCACTTTCAATTACGACCTTGGTGTTTTAAAATGTTATTTGTTTCTGCCTTTGGTCATGCAATAATTATTGCCAAACATTGCCAAAAGCTGTAATTTAAAAGTGGGTTTCATGTTTAGCGAAAGAGAAAACTCACAAATAATCATTATTTTCTCACAAATAATAATTACGTCTAATTTTAAAAAAATCACTTATAATTAATTATTATTTTCAGAGAAAATCAGAAACCTCCAAATATATGTTTGGAATGTAATTTTCTAATAAAGGTTATTTTAACAACAATTCCTGGTTTTAAATTATAATTTAATAATATTCAAGTTACCCATAGTTAATTTCATATTCAGGACAAATTAATAAACGAAATAACAACTATATTTAATAAGTTGAAATTTAATTTATTTAAGAAGTCGAATTTCGTTCGTTAGCTCTGCTATTTAAATTTTAGATGTGGCTACTTATGGAAAAGTAATTAAATATATAGAATAAAAGTAAAAAACAATAATAATTAGAAATCCGCTCGCAGGTCTTAATTTAGCTTTTCAAAGTATTGGAATTGCTCAAATTGTAAATTGTTAAACTTATTTTAAAATTGGTTTGTTTCTCTAAGTTTCAAAGGCAAGTTTTTAAATAAATGTAAAATGTGACTGCTTATTGATGAAACGAAATCTAGAATTCATTTGATCATTTTGTTATTATTTTTAAAGTTCGCTCGATCGATAATTAAGTTGTTGTAAGTTTAGATTAACAATTATCTGTTAAATTTAATAGTAAACACACTAAATACTACCGCACGTAATGATAGATTAATCAAACTGATGAAGCGCCCCTCGTTTTTGTCCAGCGCTCGGAGCGTAGCGAAAAAGGATTATCGAATTGTAAGCCCCGGAAACCAATACATCAGTCCGTTGTCTTCATTTCCTTTACAAATAAATTTTCACTTAACTATGTCGGTCGTGCGGCATGCAACAACATTCAATAAGTTGCATGGGGCAGCCAGCATGTCCATGCCACATCGCATCGTATCGCATCGCATCGAGGCGAGTTGAAACCGAATGCGAACCGGAGGCATTGTTTGCCGTGACTCTTGTTTGTGACACAATTTTCCCGTTTGGCTCGTAAATTCAAGTGACGGAAGCGCGTTAAAGTTGCAACAGCAGCAACAGCAACAGCAACAGCTGCCTCCTCGCCAATGTTGCATGGTCCACAAATTTGTTGTCAATTTATACATAATGCATTTGCATGCGAATTGCGAATGGCGAATTGCGAGTCAATAAAGCTGTTCACTCGCTCATTTGTTTGTTTTGTTTGTTGTTGCTTTTTGATTGTGCCCAGTAATTTATGAACGTGTTAAGGACGCAATCATGTCCTGTTGCCCCCCTCACCAAAACTTCCTCTCGCCGGCCGTGCTGACAAGGCCATTGGCTAAGCGGCAACTGGTTTTCTCTTTTTGTTTTTTTTGCTGAGCCAAGTGGCCAGGCGGCAAGACATTTGGCAAGTTCAGCAAACTTTTGCCACACACACACAGACTAGAGCATGATGGCCATAAATTCAGAGCTCTCTTGGCCATAAAACGTAGCAAATCCTATGCTGCCCTGCCACATGCCACCAGCCACCTGCCACCTGCCCAACTTGGCCCAAAACAGAGACTAAACTTATTTTGGTGTCTGAAATAAACACCAATACCAATCGCACTCATGCCACAAATGAACTCAATGCCACTTAGATTTATGGCCAGTCTCCGGTTGTTGTGTGGCTGTTGTGCTTATGACCATTTGTGGTGGTTTTGTATACACATGTCTGTGGTCTGTGGTGCGTTTGTGTTTGTGTGTCTGTTGCAAGGTCACTGCGATGAAGTCAGCTGCTGGCGATAGTCTTTGGCGCTGATGTTTACCTTTAAACCTCAACGCAAAACCAAAATTGTAAGATAAACTTTGCATTTGGCTTTTGTTCTTGTCGATTTCTTTGTGTGTGGCATCCACAACACACACACACACACACACACACAACACGTAACTGGGGCACAGAGCAGTGCAGCTGTTAAACACACACAAAAGCACGTATTTAACTTGCCTCAAAGCAACTCACTTTAAGCAGCTTCGACAGCAGCTTAAATGGCAATTGCTTGAAATCCTGAATTTAAATTACACATACGAAATATTTAAGGCAAAAAATATAGTATTAATCGGAAAAGCAACAAAATTAATTAAAATTTGATTAATATTTATCAATAACTTAAACTAATGTAATATAATACTAAATATTTATTAATAGATTCCGAATATAGAAAATATTTAAGCCAACAAATATTAACCGAAAAACCAAAACAAAATTAATTGAAATTGAATATTTATCATTAACTAAAACTAATGTATTATAATACTATATATTTATTAATAGAAACTGAAACTGAAATAGCAAGCATAATGAGTTGAAATTGAAAATGTATCATTAACTAAAACTAATGTAATATAATACTCCATAATTATTAATAGATTCCGAATATAGAAAATATTTAAGGCCAAAAATATTAACTGAAATGGAAAAAAAAATTAATTGACATTGAATATTTATCATTAACTTAAACTCAATTTCAATTTGAATGTAATATAAAATCAAAAATAATAACTACATGATACTTAAAAGTTTTTAATTTCCAATTTTTATTTCATAGTCGTTTAAAAAAAAAAAACTTCTCATAGTTTATCTTGAAAATTAGTAATTTTAAGGGCATATTTTCCTCTTCGTTTATTTAATTTAACTACGAAGCAACAATTGACGTTTGAATAGCACCTAAATGATATTTCAAGAAAAGACTTTTCAGAAATATTAAACTTTGTAAATCAACTATTGAAGGCATAAAAACAATCATTGCTTTAAAAGCAGAGATTACAAATTGTTATAAAAGAAAATTAGTGTAAAAAAAACTATATTGCAACTTTGTTAAGTGAATTAAAATAAATTGTTTGCTAATCCTGAAAGGTAGTTACATTTATGCTAAGGAAATAGCAAAAAAAATCAACTCAACTTTATTTTATGAATAAAAACCACGAAGTTAAGTAAATTTTTTAAATAAATCCTCGCTGCATTAAAACTGTTGCAATTTATGCTGAGCTTCTCAAACGCTTAAGTTTTTTATGGATATCAACTTGGATACGAAGCTTTGAGCAGTTTATTTCCCTTTCCTTTCAAGGCCAATTTATTATGCAGAGATGGCTGTGTTTTCATATGTGTCACTGCCAATTAATTTGTGCCATTCGATGACTCTTTTTGTTTCCTCGTGCTGACGGACAATGTCAATCAATGAGTCGCTCAAGCAGTGCAAAACGGTCGCAGTTAATACATCGTTTCATTAATTTACCTATTAAAGAGGCGGTATAATGAACAATGCCGTTGTCCAGTTCAGTGGCAGCAAATAAACAAATAAAACAGGCAAATTGAAAATGCCATTAACCACTTAGTTGATAATTGAAAATGCGAAACAAAAGCAAAATCTCAGACTTACTTTTAATATTCACCTAACTGGAAAGCTGGAAAAATTGGTTGAAAATAGTAGAGAGAGAGAGAGAGAGAGTAAGAGAAATATTTGAATCTTTTCATTGTTTTGTTTTCTTTTTTGTATAATTCAGATTACACTTTATTGTTAAGAATGAATTGAATTATTTAGTTTGTTTTTCATTTTAGTTGAAAGTTTTATGCAAACTCTCTGCGAATTGTTCTTGTTGTTGTGTTGTGATTTTGTTTTTCCTTTTCTTTTAATCATAATAATAATCATAATAATGCAGTATGACATAATATATATATATGTGTGTGTGTGTGTTTGTTGTTGTTGGGTTTGCTATATATATGAAGTATATATAGAGACACAGCTTATGTATATATATATATATGTATGTATATATAATTCGATTTACCTAGAAAACAATTTACAAATATATAAAAAACGAATTCATCTAGTTAAACTAAGCATATAAAAAACGATCTATACGCATTGTATATATACTTATATGTACTATATACTTATGCTCCATATATTTTTTTTTTGTTTTTTTTCATTTATTGTTTAACTGCTTTTTCATTTTTGTCCAGCTTGTGTTTTCTTTTTTTTTTTGTTTCTTAAATATTCTTTTGCTGCATGCAACTTTCCGTTTTGCTTTTATCCAGGAAAAATGTTTACAACTGCGCCATAAATATTATATCGTATTTATGTGCTGTGTGTGTGTTGTTTTTTTTTTATATTTTTATTTATGTTCGCGTTTAAAAGCATTTAAAAAACCATTAAAAAATATCCACAAACAATGCGAAACGTGTAGTACAGGTGAATAGCAAAATAATGCGGCGAGAAGCGAAACAAACCGGAAAAAACGAAAAATATTGCGTATACGCCTGTGGCACCCACAGCAAACAACAAAAGGATATTTTTGGTGTGCTACAGTATGCACTGGCCAGAAGAACGATGCCACTTAAGCAGTCATCACTGTGGCTCTATTGCTTTTATTTTTTTTTTGGGGGTTTGCAACGTTAACGAAAACAAAAATCATTTGTAACTGTCAGTGGCAGGGTTGGACCTACATTTGCATACGTCTGAGTGAATGTGTGTGTGTGTGTTTGTGTGTGTGTGTGTGTGTGTGTGTGTGTGTGTGTGTGTGTGTGTGTATGCAACGTGCAACAGTCGAACTATGGCTACACTTAATCATACCTCACGAATAAATGAAGTTATTCAGCTGCGTTTTCATTATGCTTTGTATATAATTAATTTCAGTTTTTCATCATTTTCTTTGTTTTTTTTTTCTCGCATTTACTTTTATTTAAAGTCATTTTGTGTGTTGGTTTTGTTGTTGTTGTTGTTGAAAGAAGGAGTTGGTTGGTTGTTTGTAAATATTGTAACATAATTCATATGCCATTATATGCTAAATTTAAATGTAGATTTACTGTTTCATTATCGTAATTATTATTATTAAAAATTTAACCATTTTTCTTTTCTTCATTTCTTTCATTTCACACTAAAAACTTAGCATAAAAATTTAACAATATATATATTTATTTCTTGTATATATATTATATATAGATACTTTTCTTTGTTTTTGTTTTGTTTGCTTCAACTCAACTGCACTGTATAATTTGCGTTTTTTTTTTACTTAACTTTTTCACACTGCAATTTGCATTGATCTGTTTCCCTTCTCTATTTGTTATGTTTAATTTAATTTTGTTTTTTTTGTTTTTCATTTGAAAGCTGCTCCCTTGCTTTGTATAAATTATAACTAATTCATTATTCGCTATATATATAATATATGTATTTATATACATATGTGTATATATGCATGTATATGTGTGTTGTATATATATAAAGTATTTACTTCATTTAACTTGTTTTTTACTTCTTAAGGCCAAAAATGTCCGAACGTAATATGTGTGTGTGTGTAAAATGGTTTAGGCCCAAAACGAAACGATGATGGTGATGAGAAAAAACCCTTTTGTGGAATTGCAATTGGTAATTTATTGTTGTTGCTGTTCTTGTTCTGTTTTGTTTATAATTGGTTTATATTTATATATAGTATATATTTGTAATTAGTTTATTTAATAATATGCCTGCCTGCTGGGGAGACGAGGAGAGGACAACAAATCAAGTCTGGCTAATTGCAATCGAATTCAAAATCAAAATCAAAATCATGAGCGGGGGCGAGGGGCGAGGGGCATTTAAGACACACCAATTATCACCTACAAAACAAAGGTTTGTGGCTCTTCTTCTTACTACTTTAACTAATGTAAATGTGTGAGTGTGTGTGTGTGTTACGTCTTTGTGTTTTGTCAGTCATTTTATTTGATAAATCAAATCAAGAAACTAATGCAATACGATGACATCCAAATTTGTTGGTTTCTTTCCTTCTTGTCTTTAAATGTTATGCATTGGGACAGGAGCGCGACGAAGGGGGATCAAGGTTAGAAGGGGGGTGGTTGAGGGGGGGGCTGTCCGGGTTTGTTGTGGCGTGCGGTCCATCAGTCTGTTTGTTTGTTTTGTTTTCATCTCTTTCATTTTTCTTGCTTATATATTTCTTGTTTTTTTTTTTGTTGTTTTTTGTTTTTGTTTTATTTCTTATAAGTTTCGCTTAAAACAATAAACTTGTAACTTGATAATTACGATATAATTTTTCATTTTCATTTTTGTTTTTCTTTCCATTCTCAATATTAACTTTAGCATTTAGTACAATTTGTTTATGTATCTTTTATTGTATTGTATTGTATATCAAAAGTGTTTCTTTTTCTTTTTCTTGTTGTTGTTGTGGTTGTGTTAGCTAAACTATTAAAGTCTGTTAATGCTTTTATTTAATTGTGTTTTGTTTTTGTTTTTTTTTTGTTTTATTCTCATTTAAATCTAATAAACCTTGGAACCGGAATTTTTTGGGGAAAAATGCTATAAAATAGTTAAACGAAATTATAAAGGTTTTTTGTTTTTGCTCCTAAATGTGTTTTTGTTTTTTGCAACTTTTTGTTTTGTTTTGTTTTGTTTTTAAATGTTAAACGTAAACGTAAATGTAAATTGTAATTATTTAAACATTAAACATTAATCATAATTATATAAGAACACATTTTTCCGAGATATTCGATTTTGTTTTTTGCATTTTTTTCCATTTTTTCGTTTTTTGTTTCTTGTTTCTTGTTTACAAAAATTGTATTTGCATTATGTATAAAAAATGATAATATATATAAATGATTATATATGTATGTATAATGTAATTTTATGTATATATATAAATTGTTTTATATATATATATATTGTATATATAATACACATGTTTAGTTTACAACAAAAGGCAGAGACAACCTAGAGGGTTAGAGCGGTGTTTTTTTTTTTAAATGTTTTCTTTTGTTTTTCATTCCAGGGGCTGCGGAGGAGGGGAGCATAAATCTGTATCAAGCTGAGCTCAGGTTAAAAACAAGTTGTAAACGAAATTTTTGCAATTGTTTTTTTTGTTGTTGTTCATTAAGTACTTGGCTAGAGGGCGGGGGCGGGGGGCGTGGCTATGTTGCTTAAAAGTTTGCTGTTTTATTTGCATTATTTTTGCTGCTAACTGAAAACTATTTTTGCTTTTATGCTTATTTTCGGTTTTTGTTTTTTGCTAAAATGCATTTTGACTTTTTTTTGTTGTATACATATTTTTGTTTTGTTTGTTGTCTATGAAGCGAAATATTAACTGAGTTACATTTTAATTTATTAAATTGTATTTGCTTTTGTTGGTTTTGTTTTTTTCTGTGTGTGTTTTCATCATTTGCATATGTTCTCTAGAAAAAAGTATATATAATATTTTTGAAATATTTTTGTATTTGTTTTTGTTTTTGTTTGTAGCTTTTAAGTGAGTCCTCGGCCAGGATCACATCCTTGGTTGTATGCTAGCTTAAATGATGATAAAGTTGTTTGTTGTTTATTGATGTTTTCTTTTGTTGTTTGTTGCTTGCTGTTGTTGTTATTGTTGTTGCTGCTGTTGCTGTTGTTGTTGCTATTACGCCGCCTCAGTCCTCCAGCTGCAGTGGCTGCTCCGGGGATGTTGCCGTCGCTGTTGCAAGTATCTGCAGGGGACAGCCGGCTGCAACATCGGCCACAGAACCGGCTGATGTGTCCATGAAGATCGGCTCTGGTTATGTCAGATCCTGTTGCGAATCTATTGAGAACAGCTCCTTGTACAGCGCTGGGAAAACAACATTCGGATGTTGCTGCTTAAATTTGCTCAGCGCTTCCATGTGCAAAATCGAAATATCGCTGAAAGTATTCACAAATATATATACATTTAATACATATTTAAATATATTTAAATTCAAGTGGACTAACCGGAAATTGGGGATGTTATTGAGGAGCGTGTCCAGCACGGTAACATCGCCCTTGAGCGGCGCATGATTCGTTTCCAGCTCCTGCCGAATTGCATTCATGCTCAGATTGAAAAGCCTCTGTATTTCCGTATTGCCGCGCACTCCATTGCGTTCTACAAAATTACAAAAACGAGAATCACATTTTATTTCCATTTTATAGACATTGAAAAAATTACTAAAATTACTTTAAGATGAGAATAAAAAGGAAATTACTAAATAATAATTATAAATGTTAAATTCTAGATTGTAAATATGAATAAATTATGAATGTAAATTGAATTTTAAGGGCGACTTCGCGCAGTCAACATTGAAGAGATTACAAATATTAAAATAGGATGAGAGCAAAAAAATTATTAGTATTAAGTTTAGGGCATAAACAACTTTGAAGTATCTCACAATTAAGAATATTAAGTTCTACATTTCTAAATATGAATAAGTAATTAATTTAAATTGTAGTTTAATTTAAAGACGACTTCGAGCAGACGACATTTAAAAATTAACATTAAATTAAAATGGGGAAATAAAAATTTGAAAATATAACTTTCAAGTTAAAGATTGCACATAAAAAAAATTATTAATATAAAGTTTAATAAATTTAAAAAATATACAATTAACAAAAAATTAGTTCTGGGGGTATTTCAAATTAAAAAATACATTTCAAATATTACATCAAGATTAAGATAAATCATTTTCCTCATGTTATTTTATTTCAAAGTCGATTTTGAGAAAGATTTCGATTAATATTAGGAAATAAAAATGTTAAGGTATTTTAAAGTTATAAATTTCATATAAGAGCAAATATAAATAAATTCTTAATTTAAAATTAAAATATAAATAAATTTAGTTCTGTGCGTATTTCAAATTAATAAAAGTAATAATATTACATTAAGAAGAGCAAATAAAAGCCTTAAAGTTTCTTTTAGTTATGCATTTTAGATTCAAGATTCTTAATACGAATAAATTACAAATTTAACGTTTACAAAATTAAAAAAATTTTTGAAAATAATAATGTGGATATTTAAACAATATTAATGGAACCCAGAATTTTCTGCAGGGATTGGGAATCTCAGTAATAATAAATTAGTTTTTGATTTAGTTTTCCACGCCATGTTAATTATTAGCTATTTGTGTGTGGAGTCTGTTGTCAGATTCATATCGTTATCTTAATCTTAACAATATTTGGAAGAGATATTTACCTGGCCAGAGCAGCACTAAGCTCTGATATAGCGCCAGTTCGGTTTCAGTCAGTTTGAGTTCGGCTATCGATTTAGCCGTTTGGAAAATGCGTGACACCAGACGCATCTCCTCCGAATCGGATGTGTAGAATGCCTCCTGTGGCAGCATCACATCGCCATACAGCACAGCATTCTGTGAGAGATCTAGCAATCTGGACATGCGAACAATCGCCAGCTCAAATGAGCCCGTCTTCAGCAACAATATCTAAAAAATGGGATGAGAAATTAATTAATACATATACTATAATCGTATATATCGTTCACTCACCTGATCATCTTGACTGAGTCGCATAAAGCCCGGTATTAGCTTAGCAAATTCGATAATATTCTGTATCATTTGTGTCAGCTTCTCGGCGCAGTCCAGCCAGAGCTCCTCTTGGCCCAGATTTTTGTAATAGAGTATGCGCGATAGATCCTAATTTAAAAACAATCAAAATTTTATTATCAAATAAAAAATGATCAATAAGCAATTTAAAATTAGAAACTTCTTTAGTTTGAAACAACTACATTATTTCTATTTTCTTTGAATATAAAAGGACTGGACAGAAAAGCAGCAGGAATTAGATTATTATTCAAGCTAAATATTCTTTGTATTTTAAATGCTTAAGTAGAAAATATCAGATAATGATGAGCGAAATTAAACATAGTTTCATATTATTTAAACGAAACCCTAAAATTCTGAGTATTACGAAAAATTTTCAAACATCAATTGCTGATGGTTGCTTTTTATGGTATACTAAAAAATGCAGATAAATAATTTGAATTTTTGTGGCTCTATTTCTAAAGTCGACTAAAGATCTCAGCTCATTTGACTGTTAATTGTAACATGGAGTGAATTCTATATTTTACACATTTATTTTTGATTATCATAATATATTATTTGCAGAAATTTAAGCTTAATAGTTTGCTGCTCAATTTCTTTAATCTTATGTGGATATATTTTGGAAATAGTTTTTCTAACAGAGTATACATTTTTGTTCTACATTATATTAAATCTATTCTTAGCTATATATTTTTTTTTAATATTTCTTTAAATTAAATATTATTAACTTGCCACTGACAAATATTCACATGACTTTTTGATATTTTTCTGCATTATGTTTAATCTTTTCTAAGCTATAGTTCTTATGTTAATAATTAATATTCTCAACATTTTTTTCCTCTTTAATTTTAGTATATTGAATATTCGCTTCGTTTCCTTTAGTGATTTTAAATGATCGCCTTTTTGTTATGCTTCTTCAATATATAGCTTAGTTATATTTTTCTTTTTAATATAATATTTCTTTAAATTGAATATTATTAACTTGCCGCTGGCAAATATTCACATGACTTTCTGATATTTTTCTTCATTCTATTTGATCTAATTTAAGCTAAAGTTTTTATTTTCATAATTTATATTTTCTTCTTTAATTTCAGTAAATTGAATATTCGCGTCGTTGCCTTTAGTGATTTTAAATGTCATCCCTTTTTTTATGCTTCTACATTATATTTGATCTATTCTAAGCTATAGTTTTGTTTTTAATAATTTATATTAAATCATTTTCGGCAAATGTAAAAAGTGCTTGAGCTATAAGTTTATATATGACAGACTTTCTGTAAGCAATTTAAGACTTCTTCATAATTTCCAGTAGTTGCTATATGATAATTTATAGTAGTTGCTATATATGTATTTATAATTGCTATATATTGGTATATATTTTATATTAGCTCACCTGTGGCTTTCGGAACATGTCGTGCACAGATTCCAGTTTGGTATTCGTATTTGCATGCGCCTCCGCCAGAGTTTTGATCAGCACATCGTTGATATCACCGTCCGCTATAAGGGAGATCAAACGAGTTAATCACACGATACGATATTGATATTGAATAGGACTGTACCATGACTAATAAATTCGGGATCGATCATTGTAGTGCGCGGCTCGTAGGTGGTGCTGTCCACGTAGTCGGCCGAGATGTCGTATTGCATGGTCTGTTGGGGCGTCACCGATGCCGAGTAGCCGTAGGGACTGCCGTAGCCGACCTCGTTGTTGGAGTAGCCGCCGCTATAGCTATGAGTAAGTTGCAGACGCAATAATAAGTAATGAGTACGGCGGGTACGAATTGGGGGGCGAATGCGGGGATTCAGAAATATTGTTACTGCACCTGTTGTAGTTGTTGTGCTGCAGCTGATCGCTGCTCGAGGGCGTCTGTGTGTCGTACACGGAGCTGTCGGGAGCGGCATCGCTTTGGGCCCGCATCTGGGCGCGATGGAATCGCACCTCGTCCTCCACCTTTTCGCGCTGTTTCTTGGACATCCTGCCGAACTTTACAGCTGCAATTGACACAGACAGACAGAGAAAATGCAATTGAAAACCAAATAAAATTATATCTCGCAGATAGTTTTTGTGTGTGTGCGTGGTTTGTTTTTTGTGTGGTTTGCCTGCATCATACCATCACGACTCATTCCCAGTTTTAGGCACTTTTGCAGTCTACAGTATTGACAGCGATTCCGGTTAACGCGATCCACGACGCATTGCTTGTTGCGGGGACACTGATAATTCACCACGGAGCTCTGCGATCGCCGGAAGAATCCCTTGCAGCCCTCGCAGGTGATCACGCCGTAATGCACGCCCGATGATTTATCGCCACAGACTTTGCATGGAATTATTTCAATTTGAGCTGCAAGCAATCCAAAACAAAAAACATTTCAATTAGTTTCAAAGATTTTCTCAACATTTAATCAATATTGCAGCTTTTTATCTTTTTACTATTCGTAGTTCAGAATATTTTATCAACATTTATTCAATCTAGTTGGCGGCGACAATATTGCATTTTATTTTTATCTTATTACTATTCTATTAGTTTAGAACATTTTATCAAACTTTTTTTTAATCTAGTAGGCGGCGATGTTGCAATATTTTATATCGTTTTTACTATAAAAGGCAGCATTGCACAATTTTTGTATTCAGTTGATCTTCTTCAGTTGCTTAGAGCCTAAGCGACTTAGGGATATCAACTGCCGCAAAAGTACAATTTATTTAACAGAAGAGGTAAGTAGGATAAAAGAATACTTAATCTGAAAACAATCCAAATTTAGAACTTTATTTCTTGTTTCACTAAATTTAATTTTTTAAAGTTAAAAATAAATAAACATTTCTTGTGTCATTTATGCGCCTTGAAATTTCCAAGCGGTAAGAACGCAAATTGCAGACAAATATTCTATATTATCAGATTTAAATAATATTTTGAATATCTTGCTCAGATCGTCGCCATCTTTGTCATTCTAGAATTTATAGTGTTGCGATTTTGGAAAGGATGCTGCTAAAGAGATATATGTCTTTGGCTGCACACTAAATAAATTCAAGGTAAAGGCATGAAAGTATCTATGTGATCAAGACCTGCATGATGGCCATGGCATCCAATCGAAAGATATTTGTGGGCAACAATAACAACATATCCACTTATCGATCTGCTTTCCGAATCGCATTCACACCAGTTGGGATTATGGACTGGACACCAATTACAACTGGAGCGCTCTGCTAGCAAAGTTTTTAAGGAATTCAAAACCTAAATGAATATAAGGGAATTTTATTAAAATCGCTTTTTAGCACTCGAAATTCACCAAATTACTTTTAAATAGATTCTCAACAATTCGAAATAAATATATAAAAATTTTGATGTTAACGACCAAATCACAATTCAGACTGAAAATGATATCTCTTTAAAGTAAAGTTGTTAATTGAAATCTGGCAATTTCAAAGCCCACTAAGCACTCAATTTATTTGGGTACAGTTGAGTTCTTAGTACAGTAGTCATTCGGAAAGTGGCAACCAACTGTAACTGATGACTATATCACATACTCGTTGTTAAGTGAATTATGTAGGTTCGAGAGGCCTATTTGCTTGCATTGTTGTTCCGAGTTGGCCCAATACTTTGTTCCGCCTGTTCTCTGTCTGTCTGTGTTTCCCCGATCCCCCGATTTCCCGTTCCCCGATTCCCCGATTCCCTTGTTCCGTGCTGAGCTAACTGTTTGCGCATAGAATTATTCAAAGACCATTAACTGTAGCCGTATGGCCTCTGGCCCCCATGCAAAAGTAATGCAAATTGAAGTTGTTCGTGGCAGACAATTTGCTACAATGCGCCATTAGGATTATTGCCTGGCTTTACTAGGTTGCCCATTGTCGTCGCACAACAATACCAGATTCGCCCAAGAACTAAGTACTTATTACGCAATAAGTAAGCGTACACTTGACCAAATTTCACAGAACAGAACTTTGATGAATTTCAATTGCATCCACATATAAGTTTTTTCATTTTTTAAAGCGTATCATTTTAATTTTTGTTTCTATGAAAGTTCAAAGAATTAGTCGCTGGTAACGAAATGAAAATATTTATATACTATAGATGGATGGTTGTCTCTTAAAGGAAATTATTTTAAACTCTTGATATACGAATTTGATGGAAGTCGACTGTTTTTTTTTTTATACAGGGTCTTTTATATTTTTAATATTTAATATTTTTATTTCTTTATGTTGTGATGTCTGAATTCAAAATATCCCTCATATATAGTGGAATGTTTTTACATTTTTTAAAACTCTTATTGGCAATTTGTTTAGTTTTTAAGTTAGTTTTTTATAGTTTTTGAAAATACTTTCGTTTCCTACCCAATTTTATAAATTATATTCATTAAATTGATTTCTGTTTAAGTAAAAAGTAGTAGTAGTATTATTTTATAATATTAACTCATTTGAAAAATATCCAAAGTTGTTTTTCTTATAAAGTGACCTACGAATGAATAAAATTCTTTTTAATCTTATTTTTTTAATATTTTCTCAACCAAGTTTGCATTTTACTCTTCTAAAATAAGGCTGTTAATTATCTTCATTCAGTTGATTTATTTACATATAGTAAATCTGTATAGGTAAATAGTAATTGGCTTGTATTGTTATTTTATAACATTAACTAACTTCTTAAATTTCCATACTTGTTATTCTTATATATGAATAAAAAAAACTTAATTTTGAAACAAACATTGATAGTTATTTTTCTCAACCTAATTTGTGTGTTGCAGTGTTGATATATTTCTTCATATTTTCAACAAAAAATGTAAATAATAATAAATCTATTTTTTTTCATAACAATATGTTTTTGCTAAAATCAACATTTAAATTCGGATTAACACAAACATTTTCGGCGAGTGTAACACGACGGAGTACCTTAAGCCACTTGTTCGGCTAGACAATGGGACTGAGAAGCGGCTGCAACTAAATTGTGTGTGTGTGTGTGTGTGTGTGTGTGTGTGAGCGACAGCTGTTGGGATTCCCTCGCAGCAACAACAAAGCAACAATCCTTTTCAACGATGATGTAATTTCTGCGCGGCGGCAAACAAAACGAGCGACAGAGAGAGAGAGACGCACAACAAAAGGAACGACAACAACAACAGCAATGAGTGCTGATCAACTGCAGGCACACACATACACACACACACACACGCAGAGAGAGATGCGCACTTGCAGCAGCAGCAAAGAACTGGTTCTAGGCAGCGCTTTTGGGCTGAGTTGATTACGTTTGCAAGAAAGCTGCGTCCCTCTGCCCCTCTGTCCCTGTGCTCGCTGGATTCCGCATTCATTTGCGCTGCTCTCGAACTGAGGCGTGTATTGTGTAATCCAACGCTTTGCGTATTTACCCACGAGGATGAAAGATGCGCGCTGAACCGAACGCAGACAAACACAGACGCAGTCGGCACTAGCAGAGCGACAGCGACAGCGACTGAGGCAGCGACTGAGGCAGCGACTGAGGCAGACAGCCTCTGCTGCAGTTGAAAAATGTGCCAAGTCGCTGTTGTTGTTGCTGCCTGCATTGGGAGAAATGTGTGACAGTTGATGAGCGTCAGAGCGAATGAGTAAGAGACGTCTGTCAGTGTCGGTGTCTCTGTGTGTGTGTGACTGACTGAAATGTTTTTCAAGTGTCAATGAACTTTTCCAACACGGCAGTATCACACACCATAATACAAATCATACAACAAACACACACACACACACACACACTCGCACACTCGCACACTCGCTTATTCTCGTTCTCCATTGTCGTGAGTGCGCGATGCGAATGAAAAGACAAAAACATATTGAAAAGAAAGTTCACAGCGGGCGCTCTCTTTATTCTTAAACGTGCGCTCTCTTAAGCGCATGCGTTAACGCGCTCTTACAGTCGCTCTCTTAGTAAATGCAATCGCAGCTGAAGAGCGACAACGTGCAGAGTGCAACAGACAGTTTTGTTGTTGTTGTTTCAAATTGGTTTTTGGTTATTTTGAAATGTGTGTCGTCACCAGAGTGGGCGCTTTTGGATGCTTGGCTGCTTGGCTGTTAAAGCGCTTTAAACTTGCAGCGTTCTCAGACATTACACGAACCGAAAACGAACATATGCATGTGTGTGTGTGTGTGTTTGTGTGTGCGTTGGCTAAATCTTTATCTTTATCTTTATCGGCTTAGCATTAGCTGTAAATGTACGTGCGTGCTCTTTGAGGGCGGATAAGAAGCACAACAAGCTGAAATATGTTTTGTGTACGTTGACAACTTTACCGTTATGCAGCCAAAGGTTTGTTTATTTACACGCCAACCAAAGGGAAAGCAATCCGTCTCATTTCCCCATTTATATATTTTGCGAATTTTCAGTGACTAATTCAGTTATTGAATTCAAATTTGAATAGTCTAATGTAAATTTGAAAAACATTTATGGCTTTTATCATAACTTATTTATTTTTATATAAATATTTTATTTTGACTTTTTTCGTAGCTTGATCGATTGACAAAAAAATGCCCATAAAAGTTACGTGTTGTTTATTCCAAAAACAAAAGCTTTCTACACTAATCTGATTACTAAGAATAATGCACTTTGAATAAAAATTGTAATGCCCGATTTAATATAGTAACCAGATTAGGAACTTTGCAAAACCAAATCTTATTGCACAATCAAATTATGTTGTAAAAAATCTTAGAATTTACCGGTTGAGTTATGTTCGATTGTTCAGTCAGTTAGGACAAATAGTCTTAAGTACTGAATATCTTACAGATACATTTTTATCCCGTTGTTATTTCATTAATTTTCATGTTTCTTTTGAATAAACCTTTCTTAGAAACGCTGAATGTCTTACAAATAAATTTCAGTCGGATTGTCAACTTTCATGTGTCCCCATTTTTTAGTGTTAAAAGATATTACTATGACTTTTTGTTGCATTTAATTTCGTGCCGAGTTTCGCCAGATCTTCAACAGACAATGTGCGTTTATGGCATGAAATTCACGTACTCGCGTAGACAAAGATCCATAAATATGCATAATTGATGTGCGCAGTATTGTTGACCAAATATTTGTTCAATAATAATACAAGCAGTCCTCCAAATATTCGTACTCATACTGTTCTTACTCCCATTTCCATTTCCATTTCCATTCCCATTCCCATTTCTCATTGTCTTTTAGAATTGTATTTGCTGAAGCACAATCAAAAGCAAATAACTTTGTGACATACTTTCCAAATGTGACAAATATTTGCCAAAAATTATTTGTCATCGTGAAATAACTGTTTGTACTCGCATGTAGGCAGTGCCGCCTACAAGAACAGACAGATATATTACACGCAAGTACTTGACATATAATGTTTCCATTTATAAATCAAGCACAAAATAATTCGACACTTTTTAAGAGTAAAGACTGCGATTAATTAATTAGCGTTTTCCATACATTACAGTTTTCTTAGCACTGAGCTTGGATTTGTGATTCTATTTTTTAATTTATTCAATTTTTTTAATGTTTATTAACTATTACTTTTTATTATATTTTTATACCGCTTTCTGAGCAATGAGATTCTATTTATAATATCTTAATGTTTTCAATTATTAGTTTTTTATTGAATTTACTATATTATGCAATTTTTTTAAATTCGATTTTAGTTGTGATTTTTAAATTTCTTATATTTATTTTCATTATATTTATTTTTTCGTATTATTTTGATAAAGATTTATATTTTCAACAACTAGTAATTTGTATTAAATTTATTAAAACGTATTTTGTTTTGACTAAAGTTCGTTAAAAAAAATGTTTTATATAATATCACGGAATTATTTCTGAATTCAACTTCTAAAATTATTTTTATACTGCCCATTGAAATTTTAAATTAATAATAATACATTCTAAATTAATTAAAATTAATAAATTAATTCTAAAATCGTTCGCATTCATTCTGCATTATTTAATTGCCCATTGACAAATCCATAAACATTTCGTTTTGTTTTTTCCACAATGAAATTCGCAGCGAGAATAATATCGCAAAATAACGCATACGCACCATAAGCGATGCCAGCAAAACGAATAACAGTTAATTAACTGCAGCATGTGCCATAAGAAAACTGAAAAACGACAAAGAAGCGCAAGAGAGAGAGAGAGAGGGAAAGAGAGAGAGAGAGAGAGAGAAAAAAGCGCCGCAAGTGGAAACCGCAATTCGCCAACAAGTTTTCCACGGACTGCACAAACGATAATTTAAACGTTGTGCAAATATGCACAATAAAATAAAATTCTGAATGGAGAAAGAAAAGGCGAAAATATTTTTGCATATGCAATTTATTTTGCATGCCTGCGGGATTTTTGCTTCCTCCTCCTCCTCTTCTTCTCCTCCTTCGTCGTCGTTGTCGTTGTCTTCTTCTTCTGCTGCCGCTGAGTTTTCTTGTTGTCGTTTCACGCTGGGTGCAGCAATAACCAGAAGTCAAAAATTAATATGTTCTTCTTTATTGCAAATGCAACAAAAAGAAATACGGCGAAAAATTAATATGCAGCGACATGTGCGAAAAAGTGCGCAGCAAAAAGAGATAAAAAACAGCAACAACCGAGTAGAACTGCATATGATTTGCAGTTTAAAACAATAATAATAATAACAAAAACAGACAGAGTGCAGGAGAGAGAGGAAGGGAGAGGGAGAGCGCAACAACAGTAACAGCGTTCAAATGAAGTCGCAGTCGCAGCGCTGCCGCTGCGCTGGCTATTGCACAAGTTGTCACGAAGCGAATACGAGTTCGGGCCGCGACACGAGCGCAACACATTCGCATTCGCCATTCGCATTCGCAGCTTCGTAAGTGGGTCAGCGAGCTGTGGGGTCAATGCACCGCCTGCCTGACAGGCCTGAACTGCTGCTGCTGCTGCCATCGCTGCTGCTGTGAGAGAGTGAGCTCATAATAATAATAAAACAGCGCCAACTCACAACTTTACACACACACACAGACAGACGGGCTAGACAGACAGCTTTTGTAGCTGCTCTTCGCTTGAACGCGCGCTCTTCGCTGGCCGAAGAGAGCACAGCACAGGTTTAAGCTTGCCCACGCTCTCTTCGTACGTGCCTGTGTCTGTGTGTGTGCGCTTGGTTCTTTGACGTTACAACAAAATAAAATAAATAAAAACTTGTTTCGTGGCGAGCACAGCTTTCACAAGTGAAAAGGGAAGGGTGTAGGTAAGCCGGCTGACGGAAAGAAATACACACATACATATAAACATATCAAAATGCCGTTAGAGAGCGACGTTGGCATGGCTACGTAATGTTGGCGCTTTCTTTTCGCTCACACGCATTTGCATATGCTGTCTGAGTGTGTGTGTGTGTGTGTGTGTGTGTTTGAGGAAGACGCCGTTAGAATTCGTAAAGAGCAGCGAAATTCATTCACGCTGCTCGTGCTTAATACAGCCATAATAATCAGCCAAGAATCATTATAATAATATAATTTTAATTTACGCACAGTTATGCCAAAGTCACCGGCCTAACGGTGCTTTCAGCAGTCAATGGCCTTTTTTTTTTTTTTTGCTCTTCGCTCGCTTCTTTCGCTCATTTCTTTTTTGGCAGGCATTTTTTGTAATGTTTACATTTCGCACCAGAGAATTCTCGCCCCGTCTCGCTCTCGCTCTCGCTACGTGCTTTTGTTGCCAACAAAGATCTGGCAGTAACCGAAAAACAAAAAAAAAAACAAAAAAGAATATGTTCTTTTTGGCCAAAAGTTGATTGACCCACGAAATTTCACAGCCAAATGAAAACGAAGCAAGAACACAACAAAATTTCACGCAAATGATGTAATTTTTTGTTTGGATTATTAACTGTTTTTTGATTATTACTAAACAGTTAGTTGCATTTTCCCAATTTATTGCCTGCGAGATGAGTGTGCACATGACGTATGCGTAATATATATACATACATATATTGTTCTGAGGCGAAAAATCACGTATACGCCGCACGTGACAATGGAAACTGATGCGAAATCGTGAACTCGTCTGAGTTAAGATACATTTTCGTCACATGATTCATATGCATGAAATTTCTCTGTCCAAATGTTTGCATACAAATCGAACATTTAGCTTATTTCTTTCTGTCGGTGGAGGAGTATCATAAATATTCATTTAACTTGTGCATAATAAACAGTTAACAAACTGAAAGTTAAAGCCACTTTCTTTGTCTACATTAAAAGCCTTTCAATCTGCGAATTTATTGTATTGTATAATGCCAGCCTTCTGCTGTGTCATATTTGCTTTTTATTTCGCTGCTCATATTGAGGAATTTCAAAAGAATTCGCCGTTTACAAATTAAAGCTGGATTTTTGTGCTTCAATTAAGGTTTATTGTAAGCCAAGTGCAGCTATGATTGGTATCAATATCTTTACGTTGTTGTTTATCTGATAAACGAATTTAAGTTTTAATTTTAGTTCTTCGCAGTTATTCCAAATCACTGATGAAAGTTTATTTCTATTAATAGCTTTATGACTTCTGCGGCTCTATCTAACATACATATATTTACTAAGCCGCTTATCAGTCATCAGTGTGGACTTTAAGACAATTCTATTGCTTGCAAAGTCAGCTAGAAAGTCTTTAGTATTTAACACTCGATTTCTGCTATTTTCTGTATCGATTTAGAATTTATTTCATAAAGTATTTAGTATTTATTTAATTGATTACTACTTGTAGAAACAATGTATATTTATTAATATTTATTACATCTATTTAATTACCTAAGAATTATGTCGTTAATTCTTCATCAATTTAAAATATTATTAAAAGTAATTTTGATTTAACTGAGTTGCATATTTTATTGTAATATATATTTCCCACTTTCCATTCAATATGTTTCAGCAACTTGCAAGTATTTTGGGGCTGCATCGTTGAGTATTGCGACAGAGCGCTGGAAGAGTCGAAAGCCGCTGCTATTCTAATGCAAAACAAATGAACAAAGCCGCAAACAATGCCACAGAGCATAGCGTTGGGTACAAAGTGCAGCAGAAGGCACAATTGTGTGTGTGTTTGAGTGTGTTTTTGAGGTGGAGGCATGTTTTGCACCCCATAAAAAGTAGGGCCATGCATTATTTATGCACGGCTTCAAATGCAACAGCGTCGACATAAATGAAACTCAAAAAAAAAATACCTTGACAACCTCAAAAGCCACACACAAAGCCACGTAAGTTGACTCTTTTAGCATTACTTTTGCGCAACTTGCAGCAACAGCAGCAGCAGCTGACAAGATTTACACTTAAATAGCCAATTATTTATGGTATTTTAGTGTTGTTGTTGTTGTTGTTGCATAGAACCAAAATAATGCGAATGTTTCAGTTCGTTGAAGTTGAACACGAACTGTGGCCAAAAGCGACTAAAAACTAAACTGAGTAACTAAGCAACTTGTTTCTTAAAGAAAAACTGGTTTCAGCGTCTAATTGATAGACAGAACGAATGGAGGAACAACGCGGCGTATGCGCAATAACAATGACTGCCACAACTGCCACAAACTGGTGGCAGCATCAATTGTTGTTGTTGTTGTTGTTGTTGTTGCAACAAAACATGAAACACGAAAATATTCTGCTGTCATCCGCCCCGTTGGCTGCCAGCGAGAGAGCAAGAGAAAAAGTCGTTGACGTTGCATGCAAATTGTAATCGCAGAGACCCAAAACTATATACACTATATACCAGATACAAGCATACATATATCTACTATATATATATACCAGTAGTTGCCGCTAACAACAACAACAACAACAGCAGCAGCAGCAGCTATAAAATACACACAACTAAAAGGCATTCATTTTGTTTTTCCAACTGCTGCAGTTGTTGTTGTTGTTGCTGTTGCTGTCGTTGTTGTTGTTGTTGCTGTTGTTGTTGTTGTTGTTGTGGTTGTTGTTGTTGTTGTTGCCATCGCTTCCATCATGCAACTGTGCGCACTAATATCCGTCCTTGGCTCGTCTGTTCAACTTTGTCCCAGTTTTTTCGCATTTGTTGGCGGCGCTCGTTCGCCTCTAACTTGTCGGCGAGTTGCATTTTTGTGTGTGCAGCGCATACAACAACAACGCACACACACACACACACACCGACACACACACACACACAGAGACAACACACTTTACACTCGCAGCTCCAACAAATATATATGTATATATTCGTCTATTCATTTGACGCGACTCGCTTCAGCTTCACCCAGTGGGACTTTTTGCTCGAATGCTGCATTTTCTGCTCGTCCCACAGCGCGTATGCTTAATCAAGCTAGTTTCTCTCTCCCTCTCTCACTCTCTCCCGCTCTCTTTCTCTCTCTTTTTTTCGTTTTTGCTGTTGTGTTTTTGCAGACCTAAATTAGCAGCATAGCTATTGACTAATTACGCACCTCTAATGCTGCAGTTTTGAATGAAAAAGTCAGTCTTTTTCAAAACAACAACATTGAAAACCAAACTGAGATTGAAAAGGTTTAAAACTTGTCTAAATGTTGTTCTTTAAAGAGCTGAAATTTTTGAAATGAATTTAAAATTGATAATAAAATAAATGGTTTTATTTCTAATATTACTTTTCTCTACAAAAGTGTTAAATGGGATTGAAATGCTCTCGACATTGTTTTACAGGTTTTTAGGACAATTATTTCCATCTAATTTATGCATAATTATAGTCAAAATATACACTATGAATGCTTAAGAAATACTGAAATATTATTAAATAGAAATGAAATAAAAAATTATTTTCATCTAATTTATGCATAATAATTAAAGTCTAAATTTTCACTATGAAAGCTTAAGAAATACTGAAATATTATTAAATAGAAATGAAATAAAATATTATTTTCAACTAATTTGTGCATAGTAAGATTCAAAATATAAAGAAACAAATATTAAAGAAATGCTGAAATATTATTATATAGAAATAAAATCAAAATAGATTTATTATACATTTTTTTGGAATTAAAAATAGTTTTAAAACTGCAATAATTTTGGTTATTTTTATTATCAATGTCATGTTAGAAAACTTGTAATAAGCAAATGTTTAATGTTCATGACTAGAACTTTAATAGCTTGAAGAAGTAAATAAACAATTGATATTTGGAAACATATTTATCAGTCTTCTTTTATTATAATTTTCATTAGAATTAAATGCATTTTGATCTGTTCATAAAAAAGTTGATTTTTCTATTAAATTAAATAGCTTTTTCTATGCAATTGTTTTCCATACTTTTTTTTTGGGTATATAATATTTAATTATACTTAATAATAATCTTTAGCAAATCTATTTGCCATCGAATTCATTTAAATTGTCGAGTTTTCAATTCACGAAAATACGAATTTATTTGCTGATCTTCACATTCCACTCACAACTCTATGAACAACTTGTGCAGTTGCCACTGGGTGTTTTGTGGCTCGTCGCTGCATTGTGGGGCACATGCAATCTTTTATTTGCTGCCACACACACACACACACACATACATCGTAACCACATCTATAGGCATCTCTGTATCTGTGTGTGTGTGTGTGTCAAACTCACGCACATTAAATGCTATGCGAGAGTTGCATAGATAAGATACGCAGCAGCAGCTGCTGCTCTGGCTGTGGCTGCTGCTGTGGCGAGTCTGTGGCTGCTGCTGTGGCAGTCTCCCCCTCCCCCTTGCCCCTTGCCCCACTCCTTGCCCCTTGCCCCTCTCGTTGCGTGCATGCATTTTGTATGTGCGGCCCCGTGGGGGCCACTGATGCATTGCATTTTGTCTGGCCAGATAATTGCTAGAATAATATTATTGCATATGCATATGCATGAATTTGTTCAACTGCTGTTGCAGATACTTTTGCTGCTGCTGCTTCTGCTTCTTCTTCTTCGTCTATTCACTCGCATCGCATTCATCCAAAATTTGTTTAGCAATTTTCTGCAGTTTTCGACGAGGAGGCCAATAGGTTAAATATATGCTAATTAAAAGTGCTGAAAGCTCAGCATAGAGATAAACTTTGCAGACAGTCCAACTGAAGTTTTGTTACCTTTTTCCTTTTACTTCCATATTCGTAAAGGTTTTGATTTAAATTTTAGCTTAAGAGTGAGCTTGAATAATTATTATTTTTGTAGGATTCATAAATGTTTTGAAATGTCATATTTTATTTTATAATCCTTTGGGCATATTCGTAAACATTTTAATTTCGATTAAAGCTTTATAGAGAGCTGCTTTTTGTTTTATTCTCTTTCTCATGTCCTTAACTACTTTCACAGAGAAATATTATATCTTTGAATTTCAATAAAACTCTTTTATTCTTGAAATCATATTCTTCAACATTTTAATTGCGTTTTAAGCTTTATTGAGAGCTTGATTTTTTATTGTTCTTTTTCTCATGTCCTTAAATACTTTCACAGAGAAATATTGTAAGATTTAACTATCTTTTATTCTTAAACGTTTTAATTGTGGTTTTAACTGCATACATCTATAAATATTTTCATAGCAAATATTATTGTATAAGATTCAACTCTCCCCATTCTTAAGAATTGCTGATGGCTTGTAATACGCCTGAGTAATTGCTGTAATCACTTGACACGACTTGACTACAGTATAGTACACACTTCAATTCTTTTCTTGTCTGTGCAATAGCATTGAAGTTGTGGCCTTATGACACACATTTGTGGTTAGCTTATCTCGCAATACTGAGCACTTAATAAATACTTTTAGTATATAATACTTGCACATTTTCCACATACGTATACGTTTTCCTATAGAAAAATAGCCTCTCAGCAGATAACTATAACTATACATGGCAGTTGACAATCATTAAACAAAGTCTGAAACACTCCAGCGAGAGACGCCAATTCAATGAAACTCTCAATGATATTATCATCATCATTGTTTGTTAATCGATCGAATATTATTATATTGCCAGCGATCTGAATGTTCAAGCTGTCAGACACAAAAGTCTATCAAATAACTGTGACTAATTATCAAAAGACAGTCAGATAAGAGCGAGAGAGAATCGAGGTATTGGATGTACTTAACCAAATACGAGTGTACAATAGAAAATAGAAACTATGTCTACGGCTTATCTTTACGACAAGTGCTACGCTAAACATTAGCAACGGGTTCAATGACCTTTTCACACATTGAAATCGAAAAGTTCTTGAAGGGTATTCAGGGGTTACAATGATAATCCAAGAGCGATAAATGTAACAGGTGAAAACGGTTTCGATTTTAGAGGGAACTGTTTAATTTGACATATATATTTTGTGAGTTTGACTTTTTTAGAGTTAGAATAATAATAATCTAACTTGTGAAATAATTTTATGTTGGGATCAATTTTCTTTTGTATATTTATTTATTGGATCTGTTTAATTTTAAATGTTTTCGAATTATATTTATTTATAATTTCTTATAGCTTTAGAACTGTTAAAGTCTAAAAAATGTACTTGTATTTCTATATATTTTTTTTTTCTTTTTTTTTTTTGCTTTCTAAATATTCTGTATTTAAAGAGCATTTGCTAGTCTTTGGGCTATTCAATTTTGGCTTTCATTGTAATGTCTGGCCGCAAACTTAATGAAAATTTCCATATTTATCGTGCACAACAACAACAAAAAAATATAGTGTGGTTTCTATAGTTGTTTCTGGGACAAAAGCGAATGAACTTGCCGCAAAAAGAACACGAAAATTGCTCTATTTGTTTGCAAACAAGTCGAAAGTTTTGAAAATATTTGCATGTGCCATATATCAATTTGGAATTTCCATAACCCAAGTAGCAGCCAACAAAAAAAAAAAATAAAGTTCACGAAATTCCAATATTAAAAGGGGAAGAAGAAGAAGAGAGTTTTCCCAAAGGGAAGCAGGAACACATTACCAACAGCTGTCGGAGTAATGGCAATATTCCCCACTTCCAGCCGCATAATTGTGTGAGTGTTTGGGGAGTCCAATAATTCCTGGAGCGCTGTCCAAATATTTGAGACATTATGGCCGAAACTTGCATATG
This sequence comes from Drosophila immigrans, assembly GCA_963583835.1. Taxonomy (NCBI): domain Eukaryota; kingdom Metazoa; phylum Arthropoda; class Insecta; order Diptera; family Drosophilidae; genus Drosophila; species Drosophila immigrans. Next base: position 19,870,310 of record OY757141.1, read on the forward strand.
GCGGGTAAATAAAAATCAAATTAGCCAAGCTAACGGACAACTCGCTTCCAGACTGTTTCTATCAAACAATTGAAAGCACAAATGGAAATTCACGCAATAATTGTCAAAAGGGCCAAATAAAACTCGCACAGTGAGGCAAAATGTCAGATTGTCGAACGCAATTATTTTAAATTTGTTGGCATATTATTTATTTATTAGTTGCGAATTATTTATTTATTAGCTACATATATTATTTAATTGTTGTATTATTGTTGTAGTTGTTGTCCCAGTGTTGACTAATGACAAAACTAACGTTACTCTCGCGCGCTCTCTCTCGCTCGCTCGCTCTTCATCAACTTGTGCGTAAATAATAATAATACAAGTTGAGACGGCAGCATCGCCAAGCCATAGAAAGCATCGCATTGTTTGTGCGTGTGTGCGTGTGTGTGTGAGTGTGAAAGCGAATTCGATTGCTCAGCCCCTGCCTTTGGCACTCGCATGTTGTAATATGCGTTGCGATGACGTCGACGCGTCAACGCTCCCGCATAACAGCACACACACACACATACACGCGCACACACATGCACGCACTCACGCACTGCCGTTAGCGAACTGAACGAAAGCAGGCGGCGAAAGAGAGGAGTGTGAGTGCGAGAGCGAAAGAGAGTGGGAGCAGAGCAGAGAGCGCGGCAAAACGAGGCGAGGGTCTGTGCGCTTTCGTGTGTGCGTGCGTTTTTGGGGATCTGTTCGGGTGAATGACCGCCGAAAATTAAATTTTTTGTCGATTTTAGACTTTTACTATGCTGCTGTTGATTGTGTGTAGAGAGAACACACACACACACTCAAGCGGGAGAGAGAGAGAGACACAACTACAATGCGTTGCTTTATAGTTCGCACTATCGCGCTTAGTGTTTATGATTGCGATGAGCGGGGAAGGGTGGAGGGGGGAGGGGGGGGAACAGCGGGAGTTTGTTCGCTGGGTGGGTGGCTAGGGAACGACCTGCAAGCAAAGTACGTGTGCGTGCGTGCGTGTGTGTGTGTGTGTGTGCCTAGACTACACAATCAGCAGCAGCGACAGCGACGGTAATAAACGCAGCGCAGGCATTTCACTCGGCAACAACAACGTTGAACGACAACTTTTTTTGTTGTTTCTCTCTTTGAATTTTTGACGGTTTTCGCTTGCACTCTGGCGGGCTAGGGCCGCGAAGGGGCGGGGCGGGGCGGGGCGGAACTTGTGATCGCCAGCCACTTTCGACAACGAATCTTGCGCTGCTTTAAAGTTTGCTGCCTTGCTGTTGTTATACCCGCTAGCCACTGAGTAGAAGGGTATGACAACTTAGTGGCAGCCGAAAATGTATGTAATAGGCGGAAGGATACCCATAGAGCATATACATATATTCTTGATATCTTGATTTTAGAATCTCTTAGAGTTAGAGCTTCCAATTTTTTTTATTTATTTTAATTGCTTTTATTTAGAGTTAGTCTCCGTCACCTCATATCGATAACGTTTAATAGGCATAATTTTAAAGCTTTTATCACGACATTTGGTACACAGAATAATAATTATATTCCAAATAGTTTCGGATCTTGGTTGTGACCGGATACAAAAAACAAAGAAATTTTTGAAGAAACAATTTTGTAGGACAAAAATCAGATGCAACAATCACATCCCCTCAGTTGTTTATTATGGATCTTTTCAACATTAATGGATATTTGAACATTTAAAATACTCTCCGATATATGTACATTTACAGTCATGAAAAATAATAGAAAAACCTTTTCTCAATTTCTTTACCTCCATATTTTTAATTCAGCATCTAATTTGTATTTCAATTATTTAATTTTTTTTAAATATAAAAAAGTTCTCAATAATTAACAACAAAAAGCTCAAAATTTTATATTTGTTTATCTTGGTGCATATTTCGAATTATCATATAATTGTTTTGTATGCTCTGAAACTGCGTGACGGGTATCTCACAGTCGAGCACTCTCCACTGTAGCTGTCTTACTTGTATTTTTTGTTGGCCGCTTTCTGTTTACGCCGCATTTCTTTCACTTTGTACCGTACTATCTGTTTGCTGTTTCTGTTTCACATTTTATTGTCGTCGCTTTTTTCTTTCCTTTTCTTTTTTTTTGCTTTCTGCCTGTATATTTTTATGAAGTACCGACTGCCAAATGCGATGGAAGGTGGTGGCGGGGGGGAAGGGGGAGTTGCCTGTTGCCTTTTTGGCAAAACTCAAGACAACTCAAAGTGAAAATTTCAATAAAAAAAAAAATGAAGAAAAAAAAAAAAAAAACACTTTTGCTGTCGCGGAAGTCATAAAGGCAAATTGCATGCATATTTCGTTGAGTTTTGCGGGTGCTTTAGGGCCACTCCCCCCGCCCCCTTCCCCATTCCCCGCCCTTTCTTGCTCCCCTTCCCCTCCCCCTCTTCGCTGCTCTCCCCTGTGGCGAGCTCACGCAACGCACGCACCTAAAAACAGTTTTAGTAGCAGCTTTTGGATGGCTTTTAATTGCTCGACTTTGTTGCAGGGGGGCATCAAGAAAACAAAGTGAAAACAAGTCACAAAAGAAAATGGGGGGAAATGGGGAAAATGGGAAAAACTAACATTGCGTATTAACGAAGTGTAAACACTCTAAGCAAACCACGCTTTTATGACCGTTACAATCACAAATAAAAAAAAAGCTAAGGTCGCTTGGCTTCAGATTGTGTAAGATTTGGCTGGAAATGCAGCTGAAAAGCGTTGCTTTGTTAATGATATAAATCTTTTCCAAGTAAACTGCAGCATAAACCCAAAGTCATTAATTGTGGGAAATTCTTAAGCTTGGCTTATTTTCAAACTAAATTATTTTCTCAAATTGATGTGTTTTCCATTAAAATTTTTTTTTGTTAAATTTTTAAGCATTACACAATAGTCAACGTAATTATTAATTTCTTCAATGGGAACTATAATTATATTCTATTACAAAAACTCTTAATGTGATCTGAATAAGATTTTTAATTTAATCAAAGTAATTAAAATTTAAATAAATGAAAACTGTTAAGCTAACAAACTCTATTAGAATATTAATTTCAGCACAACAATTAATGAGATCTTAATAAGTTTTCTAATTAATGGAATATCCAATGCATAAATTTACCTATTAATTTTAACCTGTATATGCATAACACTTAATGTGATCCCAATGAGATGTCTAATTAATGAAATAACCAATGCAACATTTTACCTATTAATTTCAGCATATATTTGCCTAACATTTAATTTGATCCCAATGAGATTTCTAATTAATTCAATATCCAATGCATCGCATTAATTCCCACTATAGTTTGCAAGAACACAAAGTTTGTGAAGGTAACGAACTGAATGTTTACGACGCTAGATATTAATGTGAGATTAATGCGTTCTCTAATTAATGAGGGCTCTAATGCCGGCATATTTTATAGCTCGTATATCGCTTGTAAACGCACAAGTATAATGCTAAATATTTAGTTTAGGCCCCAGCACACGCAACTTTTGCGCTTTGATTGACTTCCAAGGGTGGTTCGGTTAATGGGGTGAGCAGCGGTGGGCTTTGATGATGGGGTTGTCCTGGGGGATAAAATGACCATTTGCCGGTCCAAAAAGGTTAACGCACACACACAGGCGCAGAGAAGGCGAGATTGAGGGCTGGCGATTAAGATTTATGACGGGCGTCCTGCGTTGATAGCCCAGAAATACGCATTAACCATAAAACCAAAAAGCCTGACAAATGCTCATTATTCATTTGGGCCGCTGACCCCGCGTGCGAGAGGTCAAAGAACGCAAAGTTCTGACCCCGCAAGAGCTGATAAGCTCAGAGGCAGAGGCGACAAAGCCGGAAAATAGGCGACCAAAGAGCACAGAACCAGCAAATAGTTTGGCTGCAATAATTGCAACAATATAAATCAAATATATGTTACGCTATATATATCTATGTGTATAGTATATACTAGATGTGGTTTATATATCCTATTGGCTAAAAATAAATTGAGTTTGCCAACGCATCGTGTAACAAAAACACAATAATAAAATGCATAAAAATGTTGAAAATGAAAAGTGCCAACATTATTTTTTACAAACAAATGCGAATGCGTCGCGATGAGCGTGCTCGACTTTGAATTACTTCGCTTGATTTACAATTTATTTGGTATTTGATGTTTATAGTTATATTCTATTGTTGTTTATATTTAGATTGGGTTTATTGAACTTGTTGGGCGTGAGAAAATGCGACTTGATCTGCCGATAAGTCGGCAATGCTTTGATTTTAAAGTGTAGATATAAATCAGATAATGATTTATATAGCAGACATTTAATTAAACTGTTCCATGAAATAAATGTTAAACTTAAGAATATTTGCAAAGTGTATTTTGTCATTCGAATAACAATTTAAATAAGTCAAAATGTTTCTTTTGTATTACAGGGTATAATTATTTTATCGGTCAACCGTCGGCAACTTTGTTATCTTCGCAGCCCTACAGGGTATAACAAAGCCCAAACACACGTTTATTTTCCGTGTATATTTATATAAATTTATTGTACAGACAACAACAATAAAAAAAGAAAAGAAACGCAACAAATAAAAAGGCAAAAGAAATTGTTGGCATTACAATATCGCTTTTTATTGCTGGCGCGCGAATTTTAATTTGCCAGTTGCTTGAGCTCGTGTGTGTGTGTGTGTGTGTGTGTGTGTGTGTGCGAGTATCTGCACCTATGGCAAATGTATCTACAAGTCGCACAAATGTATCTGTGAGTCAGCGATGGCAAAAAAGGGTCGCTTTTATGAAGGCTTATTGGAGGTGACTCGTCAGCAAACTGATTGCCATGTCGAATTAGTTTAATTGTTAATGCAAACACAAAGCGCAACAGAGACAGCAACAGTGTGTGAAAGAGAGACACTCGATGTCTCTCTGTGTGTGTGTGTGTGTGTGTGTGTGCAATAATGTTTCGTAATTCAGCTGTTGTTATTGTTGTTGTTGTGACTGCGTTGCGTCTTTCTTCATTTACGAATTTCATGGATTTCCCTACAATAATTCCGCTTGCCGTTGAGAAACTCTCAACTCTCAAGTGACTTTCACTGCCAACGATGCGGCGACGACGACGACGACAGCGACGTCAGCAGCTTAATTTATTTCGGCTGCCAACCGCCTTCGTCTCTTGTCCAATCAGCTAATCAAAGCAGCGAAGCAGGCAAAACTGGCCAGCTCACAGCCTGAGCGACCAACTGACTGACTGACCAACTAACTGACCAACTAACTAAACTAATATCAAAGCAAAGTTACAGCGTAACTTTGATATCGTTTCATAAGTAAGAAAAAAGATATATATAAACCTTTACAAATCAAAAATAATATACAACATAAATTGTAATTTGATATTTACAGATTTTTGAATCATATTACAATTACTAAAATTTTGAATCTATTTTATTTTCGAAGTGTCAGTTTATTTCTTTGAGATATTTTCACAACTGAAACTTTTGTCCTTTACAGGGCATCTTAAGTTGAGCAGGCTAAAAGCTGAAGTTACGTTTTGGAGCAATTTAAATTGCAGCTGGTATTAAGACTGTTATTTCATGTTTATGCTTTTCCTGTAATTTCCTCATTATCCTTCAGTTAGATTGTAAATAAATCATAAAAAATATTTCAATTTATGATTGTGTACCTTATTGTTTATTTACGCTTTTGTATAAACTTGTAAAATTGCATTACATACTGGTTAGACTTGAAGTATCAGCTATTAAAATTGCAACAAAATAATGAGGATATTTTTGCTTAAGCTTTATAAATATTTATTTAACAAAGAGTAAAATCTATCTATTAGATTTTTTGGTTTCAAAACTTTTTTTAGACTCTTTTCGTGACGAAAGAATTTTTACAAGAAGAAAGGCTAAAAACATTTATGGGATTTTTGTAGAAACTTTTTATCTCTCAAAAACTTAAAAAGTGATGTTATATCATCATATTTATAGAACTTTTGTAAATACTTATATCCCCCCAAAATTTTATAAAGTTGTGCTATATCGTCATATTTATTTGTAGTATTTTTGTAAATACTTTTATTCAATTCAAAATTTAAATTCCTTGTGGCACTTTTATTTTGTAAGATAATTATATACGTGAAATTTCAATTAAAAAGTAGGCTGAAAACTCACACCCTTAAGCTAGGTTCTTATAGCATAGTTGGATTGATTTTGGGGGCTTTACCTTTAATTGAACCGCTTGAGTTGTTTTGTCCCGCTGGCGATTGCACGTTGCTTTGACCCAAGTTATTTGCGTGTGCTTCCAGTTTTGAAGTGACGCTGCTCCACATGTCAAACATACGTTGCGTATACATAATTAAAAGGACGTCGAAGCGCTTGCCACCAAAACTTGTACTTATTAGTTATGCGTCTTCTTCGATTTCGATTTGTTGTTTCTTGTTGTACTATATATATACTATATATATATATATACTAATACACACACACACAGCTACATAGCCCGTGTGTGTGTGTCAACTTAATTGCAATCGCTTAGATACAATTTTCGCAGCAATTTTCCAGTTGTTGTTATTATGTAACTAGGCTAAAGTAAACGCTTTTCCGACTTCCTTTCTGCTTACGGCGTAGGGTGGCCCAAGGGTAGGGGTATTCTTTTTTTTGTTTTTTCTTTTGTTGTATTAATTTTGTATTGCACTTTGAAGTTTTGTTTTATTTGCGATTTGTTGTGTGTTTTATTATATATGTGAAATTACTAATATCACAGTGGGGGGGCAGGGGGCGTGTCCTTAGCTGCTGCTGCTGCTGCTGCTGCTTCTTGCCAATCTATAAAGTTTATATATGTATGTATAGGTGTATATAACTATAGCTATATATAGATATATATTTATTATATATATATATTGGTTTGTGTGTATATATATTGTTCTAACGTTCTGTCTTCAGGCCTGTAGGTACTAAAACTTCTTTATTTTCTGTTTTCTTTTTTGTTGTTTAACTATTTGAATAATGCTGCTGCTGCTCTTCGTTCTGCTTCTTCTTCGCTTTGCTGATTATTGGTTTATTCCTTTTGTTGTTGTTGTGTTGCTGTAAACTATTTAACTATTTAATAAGACACTTGTTCGCGTATATATTTATTTTAGAAATGTTATATATTTTTATAGCAATTTTTGCTTTTGTTTTTTTTTCTTTTTCGCTATGCTGAATTTGCTGCTTCCCGTTCAGCGGCGTTGTCAGCACTTGCTTTGTTGTTGCTGTTGTTGTTGTTAATTTAGCACTTTCACTGCGATTTTGTTGCTGTGATTTTTATGTTGTTGCCGCTGCTCTTCTTCTTGTTGTTGCTGCTGTTGCTGTTGCTGCTGCTGTGATTGTTGACGATGCTGCTGCTGTTGCTGCTGTTGTTGTTGTTGCTGTTGTTGTTGCTGATGTTGTTGTTGTTATGCTCATTGTTTTGTCGATTTCTCTGTTTTGTTTGATTCCAAATCAAAATTTCCAAAAATACGAAAATTTCACGACAATTAATTCCGGAAGACATTTAGGGGCATTCTTCAAAACAGCATTTCAAGTGAATTTCGATTTTCCTTTTCTTTTGTTGTTATTGCAATAATTGTGTGTGTTTTTGCAAATTAATAATATATATTGTTGATTTGATTGGTATTTGTGGTTTATTTAAACACTTTGATATATAAAATGGTTTGGCCCGTTATATAAATGCTTTTGCTGCGCGTTGTTAGCCATGGCCAATGCATGGCATTCAGCATATTGTTAATTTAGTGGGCGTGGCAAAAAACACTGCCTGCGAAATCGAACACATCAATTAGTGTCTGTCTGTGTGTGTGTGTGGCGGTGTGTCGGTGTGTGTGTATGTGTGTGTGAAACTTTACCATTCATGATTTTTAAACACAAAGTATTTTCGAAAATTGTTCGGATCAGACTGCTATATCTTATAGGTGACATACGAACGATCAAGTACAATTTGTTTATTTTTTAAATTATTTACATGAAATTTTAGGAATCGACAATTTAAACAGTTTCAACGCAATCCTGTAATTTTTGTTAAAATCTGTTGACAATATCCCATAGCTATGATCGGTCCAAATGAAAAGGTATTTATATGAAATTTTAGGAATAGCCAATTTCAACAGTTTCAACACAATACTGAAAGTTCTGTTCAAATCGGCTGACTATATCCCATAGCTCCCATGGAAATTTGGATATTGCCACATAATACGTTTCTGAAAAGCTTCTCTGTCAATATGTGTGTGAATGAGTTTTTTCCAATAATTGAATTTGCCTTTAAACAGGGAGTAAAAAAACAACATCAAACAAGCCTGACAAACAGGACATGAAAACTGTGCCGGGACCAAACCCCCCCTGCCCCTGCCCCTGTCCCTGTCCTCCCCCTCCCTCCCGTATCAGCAATAAACTGCGAGGCGAAGCAACTGCATGAGAATGTAACATGAACATGAAAAATCGATATAGAAATGAGATTTAAGGGTGCTAGACAGCCAAACAGTGGCGTCTGAGGAGGGGGGCCCGCCTAGTCATAATAGCAGAAGGGGAGGGAAGGGGGAACAACTCTGTCAGACAGGCGCGCCGCCGCCTGCAGAAAAACGAGCATGAAAATGCAGTTCACGAAGCAGCAACGACGACGCATAAATCTCGTAACGAAAGCTCAGTTCGTGTGCGAGCGAGATAGAGCGAGAGTCAGATGGAGAGAGAGAGAGGAAGCGGGAACGCAGCCATAACATGTGCGTGAGTGTGTGTGTGTGTGTGTGTGCTTGTAAACAGTGAAAAAAGTTCTATGACCCAAAGCTTGAGCATGCCGGCAAACGGGCGAAGCGGGCGAAACGGGCCAAACGGGCAAAAGCAATGAATATAAAACATTTTTACTTTATGCTAGCCTGCTAGAGGAAGCACACTCATATGAGGGGGAGTGAGAAAGGGGGGCGGGGGCGGGGGCGGGGTTAGTTTATTGGAACTCCAAATGCGGAAGCCAACAAAACGCAGACATGCAAATACGTCACCAACAAACTGTAGTTTGCTGCTGTTGTTGCTTTTGCTATTGTTGCCGTCGTCACCAAAGCGACAACAACAGAAATTGTGCCAGCAGCGACAACAACAACAACAACGACGACTACAACAATTGTAACTAAAGCAGCGCCAGCATTTTATTGTTGTAATGGAGAAATTTACATATACAAGCATACAAAACGGCGACGGCAGCGGCAGCGCAGTCGGAAACAGTGGGAAGCGCAGCGCGGGCAGCGCCGTCAAATAAACTGAAAAGAAAATGAAAATGAATAGCTACAACAAGAACAAGAGCTAGAGAAAGAAAGGGGGGGGGGGGGGGGGGGGGAGGGCAGAGTATGAAATTCAAAAATGCTCTCCGCACACGACGAACGACAACGAACTTACTAACGGTACTAAGCCGGTCAAGCCCGAAAATGGGAGGCGGGCAAAGGCAGCGAGCAGCGAGCGAGCGCAGAGCTCCCCAACAACAGCAATAAGAACTGACGACAAAGTTACATGCTGACTGCTAGCGTCGCTGTCGCTGTCGCCGTCGCTGTCGCAGTACGTTGACGCCGAAAAAGACCAATGACCTATGCTAGAGCCAAACACACACACACACACAGACGCAGACACACATACATGTGCATAGGCGCTGCTGCTGCTGCTTCTTCTTCATTTCTTTTTCTTTCTTTTTTTTTGTGCACAGTGAGAAAAATTGAGAATTGATTTGAGAATGTTGCAATCTAACAAGAAAATTCTTGAAACACGATTTAATTCTTAACTTTCTTTTAAGTTTGAAGATGGAAATTTGCTTTCACGAATTTCTAATGATCAAAAAATTTTAAAATTCAAGAATTTTCTTCTTGATTTTCTGCTTAAAATAAGCAAGGAGTGAATGTTGGAATTTTCTTTTTCTAATGAGAGACATATTTAAGCTAAAGTCGGGAATTATTTGAATACCTATCGGTTTGGATATAAAATGGTTACTTTGAATATAATAAATAAAATAATTAATTATTTCGAATATTAAATGACAGTAAAAAGATTATTTTTTTTTTTTTAACAGCAATCTTAATTCAAGAATGAAAGGCAGAAGGAATGTTGTTATGCTTTTCTTCTAATAAATTACATATTGATGCTTAAGTCTGTTGCTGTCGTTGTTAAGGTCAATAAGGTGCCGGGTTCGAGCCCTATTTGGTTAAACAAAAAAAAAAACAACTAAACTAATAAATTGTTAAAAATATAAATTGATGAATGTGTTTTTTTTATCAGCAATCTTAATGCAAGAATTTCTTTCTTGATTTCAGCACGTTTATTTCTCTCTGTGTAGTTGTTGTTGCTGCTTTAGGGTGGTTGCTGGGCTGGCATGGCACACTTATAGCCGACGACGACGACGCTGACGACGACGCTGACGACGACACAGAGCAGAGCAGAATGTGTGTGTGCTTAGCAATGTTGTTCTACTAACGTTAATGCAAACAGTCGAGTGTGGGAGTGCCGTCGAGGGGGGACGGAGGGGCGGAGGGGCGTAGACAGCGCTGCTTTAGGTGCTCTGAACTCAACTGAACCGAACTCAACTGGGTGACTTACTGAGAGGAGGTGAGAAGGAGGAGGAGGGATGAGGGCGGAAAGTTGGCTGCCAACTGTCGACTGTCAACTATTTAGTCGACGCTCTTTAGCCAAAAGAAACTGTCTAGTTTTATAATGACAACAACTGCAACTACAATAATGTCTGATAATCATAACTGGGCACAATGGCCAAAACAATTTGCATTGTTTTCCACCATCCACGAGGGGGGCGTGGCAGCCACACAATGTGGCCACATTATGAAAGATTATTACTGTGAACTTTTAACTGTCATGCCAGCTATGAGAAACATTTGAATACTCTCAACTCAACTCAACTCAACTCAACTCAACTCGGCTCCATTACAAGCCAAAATAAATCAACTGGCGTTATAAAAAAAAAAAGAAACAACCATTTTAGTATTGGGTCTTAAGCGCTTTTTGATGGCCCCACTATTTTGATGGAAACTGTAAAATGCAGTTGAAATTAAGAAACTCGAGTTTCAAATTTTAATTTGGTTTGTCGCAATTAAAAAATGCGGGTTTCCCCCCATAATGATTATCAGAATTTAAGTTTACAAAGAACAAAGCCTTGGTAAACTGCAAGATCATTTTAAGTAGTAAATATATTGTCGCAGAGACCGAAACTAATGAATATTGGTTTTTTTTTAATTAAAAAAATCTTGAAATAGACTTCAAACGAAATGAATTACATTAAAGTCATCCACAATATTTATAAAATCATTTGAGTAATTAAATAAATTTTAATAAGTAACCATAATTTTTTAACGACAAAAATAAAATGTGATTTGATTGTAAGAAATCTCTCAATTTAATAGATTCTATAGTCTACTACAAATTCTCCCATTCTTCTATTTTCGTCGCTTTTATCTGTATTTAAAATTTGTTGTAGTCATTTCAACAACAATTTTACAGCTACATAGTTAATGACAACGAGGATCAGAAAGTTCTTTCGAAAGACAGTTTAACCAATAATCTTCCAACTCCAAAAACTAGTTAACATTTAAATAACTCCAATCTACCTTAATCCTTTTCTTCCATAAGCAAAGTATCTAGTAAAATCTATATACGAGTAAAGGGCCAAATTCAACTGATTACGTTTAAGGGCAAATTCAACCTTTTCAGATTTTTACAAATCTTAGATAATAAAAAAAGTAGTAATAATATTAAATATAGCAACAGCGATGAACTGTTTGTAATCCATGTGTGAGTAAATTATCCAATGGTTAATCCAAATTGTTCAGCTGGAATTCAGTAATATTTTCAAAAGTATTTTCTTTTATAGTTTTTAATCCAATTAAAGCTTGCGGTTAAATTATCCTTTTTTTTTTGGGGGGGGTTTTTGTGAATCACACACACACACACACAGGCACAGTGGAGCAAAAACACACAGACACAGCCACAGAGCCACAGTAATTTATTGTATTACGCAAGGGGGCGTGGCGTGTGGGCGGTTTTTGGGGTGCTCCAAAAAGTTCATAATAAATTATCTAGCTTTTTATTTTTTTGTGTGTTGTACGACTTTCTGGAGTCTGTATCAATAAATTACGTCACTTGCACTTCCGTTTTGTTGTTGCTGTTGTTGTAATTGCAGTTGTTGTTGTTGTTGTCGTTGTTGTTGTCGCATCGCCAACGAAGTTTTGCAGTTGCATTTAGGCACGATTTGGAATTTGAATGCACACTTTAGACTTTTGTTGTTGTTGTTGCTTTGCTACAATTAATATTTTGTTTTGGTTGTTGCTGAAACCGAACAACTTCACAGATGCCACAACTGGCAACTTAGCCAGGCATGTTGCAACATTTGTTGTTGTTGTTGTTGTTGCATTTGCATTTGCATTTTTTTTTTTATTTATCTATTGCTGCCGCACAAATTTTCGATTTGGAGACGCGAGCGGACGAGAGACGCGCGTTGTTGGAACAGTTGAAGAGAGAGAGACGCACACACACACACACATATAAATCATATATAATACATATGCATATATATTTTGTTGTATTTTGTATTTTGTATTTTGTATTTTGTTATTCGTGTATTTGTATTTGTATTTTGGAAACAACAACAACAAATAATTAATAATAAAGATACAACGCGCAACGCATCGTTACCGCCGCCGCGATACGCTCAATACGAACTGTAGCTGAAGACTGCCTCAAAATGTTATCGAGTTCGTTGTCCAAGTGGCGCGCCGCATTGCGGCCTCACTGTGGCACCAACACACACACACACACACACACACGCACACATTACTCATAAAAGAGAGCGCGCGCCAAAGAGCAAAATGTAGCCACGTTGCGCTCTCTCTCTGCTCTGCTCTATCGTTCGCTAACCCAAGCAACGCCAGCGTCAGCTTCAGCGTCGCTGCCTGCTGAGTGGGTATATGTGTCTCTGTGCCGATGACTTCTTCAATTTTTTTACTCCTCCTCCTCCTCCTCCTCTTCTTTTGCTTTTTTTCAGCATTACGCTTTGTGCCGTTCATTCGCTATGGCAACCGCTCCACTGCCTGCCATGTGTGTGTGTGTTGGGGCGAGAGCGTCGCCCCCCCTTTCGTTGTGTGTGTGAGAGCAGCGCGCGCTTTTTCCTAATCAGCTGTTTGCCGCCTCTCTTTGCTGTGTGCGCGCTCTCTTACACTGCACGAACGAACACGAAGCTTTGCGCGCTGCAGGCGGAAAAAGCTGTGTGCCATATTACTATTACAGCATTCGCCTTGTTGTTGCATTTACTTTGTTGATTTCCTTTTTGAACTGCGCTTCTCTTTTTTGGGGCTATGTCGTCTACTGTCATTTCCATTTGAAATTCCCAATTAGCAGGTCAATTGCTTTTTAGGCCAAACTGTGTGCATTGCAGTTGACTTCTATCCCGCTTGCACTTCCTCTATCCCTCTCTCTTTCTGTCTGGACGGCGCTTTGTTGTTGCTTTTGCTATCATCCTGTGCGCCATTTAATTACAGTTGCAGCTTACTTTTCCTCAACGACTTACTTATGCATGAAAATTGTTTCTAATGGCTTTGCAAATTGCGCACAAATGCATTTTTTATTGCCTATGCACGCCCCAAAAAAACAACAACACTTGCGACGCTTCACAACACTGCAACACGCATATTGAAAGACGTATTCGACGTCTTCAACTTAAGACTTAGTCTTCACAAAGTTTTAATTGTTGTAAGCATATTCTAATTTTAATCACAGTTGAGTTTAATTTAAATTACAGAATTACTGCAATATTAATCTGAACAATAAATAAATATATCTTCCATTAATTGTTCAGATATCTGGATATTATTTATTTAAAGACTACAATGAAAAGTCAATAAATAATACTAAAAATAATACTAAAAATATACAATTAAATTTAATAAGTTTAAATTATTAATTTAAAATTTAAAAAGTAGTTTACAAAAATAATTAGACTAAAATCTGTGAGGTATTTAGGCAACATTAATCTATCCCAGCATTCATTGGGAAACCCCGAAGAAATATAATAATCAAAAACATCTATTTCGATATTACAGATATTTTTGTAAGCAATATAAATCATGAGTTAAAATAAAATACTAATGATAACATTAATTTCAAAATTTCTAGTGTTTTATTTATAAAAATCTTAAATAATTTAATCAGAAAATTGGTTAATGGAAATTCTTACTAGAATTCTAAATTTACTTCCTTAGAAATGGAATATTATTCATTTATCGAGGTAAGAATCTTCAACAATATTTTATTTAGACCTTTTGCCATAGATATTTTTATTATGGTAGCATTCAAAGAAGAAATAGAAATGAGTTTCTTAAAAAATGGCAAGTTTTTTACTTATCAGGGAAAGACTTTTTAAGAAGGTTTTATTTTAACCACTTAGAAAGCGTTTTAAGATTTAAATTATTCAGAAAATGTGATACAAAAAATGCATACCCATCTTAATTAATTTCGTATAAAATGGGAATTCATCTATTTATCGAATTTGAAAATTTGTGCAAAATTAATCGATACTATCAATCATCGATTACATCCCCAGATGATATCACATAAGTATTGCTTAGGCTCAGCAAAAGTAACATTTGGAATTTATGCCAAACTTTCGGTTAATTTCGAAGATTTATTAAGGCCGTGCTTTTGCATTATTTAATTAGCATATTTAATTCGCCAAACTATTTTTGACTTATATATTGCAAAGCCTTTTTAAATAATATGAAAACAAAAAGGAAAATCACATAAATAAAATCATATTTAAAGCGTAATCAGAGCAACAGTCAAGGTAAACCGCAGTCAAAGTTCAAAACGCAACGAACACACAGATATAATGATATAAATATTGACTTTAGCTTAAGGAGACGATTTCCAAAAAAAAAACAACGCAAACTTGATGTTGCAATCGACTTTCAGTTCAGTTTAAAGTTTTTTTTTTTGCAAAATTGGCAACGCGGCAAAAGCAACACGAAAAAAATCGTTAATAAATTAATATTTTGTAGCTAATTTATGTGTTGTTATTGTTGTAATGCATACAATTAACTCTGCCGCAACTCAGACACAGACACAGACACTGCTATCTATCGTATATATAACGCAAAGTTGTATCTGCAGTGGTATCTGTTATGGGACAGCATAAAACTTTGCATAAACGAAACAAACAGATGAACACAAGACCGAAGCTTTAACTCAATATTACGAAATGTCTAACAACTATAAAGATTGGCGCAAAAAACGATCGACAACAACAGCACTGTGAATATGATAATGAAACCTCTGCCACGCTCGATTGGAAAGAAACCTCATGCGGCGCTGGCTAATGGACAAAGTTGCAAGGGGGGTAAAAACCCTCGGCAGATTCATGCATGAAATGCAAACGATGTCTGCCTGAAATTATAATGAACCCATCTACAGCCAATACATAATGGGGGACATCTTCGCTATATATATATATACTATATATTATCGCAAAAGTGATAGTGCGTTATGCTGCCTCTGCTTCTCCCCTCCGCACATCGCGTGTCTCGCAATCCGTCGCGGGGTTTTGTTTCTTGTGTAATGGGCCACGCGATCAATGTACAACTTCAGGGTCGCATCTCGCAGATACAGATACATTTTGGCCGCTTAGTTTTAGCAACTTGGTTAGTGCAAACCTTTCGACTATTTCCCTTTTGCCAAATCGCATATCGTTATTAATGCGTCGCCTGTTCCACATTGCCACATTACAACCACAAAAAACAACAGAAACAACACAATATGCATTTAATATTCCTCGTGTTTTATGCAGTGTTATTTTTTTGTGGATTAACTATAAGCTCTTGACTTATTGCCAATTTTATACGCACAGCTTGAGCAAAAATAGACTGCACTTAAATATATAGTTATAGTTTATACCTGACTTTCATTTGCCATAGACAGAAAAATATCTCATGTATTTACATAGAATATATTTATTATAGATGAATTAGAAATATATTGTTTTTAAAAATATTGATTTCGTTTTTTTAAACCAGTTTTTTATCAAAATTTGATGTAAGAAAATGGACTCCGTTTTTATAAGAAATAGTACCATAAAATAATATTTTTAGTATAATCAATATAATACAATTGCATATGCCAGAAAACATTAATATTTAATGCAGTTACTACAAAAACTTTATTTGGAATTTCAGCAATTTAATTTAATTCTGATTTGTGAGCTTCTACAAAATCTTTCTTTAATTGCTTGCCTTGATATAAGAATCAATCAATCATTTGTTATTAACTCATAATTGATTTGAAATTCTGTTGGCAGCCACTTTATGTATTTAATGGAGCTTAAATTCTTTTGCCACAAATTCACAGCAATTAAACATACAATTTATATTGTAGAGAACAGTGAGAAGTTGGAATTTACAATACATTTAATTTAGTAATATATTATATACAACATTGGAACAAAGGCAGCAACAAAAGCAATATAATTGACTTTCAAAGTTTTATTTAAGAGCATTTAAGATCTTATTTATAATTGAGTTGTTAGAAATCAAATTTAAATTTAATTAAATGCATTTTAGCCATCTAAAAAATATTTCATTTTATAATTGAGTTGTTTAAATTCAAATTTAAATTTAATTAAAAGAATTTTAGCCAACTAAAAAATATTATAGGCCGAAACTATTTCATTTTGTAATTGAGTTGTTAAAATTCAAATTTAGAAATGAATTTCACAAATCTAAAAAATAGAAGAAGCCGAAACCATTTCATTTGAAAATTTAGTTTTTAGAATTTCAATTGAAATTTAATTACATGAATTTGACCCATCTACAAAATAGTATAAGCCGAAAACATTTATTTTTATATTTAAGTTGTTAGAATTAAAATTAAAATGTAATTAAATGAATTTTAGCCATCTAAAAAATAAAGTAAGTCGAAACTATTTCATTTATAATCGAGTTGTTAGAATTCAATTTTAATTTTAATTAAATGCATTTTAGTTGTAAGAATTCACATTTCAATTTAATAAAATGAATTTTACCCATCTAAAAATATAATATTTTATAGTTGAATTATAAATAAATAATATAAGTAAATATTCAAATTTAAATTTAATTGTATAAATTTTACCCATTTAAAAAAAAGAATTAAACGAAACAATTCCATCTTCTTATCTGTGCTGTTATTAACAGCAATCGCATTAACATTAACATTCACTTTAACATTCACATTCATATTAACATTCGTATTAATGTTAACAGAAACATTAACAGACTAGAACAGTCTTCTGTTTAAGAGTCTTTGCCTTTATGTTATGTTAGATTTCCATGGCATAACAGGATTTAACTGCATTTAAGTCGCAGTTCAACTCGTTATCGATCTGTGATCTGTGGGCAGAAGTGGAGCTAATCAATCATCAAGTGACATAAGCAGCCGTTTAAAAGGCTAATGAGCCAACGCCTGCAGCTCGAGTGTATCAACAGAACACAAAAGCCAAAGTAGATCAATCTTTGTTGTGCTCGAATTATGCGGTTCAGAATGAAAACCCTTTGCGAGGCTCCGCCCAAAACAGCCTTAAGCGATGTAAAAAGTCGATGTTCAAGTCGATGTTGTCGATGTTGTTGTCGTTGTTGTCGTTGTTGTTGCGACTCATTTGTAGCCCGCGATCAAAACTGACAACTGCTGCCCGCCTCAAGCAGCAAAAGGCAAATCAATTTGAAGCTCGGTTCTCGTCTCATTAACATTTGTGAGGAATCGCTGGCAATTGTGTTGTGATACACACACACACACACACACACGCATATGCCAGCTAACTGTATAGTTTGTAGCTGCGGCTTTTACCGCTAAGGTTCGTGCTACGGTAAAAACTATGAGGCGAAAGAATGTTGCGCTGCGGTGCCCACAACTGTGACTTGACTAGCCAAACACGCTGCTCGCCCACAGAGGGCGCCACACCAGCGGGGGGGGGCGGCAGTCGTGTGTGTGTGTGTGTGTGTGTGTGTGTGTGAGTCAAAGAGCCGTAAAGCGAATGTGTCGAAGCAGCAAGAATCGCACAAAACTAACAGCACCTAATGATAAAGAACAACTCGTCTCAGTCGCTGTCGCTGTCGATGTCGACTGCGCTGCCGTGGCTGGCTTTGCGGCTTATTTAGTATGTCAAAACATGTTTTTTTTTGTTTTTTTCTTTGTGTGTGTGTGCTTTGCTTCTTCGCTGTTCTGTTTGTTTGTTGTTTTTTACTGCTGCAACGCGTCGTCTATGGAAAGTGGGACACAGCCGCAGCGAACGTCGCGTCGCCGTCGTCGTCGTTGGAGCTGCCACAGAGGTGAATAGCCAATAAATCGACGCTTGTAAATTGAAATTCTTTAGCACGGGGTGTGCGTTGCCATCGCGCTGTCTCGCTCCCTCGCTACACCTGTTGTTGCAGCTTCAACAGTCGACTCGAGTCGCGTCGAGTCGACTCCACTTCAATGCGGTGGCAGTGTCAAGCTCTGTGTTAATTGTGGTCCGTGCTGCTGCTTGCGCAATGCTGCGATGCTGCGATGCTGCGACATGCCAGCCAGCATTTGCATGCCACACACAAACACACACACACACACACACACACACACATATAGTTGCTGCCACACTGCAGATACTTTGTGCCACAGTGGACACTCTAAGCGAAGATCAAAGCCAAAGCTCAACACGAACATTAATTTTTTATCATATTCTCAGAATATTTGTATCTGCCTGTGAAACGTTTGAGAATAGCGCACAAAGAGCAGTGTGAAAATGGCAAAAAATTAAGTTATATTAGAAAAACACTGAGAAAAAAATTGAACAGTTAAATTGACTGCAAGTATTTGGCAAAATTTGAATATTTTTAGTAACCCAAATTTTTATGAAATTGTGGAATACAAGACTGCAGCAACAATAATTGTTGTCTAGAAAGTTGGAGAAAAAAAAGGTGCAATAATACAACCCAAATTGGAGCCGACAAATACATATATAAGAAGATTATTAACTCGTATATATTTTACTACAAGCTCATACAAATAAATTATATTGCAACCAGTCAACTTTTTAAATAGTTTATGTTGCAAGTCTCAAAAATATAATACACGAAGTATTTAAGTTGTCATAGAAATTCGGAGTCGGAGTGTAATATTCATTTATCCCATATTTCCCACATTTGAACCGTCAATAAGAGAAATTATTATTTGTAATAAGTTATTTTGTGATCAAATTTCTTAAATTGTTTCTTTTAAAAGTCCCAACAATACTACCCAAGAAGTATATAAGTTTTCGTTAATCATTGAAAAATCGAGTTTAGCTTAGAATTTAAATATTATTTTTATATATTCCCAATTGCAATTCACGATTGTAATGTCTAAAATATAACAAGGTATTAAACTTTATATCGTTTTCTACAAATTCGAATTGTGACCAAAGTAAACCCTTAAATTAGGTTACTTATTAAAAGTCAACAATATCACTCAATATATTACGTTGTCAGAAACCATTTAAAATACGTAATGTAGAGTACAGTATTAGAATAGAGTCGAGTTCAGAATCTTAATATTAATTTATCATATTATTCATGGCAACGTCTGACAATAGGGGAAAACTATATATTTATATTATTGCAAGTTTATAAATAAGAAAAGACGAAACTTATACAATAGAGTATTTTTCTGTTGCTTTCTAATAATAAATAAAATATTCTTTATCTAACCGATGCTTTCGTTAATATTCCTTTATAGAAAATATTCAAAATGTGGTATAATAACAATTTAAGATATTCAATACTCATTTGTTGTACCACCTCACAATTAGAGAATACCTTATAATTAAAATGAGTTTTTCTCCCCATTTTGGCAATAATAAAGAAATTAATCTCTATCGTTTAATTAAAAGTTCAACAAAATATGGATATTTTTAGTCACTAAAGTTTACTTTACTTCAGATATATTTCACTGTACTTAGCACATCAACAACTCGCTTTGTTTACTGACCTGTCATGGCTCCATTGCTGCTGCTGCTGTCCCTCTCCCTCTCCCTGTCTCTGTCTCTATCGCGCTCTCTATCCCTGTCTCTGTCACGCGTTGCTGTCGCCGCCAACGCAGCAACAGTTGTGGTTGCTGCGGTTGTTGTTGCCGTTGTTGCCGTTGCTGCTGTTGCCGTTGCTGTCGCTATTGTTGCTGCTGTTGCTGTTGCGGTGGCTGTTGCTGTTGTCTTGGCTGCGGTGAGCAGCAGCGGCGGAGGCGTGCGTTCTCGTCGTCGCGTGGGCGTGGCAGTCTTGCGATTGCTGCCGCTGTTGTTGCTGATGTTGCTGAAGCTGCTCAGGCTGCTAAAGCTGCCAGCGCGCGCCAAAGCAGGCGGCTCCGAAATGTATTTCGATTGCTGCTGTTGCTGCTGCTGCTGTTGCTGTTGTTGTTGCTGTTGTTGCTGGTGTTGCTGGTGTGTTGCTGTTAGCGCCAGGCGCTTGGGCGCTGGCTCGTCGAGTTGCTCGGGCGAAGCGCTCGCAATGATTGTGCCGCCAATCGCATCGTCCACGTCGTCCTCGTCGTCGTCGTCGTCCTCTTCGCCGGCCACCGACTCGAAGCAGACGTCGAGCAACGTGGCGCCGCCGCCCGTCTGCAGACCAGCAATATCCTTGAGATCGATCCAGCTGGCGCCCAGTTTGTCGGCATCGCTGAGCGGCAGGCTCAAGACGCGCGTGTCGCCCTCGTCGACAATGTGAAACGCCTGCGTTGGCTCGATCTTGACGATGATCGGTTGGCTGGAGCGATGATTGCTCACAATGTTGCTGCTGTGCGTCGGCGGATTGTTATTGCTGCTCTGATTGTTGCTGCTGTTCAGCAGACTTGCCATGTTATCATCGTCGTCCTCATCGACGGCGGCCAGTTCGCTCAACTGTTGCTCGATCTGCAGGTACGTGGTTGTTGTTGCCAGACTGTTGTTGTTGCTGTTGTCGCTGGCTGCAATTGTGGCGCTGGCCAGACTGCGAATTGTCGTCACGGGCTCTCGCTGGCCACGCACCACATCCAGCTTGAGCACCGTGCACTTGTCCGTCTGCTGGTACTGATGTTGCTGCTGCGGTCGCACATAGGCCGTTGCTGTTGCTGTTGCATCCGTTAGAAAGGCCAGCGGCGGCGACGTCGCTTTGTTCGAGGTGCTCACACAGCGTGTGGGCGTGGCCGCTGTTGTTGTTGTCGTCGTTTGTCTTGCCACAATGCTGGTTGCTGCCGGCAGCGGTATTATCGATATCGATGGCACTTTGCTGCGCAAATTCGCCACTGCTGCCGCTGTGGCAGCATCTGTGGCATCCAGATAGCTGCTGCCACCAGTTGTTGTTGTCGTAGCTGCAACGGCGCCAACTGTTGCTGCTGGCGCTGCCTGCTGTATCAGCAGGAGATCTCTTGGCCTATCCGTTGTGAGGGCCGTTACCTAAACGATTGCGGTGCCTGAAAATTGCTTGCAACAATCGCGTTGCAATGCTGCAAGTTTTGTGCGCTTAACTTGTCGTTTGGGGTCTCTTCGTTTCGGGGTTCGTTCGAGTGTAGAAGCACAACATCAAAATAAATTGAGAGATAAATCAGCCTTACAAAAGTGCACTTAAAATCGCCTTATGACTTTTTTTGTATTTCCTTTTTTTTTTTTTTTTTTTGTCACATCAGAATTGTTGTCAATTGCTTTTGGGTACGAAATTAAACTTAGTCTTTGTTTTATTTTTTATAATTTTTGCCTTAGCTTAATATTTAATTCAGTTTTTTCTTGTCTTTATTTATTTCTGGTTGTATATATTTTAGCTGCACTGGAATACGCGTCGTATACTCAATATCTGCACTGCGCTTTTTAAATATTTTTTGATCGTTATTTGTTTTTTGTGCGTTTTGCAAAAAAAAATTGCTTTAATTTTCCGTTGTCTATTTTCTTTTTGGTTTTGTGTGTTTTATTTTTATTGCACAGTAAATCAGTCGCCTTTGTGTGTTGCTGGTGTTTGTTGTTGTTGTTGTTGCTGTTGCATTTTATTTGTTACAATATGTTTCAGTTGCCACTGCCTGGGCTATTGTGCTGCTGCTGCTGCTGCTGCTGCTGTTGCAAGTATGTATCTGTGGCCGTAACTGGCAAATGCTGCCACAATTGCTGCTGCTGTTGCTGCTGCTGATGTTGTTGTTGTCATATCCTGGCGCTGCAACGTGCTGTTGTTATTGTCGCTGTCGCTGTTGCTGTCGCTGCAAGGCTGCAAGGCGCCACTGGAATTTGTGACTGGAAGTGTGTCGCTGCTGCTGCCGCTGCCGGCGTCGCTGCCGCTGCCATTGCTTGTTTTCCACATTGCGGCACGCAACCCTAGCAGCAGTTGCTGTTGCAGTTTGGCCAAGTAAATCACCCCCGCCGCCAACCACCGAGCGTAGCGGCAACAACAACCACCAGCTGGTGGCTTTAAGAATCGATTTTTCAGCGCACACACATATGCAAATCCCTCACACACACAATCACAATTTTAATGCAACGCTTTCGCTTTTCGTGCTTTTCCCAATTAATTTCGAATATTCAACTGCAGTAGCATAAATTTGTATTCCATTAATTTTCACTTAATTTTCTTTGATTTTCGGTTGCATTTTATTTATGTTTTTGTCGCTTGCGCTGCGGCTGCAGTTTTCCACAGGTTTTTCCATTGTTTACCAGCCACAAAACTGAACTTTAATTTATTCACATTTCGCACTTAATTTACGCACTTTAATTTCTCGAATTGCACTTTTAGTTTTTTGTGTGACGTGTGTGAGTGTGTTTAATATTTGTATTTTTTGTATTGTGGCCGCGTATCCTTTTGCGTTGCGTCCTTTGCAGGAATGTGTCCCAAATTCAAGTGCGCCACAAAAACACACAGTTCACATCTCGTGCCGCACTTTCCGCACTTTCGCCTTTCAGCTCACGGCTCAGCTGCTTGGAAAAAGGACTCTGCCATGGGAAAAATTCGCAATGCCAACCACAACTACATCGCTGTGTATATATATACTATATATATATGTATGTGTGCTGCATGCAGTCGGAAAATGGGACTCGCTGCGCTGCTAAATAGGGTTAGTAGGCATAATGCCAAGTGCATACGACAGGAAAAACTGGAAAGCAGCTTTTCCCACCCTTAAGCGAACTTTCCTTTCCATTCACACATGCGTCCGCCGTCTGCGTCTGTGTGTGTTATGTGTGTCAGCTGGGAAATTCCCTGTGAGTGGTGAAACGTTTTTGGGAATTTTCCGACGCTTTTTTTTGGGGTTGATTTGCAGTTTTGAATTCAGCGCGCAATGATTTGAATAGTTGGAGAGGTACCACAAAAGGGTGAGGTGGCAGATACCCAGCGTATTCCTCGATTTTTCACTCTTCCAAAAATAAACTGCTCTTTGAAAATACATTTATTCAATATTTAAAAAATTTAATTCAAAATAAGAAATGGTAACACGTCTAAAGAAAATCTACCAAAACTTTAAAAGTCTAACTAAACTAGAACAAAACATAATGAAGTAAATATGAAATTTTATCTTATACAAGTAAAGGCAGGGAAAAATTATCATTACAAAGTTTGACTACAATACGATACCCTGTACACGAAAACAATTTGATTTTACTAAATAAAAAAATTGCGATAGATAATTATCCATTAGATGCCCTTTATGGAAAATAAATTTGCTCACAACAAAATAAATATGTTGTGCAGCTTATACCCAGTAGTCGAAAAAGGAGAATTAATATACCCAGCATTATAAAAATGTATGTATAATCAGGAATTGCAAATAAAACTAATTAATATTGCCCATACAATTTCGTTTAAAAAATAATTAAATTATGAAATAATTATTACATTTAAAGTTTTCTTCATATGTTGGATCGTAACTCATATTTTAAATATTAATTTTGAAAACCATATTAATATGAAACATATAAGAATAAAATTACAATTCCTCAATTTTGTATTTATATATTCGAAACCAAAAATGCGAGTTGTGATGGAATTTTTGAATTCATAATTTAAACTTCATATTGAAATACATTTTAATTTATTTTATTTATTTAATTTTAACTTTGAATCAAATTCTATAGTTCAATGGTATAGCCAGAGCAACAAATGCCTTCAGGCTGGAATAAATATTTTTTTGTTTATGTTTTTCTACAGAATATTAAATATAAGGATTTTTCTTAAATTGAAGAAAAAAATAATAATAATAAAAATAAATAAAAAAACGATTATAATTAAAAATATAATTGCTACCGTATTTGTTTTAAAAAACATATAAAATATGTAAAGCATATTTTATTTATTTGAAATATTTTTAAATTTTTTAAATTAACATTAAATTAAATATTAACAAATCCCACAAGATCAAGTTACATAGACCGCTATTTACAAGTATGCTGAACAGACTGATACCTTGTGCTATAAAAGTGCTCGGAGTAGAGTAGAACAAGCAACCTTTAAATAACTATTGTTTATTTTGAATCTTGAATCTTAAAAGATTGTTTTTAAATCTTTTGCTATACGCGCTTTTGTTTTGAATATCGATAATCGATTATAGTGCTGCAAAACTCAAGCATTTAAAAAAGCTTTAAGATGTGAATTCTATTTGAGATGAGTTGACAGCTCAAAAAATCGGAAACGTGTACTCGAAATGTTAAGTCAAGATGACAAATCAAAAAATATCAAAGTATATTCCATTCAGTTGAAATTAGGAATCAATAAAACGAAGATCAAGCGCGAGCCGGCCTCAAATTAATTCAAGTATCAAACTTATATCTACCGGTAGCAGGCCCTCAAAAACAGGTATTTAAAGAAGTGAATATAAATATCAAAATTATACTATATTGTGAAATAATATTGAAATCGATGTATATATATATTATATATCTAACATTAGAAAGAAACTACAGTGCAATTAAAAATCGGATTAAATCTACATGAAAAGTGTTCGGTGAAACTTCGAAAAGAATTCGAGATGAGGTCGGTGAGATTAATTCGTGGCTAATCTGGAAGTGAGAAACCGCTAAAATAGTAAACACATTTGGCCCAAATACTTGGCTCTGATCCCGGGTGTCAAGTGCCGTAAATAGATCAATGAAAGCGCCAAAGCGCGATAAACTTGGCCAACAAAAATCATGCTAAGCGAATCAATTAAATTGATGTGGCGCTGGACAGCAGCACAGTTAGGGCCAACAGCTGATGGCCCGTTAGAGAATTGGCCAAGATGCGGGGCCATTACACAATAAACGTAATCGCCTGGGCCCTTTTGATCATCATTTGACGCATCATTAGCCATATTATTATCAGCCAAAAACGGCGGCGTCTTCTCTTCATATTTCATGTTTTCCGTTGTCTTAAATCATGTTAGATTTATTTGTGCTGGTTTCAGCTGCCGAATGGGGAGGCGGGAGGCGGGGGGCGTGGCAGGGCAGCTTGCGCAAGCAGCCATCAGCCATCAGCCATCAGGCAGCTAACTGGTTCTAAGCTGTAAGCCTACAATTTGGCTCAGACGCGGCTGCTTGGCCTGCAACGTTGTGGAAGCGCCGTTGGTTCTAACGTGAAAATGTGTGCCTCACCGTTGTAACGATCATGCCACCGATCACCTCCCCTCCATGCCCCTCCTCGATCCCCTCCTCCGTCAGCTGCCCCGCTTCAACGGCTTCTTGTATTTCTGTCGTTTTTTTTTTTTTTTTGCGCGCTCAGTTGTTGGCCACGTTACAGACAATTGCAGCAGTTGCGGCTTAGAGACGCGATTCTAACCTGTTTCTTGGCTCAGACCAAACACACAGCGAGACGGATAGAGAGAGAGAGAGGGAGAGAGAAAGAGAGGCAGGTCCAGGGTACGAAAGTCCCGTAAGAAAGTCCCAGTTATTCAAGAGGAAAAACCTGTTACACGCAAAGTGGAACTGGCTCTGATTGTGGCTGAGCTCTCTTGGCCAAGAACAAATCACGAAGCGGAGGGAAAAACAGCTAGCTGGCTGGCTGAAACACGTTAGTACCGTTGTGTTGGATTCTTTGTTGCGCAACTGTGTTGCAAGATTAGCTGACGACTGGTTTATTGCAACGTCGTCGACGTCGTCGACGTCGCTCTTGTCGATGAGGCAACTTGCTTCAAGTTTGCTGCTGGGCGCAGGCGCAACTCGTTGTTGTTGTTGCTGTTGTTGTTGTTGTGATGTTGCAACATCTGCAGCTAGAATCGGAAATGCGGCACACGAAAAGAAAAACAACTTGAATAAATGGAAAACCTTGCCGTCGTCGTCGACGTCGTCGTCGTCGTTGCGTGCGTTGAAGCTTGACTGCGTTTTGCATTCAGCCAATTTTCCAGCGACTTTTCCACAACTCACAAATTCTAACTGCAATCCGAGCTATTGAAAACACCGTTGTTTTACGATCCATTAATTAATTTAATTTTTGTGTTTGGCTTTGTGTATTGTTTTTCCCATCAAGGCCAAGCAAAAGCTCGACGAAAAATATCACCATCATTTTTGTGTGATTTGGCAGCGAAATCTGTTTTTAAGCTGCCAAATTAACTTAATAAAACAATTATAATTAAATGCAAATATTGGCCAACAAATACTATAAATATTAGAATTATGGCCTCGTGAGCACTCCAACGATTTCTCTAAAAGGAATGTTAATTCGAACAACTTTTTTGTAGATAGATGAACAATTTTTAAAATGCTTTGCATTCGATTAATGGTGTTTATTTCATTTGAGTGTTGCAACTGCAGTGAAAATATCAATAATTATAGATATTTATTTGTTATTGAAATAAATTTGATTTTTCCATTTGTGTTATTTATTTATTATAACAAATTATATAATTGATATTTTTCTGTTACTCAAATAAAAAATATATAAAGTGTATCTTTATGTATTTATAACAATAAAAGTATTTCTAGGACACAAGTAACTAAATGAAGAATGATAAACAAATCATTTTGAAGTTCACAAGCTATCAGCTAGCATTTAAATTCACGAACTTTCATGTTATATTTGGTATTCATAAATGAGAACGATTTCAAACTAAATTACAGGAACTACGAATACGAATCTAAAAAAGCTTTTTAAAATATATATACTCTACAAAAAATTTAATATAATACATCAATTATACATATCTCATGCCTCTCTTATAAAAGAATAGTCGAACTTTTTAAATTATAAAATTTTGAGAATTTCATTCATATGATATTAAGAAAAAAAAACAATAAAACTGTTGACTGATAGACCTATTTAGTCTTAATCCAACGAATGGAAGTCGCTCAAAGTATTTTCAAAAGTAGCAACCCAACAGCATCTTCATAAAAATGTTGATTGGAAGTACTTGATGTTTTTGATGCTCACGAGACCACCCAAAAGATACATTCCTTTCCAATTTGAATTGAATATGAAAAACAAGTTATTGATAAGAACAAAATTAAAAATGTAGTTGTCAAGCAAATTATAAATTCAAAACTCTTCTAAACAGGAAACAAAACAAAAGAAAGCAAATCTGAAGATAATAAAAAGAAATCGGTTTTAAAATGTTTTTAAAAACAATCAATTAGTTTTTCAAAATATTATAATAAAAATTTGCTAAGACCAACAGCTAATTTTATAACAATTCAAAGAAAATCCATCGTTATAAATATCTAAAAATATACATAATTTTAGACGGTGGTTCCCCCTTCGCTCTGAAATTATGAAAACATTTAACCTTAATCGCAATATATGCAAAATTAAAAGGGACTGCGATAATTGGTAAAAGAAAAGGTGAAGGTAAAGCATAAAAAATATTAAACATTAACTATGACGAATTGCGTTTTCATTACAAGATTTGTCATGCTATGCAACTCAAGTGTTTTGATTAAAAATAATCAACTACAGATTGTCAGATTCATCAGCACGATTAACTTAATTAGTGATTTGGTGATTAGGTAATCCGGCAGGAATAACGCAAATGATAATGATGATGATCAGGATGATGATGTAACTCACCTCGGATAGTGCTGGGCATGTTACATGCGTTCTTTGATCTCATCTAAGGCGACGTCATACACAAGACACCGTTAATCGAGAGCTTTTGTCGAAAAGCTTTTGTAAAATGCACAATTAAACTTGGGGGTTCACATGTCAAAAATATATCGCTAACGATGTCGATAACGATGACGATAACGATGACGATCGCACTTAATTGGTTCGAAACGGAAACGGGTATTTGTAACAGGTTGGCGACAACGAAGTGCAAACGGTTTTCAAACGGTAAATTAGCCGAAGTTGGCAGCCCAAGAACGAGTGCGAACGAGCGAGAGAGAGAGAGAGCGAGAGAGAGAGCGTGTAACGGACGACGGCGACACGAATGGACTGGACGTGTGGACAAACGTTTGAACACTAAACGGCAAGGCGAGGAATCGGTATCCGAATCCGAATCCGAATCCGATTCGATCCCCCTGACTCTGGAGAAGAAAAAAAAACCTGTGCGGAAGGTGGGTCCCAAAAACAAGACGTCGCGAACAAAGTTGCGACCAGCGGCCAGCGGCCAGTTGCATTTCGAAGAAAGGAGAAAGGAGTTTGCCAAGCGCTGCCAGAGAGTCGCTATCAGACAAATCCCTCCGCACACCTCACCTGCCACACACACACACCGTCACACACACACACACGCAGAATTCCTGCTAATTAAATGCGTGATCATCGCTCAAAAATACACCCCGACAGCACGAACACGAAAGTAACAAGCGTCATGCGCGCAATTCATCACACACACATTTTGAGATGAGTGCGTGACACGAACGCAAAAGCTTCTGGAGTTACATTTGGAATTTCACAATCTATCGTCAACAACAAACTCTTCAAACTGAGCTTTGTGAGTCATGCAAAGCGTTAGTTGTTGTCAACGTTACTATTTTGTTAGGCGTCTTTTTATCCAATATTGAAATTGATCTATGAGCAAAAGTTTCTCATAATGTTTATCAAAGTGTCGAAATCTATTTTACAGAAGAATTTTAATTTTTACATTGATGTTTATTCCCGATAATTTGTAATATAGCTAGTCCAATATCTCAGTCTGTATATTTTTCGTGTGAATGGTAATTTGGTAATTGTTAATATAATTGGTTCCAAAAAAAACGACAAAGTGTCGGATACGTTATTTTCATTAATATGGCAATATCATATGTTATTTAGCTCATTATCATTGTGCCCCTCAAAAATTACATTGGGAATAGGAAAACGTTCTTAGTAAAGAGTATTTTTTATTGTACTAATTTGTATTCAACTACTATAAACTTACTGAATTTTAAATTTATTACACGATTCATATTGTGGAAGCACTCTCTCTACAGACACTCCCCCCAAATATAAACTAATTATTATTATTAATGAACTTTAACAGGTTTACAAAACTTCAACTAACATAGGATGTGTTAATGAATTTATTGGCAATTATTTCGTAAACTTGAGGGGAAAAACTCAACTAATAAAACGATACACTGAAAATTATTTAAAATTTAAAACTAACAAAATAACAAACAATAGGAGTTCAATATGATATAAAAAATACTTTTTGTCCAATTTGTATACGATGATGCTCCTAAGAAATAACCAACAACAACAAAATAATGGCTTAAGAAAAAGCTTCATACTTAAAAGCTCAGCATTCGACGAAGCTGCGCTTTTGTTGTCAATGTGTTGCATAACGATAGATCGCTTCGAGTGCATCGCTAGGCAGCAGCAGCAGCAGCGTCAGTTTCAAATTCAGAGATTCAGAGTCAAAGTCTTGGCTGGAGTCCGTGACGTTTGCTTGGGGGCCGCGTCATCGAAGCTCCAACAGGCTACAGCTGCAGTTGAAATCACTCACACACACACACATGCAGAGAGAGACAGCCACACACACACACACACTCAGTCACTCACTCACACTCATGCACAGAGCGCACCTTTAGCTTTAATCGTTAAATAAACAGGAAGACTTCTACAGCAAACACACACACATGCACACACGCACACATGGAGGCAAGAGAAAAGTTATCGCAAGTCAGCAGCGGAGAAGAAAGAAAAGAAAAGAAATAAAACAGGTTGAGAAGTACCGCTAAGCGGGAAGAAGAAGCAGCCGCAGTCGCAGCATTGGCAACAGCAGCAGCAGCAGCAGCAAGAGCCAGGCCAGCACACCATACAAGCAAAAAGGTCAACGAACGTTCTTAGCGAAGAAGAATGGAATCAAAACACAAAAACACGAAAAACTGAGCGAGAGCGCAAGACAGAGAGGTGAGCGCACCACAGAAGAGAGAGAGAGAGCGCGCCAACGCAGTGAGCGTAAAGAAAGTGCGCAGAGAGAAAGCAAATAAGCAAAGCGATCGACAGTGCAAAGAGAGATGGCGAGAGATCGTTTAAAGAGAGCGCACATTAAGAGAGAAGCGCTTAAATGAAATGTCAAAATTTATGCGATATGCATTTTGTAAAGTATTTTTGATGAAAATAACCTGAACAAAATGTATTTTTAGCAGGAATGCATTTCAAAAAAAGCTGGGAGACAGCAAAAGAGAGAGAGAGGTAGTGAGAGCGTGCGTTATCATATTTGTAACTGTCTCGCGAGCAAGTCAAAAGAAACTGAAAATTCTTGTTATATTGCTCAATATTTGGTAATACGCACGCACACAATTAAAACCCAACACACACACACACACACACACTGATACAAAGCCATTGAATTGACGAAATTTCTGAGACGAACAACAACAAGCAAAGCTCATTGACCTCCAGCAGCCGTCGTCGTCGTCGTCATCGTCGCTAGCACAGTTGTAACTGTGTAATAAGCTTTTGGAGTGGAGGGGAGGGGGAGCGGGGGCAAGAAGTCGACCGACGTTTTGTTTTATGCCTTTTCTTTAGCATTTGATTTCTTCCGTTCAGTTTCCAAGTCGCGCTCAAAGCAATTTAAGCGCAGATTTTTATGTCTTCCTCTGCCCAAAAAACTTGCAACCCACTAAAAAGAAACTTATGCAACCGAGCCCAGCCTGCGCTGTGGGCTGCGTGTGGACTGCATGTGGACTGCGTGTGGACTACGTGTGTTTGTCTTGCGTGTCTCTCGCAATCTTCTTGCAAAGTGATAAGCCGCTGGCAAATATTGTTATTGGCCAAGTAAAAGCCGGGCCAACACTTGTACAATGCACATCGACTGCACAACATTGATCCTGTCTCACTGTGCAGTGTTCACTCTCTTTCTCTCTCTCGCTCGCATTCTCGCTTTCGGCTGCGCTGCACGCTGATTGGTCGTTGGTCTGCGTCAGGCTTCGCTCGCCTGCCATTGGCCGAGACGTCCTGCGCACGCATTGTCCTCTTTGATTTGCCTGTTGCACGCGCTGTTGCTCTTTGCGTTTGAGTTAGTGCCTTATAGGAGCGCATTTGACTGTGTAGTGTAAAACTCATATTAAATAAAAATATTTTTGTTAGTTTGCATTGCACTTTTTGTTTAATTGCTATTAATATTATATTTTACTTATATGAGCATTTCCTCAAGCTGGGTAATAGTAAACAATTAAAATTAAAATTGTTGATGTTAAAGAGCCTTATTCCTCATTCGCTAGATATCGACTTTTTCTTTTAGTTTGATTAATCCTTATTGCGTTATTTTGTTTTTTGTTCAAATTCACATTTAAAATCTTCTGTCCGGTGAAGTCTTGTCAGACTCTCCATGTGGCGTTGCAAATTTCTAATTAAAGGTATAAAATAAATTAGACACAGAAATAAATCAAGATTATTTCTACGAATTGAAAACTACCTTATTGTGGTTTCAAAATATTTTTTACATACAATTTGACCAAATATGAATTTTTCGAAACAAAATTAAACATTCTTATACATATTTCTTGTGTATTTTGTATTCAAAAACGACAAGTCATTAGTCAAATAGTGCTAAATAATGCATTGAACACAAACAAAATATATTGTTATAGTACATTTTCTATTTCTATTTCTTTTTTCATATTAATTTTTAATTTAAGATGTGCAAAAAACGCCGAATTGTATATTAACATTTACTAGAGTTTCCTATTATTATTATTATTTTTTCCATTGTTTTAAATATCTACATCTACGGAAAGAGTATTCAAAAATTTACTTCCGCACAAATATAAATGACTTGAATTTCATTCAGTGGTAGTTAGCAGTACTTTCATTCATATTACATACTCGTATATAGAAAGTCAATTTTGTTCCAGGGATTCTATTGCCAGACATATATATTTTCGACTATAAATAGGGCGAATCTAAAGCGAAAGTTCATAGTTGAACGCTGATAGCGAAATCAAAAACAAGTGCGAGTAAAAAACGTGTGTGTTAACTGGGTAAATTGTGAATAAAAGTGCAATCTCTAAAATGTTGAATTTTCATCACAAATGTGCCGAGAAAATAGGACATCAATTATTCGTGAATAGTTTAAATAACTATCTGACTAACAGCTAAAAATATAGCACATTGTTATCAGAAATTTTAATTTATTTTGTATGAGCTCTGCTCAAAGAACAACAATTATTGTTAATTTCAATTGCCAAGCTTTTTATTGTTTTTAGTTCTATTATATTCCGAATAATTTAGAACATGTGCTTCCTTTTTTGTGTGATTTTCTGTGTTAAAAACGCAATCGTAAATCGATTGAAATTAATGTAATAAATTGGAATATATTTCTATAGTTCCATTATTTCTTTAAACTGTTGCTATTGGATGACTAAATAAATATTTTTAAGGGAGTAACTTAATATTCCTTAATTTTAATTCTTTCTGTGGCAAAATCAGCAATCGAAAATCAATATAACTTTCTATTGGAATACATTTTGTTACTCGTTTCTAAGTTAATTTCGAAGTTGCATTATTTTTACATACTCGTATTTATTTGCTGTAATTAAATGTCAATGCATGACAAAATGCAGTTCAATCAGCTGCTCGCATTTGGATTTGCACAGATACACGACAGTTTATATAGACATATGCAGTATCTGTATGTTTGTACATTGTGTTCTCTATGAGATTGCAATGCGATTCGGCATTAAATTGTCAACAACAATATAATGGAATACCAGCATAAACAATTAAAGAGCGCTCAACATTTAAGCGGAATTTTGTTGGCAAATCTGCGCACGATGATCTCCCATGTCCAATTGCCTCCAATTAGAATAATATATATATATGTATATATAGTTTGCATGTTGCAGTTGCAATCGTAATTGACTGACAATCTGTAAACACAACAAATTAACTCATTTGCAATTAATTCGTTGGGATTAATGCATATATTAATATGGAGGATATCGAAATGGGCGAATAGAACGTGCCAGGCACTCGATCCATAAACACTTCGGTCTATAGTCGGCGAGAAGCTATCACAATATTTGTGCAGTCATCATTAAACCCTTCTAAACAACGACCTGTGGCTGTCAATGAGGTTAATACGAGTGCAACCCTAGTGCGATATATCCATATATATTTTCACAGCTGGCCACGTTTCCCAGCCAAACACAAACACAAACAGACCGACCGAACGATACTTTTCGTTCCACGGTTTTGCTTTTCATTTCCAATTAGAGGGAAGCCCCACAACGTCGGAAAATAGTGTCCAAGTTTTATACATTTTTAGTCAACGGTCGACGTTCCAATTTGCTATTACAATTTGGCCCACAAAAATCAAAGTTGGCTAACACCGCGAACTCTTCCCACAGATAATGGCGCAAGTCTAAAAGCATCCCGAGCAAACCGAGTTATCCAGTCCGAAAGAGTTCCAGTTCCGTAAAGCTACCAAAGGATTAAGTCCCCTCGCCTCCCCCGCACCTCTGAGAATACAGTTAACACACACACACACACACACACACACACGCTCGCTGCTGACGTCATCGCCATGGACTATAAGGAGTATCGGCAACGGGGTAAGTGATGATGACAATAAAACGCACAGCAGCAGCTCGAGATACATTTGTATCTTCATGGGCTTAATTTGATTTGCAGTTTTGTTGCAGCCTTAACGGGATTACGGCTGTGTCCCAACACATTTGCCTAGTTCCATTCACAGCACATATCGTCTCGTATATCTTGATTTAATCCGATCCGTTGTGCCTCCGCTTTATTAGTTTCATTTCTGCTCCAAAGCGAAAGTACTGCGAAATATTGCTACAACTAATAATGATGCAATTTATGCACAGCTAAAATCTTTCTACAAAATCGAAATACATTTTGATGGCAACAAAAATACAATTATTTTGAGACTTTAGTTTTTTGCTGAATGTCAAAAATAATACAAAAATTATTAACGTAAATTTGTTAAATTAATTTTGTGACATATTAAAGAATCTAATAATGATTCAATTTATTTGCAGCAATTTGATTGCAAAAAATATTTTGTTGAGAATAAAATACAATACCCACTTTATCTTAGTTTAATATTTCAAAACATAGAATATCTTATTAAAATATTCAAAAATAAATAAGAGTTGAGAAACGTGCAGGTAAAATCATTTCGCAAAATTGGCATACAGTTTGATTCCACAAATGATTCCTTAGATATTTAAATACAAGTAGTTTCTGACACTCAATTTATTTCATATCCCAAATATTAGTATCATTTCTTCAACATTAGTTGTTTTAAAAGATAAAAATATCATATGTATAATAATTTTGTGAGATGTC
The DNA here is from genome assembly GCA_963583835.1 of Drosophila immigrans. Taxonomy (NCBI): domain Eukaryota; kingdom Metazoa; phylum Arthropoda; class Insecta; order Diptera; family Drosophilidae; genus Drosophila; species Drosophila immigrans. The sequence goes on from OY757141.1 coordinate 19,904,968, forward strand.
AGAATGGCTAATATTACTCGTAGTAATGTGCAATTCAAAAAAAAAAATAAAATAAGCACCATTTTTATTTCTGAAGAAAATAAAATTCAATTATTTAAATTCGACTTGAATTCAATTCATTTTGTAATTGTTGTGAGTAAAGAGTGTATTTTTAATGTTTATGCTAAATTATAGATTTAGACTCTTGAGGTCAGAATCTTTAAATAAATATATGAACATTTTTAGATACCAGTAATATACATATATACTTAAAATCTTTTTCAAACATTTTACGAAAGTTGTACAAAGTTCTTCAAACCGTTCACAACCCAGAATAATTATTTAAAATATGATATTTGTTTGCTTTCTAAATATTTGTTAAATTAAATGAAAATAAAGTTTCTGCCAAGTTGTGTAATTTTAAAAATATGCAAAATAAATACAATTTAAAATTCAATTCAATTCGCAAATCCTCGAAACAAACTTTTAGAATTGTCGAAAATATTAATGTGTCACAAAATATTATTTTCGAATTTAATTCAAAGCTAATCCGTATTGATTTTGCAGGCAAGGAGATGGTCGACTACATAGCCGACTACCTGGAGAACATACGGGAGCGTCGCGTCTTCCCGGACGTGAGTCCCGGCTACATGCGGCAACTGCTGCCGGAGTCGGCGCCTGTGGAGGGCGAGTCGTGGCCGAAGATCTTCGGGGACGTGGAGCGGATCGTGATGCCGGGCGTGACGCATTGGCAGTCGCCACATATGCACGGATATTTCCCAGCACTGAACTCGATGCCGTCGCTGCTGGGCGACATGCTGGCGGATGCGATCAACTGCCTGGGCTTCACGTGGGCCAGTTCGCCGGCGTGCACAGAGCTGGAGATTGTGGTGATGAACTGGCTGGGCAAGATGATTGGGCTGCCGGACGACTTCCTGCATCTGAGCGCCAACAGCAAAGGCGGCGGCGTGCTGCAGACGACGGCCAGCGAGGCGACGCTCGTCTGCTTGCTGGCGGGCAGGACACGCGCCATCCAGCGATTCCACGAGCATAATCCGGGCTATCAGGATGCCGAGATAAACGCACGTCTTGTGGCCTACTGCTCGGATCAGGCGCACTCGAGTGTCGAGAAGGCGGCGCTCATTGGTAAGTTTTTTTTCCGCTCCTGCTCTGACGCAATTTCTAAGCAGCTTATGCAACCCCAACACATCCTTGCAGGACTCGTGCGTATGCGCTACATCGAGGCGGACGAGCAGCTGGCCATGCGGGGCAAACTGTTGCGCGAGGCCATCGACGACGACATTAAGCAGGGCCTCGTCCCATTCTGGGTGAGTCTCTCGTCGCTGTCACAACTAATTGGACGCCGCCGTCGTGCAATTAGGCGCTGAGTGGATTTGTGGACAGCTCCACTCGCAGCTGCTCTCACTCTCACTCACTCTCAGTCTTTCTCCCCCTTTCTCTCTCTGCGTCTCTCGATTCCCAGCGGAGCCAATTAATAAACGTCAGCAAAGCGAGCTGCGCTTGCTTATCGCTCGTCTTTTAAGCGGCTTCATTAGCCGATTACTTAACTCTCTCCGGAGTCTACTCTTTCGTTATCCTTTGCCTACAACCATTCGTAATCGTTTAACAGGCAACTTGCAAATTGCTTGTGCTCTCAGGAGACTTGTGGTTATTCAATACTTTTTTAGACACACTTTTAAATAAACATTTACATTAAATAGATTAAAAAAGTTAGCTGAAATGTTGATATTTTTAAATGTGGTTGTTGCACTTTGGTAATAGAAATTTATGTAGAAATGTTGGACTAGCAGTGACGACATTCAATACGAGTAGCATGGCACACAAAAAAAGATTTAATTTAAGTTTTTTTTTTTGCTTTATTTCGATATCATTGATTAAAAGTATGAAACAATTGTAATATTTTAATTGATAATAATTTCAATCAACTCGGGTTGGAAAAAGAAGTATTTTGCACGTCACTAAAGCATTTAAAATATGCCTCGATCTTTACAAATTCTGCCTCAAATTTTTCCCGATATTATAAAGAATTTTAAATTTCAGAATAAATAAATAGCTCATTTTGTATTTTACTAAATATAACTTCACTATGCAAGGACTCTATTTTAACATATCAATTCGTTCAAAGCGTGTTGTACAAATTTTTTCAAACTCTTGAAGTTAACATAAATTAGATGTCTTTCTGTTTTCGTAGTTAAGGACGCTTTTGTTTTTTTTTTAAATGATTTATTTAAAACGGGTTGTCTGACCAAGCCCGACTCCCATTTTTAAATAAATAATTTAAAAAATAATATAAAGCGTCATTAGATCGTTAGTAGTAAAACATTAAGTATATTAATTAAATATTTTAATTCTCTTATCTTCAATGCAAAGTTCAAAATTACTTTACTTAAAATAAAATTAAAATTAGCTTTGATGAAATTATGTTATCTTATAGCAATACTTTTTAAGTGAAAAATTGGGAAACGTGAATTGAAAGTCTTTAAATTGAAAATTATCTAGGGTAAATTAAAAATTTGTAAATTGAAAAGTATTCAACCAGGATTATATTATCTCTGTTCACTCTAGACAGACTTCACATTTTAGTTTAGAAATCACTCCAAAGAGTCAGCAATCAAAATATTTAATTTCTTGGCATACTTTTATCAAGTGATAATCACTTGATGGGAATTTTGAATTTAAATAGTAATTATTGATTTAAATACATGTATTTTCGCTATCAGCTTAAAAATGTAATTAACGTAACCATAATTTGTGTAACTTTTCAGGTCTGCGCCACTCTGGGCAGCACTGGCAGCTGTAGCTTTGACAATCTGGACGAGGTACGCATGCCAGGATAATTATCAATCCCGTCTGATAACCATTTTTGTTGCCCCTCGCAGGTGGGCGTGGTGTGTCGGGAGTACAACTTGTGGCTGCACGTGGATGCGGCGTACGCGGGCAGCGCGTTTATCTGCCCCGAGTTCCGGACGTGGCTGCGGGGCATCGAGCGGGCGGACTCGATCGCCTTCAATCCGTCCAAGTGGCTGATGGTGCACTTCGATGCGACGGCGATGTGGGTGCGGGACAGCACCGCAGTGCATCGCACCTTCAACGTGGAGCCGTTGTATCTGCAGCACGAGAACTCGGGCGTCGCCGTCGATTTCATGCACTGGCAAATTCCGCTGAGTCGTCGCTTTCGATCGCTCAAAGTGTGGTTCGTGCTGCGATCCTTTGGCATCAAAGGCCTCCAGCGACACATACGCGAAGGCGTCCGTTTGGCCCAGAAATTCGAGGCTCTCGTCCTCGCCGATCATCGCTTCGAGTTGCCCGCAAAGCGCCATCTAGGTCTCGTTGTGTTTCGCATTCGGGGCGACAACGAAATCACCGAACGGCTCTTGAAACGCTTGAATTATCGCGGCAATCAGCATTGTGTGCCGTCGTCGCTGAAGGGACAGTATGTGATCCGGTTCACGATCACCTCGACGCACACCACACTCGATGACATCGTGAAGGATTGGATGGAGATCAAGCAGGTGGCGTCGCTGGTGCTGGACGAGATGAACATCACAATCTCGAACCGTGTCTATCTGAAGGGTAATCACTGGGCATTACCCAATTACAATTGATTTGCCGCCCACAATTTCACAATTTGTTTTACGTTCTACTTTAGTTGCAACTATTTGTATTTACCTATTTTACTTTATTACTTATTTGTTTATGTTTTGTCCATTGTATAAAACACTTTGATCCACCCACAATCCATGACTCTCATTCTCTTTCAATTTATCGCTAGCTGTCGCGAAGCTTACAAAATATCAGCTGAATTATCTTTGATTAGCAGCATTTTGCAACCGCCTGTTAGCAACATTATCTGCAAGATGCAAATGTATCTGCGAATGAAAAAGATGTGATATATGTATGTGGAGTTTTCACAGATCAGAATATATTTTAGCAGATTTAACTGGTTAGAATGCTGACATACAAAAGAAGAAAAAATATATTTTAACAAAGCTAAAGGAGAGAACCAATTTTATTTACTTTTTAGGAATTGGCTACGCTGATTATCAAGAGTAGACTGTCTGGTTATTAGATGCAAATATATCTTTTAATGAGAATTAAATACAAAATGTATCTTAGTTGAATATACTACAAATAACCAATTTGATAATATGCTCATTAAATAATATATTTCGAGCAGTAGAAATAGTACCTAAAAGATGTATATTTATTTTTGACGGAAATCAAAATATACAAATATAAATAATAGACCATTTTTAACAATGCTTTCAACTGCGTGATAATTCGCTTTTTTTTAATAGAAATAATATAGTATGTTTTATTATTCATTTTTACAAATAAAGATATGCAGAAAAAATATATGACAGCATTTAGAACAATTGAATAAGTATCTGGTATTTATTTTTGAAGAAAACTACCATTTTTTAAAGTGCTTTGAACTACATGGGAATACGTATTTTTTTTAAGTAAAATTATTTTAAAAAAGTTTTTACAATACAAAATGTAAAAGAAGACAATTTTCAATAGGATTTGAACTGCATTAGAATTAGTTACTTTGAATAAAAATGTATTTTTAAGAGAACATAATTTTTGTTTTATATTTTTGCCATAGTTAAATGCATTTTTATTTGCCAATATATGATGATAAGCAGACAAATTAGTTAGACAAATTTTAAACAGTAGAGTAGGTATCTAAAATAATTATGTATTTATTTCTGCTTTGAGCCAAATCTAAAATTTTAACAAAAGTTTTGAGCTGAATGAAAATTAGCTACATTTAATACAAACTCATATATTTCTTTATTTTCATGTATTTTTTTTAATGAAATGACTGTTTTATGTTGGATAATAACATGCAGAACAGTAAATGAAGTATCTGCAATAATTATGTATTTATTTTTGCTGAGAACTAAATTTACTAAATCGACAATTTTTACAAATGATTTGAGCTAAATGATAATTATATTAAATGAGTTTTTTATGTTCGGTAATAACATGCAGATAAATATTTATACTAGTATCATTATTTGGTTATTTTGAATAGAAAACTGTTCATTTCTTGTATTATTTTTTATAGTTAAATGAGTTAGATACTTTTGTTGACATCTAGACTTGTGCTAAAAATACATATAAATTAAATTAATAAACTATGTAGATACCAAGGAGAAAAGCGAAGCCTTCGGTTCGAGTTTGCTGCTGTCGAACTCGCCGCTGTCGCCGAAGGTGGTCAACGGGTCATTCGCAGCCATCTTCGATGCGGACGAGTTTCTGGCCAAGACCTACGCAGGAATACGCATTGCAGTGAGTACTTGAAATTGATTTAAATTAACGAAATTAATTGAAATATGGCTGCGCAGCATCAGGAGTCGCCGTCGACGAGACGTCGCGTGCGCGGCATTCTGATGTCCGGCAAACAGTTCTCGCTGGACTCGCACATGGACGTGGCGGTGGTGAGGACCACGCTGGACGACGGCAGCAGCCAGAGCACGGCCGGCACTGCGGTGAACTCGTACGGACGGACCACAGGACGCGAGGCGGGACAGACGAGCATACGCGAGGACGTGGACAACGAGGAGTCGGCGGCGGAAGGTATGAAGCACAGGTATTGTAGACGCCCCAATTAGACGTATTGCTAGTGATCCATGCTCGCTTAAGCTTTGCCAGAACTCACTGCAAAATGTTTTGTAACTCTTATTCATTTGAGATTTCTTTTCCATGGCGAGCAGAAACTGAGCTGTTGCTGCTGCAGCTGAGTCGACGTCGTCGCAGCAGCAACCACAACTCGCAGTTCAGCAAACACAACAACTACAACTCGAACTGCAACTACAACTCCAACTATAATCTCAATGCCACGCCCGCCAATCACTTTCGACCCATTGCCCTGTACACGGCTCATTCTCAGTCCCAATCCGGGTCTCCGTCTCCGCTGACCGTCGCCGTCGATAGTCTGTTCACGCCCGTGACCCACTGCGATGTGTATCATGGCAAGCGGTTTCTGGAGCCCGTCAGCAGCCTGATCGACAACAGCTCGTTCACCAGCAGCATCCATCACATGCCCACGCCCATCACCACGCCCACCGATGACTTCGACTGGCCCGCCCGAACCTTCAATCAGCTGCTGCTCGAACGCTACGCTCAGTCGTCGTCGCGCTCCGGCGACGCCGAGTGCTCCTCGTCGACGGACAGCAGCAGCCTCAGCCTGGCCAGAGTCGTCACAGCCACACCGAGCATCCTGACCAGCCTCAATGAGTTGGCGTCGCCGCTGCTCGGCTCCTTTGCCTCCCCCTCTCAGCCGCTGCAGTCCGCTCTGGGCGATTCGGACTCGGATGCAACGATCTGCTCGGCGGCCTCTTCGCTGGAGTCCCTTTAACTAATCACTACTACTATTTAACTATATGCTTATGTATCTGATGTTCGTGTAGAATCGTATCTATCCTTCACTGCTGTGCAATCAATAATGTTACCTATCGAGGCTATATACATACTAAACATATTCAGATAAATAACTATTATACTCCCATGTAATATATATATATATAAATGTATTTAAACACTTGACTAAGCAGTTCTATATACTTAGCTTAATCGAATACTGAATTGAATCTGCTTTGCACTCGCCCTTTTCCTTTCTGTATCCGATTCTAGATGACCCGATATATATATGAATATTATGTAAATTCCAAATTTTACTCCTCATTGTGATTAAAGTTTCAGCGTTAAAATTTCAAGTTTTTTAATGGGGGCTTTGATACTTTTGTCTTTTCAGCAATTAAAAATATTAATACTTTTAAAGAACTTTAAAAATAACAATTTCAAATAATTAGCAAAGATTTTGAGCTTACCAATTATTTAATAATATTTTTTCAATTAGTTTCTTTACAAAAAACTGACAGATTTAAAAAGTGAAATTGTTTCTGCTCTTAGCCTATTTGTTGTGGTACTTTTAAAACCCTGAAGAATCATCATTTTTTTTTTTTTGGTATGCTAACGTAAGGTCATTTGTAAAATTAGAAAATTCAAATTTATTTTGTTATATTATTTATTTAATGTTTTGCAGAAGGCAGTTATAATATTTCAATCGAATTTAAAATCGCGCATTGTCGTTTCTAGATTTAAAAGTAATTACATTTTTTAAAAGAATGGTTTATTTGCATATTGTTTAAAAAATAAATAAAAATGTATTGCTTGTTTAAAATTTGAAATCAAATGTATTAATAATACTAATTAATTAATAAGTATGGAAATGTATTACTAAAATTTAGAGCCAACTTCTGTCTAGATTCAAAACTTTCGAAATCATTTACAATCTTCTCTCGATCAATTATTTACATTTTCATTATAAGTATTTTTATCCAATTGATATTGTTTAGGGTCTGTCGGGTGTGACTTAAAAAAAGGTTAGGTCACAGACATTACCACAAAGTGCAGCTACCCACCGCATGACGGTATATCAATTAAGTCTATTAAAATATTAGGTAATTACGCCGGTAATTTTGCAATATTTATCCCCACAAAATATCTTGGCGGTTCTCGCAGTTACAAGTGAATATTGTGAATGGTTCATGGACACGGAATCATTATCAGATAGAACCGACAAGCCAACAACTCTCAAACAACTCTCTTGGAACATGCAACCAGCTGGTGAATGGAAAAATGCAAAAATAAATACAGATTAGAGAAGCGTCTATTAGTTAAAAAGAAATCTATTGAAAACATTTCATTCTCAATGCCATTTCTATTTCCGCTCTATTGTCGGTTGCATTGTGACTTCCTGGTCCTCTTCAGTTGTCGTGTTCTCCGGATCCAATGCATCGGATGCGATCTTGTACTTGGTCTGCACATAGAAGGTCAGCAGAAATATGATTATGAAGTCAAAAAAGAGTATGATCGTGGCCAGCAGAAAGTCATTGATCCGCATCTCCGCAAAGCGACCTCCGGTAATTGTTTGTGCGTGGTACATGACAAACTGAGACAGATCAAATTATATATATTATTATTCTGCATATATAGTACTACTTTAGCTTACCGATAGTATGATTAGGCTGACGATCACCTGATATAGGATAAAGCTGTATGCAGCCGAAGTTAGCACATACAACATCAACATGAAGACGGACGCGATGAGAAACACAAACGATATTACAAATAGGATAACGACATCCAGTGTGAGATCGTGCTGGAATCGAAGAAGATGCAACAAGTAAGTCCAGACTACGAAATAATATAATGTGCGATATATTCACGGTAATATCTGTATAAGGCCTGGATGAAATTCTGCAACAACGTTTAACAAAATTGCCAAACATTTATTTCAAGTAGTTCAGAAATATTCTTTTCGCATTCAACTTTTTATTACACTAAATTACATTGAATATGTAATCAAAAGCTGATCACTATTCTTGTAAATTTTGTAATGTGATAAACTTCTTATCAAAATATACAAATTTTAAACAAAAGTTTTATTTAAAAAGTATTTATTTGGGAAGGGATAAATGTTATATCTTTTAAGGTATTTGAGTTATAATGTGTTTTTTTTTTTATAGGAATTCGAGTAAATCAACAATTTCACAAAAACAAGTAAAAACCGAATAAAAATGTATTTATTTATGTTTGTCAAACAAGCAGAAAGAATTATAGAAAACGAAGCCGTTGCTAAAAAATAATAAGATATATTAATTTTAATTTGAAATAATTTCTCTAATCAAAATAAACTTTGCGAACTGAATAGAAATAAATTGCCTTTATAGACTGCCTGATAAATATTTTGTTTTGTGTTAATTAAATAAAAAAAACAGAAAGAATTATGAAAATTGGAGTTATTGCCTTTAAATAGAGGATATTTTTTTATTGTTTTTCAATTGAATTTTATTTGTTTTTTCATTGATCACAAAATCAAGTTTGACGTTTCAAATTGTATATATATAAATTGCTCTAATAGAATGCCTAATAAATATTATTAGTTAGTCAACTAAAAATAGAAAACAGAAAGAATTATGAAAACTGAAGTTGTTGCCACATAAAGGATAATAAGATATACATAGTAATTTAATTTTGTAATTATTTTTCCATTCAAGAAAAAGAAGGAAAAAAATTAAAATTATACTTTGCGATTTGAAACTAAATAAATTGCCTCATAATTATTTATGGCGAATGTCAATCAAGGCAGGAGTAAATAAACTGAAATTTCAAAGTAGATTGTAGGACTCACCGGTATAACGGCACCCACAAGCATGAAGAGGAAGAGCAGGAGAAGGCAGACGAAGTACCACATCACCACATCCGCCCACTTGGATCGGGCGACCAACGCAAATACCCCGATGATGGCGAATTCCACCTGTAAGATGCAAAATAAAATATAATGAAAATAACAATATTTTAAGCTTGAACTCACAATGACTATGGCCAGAAACCAGTTGAGAAAGGGCACGAAACGCGACTGCTCGAAGAATACGAAGATCAAAGCCAGAGTGATCGAGAGCATAAAGAATATGACGCTTATCCATTCGTGGTCGTAAAAAAGATCTTTAACATCAGAGCTGCAGGCGAAGGCAATCAGCATAAAGATGAGTAATATATAAATTACGTATACGCACATTAGGCCCACAATCAGCCATTGGACCAAGGCGAGGAGCAGCCAAAGTGTGGTAACTAGATAGACGATCATCGAGAATTTTCGCCGAGCACGTTGGTAGGTTCCGATCCGTTCATCCATTTCGCGTATTTACTTATAATTTAAAATAAAACTGTAAAGTAAAACCTAATAAAATTCTCAATTGTAGGCATAGAAATAAAACCTAATAATTAGTGCAATCGCTAGGCTACAACGGATCAGTCAAAGCTGGTTTGATCAAAGTTAAAAGACAATTTTCCTAAAACTAATATATAATAATATTCGCTTCTTTTAATATAATTAATTAATGGACTATGCTGATGATCAACCTCTTGGCTCCGTTTTGCCATTTCAGCGAACTAAATCACGATTCAAAATCATGAATAAATTATTTTGTTAAGTAATCTTTTTGAACTATAAAGCTGGCTTTGTGCTATGTGATTACATTTACTTATTCAAGTTGCGTTTAAATTTCTGTTAAATCAACAATTTTTAGAAATGGATGCAGATGAAAATGCCGTCGACGATGAAAAGGAAATGGCCAAAGCATTGCTAAGAAAAACCTATAAAGTGACAATAATAATGCTAATAATTGGTCAGGTTCAGGTCATGATCGTGATGGAAATGTAAGAGAAACCCTGGTAAATAAATTGATATTCACCGAATTATTCGATTTATTCTATTGCAGTAATGCCATCAAGGATTTTTTGTCACGGCATTATTACGTCAGCTTGATACAGTTTTTTATGAGCTTTATATCGATACAGCTCTATGTATTCTTCTATCACATTATCGTTCGCACGTCGACTTGGAAACGCATTCTTGCTGGCGTTTGGACGGTAAGACGTCGATTTATCATAAACAAATATATTAACTTTTAATTCTTCCAGTTCGAGGTCAACACAATTTCCATTATGAAGCCCGCCAGAAAGGCTCCTTACACCAGTCTCGTTGTATCCTGGGTGCTGACCTTCTTCATCATGGCAGTCAGTGTGATTTATGGCAATATTGCCGTCAAACATCGCCGTGGACTCTTTGTAAGTGTTATCAATAATTTGTCATTGTTTACATTGATGATATACATTTTTTTGGCAGGTCACTCGACACAATGTCATCCGCTGGAGCGAACGTCTCTTTGTGTTGACCAGTTTCGGCATTATTGTCGCTTCGGAAATGCGACGTGTGACCATTGAATTTCCCACACTTTTCGTCTACAGCATGATGTCCAACATAGTAAGTTTTTAATTGATACAAATCTTTGGAAAGCAAAACCAAGCTTTGCAATACGTTTATTCTCAAAAAACAAAAATTGGAAATTAAAAAAATATAAGAAAAGCTGTCGAAAATAGCTTTACCCTAGTCTAAAAGCTTAAAAGTCTTTATTGAGTTTTGTATGGTATAATGTCAGCATACAAAAAGACTATTTAATCGGCTTTTATCCGTCCTTGCAGTTATTTGAAGTTTTAGAAATAATATATCAAAGTGTATAATACTTATGCGAACTTTTAAAACTCATCTATTCAGCTTTTATTCCAGCTTCAGATGGTTTTTCAAGCTCCTTTAAATTCAATCTTGTTCTTGCCTTGCAAGTCAATTTAAATCATCTGTTGTTCCACCTAAATTGATTCTATTGATAATGCAACTTTTACATCTTATAAAAAAAATATAACTGATAGTTTACAAAGCCCAGCAGTTTTCAGCTAATTTTCAAAGCTCTTTCGAATTCATTCTTAACCCAAGTTCCATTTGCTGCCTTTCCTTGCAAACCAATTTTAATCAGCTTTTATTCCACTTATACTTATTTAATGTTCCTGAAACTTTTGCATGTTAATCTCCAATCTTACAAATATATACTAACTTTCAAGGCCCCTCTTTTAAACTAATTCTTAATCCATGTTTAATTTTTTCATAAATTCAAATTTCAGTTCATTTTCATTTTGGTGCCTTTCCTTGCAAATCAATTTAAATCAGTTTTTATTCCACCTAGAGTTATTCGAGCTTACAAAACGTAAGATATATGCTAGCTTTTAAAACCCTTTAACCCAGTAAATGAAGCTTTCAGCTGATTTTCAGAGCTCTTTTATACTCGTTCCTTATCAAAGTTAACTTGTTCATATATTCAAATTGCAGTCATACTTATATGCCTTTCCGTGCAATTCAATTTGTTATCAGCTTTTATTCCACCTACACTTATTTGATCTTACAAAAAGTGAGATATACATAAGCAGCTTTCAGCTGATTTTCGAAGCTCTATAAAACTCATTCTTAACCAAAATTCCAATTGCAGTTTGTGGTCATATTTGCTGCCTCGATCCGCAAGCCGAACTTTTACCACCTGGACGCCGTCGGGGATCACATTCTCATCGGCCAGCTGTATTACCTGAACTTCTACGCCCTCTACATGGGCTACGTGTGGACAACGGCCGCTGGCCTCGAGCTGGCTGGCGTCAACACCAAGATTTGAATTCGAATCGCATGTGTGGCAGGGTTGCGTTGCAAGTTGATAGTTGCGCATGTCCACAAACAGCTGTTTCAGACACACACACACACACACACAGACAGAAAGACAGAACACAAGTTTGTAACTCCTCCAAATGTTTACGCTTCTCAGTTGCAAGCGCTTAAAACTTACGTCACATTCGTGCGGCGTGGTAAACAAGTTGGCGTCTCGTGTTTCGGAACATTGAATCCTTCGCGTTGCGTTGCGTTGTTGTTGTTGCATTGAAAATCGATAAAACTTTTCCGCAGCCAAATACAACGCGAGAGTGCGAAAGAAAAATGTGCAAATAATAATAATAACAATTGTATGTTGTTTTGTTTTTTTTGGTTGTTTTCAATAGTTTTTTTCTACAAAAGAAATGTTCGCGTTTTGTTGTGGCAAACGTACGTTGCAATACATTTAGTTTCAACACCGACAGAAAATTTATAACAAATTACATGCCATTAAGTTTATATGTATATGTATTATATATGTATGTATAAAGTATAAATTGTTCCACATAAGTATAAATAATTTTCAGAACAATTATTGTGTGTTCTTGTGTTGTGTATTTTAATTATGCGTATATATAAAAGTTATTTTTTCTTGGTGCAAAAGGAAAATCCTCTCACGCACACATACACACACATTCACACACTTATATTGACATTTCAAATGCCAGTTTTTTTTTTTTGTAAGATTTTCTTTCAATGTTATTGTTGCGTTTTACAATAGTTAATTGTGCAAATAATGTTTGGTTTGAACATTTACGACGATAAGCATTAACAATTACAATCGAATTAAGCTTGTTAATAATAGTACAATAGTTTTAGACACAAGAATTGGTTTAGAAATTTTGCGCATAAGGCCAATACAGAAGGCAACAGAGTTTCTTTATTCCATGCTTCATCTTCTTCGTTGTTGTTGTTGTTTGTTGTTAATGTTGTTCTTGTTGAATGTTTCATTTGCTGGGGGCGTGGCCGGAGGCGTCTTACGTGCCGTGTTCTGTGGGTGCTGCGACGCTGTTGTTGCTGCTGCTCGATGGCAAGGCGCAAACTGTAAAATGCGAAATGAAATGCATGATTATTAATGTTTTCTTTTGCAAAAAAAATAATCCCATTCTTTCGTTGCCCACACTCACATATTTACAAGTTATAAAACAAAATTATCTCGCTGCTAACTTGGCTTATAAACTGGGCAAATAAACAAATTAGCACACAGAACACGCAACGACTTCGTTTTTACCTTTCGACTAAAATTTTTCGTTTCGTTTCGTTTCTATTATTTCGGAATACACATGGATCTTGGGAATTGAGTGTGTATGTGTGTGTGTGTATGTGGTAGTAGCTGCCTTAGTTGTAAGTGCAACAAGTTTTGCCTTGTTGCACGTTTTATTTTGTGTTTTTATCTATTTCTCGCGTTTATCAATTGTATATCGAGACTGCAAATAGAAAAAAAAGAGTTGACAGTTTTGTCGTGGTCATTAACAATGGCGCAATCGTGGATCAGTTTGTGTTGTGTTGTGTTGTAGTCAATTGGTCGGGCCAAAACCAACTGACGTTAACCGACACCCAAAAACCGCAAGGACGGACAAAAGAAACACAATACCAACAAGAAAATAACTTGAGGCGACGCGTCATCGTCAGCGTCTTATCAACAAGTTGCTTGTGCTTATACTAAACAAATGTGTGCCAAAGTGTGTGTGTGTGTTGTGTTGTGCCTGTGTGTGTGTGTGAGTTGTTTGTGCCAGTGTGTGTGCCAATATCTGTGAGTTTTTTGTGTGTTTGATTAAGACTAAACCACTTGAAACAATTGCTGGGTTTTTGCACAAAATATTGTGCTTGCATTTAGTATAGAACTAATTCAAATTCGTTAAATAAATGCGTGGTTGACTTCAGATTAAATTAGTTTAAATTCAATGAATATCTACGTGGTTATTGCTTCAAAAAAGTAAAGATTAATCTAAGGTAAATTCATGTATTATTTGCTTTGTTAATTTAGGTAAAATATTTGATAGTATAAATAAAATTGCATTATTTGCGTGGATATTAGTTCAAAAAAGTATCATTAAATTAATGCATTCAATCATTAATATTTACATGCTTAACTTTGCAAAACTATTTATGTTATTAAATATTATTTACTTCTTTCAATAAGTTTTTAAGAACTTGCCTTCTTATTATACTTTATATACTTAAAATTGAGTTTTAGTTTTAAAGAAATAGTTGAGTCATTAATTTTGCGATTGCAAAAGTCTAACAAGAGCTATTACTAGTTTTCTAGCAGATTGCCTTCGGATACTTAAATATTCAAGTGGTTATTTAAAGAATTGAACTGGGGGAAAAACTAAATTTAAAATAAATTTTACTTGCAATGCAGTTGCCAACTCAGCTTGCTTCAAAAATTTCTTCATGAAAGCAAACGAACTTCCGTTGTATTAGCAATCAAAATCGAAAAAGTTTTAAGTGATTTGTCAGATGTTCTCATGTGAGCAGCAACCAATTAGTAATTCCCTCAATTAAGTTATTCCCCCATTCACGATTTCCAATTTTCAATGTGCTGCTAAATGAACGCAAATAATTTCTCAGGCTTCAAACTTTAGATACAGTTAATTAAATAGGTAAAGAGAAAAAAATATGGATTCTAGCTCAATGGATACTAAAAATTCTAAGGGGATTAGAAAGGGCTAATACGAAACTACCAATGAAGTCAACTACTTTAGAATATTTTTACCGATTTGAATTATCCTACTTTGTGCTAAAGCCAAATATGTATAGAATAGCAAATTAAAAAAATTTACTACCAATCGGATAAATGAATTTTCAGTAACTATTTAAATGAATTTAGAATTTTAATTTGAAACTTCTTGAATAGTTGTAGATTCAAATTAAGTAAAAAAAAAATGGTGATTAAGCCGATAATCGGAGAGGGGTTCCCTAAAATGAGCAGCATCGAACATTATTAGTAATTCCCTCAATTAATGTAGTTGTGTGTCTTTGGGTGAATGTGTTCTTAAAATTATGAAAAATGCCAAGCAAAAAACCGCAACCACAAAGGAAAGCGAAGGAGCTGTCATTACAAAGATTACTCGAAATAAAATTACTCAAAATTAATTGGGAATACGAAAAATTAATAACAATTAATTCCGTAAAATTACTCAGAATTAATGAGGAATACAAATTATCATAATTAATCCAGAACAATTAAATGGAGTAATGACAGCTCGATTGGAGCAAGCGAAGAAAAGCATTAACCAAATGCTGGATAACCGGGAGGGCGTCTTACCTATGATGATGATGAGCAAGACGACGGCGATGACGCCCAGAATGATCATCATCTTCATGTTGGCCCACCACTGCTTGCGCTTCAGTTTGCCGGCCTGCTGCTCGAACTGTGAGGCGCCCTGTTCCAACTGATCGGCGCGCTCCCCGAGCTCCGATAGCTTCTGATCACGTTCGAGCACTTTCTCGACATTGACGCGCATAATGCCAACGACCTCGTCCACCTTGGCCTGTGTCTGCTGCAGACGCTTTTGTGCCGCGTTGTTGTTGCTGTTGTCGTGAAAGTTGTTGTTGTTGTAGTTGTTCGGCGGTGGCGGAAGTATGGGAAAACTGTATAATATTATATATGTATGTGACGGTAAAATGCAGGCGCCAAACGCACGAATGACATCACAACGAATGCAGGATTCATTTGTGCGTTGGGCAGGACACATAAAAGACGACAACACCGACAATAACAACAATAAACAACGGTACTTACTCATTGTTGTTGGAACCGGAAGGTGCGGGGGACTCGTTGTTCTCCATCTTTGTCTGCGAGAAAGCGAGAAAGAGAATCAGACTTTGCTACAATGAACTCTCTTTGTTTCTAATATTAACAACAAGTGTTTATAGTTTGCGTTTAATTACATTAAATTGAACGTTGAGCGGAGCAGGAAAATAACATGTTATCTATGCAATATTGCTCAGTGAATCATCAATTGCCGAACTTGGAATAGCTCACCAAAATAGTGATGGGCGTTTATCTGCCAAACAGTGACTCTTCACATCGATCACTGTCAATAAATAGCATTTGCTAGTAATTGTTTTGTTTTACATTTACATTTCACTTGCAAATGCGCTTCTCTTAATTTAGTTATCTGCTTCTTATCTACTTTCTTTGTATCCAGTCCATCTAAACGGTGACTCTTCACCGGGATAGTGACAATAGTGCCAGCTCCAGCGGCACCAAAAAAAAAAATGACTTGTTGCTTGCCAACGCACAATATTTACATTGTGACCGCGACCTCGCCCTATTTAACCCACGCCCTTACTCACCTGCTTAGCGTTTATTATACAATTAATTTGCTTTACCGCTGAGTGCTTCTTTTTTTTGCTAAATTTTCTTAGCAAATTTCTTTTGAGTTTGATGATTGAAAATGTCAGTAACGCAACGTTGTTATTTTGAGCAGTCGCTTGATTCTGAACGAAGTAGTGGTGGAGAAGTATCGATAGGGCACTATCATCGCTGTGCAGCGATGTTTTTTTTATTTTTGTAAACATCGATATTTCATTGCAAACATCGATGCTTTTTGCGGTCAAATTGAAAGATTATTTACTATCGTATAAAAAGAAGCATTATTTTAAATGACTAGTGATTTCGGTTTTTCTTTAAGTATTTGAACGTCATCTACAACAGGTTTCGACCATTCGATTGTCCTTCCCCTGTCAGCTGCGTATATCGATAAGGGCAAGTTCAAATGAACGACTGTTGGCTTAACATAAATTCCGGCTGTTAAAACGCTGTTCCTGTTATGCTGAATGTTACTTAAATTATAATATTTTATGTGTGGCAAATAATTTGAAAAATATTCTATATATTTTAAAAATAATCCTTATTTTAATTATTTTCTTTATTGGGCTCAACAGTTAGTACACACTAATGTTAATATACAGCAGCATTTAACAGTGCATTACTC
Source organism: Drosophila immigrans (assembly GCA_963583835.1). Taxonomy (NCBI): domain Eukaryota; kingdom Metazoa; phylum Arthropoda; class Insecta; order Diptera; family Drosophilidae; genus Drosophila; species Drosophila immigrans. Next base: position 19,922,014 of record OY757141.1, read on the forward strand.
GCTTGGCACTGTTAAATGTTGCACTGTTATCACTGTGTTGTCGAGTGGCAACGTCAGCAGCAACTTTTTGCAGTCTGGCAGCTTTCACGCAATTGGCGGCTAATTTATATGTCCACTTGTTGCAGCAACTAAACAACAAATGTAATATGGAAAATGCATAACTCGCAGGCATCGAAGTTGCTGGTGCGACTGCTGTTGCTGTTTGCACTGGTGACTGTGATATCCATCGCCATACTCACGAAATGGGGCTTCGACGAGCTGACCGCCCAGACCGACAAGGATTCGCACGCCAATCCTAGCGAGGCAAACGGCTTCAATTACGCGTTAAGTACGCGGGATGCACAGATACAGCGGCTGAAGCAAGAAGTGCTGACGCTGCGTGCCCAAATACTATTGCTACAGAATAATCACAGTGGTAACAATGGACTGCCAGGCAGATTGCCGCCTGCTCCGCTGTCACAGCCAGCAGCTGGACTCTCTGCCTCCTTCTCATCCTCTTCCTCAAATAGCAGCGTGCACTCGCAACCGGAGACAACAGCTGCCACGCTGACGCATCATTACGACTGCAGCAGCTACATACGCAAACAAGTGGGCGCCGCGGAGATTCTTCACGGCTTGCCGCTGAACAACGAGTACGAAATGATGCCCTTTAATCACTTCACCTTCACACGCGTCTATCCCATCGATCTGGGGCTGGGCAAGCGTGTGGTGGAGAAGCCCATTGGCTATCGGCGTCGCGATCTGCTCGAGGCCGTGAACAAGGCGCTCGACAGCCTCAATCGCAATCACACGGCGCGCCAAAAGGCCAAAGGCGGCGTGGCGATCAGCGATGTGGCCAAGTACACGCTGGACGACTTTGTGGAGGGCATCTATCGCACCGAGCCCACCACGGGCAGCCAGTACGAGCTGTACTTCCAGAGCATCAAGCACCAAACGCAGCTGGTGCGCAAGGCGCTGATCATGCGTCCCTTTGCACCGCTGCAGACGGTGCAACTGGCTGAAGTGCCGCCCAGCGCCATCATCCATGTGATTGTGCCGCTCGCAGGTCGCTTTCGCAGCTTTCGCAGCTTCATGCAGATGTTTGCCCAACTGCCCGATCGTCGCCTGCAGCTGATTGTCGTCTATTTCGGCGAGAGCGGCCTCAAAGAAGCGCAGAACATGGCCAAGGGTTTGGAGCGCGTGCAGCTTTTGGCGCTGAATGAAACCTTCAGTCGAGGTAAACCATAAATACTTTCATTTTTGTCAAATTAATAATCGATTCAACTTTTAGCTAAAGCTCTGCGTCTGGGCGCCGAGCACATTGAGACGTCGGATGCGCTGCTCTTCATGTGCGACGTGGACATCGTGTTCACGGCTAAGTTTCTGGAGCGTTGTCGCTGGAACGCCGCAGCCGGCAAGAAGGTGAAACAGTTGCTTTCCCTCTAAACCAACAACTATCTAATCTCATATTCTTTCAGGTTTATTATCCGGTTGTGTTCAGTCTTTATAATCCGCATGTGGTTTACACGCTGCAGGGCAAGCAGCTGCCCAGCGAGGAGGAGCAGCTGGTCATCTCCAGGGACACGGGCTTCTGGCGCGACTTTGGCTACGGCATGACGTGTCAGTATCGCTCGGACTTTCTGCAGATACGCGGCTTCGACGAGGAAATCGTGGGCTGGGGCGGCGAGGACGTGATGCTCTACCGCAAGTATGTGCGCTCCAAGATCAAAATTATTCGTGCCACCGATCCGGGCATCTTCCATCGCTGGCACACCAAGGTAACGTCATGAACAAATAATGAAAGATTTATTTTTATTTATTTACTACGACTACGAACACTAAATTTATGTAATTGAAATTAAATTAAAGTAAGATCTATAGTATAGCTAAAAATTTTAAATTGGAGACGGAAAATTGCAAATTATAATTTATAGCAAGGATTCTAATCGTTAAAGTCAATCAAAATTTTATGATATTGATTTGACTTCTTATTTTTCTCTTTAACGATAATGAATTATTTCAAGTAATTTAAAACATTTGATTTAATTAATCAATAAAGTTACAATTTAATGATTAATGATTTAATTATTAAACTTTAGTAACAGGTCGACATTTTACAAATCTAAAACGAGAATGATTAATGTTGAATATATGTTTATTTATTAATGATCAAATTATGAAAATTTAAAGTAACATGTCGAAATTTTATAAATTATATCAGAATCCGGTATTATCATAAATTGTGTCATACAAATTACATGTAAACACTATATTTTGATTTATGATATTTTTCTAAAACGAGAATGATTAATGTTGAATATTTATTTATAATTAAAGTTTGAGTGGTTTTTAAAACTTAACAAAACTTATAAATATAATTGGCTACGAGACTCTTTGTATTTAGCGTTGAGTAATTCAATCTATTTTAGACCATCATCATTATATCTCAGCAAAACAATGTAAACTAAAAAATAATGATTATTAATGGTTTTAGATTAATTAAGGGTAGATATTACTACTCCATTTGGACTATATATTAATTGGGCATCGTAATCATAACAAGTTATATTATAAAAGTTACTTGATAAAGATTTATTTTAGTTTTGTATTTTTTACTTCAACGATAAAGATTTGCTTTAAGTAAATTAAATCATTTGACACAATTTTCATCAATAAGCTTTAATTTTATGTTTACAAATAATGATTATGATGTCAAATATCGTTGAAAAAAAAATAGCATAAATAATTATAATTTTTTTTGCTCACATTTTCCCAAAATTAATATTAAAGATTTCAAAATTTCTGGACTTTATAAATGAAATATAAAATGTTATATCTCTTCGTAGATCTGCACCAGCTCGCTCAGTGCGGATCAGTATCGTGCCTGCATCAGATCGCGTGCCCTCAACGAAGCCTCCCACGCCCAGTTGGGTTTCCTGGCGTTCCAGGACGAGATCGCCGCTGCGAGTGCGAGTGCGATGTCGATGTCGATGTCGATGGGGGAGACGCGATCGTGATTCTGGGATCGCAGCTGGATTCTGGGATCGTTTCTTGGCCTTCTGCTTTCGTGAACTCAGCCACAATGTGACAATAAGTAACTTGGATTTAGCCAATCGTTGAAGTAGCATAAATTGTTGACTCTGTTTTCGCCGCGCCTAGATACTCGTACTTAACTCCTTACATACTCGTACTTATGACAAATTGTTCTTCCATGACGCAAACTAGATGCAATCTTCAGACACAATAAATGTAAACAAAACATAAACTAAACAAATTGTAGTAATGTATCATACTGAAATTACATTAAATACTACACTACTTTACTTATATGTATGAACTACATACGTGTGGCGTCTGCTCGCATTAGATAAACAAAATTAAATCGTTTAATTAAACTTGTCGCCGTTTTTTTTGTTTATGTTTGTTATGGTTTTGGATGTGTAGTCTTTGGATGCCAACGACCTCCAGTGCGGGGTTCACCGAGCATGCAGACGACCAAGATGCCACAGGAGCCGCCGCCTCTGCCCCTCTCCACGCTCTAAGCTTTGCAACTCTACCGTAAAGTTCACATGTGTGGCACTTGTGCCCTTCCACACGGGGCATGGCGACTGCAATATGAAGGTTGCAGAGCAATTATTTAGCTATGATCGTATGATGGAATATGAAGATAATCCAAGCAGACTATCATCTATATAGATTTCATGAAAATAAAATTTGCATTGAAAAGACTTTAATTATTCGATTTGATAGCAAATAATTGAATTAATATTGACAACGAAAAATGTTGAGTTGTTTGTTATATACATATATATTTATTTATTTAATGTGGTTTTGTAATGACATATTTCATAAAAAAAACTATTCCGTTGTTCTTAACTTTGTTTCTTTAAGTTCATTTATTTGTTTGAGTACTATAATTATGTGTTCTATAAAATACATAAACTATTTTTACTTTATTAAACTGTTTTCTCATATACCTACTTTGATTAGTGTGAAAATTGAATTTAATACATAGTTTATATCTAACATATTTATTTTTTATTATACATTTACTTCTTTGTTTTAAATTCAATTCTAAATTCTAATAAATATTTTTATTATATTAAATAGTTTGCCTATTTTCCATATTCGATTGTAGATTAAATTAATTTAATTACTTCCATACTTTAAATAATTACACTAAGGAATTTACAGTACTTTATTTAAAATAATAGATTTACATAATTTGCATATTAACTTATATACCAGGCATATATTTTTTTGCCGAATTTTATTTATGTTTGTTTTTGTTAAATTCTAATTTTTATTTCTTTTGTCGTGTTTCTAGTTTACTCTAAATAGATATTTCAAGAAACCAATAGATTTGGGTATATTAAATTCATATCTAATTCCCCTATAAACTATTTTCTATACCATGCCTAAAGAGAATACATAGATCACTAATAAGTTTAATTTATTTTTCAATTTGAAATCTTGAAAATTTTCGTCTGGTAAATTGCGCAAGATAAACCCTTTTCATGGTCACGGTCTTGGGTTATGTAAGCGCCCCCCAAAAAAAGCTTGAACTTGTTCGTCAGCAATTAGCAATGCTAATTTCACGCCTTTAAGCCGCGATCCACTTATGCGAAGTATATATCCCGCTGTTCTGACTCATAGTTGGAAGTTTGGGAGCCACGCCACGAAATGCCAGAGTTCGAAGGAATTCGCTTGACCATTACGCAATCCGGAATCCGCAATCTCAGTGGATGCATAATTAGCCCCTGTCGTTGCGAGGTGTGTTTCAGATTAAAGACAACACAAATAATGACAGGTCTCTCGGCGCGAAAACATCCTCCTGTCATTCCGCGAATGCCAAACTGACCATGAAAAACCCCGAAAATGGAGCGTCAGCACTATTTATTTTTTTTGTTGGTGTTTGGTGCTTCGACTTGGGGTTGGGGACCAACACCCAAGGTGTTGCAGGTGAAGTGACAAAACGCCACAGAGGTCGAGACCAATTCCAGTTCCACCTAGACAACTGCCCCTCCTCTATCTCTTTCCTCTCTTCTCTTGTCTCTCTCTCTCTCTCGGGGATCTCGCGCTTCAGTGCGTCTCTCTGCGAGTTATTTGGTCTCGGATTCGGTTCTAACAAAAAACGCGCTCCAACGAACTCTGACTTGGCGGCAGTTTCAAATAAATACCTCGGGCCCAGGCCTGAACAGCACATTCGTGATTTCAATTCTGTTGCCAGCGTTACGTCGAGCCAACGCTTCTAAACCACCTCTAAAGGATTGTGAACCCCCAATTTCTATAGTGTTAACCACAGTTTCAGAGGGCACAACACGTGCCTGGCATAAGTTTGGTGCAAGTGATTTTCCAACAGCAAGTGAAACGTTTTCAAAATGCACATTATACAATTGGTGAGTTACACTGAAAGACTACATGAAGAAGAGTGATCTGCTAACGGATCTAAAAATATATCAGAAAAAGAGTTGTTTGCAAGTACTTTAATGAAACACACAAAATTTCATTTGGAAAAAGCGAATATGGAGCTTTAGAAAATATTTTAAGCGTGAGTCAAATTAAAAAGCAGTTGACAAAGGAGTCCCAAACAAAATTTAGTAAGAATTAACAATAATTAACAGCCGAAAAAATCGTAAAATATGCACCTGGGATTATGGAGTTAACTTTTTGTTGTTTGCTTCAAATAGGTATTTAATAAATTTAAAACTTTTGAAAGCTGATATTGAGTTTCTTCAAATTAAAATGCAATTGACAAATATTATTAAAAAAGCCTTAACAATTTGGTATTTGTTAAAATATAAAGTAGTAACAATATTTAAAATCAGAGCGGATATAGAATTTTGTGATTGAAATATGAAAAACGAATAGATTTGTTTGCAATTTGCAACCCGTATTTATAGCTCAAATTTCTTTGATATGCTTTTTTATTTGAAGAATGAGTGATAAATACTTTCACTATAGACATCGATAGTGAGTCTGAGAGGATTAGAGAATAACTAATAAAAGAATTAGAAAGCTGTCGTTGTTCCAAAACTTTCTGAATGAATTAGAAATGATTTATAAAGTTGAGAACATTTTTTAGGTCGATTGTCGTATCATATTTTGAAGAGTAAATTGCTGTTCTAATATAATAAGATAAATGCAAATACGCTAATAACAAAGCTCGACCTGTTTTGGAAATATATATGCTATATAAATGCAAAGAGCTTTGAGATTTAATTTGAAGAAAAAATATGCTCATAAATTTCACAGTAAAAATGTCATAACAAGAACATAATTTTTTTGTTGTTATGTTGTCAGCGCTATTTAGAAGCTCAAATAATAACTTCAGACATTATATATTTATTCTCTTAAGATGAGATCCCTAACCAACTCCTTGCAGAAGTTTACTCTAAATATTCAGCTCTGTCTATAATTTGTACCCAACGACTTTATTCTATGTTATAAATAATACAAAATCAAATTATAATGTATCAAATACACGTCAGATGATGTCGCAGACAGGAGAAAGATTTATGATGTGGAAAAGATTTATAGCGGATTTGCTTAACATATGTAAAACATATAATTATATTTATTCAAAATTAATATTCGATACATGTAAGATGATGACAATATATCATTTTAGAAATATAACCGTTAAAAACACACGATAGACTTACATAGGTAAAAATATAATATCAAGCTAGATGTATAGTTGATCTGCATAAGACATGCAGAAGATACAAATTTATTTTTTTTAAGTAATAAAATCATATAGTATTCGAAATGATTGCATTAATGAAGGTTATATGATTTTTTTTGTAATCTCTGATAGTGTCACAGAAAGACTTAGATTTTTACCGAATTTACATAACATATGTAGAACACATAATGAATTCCAGATTCCCAAATAAGTTTTATTGATCATAAAGTATCCGGTACACGTCCGATGATGACAATTTACTTATTTTTTAAATTTATATTAAGTCAATAACTATGTTAGATTTAGAGCAGATTTATATAACGTATGTAGAACACATAATGAGTGAGAGTAGTTTCCCGATTATGTATGCAGATTGATCCCATCGCTGACCTAGCCCTAGGGCAATACCTATTAGCGAAATCCATGTGCGTAACTGTTTGCTCTATGATGCAATAATTATGGAAATGAGTATTAATGATTATAATATTACGTAAATGCCAAAAAAACATTGGAATTAAAATCGTCGTCTGTATAATTCTAACTGAAATTGGTGATGGCAACGACCTATGGCCGCAAGCACAGAAATTTGAAATTATTTGTTGCTCATTCGTTTGCATTGTGGTTATTTTGAAAAAGTAATAATTATTCTAATAAAGCGACAAGTTACGAGTTACCAGCCACAATGCACGATCCACGAGATCAGCATATAGAGATTGGCCAGTTTTTGGTTTTGGGCCAGTCTCGACCCCAGAGCGGAAGTTGTTCCTGATGCTTGACTAACAAAGCGTGGCGGAGAGCTCACCACACATTCATGATTAACTCTCTGCTCATTTTTTTCTGTTTTTTTTTTATTTCCACTTTCTGTGGGAGACGGGAGACAGACGGACGGGGGGGCAGGGGGGCAATCACATGAGTGTGGTTTCATAGCGAGCTTTATGAGTTCAATTCTGCAGGCCATGAATGAAAACAAAATGATGTCAATGCTACTTTATGCATACGCAAACGAATATGAGTTTTAGTTTTTTACATATTTCTTTTTTAACTAACTTTTTTTATTACTCGTTCGCTATTGTTATTTGTTTTTGGTTTTGGGGGAGGGCAAATTAAATGCGAGCTTTTGGAGGTGTTGGTCGCCATTTGAGCCCTAATCTATGCTATACTATTGCATAATCAAAGAGTTGTTAATAGAGGGGAGGAGGGGCAGGTGGAACTTCAGCATTGATCATATTTCACGCTCGCTGGCGCCGAGTGTCCATTTTTAATGATGATAATGACGCTACACATGGCTTTGTATTTCGACCAGCACTTTATAACTCTGCTCAATTATGATTGGAGTCTGTATCTCCATGTGTGTGTGAGGGCTTTGGCCCAGTTGATCGGCGAACTGTGAAATCTATCCATAAACAATCAGCTAATGATCGTGCAACATTATCTCGCATCTCTTGTTGCAGCTACTCTGCCTGGCCGTCGTCTGCGTCCAGGGCTCTGGCCTGGCCCCGGAGGCGCGCAGTGCCACGCCCCCTGATGGCAAGAAGCAGCTGAGTGCCCCCGTCGGTGTCCTCGACTCCGTGCTGCGTGGCAAGAGTCGCCAGTCGCGCTGCGTGCGCTGCTACGAGGATCGCTATTACAGCTCGGGCAGCGATCGATATGGCGGCTACTCGAGTCGCACTGCGGAGGATCCTCGCAGCTCCTGGTACTATTCCTACGATCGCTACGACGATCGCAGCAGCGATCGTGATCGTGATCGTGGTCGTGATTACGATCGTTACTACGGGCGCGACGATCGCTACTCGCCTCGCACTTACGATCGGTACGAGGGTCGCGGCTACGACGATTACTACAGGCGAGGATCCAGCTACGATCGCGGCTCCAGCTATGCAGGCAGCTACGCTGGCTACGATACCCGGGATCGCTACTATGGAGATCGGTACAGCGACAGTTCGCGGGGTAAGTTAAAGTCATAGGAAATTAATCTGCAAATGGCAATGGCAAATTTCAGCTTTATAGCTTAACTCTGTTAACCAGATCATATTTAGGAATGATTCTTTCGACTTATAAAAACTATAGTTCTCTTTTTGAAATTATAGATATGGAAAAATATTTTTGTATAAAAATAAACACTTACTCAGAAGTTATTTTTATACCCGCTACCCATAGGGTAGAAGGGTATTATAACTTAGTGCCAACAGAAAATGTATGTAACAGGCAGAAGGAGGCATCTCCGACCACATAAACTATATATATTCTTGATCAGTGTCAACAGCCGAGACGATATAGCCATGTCCGTCTGTCCGTCTGTCCGTCTGTCCGTCTGTCCGTCTGTCCGTCTGTATGAACACCTAGATCTCAGAGACTATAAGAGCTAGAGCTACCAAATTTGGGGACAGTACTCCTATAGGTCCTACGCAGATCAAGTTTATTTCAAAAGTTGGATGCCACGCCCCTTTCCGCCCACAGAAGTCTGTAAAATCCGTAATAATAGACCTAGAGTTTTGAATTTTGGTATGCATAATAATTATTATAATCTCAATAATTCCTGTGAATTTGGTTGGGATCGAATGACAAACAAGGAAGTAATTAAAGAATCAATTTTATATGAAAAATTCACTTGCAGCTGCCCGGTATGCTATGGATTTTTATACCCGCCATTTTCAAATATATAAAAAAAACAGTTTTAGTATATTTGGTATATTTTTTGTTAAAATATCAAATAAGTTTTTTGTTTTCTCTTGAAATGGGTTGCGGGTATCATACGGTCGAGCACTCTCGACTGTAGCTTTCTTACTTGTTTAATTTAAATTTGTTCACAATTTAGAAACATTTTTTTGTATGTGGAAAATCAGAATGGTTTTGTCGTTGATATGTATCGATATGGAAAAATATTTGTATATAAAAATAAACTCTTACTGAGTATTGTCCAATTATTTATCATATATTAAAAGGTTTTTTTTTAATTTGAATTTGTTTACAATTAATTAATTCAGAAATTTAAAACTTTTTGTGTGTGTAAAATCGTTTTTTGTCTGTATAAAAATTATAGACAAAGAAAATATTTTATTATATTAAAAACACTTCTGGAATTTCAATTAGTTAGCATAATTATCAAAAGTAATCATCATTTTATAATGTAAATTAAATTTATAATTGAAAAGTAATAAGATCACTATTTCTAACATTTTTTAAGTCCATGATAGTTTTTTCGTCTTCATAAATATAATAGAAAAATTTTTTGAGTGTTAGAAAAATAAAAACCATTTTTGTTTAAATAAAAACACATAATGATGACTCTCAAAATAGTTATCATATAATTATCAGATGATTTTCTGTAATTTATTTTCATTTGTAATACATAATTTGGTCAGACTACAATTAAACATTTATTTTGTTTATGTACATTCATAATATGTTCTTAGTTCTCAAATTTGCAAATTATTTCAAGTAAAATATTTGCGTATGCAAATAATCACATACTGAATTTATTGGTGGTTAAAGAGTCATCAGAGTTGTATAATTTTTGCTTGAGTTATTCTTGTGAACAATGTTGAAAATATCTATTTAAGATCAATATTAATGAGCACTTGTTTTCAGATCGGTATTACGATCGGTCGCGCACCGGCTACAACAGCTACGACAAGTACGACAAGTACGATCCGTACGATCGGTACTATTCCAGGTATGATTTTCGCAACTATCGTCCATGGGATGAGACCTACAGGTATCGCTATCCTGCTTCCTAATCCATGTTCTTAAATGCTTTTTGCTCTCTCTCACCTCGTGTCAACTTGTTGTCATTTCTAACGCTCTTGCGCTTTCTACTTACATACAACAACAACAACAACAACAACAACAACAACATAACAACAACTACAACAACAACAACAACAATGTCAATGTCAATGTCTACTAATCGCACACATTAAACATGAACTCTGGATACTCTACGCTTCAAATCGAACTCGAACTCCAACTCGGAACTAAACTTGCACCACTTCACCCACTGTACTCTGAACTCTCCTTTCCAAACCACCCTAACAACAACTGCAACTGCAACTGCCACAACAACTTTAACAACTTGCACTCGCCTCGGCCTTGCCACACGCAGAGGACAGTCGGGCTTCGATAATTCGGGGCGTGGCTATTACTTTGCCGGCGATGGCGACGACACTCGTTCCGGCTCGCATTCGTTCTACGATCGCGAACGCGCCTCCTCCTCCTCCTCCTCCCCCGCCTCCCCTGCCTCGCCCTGCGGCCACCTGATCAGCAACTGTCCCTACGGCGATCGGGGCATCAAAGTCGCCTCCTCGGCCATCGGCAGCGACGGCTACCGAGGCGGCCACACGAGCGTTATGGGCGACATGGGCAAACCGTCGGGTCCTGGCGGCTGGACATATCTCGGCGATCAGGACAAGCAGAGCTCTCGCGGCGGCGGCGGCGGCAGTGGCAGCAGCAACAACAACAACGGTGGCAACAACGGTGGCAGCAACATTAGCATCGGTGGCGTCAACGGCGCTGCCGGTGTGGCACCGAGTGGAGGGGGCGGCGGTGGGCGGGATAGAGAGCGTGATGCGCAGAGGTAAGTTGCAGTGGGTGCCACACACACACACATACACAGACACACACTTGCCACATGCCACACATTTCTTCAGCTCACCCAGTTTCGCAGTCTCTTCGTGTTTTTGTTGTAGTAGCGTGTTTGGAAGCTGCAGCGAATTGTTAAAATCATTAAGATAGGCTCGCTCTCTTGTCGCCCCTTTTAGCGCTTCCTATGGTGGCCGACCACGCCCACTAGGCGGCAGCTATCTGTTCGATCGGGACAGCAATGCGGTCCCCGAGGGTCCCAGCGATGCCGCTAACTCAAATGGTGATGGTCCTGGTGATGGTAGCCACAAGATGCCAGCAGCCGCTGCCCAAACGGCGCCTGCCCCCAACGCGCCTCAGTCCGGCGACAAGGAGAAGGCGACCAAGTGATGGACGGCGCAAGTTGCCGCAATTGGCAACCGCGAGAGGCGTGGCTTTAACTTAATTTCATCTATTTATGTCTAATTCCTAAGCTAACATTATAAACTAAACAAAATGTCTAACAACGTGTGGCACGCCGAGGCGACCTTGCTCAATAAACCATTCAAAAGGATTCTCAAAAAACCACTCCCAAATTTATTCTTAAACCAATTTTCATTTTACATTGGAAATAAAAGTTTATTGTTTATATAATTCACTTCACAAAATATCAAACGACGTGTGGCACGCCGAATCATTAAAAAGGATTCTCAAAAAACAGTCCTGAATTTCTATTCGAACTCAAAGAAAATTTTTTCTCACTTATCATTTGGAAGTACAGTTTATTGGTAATATTATTCATTAAACAAAATAAACTCTTCAGTAGGATAGGAAACCAATACTAATTTTATTCTTAAATCAATTTGCATTACCTTTCGAAAGAAACGTTTATTGTTAATATTATTCATTAAACAATATATAAAACTGCATGTGGCACGCCGAATAAACCATACAAAAGGATCAATAAACCATTCAAAAGGATTCTCAAAAAACAGTCCAGAATTTGTTTTTCGATTGCCTTAACAACAATTAGCACTTATCATTTGGAAACTCAGTTCATTGTAAATTGTATTTATTGAACAAAATATTTCACTACCATTCAAAAGGATTTCCAAAGTGCAGTCCCGAATTTCTATTTGAATTTTCTGAAAAGCTATTTTCAATTATCATTGGGAAGTACAGTTCATTGTAATTTTTGACTTTGCTCAATAAACCATTCAAAAAGATTCTCAAATAACAATCCCGAATTTCAATTTAAACTCCCAAAAAACAATTTTCACTTATCATTTGGAAGTACAGTTCGTTGTAAATAGTATTTATTAAACAAAATATTTCACTACCATTCAAAAGGATTCTCAAATAACCATCTCGAATTTCTATTTAAATTCCCAGAAAAACAATATTCACTTATGTTATCATTTGGAAATACAGTTTATTGTTGTAATTATTGCTCAATAAACCATTCAAAAGGGTTCTCAGAAAACATTCCCACATTATTTTATCAATTCCCAGAAAAACAACATATATTTAATATTGGAAGTACAGTTTATTGTTAATATTATTCATTATGTGTTTATTATTGTTTGTTGTCAGCGCTGAACAGACAAGACTTATCAAATATTTTTAATAATGAGCCCAATAAAGATGGGAAACAAACTTTCTTATTTTCATTATTTTTATTAACATTTTGGGCAGAGGAATTTATAAATCAAAATTATATTTCATAAAAATTAAACGAAATAATAATCAAAAGCAAATGAAACTGAAAATTAAATTTTTAAACAAACAAAATTAGTCAGAAAGATGGAAACAAATTCCCATACATTTTTTTTTATTTTTATTAAACTTTTGGCATGGGCAACCGTGTTATCACAATGAATAAATCATAATTTACAATAAAAGAAGTAATAATTAACTAAAAAAAGAATAAAACCAAAATAAATTTAAAAATAATTAAAAAATATTTAATTTAAAACGAAGACGAATGTAATAAACGGATATTAAAACAAACCCGTAATAAAATATAATTATACAAATGATAAACAAATAAAACCGTATGTAAAATCAGAATATTTGAAATCCAACAAAAAACAGAAATGTAACTTAAAACCAATAGTATAAATCAATTATGTCGAACTAAAACAAAATAAAACGTTTTTGAAACAAAAAACATTTATAAATCAATGTTGTTGAAAATAAAACGAAAATACACTTAAACTTAACAAAATATTAAAATGAGCAAATTAACTAAAGATAAAATAAGATTAAGAACCAAATTTATTCATCATCGCCGAAACATAACAACAATATTTGAAAACAAAAAGATTAATCAAAAAACAATAACAATCAATGTAGTTAAAAAATGGAAATACACCTAAACATACAAAAATTGAAAATTTATTAAATTAATAAATGAAAAAAAATCGAAAAAATTTTGAATGAAAATAGAACATTAAAATCAGTTTAAAACAGTTTAGAACAAAAAGTTTTTTTTAAACAAACCAATTAACTGAGAAAATTGACAATATGGTCAATCATAATTTACCAAAAACAAACGTAACCAAAGTAAACTAAAAAAACGCGCGTGAAATTTACATAATAAAATAATCATAATCAAGTGAATGGTATTCAAACAAAAATAAATAAAATTTCGAAATTATTAAAATTGAAATAAAATAATATTAATATATGGAAATCAACAAATTTAAAAATGAGAAAAAAAATAAATAGCTGACATTTTAACATCATTTTAAATCAAATATACAAAATAAGAAATAAAGAAAATAATAAAAGAGTTGTAATTCCTTAATTGTTCTGAAAAAGTTTAAAGATCTGTATGAAACTTAGAATAAATTTGAAAATGAAAATGAAATGTAATAGCTTAATATTTCATTTAAAAAAAAAAAACAATGTAATAACTAAATATTTAATTTAAAAAATAACATAATAAAAAACAAGAGATCAAAATAATTATGAAATATGAAACTTACTTAGTTTAAAGGATTTAAATAAAATAAGAACAAAATAAAAAAATCGAAATGAACAAAATAATTATAAAATATGAAACTTACTTAGTTTAAAAGATTTAAATAAAATAAGAACAAAATAAAAAAATCAAAATGAACAAAATAATTATAAAATATGAAAATTACTTAGTTTAAAGGATTTGCATAAAATAAAAACATAATAAAAAAATCGAAATTAAATGAAAAAACAAAATATTAGATTTTATAATAATAATAATAATAAGGAACCAAAATAAGACATTGAAATAAAAACTTACCCATAAACAAAATGGCAAAGAAACCAATGTTGAAATGAAAACTTGAAACATAAATCGACGTAGACACAAATAATAAGAATGAAATCAAAAACTTACCAAACAAAAAGTTGAACAAAATGTCGAACGAAATATTTTAGAAATTAAAATTAAATGGACTTAAATTATTAACAAATATTTTTTTTTTGTAACAAAAACGCGCCTGCTATTGGCAATATACATCGTTAAAAATTTCGCGATTTTACATTTGGATTTTTTAAGTTATTAATAATTATGTCTCGTATTTTTTTTTTTGGGTGGAAACTTTCAACAAGGATATTGTTAGACCAACAAATTTATAGCTTTATAACGAAAGTTAACAGAAAACAGCAATCGAAACCGAAAATCGAAACTAAAAAGGCACAAAAATTAATGGAAGTCGAGAAGTTCGAGTCGAAAGTTACGACATTCTCTGGAAGGTACTCATAACATATAAGTATTGTCGCAATGTCTCAGATAAGAAATGCTCGCTTGTTGATTACCTCCAGAAATGCCCAAAGATAGATGATCCGAACTCAATGACTCAGTATTTGGCTAGTCGAGTGAGTCAAACATGTTGTAGATTGATTGTATTTACTACTTTTAAGTAAATGTTAGCTGTGTTTGTTAGCTTGTTAAGAGTGTTTTTTTTTCTTTGCTTTTTTTGAGTTGTAAGTATTTCTTTACTATAAGCTAAGAGGGGGGATAAAAAAGATCTCACGGGTTGCTGTAGCTTTTCCTCCAAGTAATAATAATACGTTTTTCTTCAAGGCAGTTAATGCAATTGAGCATTTTTTTGTTTCTGTCAAAGTTGCAGCCAATTTACTAAAGTTTTGTTTTGCTTTCTTTGAGTTGTAAGTATTTCTTCAAAATACACTCAAAGGGGGATCAATAGATCCCACGTTCACCAGGTAATAAAAATAAGTATTACTTCAAAGCAGTTGATCCAATTGAGCATTTGTTTTTGGATACAAATCCAGCCAATTTTTCAAGGTTGTTTTTTTCTTTTTTTAAGTAGTTTGTATTTCTTCAAAGTAGTTGATGGAATTTAGTTTTTTTTATTCTTCGTAAAGTTGTGGTCAATATATAATATTTTTGCGCTGCTTTCTTTGAGTTGAAACTATTTCATCAAAGCAGTTAATGCAATTGAACATTTATTTTGGGATTAAAGTTGCAGCCAATTTATTAAATGTTTGGTTTTGCTTTCATTGAGTAGTTCGTATTTTTTTAAGCAGTTAATGCAACTCCGATTTTTTGTTGTTTTTGGTAAAGCTGCAGTTGCAAGTTTGAGTTGAAAGTATTGACATTTATTTTGGGAGTAAAGTTGCAGCCAATTTACAAAAGTCTTTTAAACCTTCAGCCGATTTACTAAATTTTTTGCTTTGCTTTTTTTTGAATAGTTCGTACGTAATAGAGTAATTTCTGTTGTTGTGAAATTCGCTGATTTTAAATTGGGCAAGCTGCAGAAAATTGTTTGTTAATTACAGTATTTTTACACACTTGAGGCTTACTTACAGCAATTGAAAGTTGGCTTCAATTTATGCAATTTTTTGTCGAACTGTACTATTTAATTATTTTAGAGCTGGCCGCCACCTTGAACTGGCGACGGCTCAGCGGCCTGTTGAATTGATTTCTCTCTCTTTTTTTTTTTTTGGTTGTTGTTTCACTTTTATTTTAGCTGCACTTCAAACTTCTTGGCGTCCGCTCTGCACTTCGTTAGACTCCAAGCTGAACTGTGCTCGACTGCCGATCTGTCCGGCTATTTATAGGTCCGACTCAAAAAAACCACCACCAAAAAATGTGCCCCTATTGCGGCATCGGCTCAACAATTGAAAAATACTTTCGCATGAAATGAAAACGATTGAGCCCAGAACGCAGGCGTGCCCTTGGTTGTTGTTTCCATTCTCATTTCGATTCCCACTCCCGGGTCCCAGTTCGAGTCCCATAGCCGGAGGTCTGCGTGCCGTTGGGTCATAACAGAGCAGACAGAAACAGAGGAGGGTTCAAGATATACGAGCTCATGCTCTATTCAAATGGAAATGTTTATGCTGGTATGCGTGCTCGCGATCCCAAGAGTGGTTAAGTGGTGGTGCCTTTGGTGCCGCTGGTGCTGTTGCTGTTGCTGGTGCTGTTGCCGGGTCGGTGGTGGGTAAATGCCACCACCGCCAACACGGCAAGATCTACTACTCTACACTGAACGAAAAATTACGATCTAAAAACAAGAATAACATTAAAAAATTATATAAATATTTGAACTAAAAGAAGCAATTCTTTAAACTAAACTTTCATTCTTAAAAACAGTTTTGAAGAAAGATTTCAATATACATTATTTTAATTATTAAAAACAAACTAGTCTTAAGAATATTTTAAGATCGAAAATTTCTAAAATTTATAAATTTTATACTTATATTTTATAGTCTTAAAATTGGTTAGAGTAAATGTGTTTTTTTTAACGTAAAGTGTCGCTGTTGGTTCAGTAACTGTGGAGAATTTTATTTCATGAGATCCCGGGCTGGAAGTCTACTAGATTGGTTAAAAATATCAAATAATATACAAATGAAGAAAATATACATATTTATAAAAAGAAAATTTTAAAATTGTTTTCTTTATTAAATTTGCTTTCTGGGTTAAATTTTGACATTTCTGCATTCTTGAATTTCAAAAAAATATTCTTAAATTTAGAATATTTCGTATCCTTATAAAATATGTATTTGAACAATCTTCTTTCAAGAATGTCCAATCTAGAACTTTTCTACAATGTTGATCATAATCTTCAAGTAGACTTCGAATGGGTTTGATTTAAACATTTTTTCGTAGTTTTTCTGTCTGTGTATGACTGTAGTGTATGGGAATGGTTAATTGTCAACGGTTTGTTGTGGTGTATGGGAAAGCAACCAGTTGATACGCGTTTCGCCAGCGACAGTGGAGTGCATATTAATCAGTCAAGATTTGTTGTTTTGTTGAGTTTCCTTGGCGAAAATTCTCGAGCTCCCTGGCACTGATCTACTCAGTTTCTCACGGTACGCTAAGGGAGATTTGCCAGCTTTTCACACAGTTCCTTTTTATGTTCTTTTCTTTTTTTATTTGGGGTGAGATTAAAGCGACTGCGTCAGACATTTGGCTACTGGTGGGCAGCCGAGGCAATTGACAATTATGCTGGTTGCTTTTTGGGAATTTTATGGCTTTCGAATTGCCACTGCAGAAAAATGCGGGTTGTCCTTGCAGGGCGAAAGTGAAAGTGTTCGAGGGAAGGGGAAGGAGAAAGAGAGCGGCAGCTGCTGCAGGGAAATCGATCAAGCACTCAGGTAATGGCAATATTAACTATTAACTTTATCGTACGCATTGATAACGCGTCCATTGAGACTGCACGCCTCGCTGATAAGAGCGCTTATCTCTGGACAGTGCTGATAAGCTGCCTCAACCATCAATGCGATATTGATTCCAGTTCTCACCTGGCTTGCGAGTTGCTCAGGTCATGTCGCTGTAACTCGAGTGTTCGGAATGTTTCGTTTAAAGTGTCGCCCAAAGTTCAACCATTTTCTGTTCTTAGTGCTATTTATTTACTTATTCATCATATTCGAGCACTCGTTTCTGCGTGTGAGTTTCTTCATATTTTCAATTAATTTTCCGTCTCTCGCGTGGGGATGTGAGAGCGAGAAAGTTGTTCCCTCTCTCCTGCGGCATTGGCAACATATTGTCATATAGTCGAGTGAAAATCTGTTGCGTGCTTAATGAAATGAAAAATTAATTCAAATGAATCGTAGCAGCCCGTTTTTCTTTTATTTCAAATGAAAAACGTTTTGTGTCTTCGCATTGGAAAGTGCCCCAAAAACCGCCTACTGCACAGTGGTCACAAATGTTGGCAAACATACCTAAATCAATTAACAAAAGTAATATGTGACGATTCTAGTATGTGTGAATTGATAAAGAGAAAAAAAAAAAATAAGAAGAAAGTAAACAAAAAATATTATTTTTAAATTTTATTTATTTAGAGAACACTTTATTTGAAAAATATTTGGAAATTTCACATGTTTATTAATATGATAGAATAAGTATTCATGGCAATTAAATATTTTATACTTATAGAAACAGAAAACATTTTAAAGGCGTAACAAGTAAATATTGCACATTTTGAAAATTTGCATTTTGTTTATAAAAATGCCACAGAAATATAAAGAAAATAAACCAAAAGTAAACAATTTGTATAATTTTGTATACAACAAAATACTTAATTTGAAACAAAATGAAATAAGTAGAAAATAGAAGAAAATCTAATTTATATTTTTGCTACTTAAATTACATTGATTAATGTATTTAATACAAAAATTAATAGTAAATTTTGTATGAGAAAAAATAAATTTTTCATATTTTGCAAAATAAAAAATTTGTTAAGCATATGATTTTAATATAATTGATTATTTTGTATATTCTTTAAAGTTATGTTTGCAGCCCAGGGTGCAGCTTGGCAATGATAAACAACAGCAAATTAATTTGGTCAACAAACACAAATAAAACATAGATATCCTATATATGTATATACTCTATATACATTTACATCTGTAGAGACTGAGAAATAATAATATTTCTATTGGACAGCCAAGACAAATGTATTAAAAGTTTTTGGAAAATGTCTACATATATATTTTTTATTTTTCATGTATTTTCTTTTAAAAATAGCTTAAATTTATAATGCCCCACACACACACACACACATGCACAGTCGGACACACGCACACTCACACACACACCCTCGCACTGTTTGTGGGACACTCCAATTGAGAAACAAAACCTACAATTTATAAAGTCGACTCATGTCGAATTGAAGTGCGTTTACATGCCACACAGACATATAAATCCCCAACCACGCACCAATACACTGACAAGCCGCGTAGGCGCTGACGTTGACGCTGGCTGCGCTGTCGACGCTGGCGCTGCTGCCGTCGCTGCTGGCTGCGGATGACGCGAGGACAGAGTCGCCAATGGCGCCAGTTTCATGCGAAACGTACGTTGATTAACTTGTTGCATACGCGTCGCTAGAGTCCTGCCCCAGACACTTGTTGTGCCCCACTCGCTCTGTCTGTGTGTGTGTGTGTGTCAGTGTGTGTGTGTGTGGGTGTGGAGTGTTTGTGCGTGGGTGTCATCATCATTTGCGTATTGCGGGCGCCGACAACAACAACTGCCCAGCGTCGTCTCGATTGCGACTGCGGCAGGTCAGCGTATATGTGTGTGTGTGCACAAACCACACAACAAACACTCGCAAAAATAATGCCCAACCGTTGAGAAAATCGCATTAAAATCCAATAAAAACTAATGACATTAGCTGAAATGTGCAAATATGGATTAAGTTTGCAATTGCTAAAAGCACTGAAAACATTTTGTGAGAGAATCGTTTATAAAGTCAGACCGTTCTTAATTTATACGAAAGTGCATTAAAACTTCAAATAAAATATAACTATTAACTTATAGCTTAAATGATGTGCTTATAAATTTTAAGCATTTATTTCAAAATATAATATAGTAGAAAATTTTGAGCTATAAGATATTATTTCAAAGTTTCATTATATTGTCTTGTATATTTATCTTAATCATTTTATTTCGTCATTCATATTATTCAAATAAAATTCTTATTTTACATTCAATTTTAATTAAATTAATTTAAATATTTTTGATTTCGACTCATGTTCTAATACATAAGGAATAAAAAAACTAATAAATACAAAATAAATTAAAACCAAAATTAAAATTCTCAAAATAAAATTCTTATAATTTAATGCAAATTGCTAAAGAGCTATTACAAGTCGTAATTTACAACATTTAATTCATTATTTTTATTCGTCACCTACATGCATATTTATTTTGGCCATAGCCATATACTTTTTGTGTGTTACTATTTTTGTAAAGTATTTTGATCGTGCAATTTAAATAATTTATCTGACAATTTTGCCATGTTTGGTTCACTGCCAATTACATTTATTGCCATAGTAAATCTGTTGGATTTAATTTCCACAATTATTCGCTGCCTTTTGAAACACAATTACAAATATTGTTAAACAATTTTTCTCATAACTAACACTTTTTTTTGTATTCTTTATTTATAATTTTTTCATATTTTCGCATATATATGTATTTTTAAATTGCCCATAATTTAGCAAACAAATACAAATAAATCACTTCTGTTTTCCGCCTTCAGCTAATGTCATTACTCGAAAATAAATTGATATCTTTGCAATGTTTTTGGGTTTGGAAAATGCCGCGATTAGAACTTTTCCGTTTTATCGCTTTCTCTGTGATTATTTTGATGAGTGTAGCTGAATAGTTGGCTTTAGTTGGACAAAAGAATGCCGAGGTTGGGGACAGCCCGCGATGATGACACTGAAAGACGCCCAAGTTTTGTTGTTGTTATGCGCTGTAACTGACCCCCCCACCCCTGACCACGCCCCCCCTACGCCCCCTTGAACCCGCTTTGAACCAGAACTTGCCCCTGCTGCTAAGCATGTTATCGTTAATCGATGGCCGCCCATCAACAAAACTGAACGGAACGCAGCGCAGCGCAGCGCAAACAAGCAACAGGAGTCGCTTTGGGGGGTTTGTTGGCGTCGCAGTCGCTGCCGCAGTTGTCGTCGCTGTCAGCGTCGTTGTTGGCGTCGGCGTCGCAGTTGGCGACGTTTGAAAATAAACAAACAGCGACGCAGCTGAGACGATTGCGATGGCGATGGCGATGGCGATGGCGACTCCTGAGCAGCATGACACTTGTGGTAGTCACGAGTAGGCAGCTTGGCGCACAAGTCGCGTAACTGTAATTCACACCTGGACGCCAGCAGGATATATTTATAAGCGTACTCTCGGCTAACGGTACTACGGCTGCGTGCGCCACTCAAGGTCACAGCTCAACAATTTTTGTGGCACGTTCGCTTAAATCAAATAAAATTAAATTAAAATTGTTATTTTTTTTATACGCTCGTTCATCAAATTAATACGTTTTGCCGACATATATACATATATATATTAGATATCGGGATATATGTTGTGAGTTTGTTTTTTCACAATGCTGGCGGCGCAAGAGAATCGTTTTCAATATGTTTACTTTACGCTCTCCGGCCTGGTGGCATGCACCATGCTAATACTATTCTATATCTCCATGCGCACAACCATTGTGAGTGTCAACCAAAAGTGTGTGTGTGTGAGAGTGTGTCGTGTGTGTGTGTGTGTGTGTGATGGTGTTGAATCCTGGCTAATATCTTGTATTATCTGCAGAATGAACGACTGCGCGATGATCTCAAGCTGCTGCAGCGCCAGCTCGTCTACGAGAAGCCAAATCCGCATTGGAACTACAACAACAGCTGGCGACGCATCGGCAACACAACTCTGAGGCACGAGATATTCTCCGCCTACTTCGATGTGCGCACAGACATCATAAGTGAGTATTATCCCTAAATAACAAATTAAGAAAGTTAGATAGTAGGTAATAAATAATCTTACATTCTTATTAATACATTTTTCCCATAAAAAATTAGTGATTCTTCTTTCATAAATCTGTTTAAGTAGAGTAGTTCAAATTTCGATTGTGCATTTATTTTGCATTATTAATTATTTGTTTTCAAACAACGTGTTCTTATAATAATTAATAAGTAAATAATGAAACATTTTTATTAATACCTTCTTCAGCCTGAAAACTTTGTGATTTTCTGTTCCTTTATTCATTCATCAAATTTGGACTGTGCTCTTATTTTGTTATATTTATTTTTGTTCTATTAAAAATAAAAGAGCAGATGAAGTCACATTAGCTTTAAATGACTATATATAATTCATAACTTAAATTGTTTTATTGTGTGACTACCAAATTCGTATATATGTATTTACTCGGTACTTTCTCCAGATAAATTTGATAAACATTGTATAAATTAATATATGAATATTGTGACAATAATTAAAAATATAATATATATACTCTGAAGCACTAGTAGCGAAAAAACTAATTTAATTCTCGTTATATAAATAGCAATTTGATTAAAGATGTATAAAATGTAAAAGAAATTCGATTTAGATAATATAAAAATTATTAAATGAAAAGAAAATAGTATTTTCAGTGTATGTAGCTATATATTCTAGTTCAACCATAACATAGACAAAGCTTTTTAGGCATCAGGGCTGTTAAAATTGTGAAACTTTGTATAAAATAAAATAATTCGAGAAAATATAAATTCATCTCCGTGTGGCCTTAATGAGGCATTTGGTGCATTTTATTTCATTAGCTTCTTGCCATAAAGAAAAAAACACATCCCTTAACATTATTTTGTGCTCCACATATTAAATAGGAAAATTGGCGATATTTTTTACCAGCTACAAGTATAAACACCCTAAGCAACAGTAATGTTTTAATTACGTGACGTTGTACAAAATTAAATAAAGTAATTAGAGAAAACAGAAATACATAATTAATAATAATTAGAAAAATAAAAAAACATCCTTCAACCGTATATTGTGAGGTTTGCGATATTTTTTACCAGCAACAATTATAACCCCCTTAAGAAATAGGGATGTTAAAAGTAGGAAACGTTGTACAAGATCAAATAAAGTAATTAGAGAAAACAGAAATTTATAATTTAGTACATGCCATTTCTTAAGCTAATAGTACATAAGTCGTTTTAGAGAAAAAAAAACTTGGCTTCAATCCTATTTTGTGATCCACATATTAGGGTATTAAGGTTTTGCGATATTTTTTACCAGCTACAAGTATAACCCCCTTAAGCAAGAGTGATATTAAAATAAAATAAAGTAATTAGAGAAAAGAGAAATTAAATTTCTTTAGCTGACAAATCCTTCAACCCTATTTTCTGCACCCCATATCAAATTGTAGCTTCAAAAGTAATGCGCAAGATTTCTTCTTCCACTGAAAAGGAGTCAAAAGATTGTTCCATTAGATTAAGTAGCAAAACCTGAAGTTGTTTAATTAATTTGCAACCCCGTTGCTGCTTGCAGGCAATGTGCAGCTGGATGAGCAACTGCTGACGGTGGGATCGCTGCGCATCTTCGCCATCCTGCCGGAGCGACTGCGCGACTCGAGGCTGAGCTGCATTGTGCGCTACGCGGACTTCACGAGTCACGAGATCGTGGCCGAGGAGGCGGCAGCGATGCACGACGTGCACAACAACAGCTTCGCGGCCTGGAGCATCATGTGTCCGCTGCACGTGAAGAAAGAGTCGCCCATACGCCTGCCACAATTTGTGGCACTCAGCTATGCCTCCAATCGACTGAGTCACCTCAGTCCCAGCTTCATACAAATAAGGTAAGGCAACAATATAATAAATTCTATAATTATTAATCTTTACATTTCACTTTGCAGTTATCCACGCAACATGACGGAGATGTTCGTCAGGTCGCGTGCCACAATCGCGGTGTGCGTCGGGCCGCTGCAGGAGAACTACTCGAATGTGCTGCGGCTCGTGGAGTTTGTGGAAATGTATCGGCTGCAAGGCGCCACGCACTTCTACTTCTACTACGTGGAGGCCAGCGACGAAGTGCGTCGCGTGCTCGATCACTATCAGCGCCTCGGCCTGGCGGACGTCTTCGAGTGGAACGTGCAGGCGCATCTGCACGACGTCCACTACGCTGGGATTGTGGCGCAATTTAATGATTGCGTCTATCGAGCGAATGTGGTGGACAATCATCGGTATGCGGCCGTGGTGGACTTGGATGAGATGCTGATGCCGCTGAAGCACAATTCGCTCGCCGACTATTTGCGGCAGTGTGACGAGGGTCGCACCTCGGGCTTTGTGTTCCGCAACGTGTTCTTCTATCGCCGCGACAGCAACGACACCTTCAATGCTCCCGGCCACGTCGTGAATCGCGTGCTCTACACGCAGTCGAAGGTGCGTCGCACTCTGGAGGTGATGCCGGCCTATATGCGCAGCAAAGTCGTAGTGAACACCAGGGCCATTGTGGAGATGGGCAACCATCAGGTGTATCGCGCTGCGCCGGGATTCGTGGATCACATTGTGCACCAGACGGTCGGACTGTTGTTCCACTATCGCGACAAGTGCATCAACTGCAAAATGGTGCTGATCGTGGACTACACGGCGCGGCGCTTTGGCTCGCTGCTGTTCGATCGCGTCGACGGCACATGTCTGGAGGTCTTCATGGAGCGGCGGGGCATCTGCTCGCTGGCGTAACCGCAGCTCAGGGGCGACGGCTTATCGCCAGATCGCCGGCGAGAAACGCCCCTCAAATGCTGGACGGGCGACTGATCATTGCAGTCTGTCATTCGGTTGGTCAGTCTTGTGGTGTCGCTTGTTGCCTGCACTTCACACACATATTCTCACAATGCTAAAGTTCTGTTCGCTGCGTCGTGGGGCAAGGCCCAAGGCGGAGGCGCCTCCGTTGCCCGCCAAACGTGTGTCCAAAAGTGTATGACTCATTTTGTTACTAGTACCTAAGAAACTATACTATATATATTTGTCTACTCTCAATAAATGGAACTCTGGGCTTTAATTTAAATTCGCTTCGTTACTCTCCATCATCATCATTATATCGTTTGGCATTTGCAGTCCTCGCTGCGCCTGCAGGATGTCCATTTGAGCGATGCACAGCTATTAAACGTGCTCAAGGCTCAGCGTGCACGCGGTCCCCTAATATTGGCCCTCAGCAGGTGAGTAACAGCAACAACAACAGCAACAACAACAGCCATAAAGGTCGCCATAAAGCAGCTTGGCCAATTTGCAGCCCCAGCGCCATAACAGCCATACCGGAAGCGGAAGCTTGCCATCACTGCGGCACGCCATACTTGAAACGCAAGAGCCGAACAATTCAAAATGGCGACACGCCAGCAACAGCAACAACAGTAACAGCAGCTGTAACAGCAGGTGAGCTTAGGCTTAACAGAACTCTGTTGTTGTTAACAGCGTGTTGTTTGTCATGTTAACTGCCAGATTATTTACACAATTTACTTGTTTTTTTTTTATCTTGTTGCCATTTTAAACTTTTCAATGTTTATTTGTTTTTTTTGTTTCATCTTTAAATCAATAATTTGATTTAATATTTGCATTCCTTTATTTATTTTGGATTGTTTGAAATTTGAGTTTTTGTCATGTTAACTTATGTGGACAGAAGCCAAATAATTGATGTTGATGTTGTTTTTATTTTATCTCTTTTACTTCGTTTTCATCTTGGCTTTTCATTGCCTATCATTTATTTATTTATTTGTATATCATATTTACATCAATAAGGCTTTTTTTGTTTTGCTTTTTTTTTATTAAATTTAAAATTAAGTTGAAGTTGTGCATCGTGTTAACTTTCGGCAGATTTACACAATTTTGTTGTTATTTTATCTAGTTGTAATTTTTAAATTTGGATTTGCAGTGTGTATCATTTATTTAGTTATTTTCTTGTTTCATATTTAAATCAATAATTTGATTTGATTTGCTTTCCTTTATTTATTTTGGATTGCCTGAAATTTGAGTTCTTGCCATGTTAACAACTGATGTGGACAATAGCCAAATGATTTTCGCAGTGTTGTTGTTAATTTATCTTGTCACTTAAATCACTTTTGCTAAATTTTTATCCTTAATTTTCATTGTACTTCATCATTAGACCTAAACAGCTGTTTGATTTACTTTATTGTATTAAGTATTAAATTAAATTAAAGTTGTGTATATGTTGTCTTTGGGCAGATGCCAAATTATTGGCACAATGTTTTCGTTATTTTGTTACAACTATTTGTTGCCATTTTTGACTTGGATTTTAATTGTTTATCATATATTTATTTTAATTTATTTATAAGACTTTTTTGATTTGCTGTCCTTTATTTATTTTGGATTCTTTTAAATGTGAGTTATTGCCATGTTAACTTATGTGGGCAGATGCAAATTACTGTCGCAATGTAGCTATTATTTTATCGTCTGTCTTCAATATGTTGATGTCGTTTTTATCTTTGTTTTCATTTAGCTTATTTCTTTTTGTTTTTGTTTGTTGCAACTTTAATTCAACAGGGCTTCGCTGATTGTCTTTCCTAAATTTACCTTTGTCTTCTTACAAATTGATATTATTAGCAATGTTATCTCTTCTATGCAGATGTCGGATTATTGACACAATTTTTTTGTTCACAATGTTCTGTAGTAATTCGACAACTATTTAGGCTTAAGGCTTAAATCGATCGTTTTTTGAAGAAATCTAGCAATTACTTTTTATTATTGTTGCATTGTTCATATTTGTACTTCTACTACAAAGATTGATATTCTCACTCCTACATTTATTTTATTTACAATCTTTTCTGTCTTTTTTAAATTATTAAAAATGATTTTTACATTGGCAAATCTCTAAAGAATGCATTCTTTTCCATGCTTTTTGTTTGCCCATCATCGCCGTTCATCCCTCTCTCAGTATCTCCGGTCAATTTCCCTTATCTTTTAGCTAAATTGACAGTGTTTTGCCATAACAAGCCACTCGTGAGTCCTGCGTTGTCCTGGCGCTGTCAATCAGTGGACAGGCTCAGCACTGCAGCTTCCATGGCAACCTAGACCTGTCCGACGCTCTCAGCGAATGAGCTCACCATGTCTACCACATTGGCTTAGAACCTTCCCCCATCATATAAACATACAGATATTGTGTGCTGTATTGTCAATATGTAATAATGTTGGAATGTTCTCGCTAGTCGCTTTTGTTTTGTTGGTTTCCCCCTCGTCTGTTAATCCGATGTGTTGTTCATGGGACACACATTTCAGTGCATAAACGAAAACAAACCATAAAAAATTATAACAAAAGCTGAAAAACAGAAAACAAAAAACTATAAAGCACTCGCTGTGGCAATAATAACTATCGTCTCTTTAGCTCCGACTGTGGAACTGAACAGAACAGCACAGAACTGACCCCGTAGCCCCTTTCATACGACTGTGAATACGAGTGTATTCGTGCGCAGTGTGAGTGTGAGTGTGAGTACACTCATGTTATGCGCTGCCACATTGCCACAGCAGAGGGAATAATGCGCCCTTGCCGCCCGCTGTCTGTCACTGACTGTTGGGGCTTGACGATGACGATTTGCTGGCATTATGTCGAGCGGAAGGGAATCGACCGGGGGAGCGGCTTGAGTGGTCAGCGCTTGAAGCCGGCAAACGGGCAACCGGGCAACCGGGCAACAGGCAACTGCAGTTACCCCTGAAGTTAACTGCTAATCAAGGGGATATTGTTTGAAAATAAAAAGGGAACTTAAACATACTCAAATAGGTATTATAGTGTACTGTGTTTCAGTTTACAGATCTAGAAAATATTTATTTTTTCCAACATTTTTCATTCGATTTCTTAACTAGTATTACGCGATATCTCCTTCATTGATAAATAATGCAACTAACAAATATTTATGTTAAAATCTTTTTAGTTTATTTATTATATATAAATTTTAGTTAAATTTTACTTACATACAAGAAGGGAATACTTGTCTAAGATTATGCGGCTTATATTAATAACTACAGAAAATATTATTTTTTTGTAGATTGTATACTAGCTTTATCTCATTTATTGATAAATAATGTACCAAATTTTAATTTAATTTTATTTACATGAAGGGAATACTGATCTTAGTGATTTTCGTCTTTTATTGACATTATAATAATGTGTGTCATTATAATAATTATTTTATATGGTAAAAGCAAATATTTCAGTTGGAATATTTACATTTTATAATAACGCGTATTTCAAAGTAAAACATTTTCCCTATATGTAATTTATATTTATTTGCTGCAATATCATATTCATAATTAAGTTTGCAAATTTACAAAGAAAGTTTTTATTTAGATTCCATTTAATTCGTAAACTATATCTAGCGATATCTGCTTTATATTAAGTGTTTATTGATATCCACTAAATTTTTGCTGTTAAAATATTTGTAATTTTATTTAATACATTATCATTTTATTCAACTCGCATGATGAGAATACTGACCTGAATTGTTAGCGGGTATTGCAAAGTAAAGCATTTTGCATATCCATAATTTATATTCATTTAAAAGCGAGGGTGTGTTGTGTGATATTCGTTGGGGTAAAAGCGCAAACAACGAAGTTGCTTTATTACCTTACTATTTGCATTCCAGGTGTTACACCCAATTTTTGTTTACAAGCATAAATATTTTGATGTGGTATAAAACCACATAAAAATCAAGATAATATTCGAGGGAATTTCCATAGGTAATAATTAAATATAGACTGCTGCAAGTGGGCAACTTGTGGAGCAACCCTCGGCGGCTCTGGCAACGCCACCCGCAATGTGCCGTCATTGTCATCGTTATGACCTCCTCGCCCCCCTCCCTCCATCGTTCCCCTCACATACATATGTGCAGCCTGCCCTAAACCAGATGCGCACATGTCTGCGAGTGCGAGTGCGAGTGCGAGTGTCCATGCGAGTACTCAAACGAGCACTCGTTCTCCTACTCATTTGTGTTGCTGTTTTCGTTGTTGTTTTTGTTTGTTTGGGCTCTTTTGTTTTGCTGCCTCTTTGCGCCCATTGATTCTGGGCAAGCGCATGAGGTTGGAGAGACACACTCACACTCCTCCTCCTCCTCCTCCTCTGCACCCTTGTGTGCAGTTGTGTGTGAATTTATGCATACAAATTGGAAAATATCGGATCTGTGGTTCGTGCCCAGCTCCGAAACGCAAACAGAAAACACAAAACACAGAGAGAACAACAGCAACAACAAATCGTCAACAAGTCACGCCAAAGCCGGCTGCAGAGCAGCTCCCAGTTCCCAGTTCCCAGCTATAGCTCTTACAGAGACCGAGGCGAAGCTGACGCTGACAGACACGGAGACGGAGACTCAATCCCCATAGCACCCACCACTCGCCGTCGTCGTCGTCGTCGTCGCTGTTGCCGTCGCTGTTTGCGCTGGCAGCAACAAGTCAACGTCAAACTAATCAAAATGCTGCTTACAGTGGGTCGGCATTATGATAACATATGCATATTTAATTGCTTTAATTAGCAAGCCCATTTTTTCAACTTTCAAATGGGTTAAAGGGCACACTGTTAAAAGTTAAGTTGGAAACATTGCTTGAATTTTACATTGTGGGGAGCATGTGTAAATCGAATGCTGGAAATCACTTGTGAGAAATAAAATCGTCTTTTAAGCTCATTAAATTCTCTACCACAGTGAAGCCAACTTATTATTTATATATTTAAAAAAATTATTTTTTATAAGAATACCATTGCACGAACAATAACTTAGGCTTTCAACTCGCCAATTCATTTTAATAATGTTGATTGCATATTATTTATGTATGTAGTATCATTACAAAAGCAAAATTATCATTATATAATTAAACAATCATATATATGTAATAAAAACATGAACAAAAAATTAATAATTTAAAAATTTGTATTTTATCATTGCATATTGTCGAAATGTACCAACATTTAATTGCAGACAAATGTATATTTAAAACTGTATAAATCGCAAAATGCAGTTAATGCGTAAATGCATACCATTTCTTATTTCTTATTTCCCCATTTCTGAGTCATAGGACTTTTTGTTTTGTATGACAAATTTTCAGTTACTGCATTGAACCATTATTGGCTTTATAAAAAGTTAAAATTAAACACAAAAGCTGTTAAAGTGCGTCATTTATTGGCTCAACAATAATATTATACGATCGTTGTGTCTTGGACGCATTCGCTTAAATTAAAAAATAATATATCTAAAATATATATTTATTTTTTGTTGGTTGAACGATTAGCAATATTATACTGTAAACACTTTTTAATTCGTATACTTAATGCACAGAGCAAATTTGAGTGAAAGCTCAACGTGTGTGAACCACTGTGCCGAATAGACGCTGCGCTGCCGCTGCCGCAGTCAGCGTGCCTGCGTCGCTGTCGCCAAATACGCCGTTGTTTTGTGCTATACGATACCGTAGGCCCCTGCTATTTAGTTACTATAGAAGTTTTGCCAAGTCAAGTTGTTCGGCATCGTCGTCGTCGGCGTCGTCATCGTCATCGTCTTCGCGAGTCGTAAGTTCCTCGTGCGCATGTGTGAGTGATATTTTGCACCCAACAACAACAACAACAATAATCGCAACAACAACTGTGAATGCTGCGACGATCGCTAAGCTGTTGAGAAGAAGCAGCAGCATAAATGAAGAGCAACAACAAGTACCAACAAAAGTTAAGAAGCGCGCGCGCGTGAATTGTGCTTAATCCTCTTTCTCCTCCTCCTCCTCCCACTCTTCGTGCATTGAGTTTTGTTGTTGTTGCTCCGTTCTTGTCCTACAAGTGCAAGTGTGTGCGTGTGTGTGTGAGTTGCTGCAGCCGAAGGCGTTTCCAGTCACAACAACATTTACTTTTCTGGCACAACGTGAGTTATTAATTTTTATGGCCCAAGCTATTAATTAACCTTATCAAATTAGTTCGCAATTTGCGAACGCAAAGTTCAGAGTTGAGTTCATTCGAGTTGAGCTTTTATTTAGATTCTTGTTTTATTGTTTCTCTCGCCTGCGCTTTATGCCAGTTCTTAATCCCCCCGAGACCACACCACGATGTGTGCTACAAAACTGTTATACACAACACTTGAGACTCGGGCCGGCGACGACCTTCGATTCATTAAATATTTAAATCTAAGTGCGATAAGCACTTTATAGGAAATTAAGGTTCCCCAAAAGATATAACACATGCGCCTTAATTATGCTCGAATATGATATGATAATACCTAATAATAATATATACGGCATATATGGCATAAAATATGTATGCGCTCCATATTGTGCATATTCGTGTTTGGGTATTTGTCCATGGATCTAGATAACTTGAAACTGAATGTGTGCGCTGTATTTTTAAATGTATTCGTGAGTGAGTTTATAATGTGGTATTATATTTCACATTTCTTGTTTTTAAAATATTTTAAATATATTTTCCTTCTTGCTAATAGTTATGCTCAAATATGAGACGTTAATACTTCATAATAATATATACATTTTATATGGCATAAAATATGTATACGCTCCATATTGTGCATAGTTAAAGTCATTTTATTTTAAATTATAATATGGTATTATATTTCACATTTCTTGTTTTTTAAATATTTTATATTTAAATCAATAAGTCTTTCTTGCTAATAATTATGCTCAAATATGAGACGTTAATACTTAATAATAATATATACATTTTATATGGCATAAAATATGTATACACTCCATATTGTGCATATTCGTGTCTAGTATAGTATTTGCCCCTATTTGTCCATGGATCTAGATAACTTGATACTGAATGTGTGCGCAGTATATTTGATTGTGTGTGTGTGTGTGTGATTTTAATTCATTTTAAATTATACCATACGAGAGTTATTCGAGGCGGCATTTGGTCATAGTTCAATTAATTGTCTAATGACCGGATGCTTGCAGGGAGACCTGGCATGCAAATGAAGTTCGCTTTGGGCTTTCCACAATCGGTTATTAGAAATTGTATATGCAATTATTGCTTTGAAAGCATTTTTGGGACAGTCGTCACACATTTCCAAAAAACTTTCAATTCGTTTAATTTATTATTTATTACAGCGATTTTTGGCGCATATTAATTATACGCACTGTGCGCGGACAAGAAAGCCCATTGCGAATGTCTATGTATTGTGCTATTATTTATTATTCTGCCTTTGTTTACGCTGGCAACGCGACGACATGCCACAAATTTTGATAAGACAACCGGCAAAAAGTTTTAGTCTCTTACAAATACTTTTACTACTCACTCGTATATGTATTCATACTTGAGTGCCAACTTTATGCTTCAAACGAAACTTAGAGCACTCGAGATTACCTCTGAGAGTGTGTGTGTGTGTGTGTGTGTGATCAACAAAGGCGCTAATTTTGTTTAAAACGAACAAAGACAATTGATAAGCATCGAGCAACTAGATTAATGCTAGACTTTATTGAGACGGACAGCTGACAAAGATCTTGAATAATTCTGAAGTAAACAGAAGACCAAATAATTAAGTCGTTAAATGGAAAATAAATGGGAATATTAGTATCTGGCGTGCGAATCTTCGATAGAGCTTCCATATTCATTGGGTATTTTTTACCATTAATCCAATTATTTATTTAAATTAAAATTTAAAAAAAAAGTTAAGAAACAGATGAGCAAATAACTTAGTTGCTAAATGTGAAATAAATGCAGAACAAATTTCAAATTTGGAAATTATAGTAATCTGCAGATCTTCGATAACGCTGAATTCCATATTCAACAAGTATTTTATATTTGTCATCCAATTATTTATTTTAATCATCATTTGAAGATAACGTCAGGAAATGTTTGAATTCTGGCGTAAACAGAAGAAAACAAAATTAAGTTGTTAAATGGAAAATAAATGCTGATTTAATATGTAATTTGTAAATTATAGTATCTGTTTGGCAAATCTTGGATAAACAAATTGTTTATTTCTACTAAATTGTAAGATAATGCCAACGAATAAGAAAAGTGAATTATCATTTCTGAATTAATATTTCTGAAGAAAATAATTGCTGAGTTAATTTCAAAGTTATTAAAATCTGGTGTGCGGATCTTTGATAGAGCAGTATTCCATAATCAACGAGTACTATATATTAATTAGAATTATTAATTTAAATCCATATTTGAAGATAATGTCAAGAAGTAGAAGTAGATAGTAATGTTATAATAATAACATAAAATAATGGAATTCGTTTTCATATTATAATTATTATTTGTACAATTTCTTTACTTCTAACAAATCATTGATTGATAGATCATTCTTCATAGTTCAATGCAAATATAAGGAGGATATCATTAAGTTAATGCCGCTACTATTACCGAAATTTAAACAGAAGTTGAAAGTCGTGAAAGAGCATTTGCCATATGTGGAAACCTGCTCAATTTTGATGGGCAATTTGCTGCTGCTTTCCAATTTTGAATCGTGAAAGGAAACCTCAATTTGCCTGCATTATAGTACTTCAAGCATTTCGAATCGATAATCGGTAATTGCTTGTTGATAAACTTCCACGGCAAGTAAGCCAAGGTATTTTCAACTTAGCATAACCCCCAAAATGCTAAGCGACTGCGACATTTCCCAGGCTTTAAAGTGACTGTCTTAAATCACCGGTCAATGGCACTCGAAAGGAAATATCGATAAACTTTCGGTCGGTTGGCCGTTTAATTGTTGTGGTTTCTTGTTACCTGCGACGGAATTCTGGCCCGAAGGTGTGGCTGGGGGGGAGGGGGGAAGCAAGTGAAGTGTGGTTTTAATTACCTTCGCGTCGCATTAATTGGGTGTGAAGCATGAATGACTGATTAAGTTGCATGCCCCGCACAATTAAAGCGGCTCTCGGAAATGCCTTTGTTCCGCCACACTCAATATCCATTTCATATTGACCATTTGTAGCGCCCACACTTGACGTTGTGCCCTAAACTCGACAGCTATTATTTCATTATGATAATTTCCATTCGTTTATTATGTCTATCTATAAGTAGTTATTGTTTTTTTTTGTTGTCGCCGCTCAGCTGACAGCTGACGTTTATTGTTGTTCATTTTTGGCGTTTTGTTTTTTTTATTTTGTTACCAGTTTTTATTTTTCACCATTTTTTTTGCTGGCTGCCAAAAACCGAAAAAGTCGCGAGAAGATTTTGGCATATGATTCAGCGAACCCGCATCAGAAAATACTGCGTTGTTGTATTTTATTTTATGTTTTTAATGTATTTTGTATTTCGAGCTGAACTGAAATGCAATTAGCATTCATTTGTTATCTATTGACCAAACGATTATTCAAATTCGAAATGCTGGGCGTTACCCCAAAACGCCCATGCTTTTTTTCCAATTATTTTTGTACATTTTCAAATTGATTTGCAAATACCCTCGAGAGGGTAAACGGGGTATGCTAAACAGCCAGAAAAAACATACATAGATTGTCGACTTTAGAGAACAGTCAAATTGCCATCATGTTTTATTTTAATTTCCTATGCCAAAAGGTACACACGGCAAATGCTTGATTAAATATTGATAAAAGTACAAAATTCAGCGAGCTGCACAAACACACACACTATATAGTACTATATATATAGTGTATAATCGCATGTTGAACGTATGTTGTTGCTGCTTGTCTGATAAGTTCACATTTTGATTTTAGACTTTTATCAAGTATTTTTTTTCTATTTTTTATTTATATTTGTTCTCTCTCCACTTTTTGTGATTATATTTTTTTTATTTATGCACATGATTTCATTGCTAAAATCCCGCTCACCACAAAAAAGCCATTATAATCAAAAGAAACCCGTCCAAGTTGCATTCACCGAAAAAAAAAAGAAAAGAAAATAAACGTTCTATACCTGATTAACGAGTGTTAATTGTGTTTATAAGCGTTCGACTTGCCTCTCTGCCGCCATCGCTCTCCACTTCCAGCTGACGATGATGATGTTGAAATTGAAAGCTGTTTCCAGCTGTCAATCGCTTGGCAAAGTGCCAAAACCTTCTATTCGCTTGTACTAGGTGCTCAGCAAAACAGCTGGCATCACTCAACCAATAGAATGCAATTAGAACTTGACGCCATTGCTGGCATCACGAAACCTAAATACCCTTTTTTAGCTCATACAATTTAATTGATTCGCATTAGCAGTTTAACTCTACCAAATCCAATTTATTATTTGTTATATATTCACTTTCGAATTTGTATTATCTTAAATATGTTGCCAGGAGAGAGTAAACATCATTTTTAAAATTATTTAAAGTAAAGCAACTTCTACGGGATATTATCTTAATAAATATTTTAAATATCAACTTACGAATTTTAATCTTCTTTGCCTTGAGAGAACAACAACATCGTTGTTAAATTTGTTGAAAGGTTTAATTATGTTTATAAATTTAAGAAATAATAATACATTTATAAGAAAAGTTTAACTGGCTATGTTCTTTAATGCTATGTTGTCAAGGAAGCAAACATAATTTTTAAAATGGTTCTCAACTTTTCATATTTTATTAATTCACTCTAGTCAAATTTCAATATATTATATATTTCGTGATTTTATGTTGCATTGAAAGAACAAATATTATGTTTACAACTGTATCTCAACAAGATATATTTTTAAATTTTTTATAAAATATAAATATGAATTTTTAAATAATGAATTATTTTTTTTTAATAACATGGCATTGATTAAATTGTCTTTTTCCATATTTTTTAATTATTTCAAAATTACTTTCCACAACTTTTTAGTATTAGAGTAAAATATTTATGTCCAGTGTTTCTTTTAATCTCTAGAACTTGATCAGATTTATGGGATACAATTTGCATTATCCTTATGTGTTTAATTTGCTGAAGTATTTAAGTACAATCTTCAAAATCAATCTCGTAGTTGCTTTAACGTGTTTTCAAGAAGAGTATCTAAAAAGACAAGCTTTCCATTGGCGAATAGGATTGATTAGAGGTACCAGGAAATCGAATTCATACCGAACTGAGAGCGAACAGAACAGCGAGAGAGCCAGCGGAAGAGCGAGAGCGAGAGCGAGAGAGAGAGAGAGGGAAAGACAGTAGATAGAGAGGGCGATACGAAGAGCGAGCGACAATAATTAGCTTTTGTTGAGCACAAAATACGAAAAGCAACCGCAACAACAACAACAACAACAATAGACCGTTAACAACTTTGGCAAACTTATCGTCGCTGTTTCAGCTTTTGTTATTGTTATTGTTGTTGTTGTCGTTTGTTGTTGTTGTTGTTGTTGTCGTTTGTGGCCGGCTCGCTGTCTGTGTCTGTCGATGTGTCTGTAGAGGCTGCCGGGTTGCCAGGTGACAAAAAGATGTTGCCGTTGTTGCTGTTGTTGTTGTGGGTTGCTCGTTGACGCATTGGCTGAAGCTCGCCGAAGCTTCAGTTGCCATTAGAACTTCGACTTTGACGTTGTGCGATCGCGAGCGCGTTCCGTAAACGAAACGAAAATACCAAAAAGCCATTTACACTGTGCTACACACAAATTCGTTGTTAGTTCCTCCAAATTGTATGCTAAAAATAACTGTGTGTGTGTGTGTGTTTCGTTTGTAACTGTAAAACTTGAAATCAATGCCTGACGCAACGGGCCAAAGTTTTCTTTGCTAATGTGTTTGTTTATTTGCATACGGCGAGGGCAAAGGGAAGTCCAAAGAGGAGAAAGGGAAATGGGAGAAAAAAAAACTGCAAGCTTTAACGGTTTTGTGCCAAGGTCTGAGAAATGGAATCGATTGATAAACTGGCGCTGAGATCATTGTTCGATTTTTAGGCACTTGAGAATTTATAATATGCACGCACTACAAACAACAACAACAACTAGCAGATAAGACAAGCGACCCCTGCGACAGATATATACATATATACTACGCAACATATGTTGATATTGATCGGTGGCAAATCGGTTTGAGCACACTGTGCGCACAGTCCGTTGACCGGCGGCAGAGGCGGCGGCCCCCTTTTGGGCGCACATTGTCGTTTGCGGATGGATTTGGGATTTGGGATTCAGAGATTTCAATGTGTAGATTCGCATTCAGTTGGCGCACGTACGCGATGCATTGAAGAACGCGACGCAGCAGAAGACAGCGCAACAACAACAACAACTAGAATTTGCCTTTTGATATAAACCGACAATTTCCAATTAATTGAGTACTAAATGCGCCGCTTTGCTTCTTGGTTGCGATTTCTTATTTTTGCTTAACTGCTTTTGTAATTCGCCGCCTTGCGCTGACCTCTCGGCTGACGTCAGCGTCGCAGTCGCAGTCGCCGTCGCCGTCGCAGTCGCTGCTGCTGTTTGTGGGTGGCTGCAGAATTGAGCGCGCGCGAGCCATAAATTAATATACTAAACACTTTGTTTGTATTACAACGGTGTCTTCCAGTGTGTGTGTGTGTGTGTTGTGTAAAAAATAAATAAAGACTGTGAGTGAGAGCGAGAGCGAAGCATGCAGCATGTTGCCCAAATAAATTGCGTATACGTAAACACAAACAACA
Organism: Drosophila immigrans; assembly: GCA_963583835.1. Taxonomy (NCBI): domain Eukaryota; kingdom Metazoa; phylum Arthropoda; class Insecta; order Diptera; family Drosophilidae; genus Drosophila; species Drosophila immigrans. Next base: position 19,959,468 of record OY757141.1, read on the forward strand.
ACACCAAAACTTTAGGCAAATGAAGTAGCTACAACAACAACAACGACAACAGAACGCTTTAAAATCTATGCTAATTAGCAGACACAACACAAAAATACACGGCGAAACGGGCAAAGAGAATAGACAAATCAATAGGCCATTGAGACCTTTGAAAGCCCCTGCAAATGTGACGGAAATTTCAATTACAAGCTCAAATTGTAAAGAGATACAACAATAAATTAATTAGCTATGCAAATGAGTGCACTATTAACTCATTTGAAATTACATTTAATTACGATTAAAATTATTGTTCAAATATTATGATAGAAGTAACATCGTATTTATTGCAATATCGTATTTAAAAATATTAATTAAATATATTGCTCTCTGCCTTAAATTCATATTAAAATGAGGTTTCTGTAAAAATAAATAAATAAAACATATTCTATAAGAATATAATTGCAAACAACAATCAAATAAACTTCATTCGTACATTAACTTCTCCGCAATAAAATCTTTCGAGAATGAAATTATATAAATTAAAATGAAAAAAAAATATAAAGATATAGTAAAAGTATCTTGCAAAATGTTCATAAAATTTGCAAATATTAATATCGCACTAACTGCCCTGCAATAAATTCATCTTAGAATCGGGTTGCTGTAAAAATAAATAAATTAAACATAATGATTTCTATAACATTATAGTTTCAAACAACAATCAAAAAATAAAATTTTTACAATAATTAATTTGCAAAAAAAAATAATAAAATTAAAGTGTTTATAGAAACCACTCTCTCTAAAATGTAACTATTGGTATGCAATCTTTCCTTGCAACTTTATTGAAATATCACGTTTAGAGTAACACAAAAATATTACACACAACATTTTAAAAATTATATCTGCAATAAACTTATTTTGAGATCAAAATTTGTATAATAATAAAATTGCAAACAACAAAAACTCTGCGCAATAAATTCTTTTGATGTGTCTTTACACCACTTTCTCTAGAATGTAACTTTTCGGCTGCAAACTTTTCTATTAATAACTTTTGTTTAAATATTTGTATGCTATATTTTTTTGGCAACTTTCGCTACCTTTCTCATGCAAACTTCTTTTGTCAAGCTACTTCACGACGAATCTCGAATTCGTCTTGCTCCATATTTATTTATTTTTGCACTTATTGAAAAGAATGAAATTTCCATGATGAACTTGCAAACAAAATGGGAAATTTTCGTAACATTAAAATTATTATTAAAATTGACCTCAGCAGACATCAAACGATTGAAATGGTTTTAAATAGAATTATTGAGATTTTATCGCAGCCATTTTAATTCAATGAATCGTCTGATTAATATTTTGCATAATGTGCAGCGATTGTTCCATCAATTTACGAGAATTCGTTCCCCTAATTTGAACACAGAAATTTCATTTCAATTTTCGAGAAAACCAACAGAAGAAGAAGAGAGAAATTCTTATCGATTGCACATGAGCAAACTGAAAGATAACTCAATGCATATCTATTGCAATTAGATGTTGTTGTCGCAGTCGTTGCTGATATTGAGTGTAAGTTGCGCAATAATAATAATAGAAAACGAAAAAGATTCAGTTCCACAAAGACAACGGAAGCGAAACCAAATGAAATAAAACACAGCAGAGAGGCAGGAACTGAGGTTCTTATGAAGGTGCTAGATTCTCGTTTAATGTCTGTCTGTCTGGCTGCAGAAATTGCCCGTTTTAATGGCATTTTAATTAGGTAGTGAACGTTAAGTGTGCTTGGCACTTTAGCTGCGACTGAACAGAAAAAAAAAAAAACAGCGAACACTCACACTTGTAGAGTTGCGGATTTCTAGAAGTATTGTTAATTCAACTGTGAATTGCAGTGTGCCACTGTGCCGCACATTGTTGCATAATCACAAGTCCCTCAGCATTTCCCATTTGCATCACGTGCACATTTCACACTTGTTTCTCCCGCTTCGTCTGGCACCTGAAGAGGGCGGGGAAAAGAGGGAGTCACAGTTCTATTTGCGCCACAACGATAATGATGATGATGATGAGGATGTTGCTGATGCTGCAGCAAAGAAATTGAAATCCATTAAGTACCTTTAAAAATAAAGCAAATACTACTAACCGCATGGCCCAGTACATACATATATATATCGGGTATATAGTATTGCTGTGGGTCGGCACACTTTGTGCGTCGGAAACTGCTTCAATTTCAACTCGTAAAACTTATTCAAGTGTACACACAGACAAACAGACAGACGGACTTTCAGTCAGTCAGTCAGACAGATAGACAAACTAAAAACGAAACCAAAAGAATCAACACACAAATCGAAAGAAATTACGCACGAAAAATATCTTGAAAATGCCATAAGTTGTACATAGATACAGATACAGATACAGATACAGATACATTTACTCAGACACTGCGCCAAGTATATTTCCGTGTGTAATTGAAATGTTCGCTGTAATCAATTTGTTTGGGCATATCGAGTGTTATTCTGGGTGCGGAGTGAGGTAGCTTAATTGATTAATTGATTTACAAACTAAACAAAACGCTCAATGAAGTTCATGCCAGATACATAAAAATAATATAAAATCTCTTCTTTTAAAGTCAAGTTAATATTTTGAAGAAGATGTTATTCAAATGTAAATCACACATAAATTAAATATTATACGGGATTTATTTGAAAATAATTTGGATATAATTATTATACATTTTATTTCCAAATTTCTAATTTTGTCAATTTTTTAAAAATTTGCTTTACAAATACATCACAAGAAATATTAACACATTATTTTCAAAATAATTGGGGTATGAAACAAATTTTAAATATTTTTGTAATTCCCTCAAAAAATTGATATACAATTTTATAAAATTGCTAATAGAAAATCCATCGTTTCATTTTTAAAAATTATGCTCTACAAGTAGAATACTCAACAAAAAAATTGTAACATAATACTTCATTAAGTTTGAAATTAATTCGGCTATAAAAATGGTTTACAATGTGTTTAAAAACCCCTCAACCTATTTATTTAAAATTAATTTTCAAGTTTTTTAATTTCATTAATAGAAAATATTTCATTTCAAGTTTCAAAGACATGTTTCGAGCAAACATGTAATACGAGATTTATTTTGATAATAATTGGGCAATAAAAACCATTTAAAATGTTTTTTGCAAATCCCTCATCAAATTGGCATAAAATTTATTGCAAATTTTTAAATTTGCTTGAATAAAATTTCACTCAACAAAAATTAAATGTTTAGTTGTTTAGCGGCTCATTAAAATTGAAAATGCGTTTAAACGTTGCACATTAGCGTTTTAATTTATGATTTGAAACAATTTCATGCGGCAAATTCCATTGGAAATTCTTCAAAAATAAATAAATGTGGCAAAAACAAAAGCGAAAAAAAAAAAGAAACCGCGTGGGGAACTTGCACAAATTTATTTGTTTGTTTAAAAGTTCAAACAGCTCGCAAATGTTGAGCTCTTCATTTTGTTGGACTGTCAGAAACGTATTCATTGAATAAATAAAAGCATTTTCAAATGTGCTCTCATTGGCCATGTGAGAATGAACTTGCAGGCAACAAATAATTTCTAGTTTAAAGCGAACGTAGCCGACACAAAATATATAATTAAATATGACATTATTTGATTTTGCAGCGTAGATATTTTTCTAAACAGTACGTTTTGTTTATAGATTTTTAATTATAGGATTCTCTCGCGTTTATTTTTAATTTAATCTGCAATAAATTTGTTTGACTTTCAAATCCTTGAGACGCGACTTGGTCTTGATTTTTCGTGGGCTCTGTTTATTTATCTGAACAAACTCTCGACAAGAGCTCCGTGTTTGCTTTGCACTTTATACTATGCCACACACCAGCCTCCCCCTCTTCCCACCCCCTCCTCTTATACTCCCACTACTCGTTGTAGTTGTAGTGGCAACTGTTGCTCTTCGTTCACTGCGCCATGGGTATTTTTAAAACGATCATCAGACGAGCCTCATTATGGATCCCAATACACTACACTTTTCCTTCTGCTCGCTGTATTTTCTTTCTTCTTTCGTTCCTCTGTGCTTTTTTCATCTGTTTTCTTTTATTTTTTGTGCCTATATTGGGGGCCCGCTTGGCAGCTGGGAACAGCCCATGGGCCATTCCTTGATCGCCAGTTGAAGAAAACGGGAACGCGAGCGCATCGGGTAAAAATTGCTGTCGAAATGGCGATACAACAAAAAGCGACGCGTTGAGAGCGAAAGTCGAAAACTAAAACGTAGATTTTTCAATTTTTGTGTGTGAGAAATATATGTATATATATATTATATGTGTAGCGTATATATAGCTAGATATATATCAAAATTGTGCGCAGCGTCGGACGCGTGTCAAACTTATGCCGGCCGGACGTCGCAGTCGCCGTTGCAGTCGCCGTCGCAGTCGCTGCTGACGTTGACGCTGACGTTGACGTTGCTTGAAATGCCGGTTGGGGCCTTTGGCTGATCCGGCTGACGGCGCCGCATGGTTCAGTTATTCAGTTTCAGTTGTGTTTCTGCCAGCCAGCGTCGAGTGACACCGAGAGAAAGAGCAAAAATCCCACAAACCAAACCAAAAAAAAAAAACAAAACGACGACGACGACAATAATAAACGAGCAACAACAACGAATATATAGTAGAAGCAATTTTTAGATTTAACTGATTGAAGCGGCGAACGCGGCGTATGCGTAATAACCAGACACAAACTGCAACAAACAAACAAACACAAACACACACACAGACTTATAATCGAAAGTAACTTATATATAGAGAGCTTTGAAGTGATCGTGATTAAGAGGCTTAAACGCGAAGTAGACGATGCCAAATAATCGGAATCGTAATCGCAATCGGAATCGTAACAAGCGCAACAAGAATCAAAACGCAAATCAAAATAAACAGGCGGAGCAGCAAGAGGAGCAATTAGAGCAGCAGCCAACGACAGCGACAACTTCATCATCATCGTCAACAGCAGCAACATCAGCTGATGATCTTCAGCATAATGATAATAATGCAAATTCTGGCAGCATTTCAAATGGGTCATCAGCAGCCAGCGACAGCAGCAGCAACACAGTTGCTGATGGGGCCGGAGCGGGCATAGCGAGCAGCCACAGCAACCACAACAGCAATAAAAACAACCACGACGACGACGACGACGACGACGACGAAGTGACAGCGCCAGTGAATCAGCCAGCAGATCAGCCAAAAGATTTAGCTAAAGCGGCTGTGAGTCAGCGGACAGATCAACTGATTGCTGAAAACTCGGCGAGAAAAACGGATTGCAACGAGCAACAGATTGCAGCTGAAAAGGTGGCACTGGAGAAGCAGCCAAAGGAGGAGTCAAAGGAACAAGCTAAGAAAAAGTCAGAGGAGCAGCTAAAGCAACAGTCTGAGAAGTTAAAAGAGAAGTTGTCAGAGAAGCAGTCAGCGATAAAAGCTGAAGAGCAGCCCATTGGTGTGATAATTGAGCAGCAATCAAGCGATGCAAGTCAGCTAAATAATCAGCCAATTAATCAATCTAATCAACAACTGATTGAGCAGCAAGCAAGCTGTCTAATAGATCAGCGGGAACAACAGTCTGCAGTGCACATTGTGCCTGTTGTCCTGGCAAAGGAAGAAAGCGCAATTGAAGTGCAATCGAAGCAGCTGGCAAAATCGTTGCTAGAACGAACTGAGCAGCAATCGCAGCAGCCTGCAGTGCACATTGTGCCAGTGCGTGTTGAAAGAACAGGTCGCTGGGCAGAACAAGCTGCAGAGCAGCTAAACGAGTTGCTGAAGGAGCAGTCGAAGGAGGAGCAGTCGAAGGAGCAACCTGTTGTGCACTTGATACCCGTAAGAATTGAGCAAGAAGAGGTACAACAAACAGACAGCAATATGGGCGCCAAGAACTCCAAACAGCAACAAAAGGAGCTGCCAGAGCAGCAGCAACAGACAGAATTGGCACAGCAGCAACAAACGCAACAACAGCAGCCAGTGAAGGCGCCTGGCAGTCCACGTCAAGCGAAAGTCATAGTGCATCGCATAGTGCGCGAGCAAGTCGAAGAAGTAGATGGAACTCAACAACAGCAGCAACAGCAGAAGTTGCAGCAACAACAGCAGCCACAATTGCAGCTAGAGTCACAGCAGCAACAGCAGCCAAAGTTGCAGCAACATTCTGAGCAACTGCAACAGCAACAGAAGCAGCCAAATTGGCAGCAACAACATCAGCTGCAGGAGCAACAACTGCAGCAAGAACAGCAGCAAAGCGAGCAGCAACAGCAGCCACAATTACAAACAAATTGGCAGCAACAACATCAGCTGCAGGAGCAATTGCTGCAGCAAGAACAGCAGCAAACTGAGCTCAAGTTGCAGCAGCAACAGCAACTGTCGCTCGCACCACAGCAATCGCTGACACGGCAGCAACCGGCGCCAACAACATTGCCGCTGCAGCGCAGCACGAAGGTGATAATTCATCAGATACGCGTGGAGACGGATGCGGAGGAGCGAGCACGCAAAGGTAAGCCCACCATAGAGGAGATCAGCAGCACCACAGCAACATCCACCGCACCAGCAACACAGCACAGCAACAGCAACGGCAGCATTGCCAGCAGCAGCGGCACCTTGTCCCCTCCGCCCAGATATCTCGTGGAGTCGCCGTCGCCCAAGAACCCAACACAAATAGCACAATTTGGGAGATTCGCACGCGATGTGCAGATCCAGGAGCTGGAGCTGAACAGCGACTGCAGCTCGGGCGAGTTTAATTGCAGTGCGGGCATGCAGAGTCCGCTGGTGTGCGAGGTGGACTCGGAGGTGGAGACGGAGCCCGTGGCTGTGGCGACGTTTGCTCCGTTCGCTTCGGAGGTGCCGTCCAGCAGTCGGGCGGAGCAGCAGGAGCAGCTGCGTCAGCGGCGCGTCCAGAAGCGTGTGGCGCTCGAGTCGCACTTTCTGCCGCAGCTGCTCAGTCCGCGCTACCTGGACAGCATTCTGGAGGAGAACAGCGAACCAGCTGCGGGCCACGAGCTCGTCCCGAGTCGCAGCGCAACGGGGCCAACCAAAGCGGCTGTGAAGGCGACGGAAACGTTTCCGCGCAGCCAACTCGACTTCAGTCGTCGGCACAGGCGACGCGAGGAGCCGGTGGCTCTCATGCTGGAGACAAAGCTGCTGGATCAGCCCAGCGATCTGGAGAGCTGCACCCGACTCCAGAGCACGCTGTCGCCGCAGTCCGAGGACGCCGAGCTCGTCTACCTCAGCTCCTCCGCCTCGAGCAGCGTCTCCGATCTGATGGAACTCGAGCTGGAGCAAGCTGCCGCCCTCGCCGAACGCGCCCTCATCGACCTCGACACCGACGCCAGCAACCTGATCAATCGACCCCACGACGACCTCTGCAGCCCGGCGACAACTGCGTCCACAACCGAGCCCATCAGCTCGGCCAACGAGACGGAGACGGAGACCGAGGGCGAGTGCGAGGTTCGTAGTCGAGACTAACTTAACCAACTAATCAGGGGAGATTTAGGAATATACATTGATGATAAATTAATAATTCCGATAATAACTAACTAACCAGGGAAGTAAAGAACTAACTAAGGACACAATGATGATTAGTAATCCAGATGGTAACAAACTAACAAAGGAAGACTTAAGGATATATTAATGATTAATAATTTAAATATTAACCAACTAACAAGGCGAGATTAAAGGATATATTGATGACTAATAATTCAGATAGTAACAAAGGAAGACTTAAGGATACATTGATGACTATTAATTCAGATAGTAATCAACTAACCAACTTAAGATATAACCACTTAACAGGGGAAGACTTTAGATAACATACATTGTTGATTAATCAGATAGTAATTTGTGATCGGTGGATAAATTCATAGTTCATTAAATTAGCGAATGGAATAATTTTCAGATTAAATAACGCATCAATTAAAAGTCTTCAGTGTGAATTAGTGATAGATAAATAATTCGGATTGTACAAATTTGTTATAGTGCGTCTTAGTCTTATTTTTATCATATATAATTACTTACTGTTTAAATATCTGGGCTACTTTGGAAAGTATCTTCTTCGATAAATAATATGAACAAATAGTACAAACTACTTTTTGAAAATGTTAAATGAAAAGTACAAATAATAAGCCAACAAAATAAAAACAATCAGATAAAACAAGTTTTAGAAAAACCGTCGAATTGCAAAAACTCAAACGGTGTTTTGTATTGTAGATTTTGATTATAAATGATTGTTTGGCATTTGCATAGCGATTAATGGGTTTTTATTTTGCAGTAATTTTGTATCGATTTCTATAGATTGCTCGAAGAAAAAAGTACAACAATAAAACTAGGTTCAAGTCATAACTAATTTTGTTTATTTCAAGTGTTCGTTTTTATAGTTTCTATTAAATACAATATTATATTAAACGCTTTGCTAAAACTATGCTTCCATTTCCAAATACGATTGATGTCCTATTGACTTAAGGATTAAATAGTTGGGATTGAGGTTTTATTTAATAAATACTGTTTATATATTTTTTAAGGATTATTTGCTGGAAGTAAATAGTACAAATAACTAGAGTCCGATTGATTTGTTTAATTTATAATCAACAATTTGTGATTAAAGAAGTGCATGCCAACAAAAAAAATATATATTTTCATTACAAATTCAAATACAAATTAATTCTTTATAGGCTTACAAATTAAATAGCTGGGATTGAGGTATTATTAGTTTTATAGTTTTATGCGTAGAATTATAGATTGCTCGAAAAAACTACAACTAGAAATGTTTAGTTTATTGTTTAATTAACAGCTTATTATCATTTGACAGTTTAAAGGTACATTTTCAATAACTGGATAGGAAAATTTGTTTGAAATCATATTTTTTAAATCATTTATTGTTTATTGCGATTATTGAATAAATAGTTGGACCTTCTAAATTTCAATTAACCAACATCATTTATTATTTTCTTAAATAATATTATTTACAATGGTTTAATGAAAAGCAAATTTTGTTTTAAAATTTATAAATTGTATTAAAAATAAAAATATAAATCGTAGTACAACCGAAATTATTAATAGAATGTTCAAGTGAAAATAGGTTGATCGTCAGGTTCAATCATTTTGCAATTGATGTAAATTGAAAAGTAAATTGATGTAGCATGTAATTTTCATTAGCATTAGACGTAGACAGCGATTAGTGGAAGAGAGGGCGCAGAGGGCGGGAATCGATTCAGCCAATGGGGTCAGTTTGGCAAATGGTTTCTTTGAAAGCGCCATAAACGTGATGTGGGCCATGTTTATGCGTAGCACGCACTACAAAATCGAAATGGAAATGGAAACGCGCCTCAAGCGATTTTATTGAGTAACAACAATAACAATGACGAAAAACTAAGACTAAGAAAATAACACAAACAACTTGAGCGAAAAACGAAAACAGAAACCAACAACAACAACCACAAAACTATTGCAGGTCGAAACGGAAGTGGACACGGAAACGGAGACGAACGCGGAGACGAGCAGGGAGAGCACACCTGTTAACGCTCATGCCACAGCCGAAGAGGCAGCCCCAACGCCAGGCAGTTCGCTATCATCGCTGCTGAGCGCGGCGACGCCAACGCCAGCAGAGACGCCAACGCCAGCAGAGACGCCAGCAGCAGCAATATCGCCCACGCGGTCGGTTGGCGAGAGAGCCGTCGATGAGGTGGTGGCCAACGAATTTGGCTCGAACAAATTGGCCAACAGTCGAAGTGCAGCGTTGTCGCTGTCGGCAACGCGCGAGGAATTTGTTCGCAATATGGAAAAAGTGCGCGAATTGATCGAAATGACGCGACGCGAAGAAACGGCGACGGGCAGCGCGAACGAAAGCGCTTACTCGAACGGCAACGGTAATGGAATCGGTAATGGAAACGTGTACGAGAACGTGTCGGGGTCAGAGCGACGTAGGTCAAACACAGCCTCGCCATCGCCACCGCCTGTGCCACCGCCACCCAGCAGCATGCATTATCCCAGCACAACAGTCCCAACAATCCCAACAGCAACCACAGCTAACGAGTCGCATGTTCAGCTGTTGTCGTCGCTGTTGCTGAAGCGGCAGGAATCGAACGATTCGCACTGCAGCGACAGCACACAGCACAGCCAATGCACCGCCATTCTCAGGGGTTCGCCACCACCCACAAACGCACCACCCACGACCCCCCTACGCCAGCAACCTGCACAGTTCCCACAACAGCAAACACAATTAACACAAACAACACAGCTGTCTGAACAGTTACCCCAACAGCAATCACAGTTGCTGGCATCCCAACAGCAACCATCCCAACAGCAATTGCAGCTCTCACAATTTGCAGGCGAAACGGAAGCGGAACGCATCAAGAAACTGCGTCTGCTATGCACCGAGACCTTGGCCTCCATGCCCTATGGCGAGCAGATGCTTGAGGAGCTCGCCAGCGTCGCCCAGAACATAGCCGACCAGCAATCACAACAGCAACAACAACAGCAGCAACAGCAGCACGGCAGCAACATGCCGTATCCGCTGCCGCAGTTGCCGCACATCAGCGAGTTGCAGTTGTCGCTGCAGAGCGAGAGCAGCAAGCAGGATGCCTGGCTGGGATTGCCGACGCAGGCCGATCCCAAGTTGCTGGTGTGTCTGTCGCCAGCGCAACGATCGCTGGTCGAGCAGCAATCGCAGCAATTGCAGCAATCGCAGCCCGATCAGCTGCTGGATGCGCACGAGAAGTTTGTGCAGCGTCGCGGCTACCACGAGCTGAGCACTGAACAGGTGCGTGCGATGGACGGCGAGCAACTGAAACTGGAGCAGGAGCAGATGCTGAAGACCGCAGCGAAAATGCGTGAATTGCGCAAGAGTTTGACGCCCACAGAAGAGCAACAGCAGCAGCAGCAGCAACAATTGTCGCCAGTGCCGCCGCCGGTGCCTGTGAAGAGCGCCGAGACAGCAGCGAAGGCAGCGAAGAGCCAGGCCGATGACGCAAGCCAGCTGAGCAGCAGCTACCAGAAGGTGATCACATCAGCGACATCATCGTTTGAAAATAAACCGGCAGCAGCAACAATAGCAGCTGATCAGCAGCCACAGCAGCAGCAGCAGCAACAGGCAGCACAGTTGCCTGGCTCATTTGATCAACGCACGTCCAGCCGCACAGAGCAGCAACACAACAGCAGCTACACGAGCAACATGAGCAACAACATTGGCAGCAAGTTTCCAGCCAGCATGGAGAGCGAGTTGGCGCGCATGTTTCCCAGCATCGCGCAACAGGGCGACATCTTCGACGAGCAGCGCAAACGATTCTCCAACTTTGAGCAGAGCAAACCGGCGGTGCAAACCAAACGTTACTCGAACATTGAGACGAGTTCGTACGAGTCCAAGAAGCGCACGGAGAACGGACAAGTTGTCTACGACTACAGCAACAGCAGCAAGCAGCAGCAACAAGAAGGCGAGCCACCACAACAGCAACAGAAATCACAGGAGTTGGGCAAATTCCCTGTGCAGCAGGTGCATCAGATACCCGTGAGATTGGCTGCCGAGCAAGATGAGGTGGACAGAGCGCCGCCAGTGCCGCCGCCGCCGGCAGCAGCAGCAGCAGCATCGTTCGATATTATGTCAGCAACGAAATTAAACGGCCAGCCGAGCGCTTTCATTGATGACGCAAAGCAGAGCGCTGAGAGCAACGGCGACGCTCTCAAGGTGAACGGCAGCAACACTTATGAGGAATTTCGGCAACGTGCCAAGGCAGCAATCGAAGCAATTGCTCAGCCCAACAGCAACAGCAACGGCAACAATGAGCAACCTTCGATGGACAATGAAAAGCTGTTCAAGGACTTTGATGCGCTGTCGCAGCAACTCAATGCCGAGCTGCAGACGAGTCGCGTGCAGCGCGAGCAGCGCGACAAGTCCGCCTCGCTCTACGATCTCAGTCGCCTCACGCAGCACAGCAACCAGCAGGGGCAGCAACAGCTCGAGCAGCTGCAGCAGCGACGCCACGCCCACATGCAGGAGCTGGAGCGCGAAATCGAACGCTCAGCGCGTTCACGTCACGAGCGTTTGTCTTCCGTGCCACGCAGCAGCGAGGAGCAGCAGCAACCGGACTATGGACAACGCTCGCGACGCGCCGAGTCGCTGTGCAACCTGCAACAGGAGGCGCCTCCGCGTCCCCACAGCTCTGCCGAGCACTACCGACAACAGCAACAGCAGCAGCAGCAACAGGACGATTGGTCGCGTTACGCCAGCGATCTGGGCTACTCGGAGAACATCGCGCGTCCGTTTGCGCGCGAGGTGGAGATCTGTTATCAGCGGCAGCAACAGCAGCAGCAGCGGCAACCGCTGGGCATTCGTGCCCCACGGCTGTCGGTGAGCACCAACGATCTGTCGAGCGGCAGCTACGACAGCTACAATGCGTACGGCGGCGCCCGGCGGCATGCCCCGATGTTGCAGCAGGCGCCGCCGCAGCAACGGCCGCATTACGCCAGCTGCTACTCGATGATCGAACGCGATCCCAATCCCACATACATCAGCACCACTTCGCGGCGTGGCGTCTCCCCAGCTCCACCGCCACCGCCGCCGCAGTTGCCGGTGTCGCCACAGCCGCCCGCCTACGATCGGCAGCAGCGACGCGCGAGCTTGCCACGCGAGTTGCACGAACAGCAGCTAAAGTACATACTGAGCAAGGAGGAGCAGCTGAAGCTGGAGTTTGAGCGACTGCAGCAGGAGCGTCGTCGGCTGATGGACGAGATGCAGCGGGCGCCGACGGTGTTGCAGGCGGCGCCGCCGCCGCGTCGCGAGAGCTATCGGCCGGCGCCGAAGCTGCCGACGCTCAGCGAGGACGAGGTGTTCCGCCAGCAGATGGCCGAGGAGTGGATGCACAAGGTGGCGGAGCGCGAGGAGCGACGCCAGCACAAGATCATCAAGATCTCGAAGCTGGAGGACGAGCAGCAGCATCATCATGCCGCCGAGCAGCAGGCTGCGAACATCAGCGACGAGTTCCTGCATCGCGTCAAGGAGCGACGCCACAAGCTCGCCATGCCCGCGGACAGCGATTGGGAGAGCGGCGCCGAGTCGCAGCCGCAGCGCGACAAGCAGCCGGAATCGGATGCCGAAACGTCGCCATCGATGCGCATCCTCGAGGGGCAAGCGGAGGCCAATCTGCGCGAGCTGCCGCAACATCTGAGGGAGTTTGCCAAGTTCGCCAGCTGCGAGCAGCTGGAGGGCGGCCAGGGGCAAGTGGAGCGTCTGGAGGAGCAGGAACGGAGCGAGCTGACCACCGATAGTTCGCATTGTGCCGCGAGCAAGAAGTCGAGCGTGGTCAAGACGTTCAAGGTGTCCAGGCTGCCGCCGTCGGTCCAGGGTGAGTGTGCCAGCGACAAGCAGGACAACGAATCGGCAGCAACAGCTCCCGCTGCCAATCGTTATCGTTATCGCTATCGATCGAATACCGCGCGACTCGTTAGTCATAATCTGCAACTAGGCAACGCTTCTGTAACTAGCTCCCCATCATCGCCTGACACTGGTTGTGGTTCCAAAGCATCCAAAGGTTCCTGTTCCTATTCCCATACCTGTTCCTCTCCCAGCCCCCCGCTCTCCCCCATCTCGACTGCATCCCCGCCAGCCGCCGTCATTCCCTCGCCTCCAACCGACAGCAACAACAATGTTGCTGGCCACGTTGGCGAATCATCGACAGCGGGCAGCATCCTGAGCACGGCTCTGCTGCTCGGACTCTCCGTGCTGACGGCCTGGAACAAGTTCAGCTAACTTCCCTTCCAAGCACTCGACCGAGTTGAAACTGCTAGAATTCACTGTGGGAAATTTACAACAAATATTTGCGTGCTTTTTTTTGCGTTTGCTTAATTTGAGTCATTGGCAGACAGTTTAGTAAAATATGAAAAATGGATAATTGCGAGCGAAATAAACAAACATTATATGTAAGAACTGCTCGAATTTATTCAAAAAAACAGAGAAAAGAAATTCTCCACCCCTTATCAATCACATAAATCTCTTGGAATTTATTGAACGTTTTAAAAAAACAAGGATAAAATGTTAAAATTAATTTCAGTTCCAAAAGATTACCTCATTGCAATGCATTGGTAACAAAAAGCTGGTTTAAAAAGATATTATGAAAAATATTACAAAATACAAAAAAAATTAGTTAATAACGTGCGTTTTAAATTGCAGTTCAATTTAAATTTATTTTTCTGCTAGAATTAATATTAAAGAAAAGAAAAAAATTATACAAAATTGTACAACACATTTTTTGGTGTTTGCAACTTTAGCTCAAAAGTAGGCTATGAAAAAGTTTGATAATTGCGAGTGAAATAAATTGCAAATTCTTTTTGAAATGTGATAGAATAAATTTAAATATATTAAGCAGAAAATTTCGCTCAATTTATCAAATGCAAAACATTTCACAGTCTACTTTTTGGTGTTTGCAAATATATGAATTAAATATGCCATTTTCAATTTAGTAAACAGTGATAGAATAAAGTGAAAATTCTTTTTAAAATGTGCTAAGATGAGTGTAAATAGAAAAGTCAGAAAAATGCTCTATTTGTCACACATTTCACAGCCTACTTTTTGGTGTCTGCAAATATATCTCAGAATTATGCCTAGAAAAATCAGTGAACTGTGCGCTTAATAAGCAGCAAATATTTATAAAATTAAATTCAATTAGCAGTGAACTCGTTGAGCAGTAAATTTCCCAATAGAATCCGGCAGTTGTTTACTTTGGTAGAGTGTATAATTAACTCATTGGTGATGGCTCATACCCCAAACGCAATCGTGCAACAAATTGCTGTTCATCTCACAAGCACCACACATTACACTCTCTCAGTATATATTCCCATCGAAATGTGTTTGTTGTTGTAGCAACTCTCTCTCTCTCTTTCTCTCTCTCTCTTTGTCTCTCTCTGTGTGTGTGTGTGTGTGTGTCTCTTTCTTTTGTATATCAAATCTCTCTCTATCGCCGCCCTCACACAGACGACAACAATGAAAACAGCAACAACCAGAGCAACAGCAACAACCACAACAACCAAAACAACAACAACAACAGCAACAACAACAACAGTAATACAACATCTACAAGAACATCAAGCGAGAGTTGTCATATAGAGCATGAATCCAATTCCAAATCGATTCCGAGCCCAAGACGATCAACTCCAGCCGCGTCGCCATCGTCGCCATTCTTGGGCCATTTGCATAGCAATTTCGATGAGCTCTTTGCCCATTCGCCTTTCCGCTCGAAAATCTTTGAGGAGCTTGACAAATATTGGCGCAATTTCGAGCATACCTCGTAGCAACCTTTGACAGCAACCTTTTGCTAAATGGAACCGCCAGCAAAACGCTTTCACATTAATCCAATATTGCCTTTCCTTCCCAACAAAACAAAACAAAACAATATATACTCGACCCTGCAGCATGCAGCCTACTTATAATCCAACAAATAAATTTGTTCCAATTACAATGATGAATAAAATGACAAATGTTTCATGTGAAAATTAGTTAATTGTTTTTTGAAATTAATACGAAACTTATTTAAATATTTCTAGTGTTGTTGAATGTTTAATAAATGACAAAATGATTAACCAACCTCAAATTGTTCTATCGTCTTTATTATTATTATTTTGTACGCATGCTCCATAAATATATCCAACTACTATACAAATATACCTATACTATACTATATATATCTTTATATGTGTTATCCTAGACGTAAGTTGTATCACAGAGAGAACTTGTTGCGTGTTAGCGCTTGTAAATGATGCATTGCTTGATTGACTAATCCTAGAAATATACTTATATATATATATTGTTGTATGTCTGACTAATTCCAAAAATCAACCCAAAACATCATGTCTCAGTTAAACATAAATCGATTGTAGGCCGCGTATTTGTGGCAATCATTTTCAGAGAGCTTTGAAAGCACATTAAAGCGTATTTTAGAAAGCCCATGAATCTCATTTAATATACAGAACTATATTCAAAAATATGATATGACATTTCTTCCGATTAATTACAATTACGATATACAAATTATACATATTTATTGCTTTTAAGATGAGCAACATGAATTATCTCAAGTATATTTTAAAATAAGTTTCCACTTTGTATGTTTTAAAAAGCATTTCCTAAATAAGTGTTATCTTCACTTTAAATAAGTGCTAAAAAGCTGCTTTATGCCTGAGTGCCGTTAAGCAGCTCGTGTCATTGAGAACAAGTGGCGCATAAACTCAAATAGACGCCGCTTATTTCGCATAAATTGTATTCTGAATCATAATTAGGTCGATAACTGAACGATTCTCATTAGCGAATGCCATGCGAGAATACTCAAACTGGTGATCGAGTAGCTTTTGTTTTTGTCTGCGCTCAAGTGTCCCGCTAGAGAAGTCAATTTGTAATACAGACACTTGCCACACAAGTGCCTCAATCCCAGAAATTGCATTGAATGGCAAAGCCGAAAAGGGGTGGGCGAAGCAGGTTCGCGATTAAGCGGAAATTTTAATTAATTCCATTCAATTGCATGACAGCGCAGCGCAGCGAACAAACAATTCGTTTGTTCAGGGGGCTCTTAGACTAAGTGCAGCATGTGGCATGAATGATGAGAGCAAGAGCATAAAAACCAGAATAAAGAGCGCACACTAAACGAATGCCAACATTTTGATAGCCATAGCAATTAATTCGGAGAGACAACAACATCAGCAGCAGCAACGACAGCAGCAGCGACAGTCGCAGTCGCAGCCAGCAGCGATGCCAACGACGACGCCAGCGATGACAGAGAAATTGCGTATACGACCCCAGAAGCAGACTCGCTTTCTGCTATCGCCGCAGCAGCTGCAGCGGCAGCGACAGCGACGCAGCTGGTCCGAAAGCGATCTGCTCAAGGAGATCGACAGCGAGCTGCAGCTGGCCAAGGGCTTTCTCTTTGCCAACGGTCGGTGTAAGACCCCCCCCAAAAATCTTCCCTCCCCCTTTCCCTATTTGTCTGTTTCTATGTTTTTCTTGTGTCTGCCCTTCAACTGTCTATGTTTTGTTTTTGGAAATGAGCGCAGCTGCTTTGCTAGCTAATTGGCCAAATTTGTATATATCTGTCTGTATATCTAGTATTTAACATTGTTGTAGTTGCGCTCGTTTTCGTTTCGTATTCGTTTTAATAATCGCACTCGTCGTACTTATGCCATTTTTATTTTTAGCCAAAAAAAATATAATTCTTTTTCGCCCGCAGCCGCAAAGTATGCAACAGAATAATTTGTAAAGTGAAAAATTGTGTATACGACGTGTGAGCGACTTTTGGTCATTTGGTAAACTGTGAAAATGTATCTTTATCTTTAGCCTGTCCAACAAATTTATGGCCTCTCTCTCTCTCTCAGTCTTCGCTGCTCTCCAAAAAAGTGTGTGTGTGAAGCATAATTTGTTGCTTTTACCACTTGCCGCGCCACCTTCCTGTCTCTGTTTACGAAAGCATCGAAAGCATTTTGTTTATACTGAAGCGAGTAAAAAAAAAAAATCAAATTTGATGAGGGAGCCGAGCATTCAGCGCATTTGTTGTTTTTCTTCTTTCGCCCGCTCACACAAATTGAGTTTTTCATCTAGCGACGGCTAAACGAAAATTTTAAAGAAAATCCAAGCAACTTGTACAATATTTTCGCCTGGCGTAGTCGTCGTCGTGTTTAAGTCGTGTGCGCAACGCGAAGGCGCGTGAATAACAAAAAAAAAAAACCAAAACCAAAATACATATATATTAAAAAATATTATACATATATATATACAAATATATCGCGCAGCATTTCGTATATTTCCACTTTGCGACTGAACTGAAAATCGAGATCGAGTTCAAAATATGGGGCAGGGTTAGTCTGAGTGTTTTTTCCCCCTTTACATTTGTAAATTTGTGCATTTTCTGTTTATGTCTGTGCCCACAACAACAACAACAACAACCCAAACAACGGCAACAACTAGAAAAGAAAAACCATTTGGGCATGTTTAATGTGCAGTGAGAAAGTGAAGTAAAGTGCAAAGTACGCTTTTCCTCTAATTGTTTCCCGTCGCCGAAAAAATACATAATTCTTTAACGAGCTTCATTCTGCAACAATTTTTCGCAGAACACACACAAAACACAACAATGTTTGCGCCCAAATTCAAAGCACGCGCTCCAACTGGCTCAGGTATGGAAGCACATCGGTTTATCTCCTCCCAGCAAAAGATACTGTATCTCATGGATGCATCTGAAAATGTGTGACACTATCGGGCGAACATGACGTTTTCAATGGGCAGCAATTTATTTCTATTCAGTTGGCACTTTAAAAGCTTGACGAATTCTTTGATGATGTTTCATTGGAGGCGTCTAGAATTTGTGTGCGTGCAAATTCAAATCGAATGGTTCATTCAGAAAATCTCAAAGCGTAACACAAAATAATATGCAATTAAAAAAGATTGAAGGCCTTGAAGAAGGGGTGACAGTAAAAAACAAGTAAAGGATCAATTATCTAAGCAGAAAAATTAGCGAATATCATTCAGTGAATATTGAAGTAATTAATTAATTAATAAATTCATGTGAAGAAATCATATAATGAATATTAAAATATTTAATTAATTAAGATATTCAAGTGATGCTTTTATTTCTACTAATTCAATTCCACAATATTAATGAAATATTAATTTCAATATATTAATATTGTTTACTACTCATCTCGGCAGTTAATCATTTTGCCACTTATTCCACTTGATTATGATTTCTTTATTTATTTAAGAGAAATATTCTAATCAACTTTCGTTTTGCTTTCTAAGCAGCATTTCTTCTTATTTATCGAAATTTATTGGCACTTATTTATAGATGATTCAGTTAGCTTTCCAGTGCCCATTATGACGTTGATGATGACGATGATGATGATGGGGGTTGTTATTGTGTATATATCATTCAGTCTTTAATAGAACTGAACTTGATTTTGTTGGCTGGCAAATGTTTATTTTAAATATTTCACATTAGTTCATGTTAATTGTGCCTGGCTGCAAACTGGAACTGAAGGTGCGCGATTTCTCCATCGTACATTCAACATTTTCCATTTTCATGTCCATTTCCATTTCATTTTATTTGCGTTTACTTTGTGCTAAATATATAAAATGACGTACAATACAAAAATGCTGCTGGCCGAGCAATATTTATTACAATTTATTTGTGTGCAATGGAATTGTTCTTGTTAGACGCTTAACGCCCACGATTCGACGCAACGGCCCGCCTTTTACAGTATCCATTAAAAATGGCATATAAACGTAAACATCAAGAAAATCCAGATGCGGAACATTGTTTTTAATGAATAAGCATACACACATAATATCATATAGTAGTAGAATTTGATTTGTTTGCTCAGCTTTATGAACACCTTATGGCGATCTCTGTGTTGGCGTATTGCTAATCTATCAAAATGCGTATACGTCCCGTTGATCCGCGTCACAAATGCCCACATCTTTCATCGTCTCCTGGCATTATTTTAGTAGCTTTTCAGTTTAGTTTCACAGCACTTTTTTGGGCCATAAAGGCGCCTTTATTTATTTAAAGCATTAATTTGTACGCTGTTATTTTTAAATCTTTCGCTTCGTCGTTACTCTTTGCCGAGTGCGAGCAACATATATGATTCTATTTATTTTTTTTGCGGCGACTTTTAGTGACTGAACATAATTTATGGTTATTATAAAATCTGTTGAACTTGAACATGCTTATTGATATCTTCGCGGCTGTGAATGGAAACTGAGTCAATGCTGTTGTCGGGGATTAGTTGATGATTAAACAATACGAATTTTAATTAATGTCCATCATTTTGTTCTCCACTCGCATTGTGCGCTGACCTTTGCAACCTGCCCTGCCTCAGAGCTCAGGTTCTTTCTCATGTTCAACATCAAACTCGTGCCGCAATTCCAAAAGGGCTCCACGCCCTTTGTCATCTGGCTGTGCACTGATCTGTCTGCTCTGCATTCACTCCATAAATACTTTGTCCACTTAATAATGGCATACCAAATAAATCAATGCGAGAATCATTCTCGAGAGTGCGGCACACCTTCTGTATCGGCTCTGCTAGGCTGGGTCACAACGCTTCGACGACTGCCAGGTCGCGACTCTCCACTCCCTTATTGGGGGCACAACAATCCGACAACCCGACAACCCGACAATCCAATCGCCAGCCCAATACCACAAATGAATGGGCGCACGCACAGGTTGCTGTCACTTTAACGAACAGCCTCTGTAACGACGTGTTGCAAGGCCATAGGGCTCCACTAACAAACACAGTTGCAGACGGAATACCCTGCAGCTTAGTCTGAAAGGGAGTATAGTATAGTGGCAAGTTAAAATACATTTCAATTGAGAGTATTGAAAATACTCTATAATCATACTATATAATCATTTGAATTAAAAAAAAAACATTAAATAATTAAACAATTAAACAATTTAATGAGCTTTGCATAGTTGAATTAGAAGGTAAATTAAAAAAATTAATTTATCTCAACGTATTTTTATAAAAAATAATAATTAAATATATTTGATAATAATATTTATAGTTTCATAATATGAAGAAATGAATCCATATTAAACTAAGCAGAAATAAGACAATTTGTTGGGCAAGGCATAGAGGAAGTGTAAGAAAAATTCATTAAAAAAGTTATTTATTTGTATGTAATTTTGTAAAAACATATTTTACAATAATTCTTATAATAAGATAATTTGTGTGCACACTTGAATTAAATTATTGATCTACTTTAAAATAATTTTGATGACTACACAATTTGTGAGACTTAATATTGAAAACGTATCAAAAACTGTTGATATGTTTTTAGGAAAAGTATGAACATTTTTCTTGGAAATATTACATTTTATATTTTCTATGAATTTTAGCAATAGTTGTATTTATTTCAAATTAAAAATCGTTGTTTCAGACTGATTTTATTACCCTAACTACCTTGCAGGGTATTTAAAAGTCTCACTATTTTTCTTGTAAACCGCAGTTGTACTTGTGGCCGTGGTTTCTATTATAAAATCGCAGGTAGCAATGCGAGTTTTCTTGCTGCTCGTCGCCACATCGATAAACGCTTTGACGATATTTCCATTTGGCGAATCAATAAATTTCACATAAATCGAGCGCCGAGCCAAAGCAAAACTCAATTTCCTAAGTAAATGCGCTTCTTCACGAACGAACGCTGCCGCTCCTTGGGGCACACCCAACTGTGGCAGTAACAGCAGCAACATCGACTATCGCTAGTTGAACCCCTCCACAGTCCGATGGAGTCCAAGTTTTATGAGCTTTGTTTCATTGGCTAACAAAATTTCCGTTTGATTTATTCTAAAGTGAGTGTTAAAGCGGAGGTAAAAGCAAAAAGGCAAACCGGAAGTGCCAAGCCAAAACACAAAACAGACCAGAAAAAAACAGTGAAAACGAAAACAAAAACCGTTTCAGAAATTGTCTTTTGTGAAACCCCAAAACACATTTTGATTGAGTCTTTTGGGGATGGTAGCGAAGAACTCCACAGCGAGTACTCTGCTGAATGAATACTATTCACGAGTGTAGTTTAGTCGCTTAAACATCCGTTCCATTTCGCATTGCACGCATAATTGGCGTTCCACCAAAATACTTTGGCTTTTGTCTAAGGGGGAGAACAGATCGAATGAAAAATGTTGAACTGAAGTGCGCGCTTCATCGAGCACCGAGCACCGAGAGCAGAGAGCGCTCCCACATTTGATTGCTGCAGTCGTCGTAATTGATCTTCTATTTAAAATTGCTGAACGCAAATAAAGCACGAAGAGTCAAAGAGGGGGGGAAGTCGGGGAAGTCTGGCTGCCTGGGTGTGTTTAGTCATTTAGCAGTCGCTTGTGATTTGCGCCTTTTGTTTTGCCTCTTCGCGTTTGTTTTTTTTTTTTCGTATCCAGCTCGACGTTACGCTTTCCCAAAAATGAAAAGCAGAAAATGTAATCATCGAGCTGCTCTGCTCGACGTTGCCGGCACACGCAAAATTCAGTCGCTTTGAGCCGCGCGCGGAGTCAGCAACTCTCTCAGTCAGAACTCGCAATCGCAATCCCGATCCTACATATACATATATATTATATATATATACATATCTATCGAACGTGTGTGAGTGTGTGTGCTGTGTGTCCTGTATTGGGTAATACTCGAATTGAATTTACTTCGACGATAATTTGTGCAGCAGAATACGAGTGAATGATTCATGGCATCGATCGAAAGGACTGTGATTCTGATTGACTTTGATGCGATTGTATAATTCGATTAAGTGCTGATTGAATTAAGACGTCAGCGCAGCCGCCCACAACAACAACGCATACTATATACAACTATATATAACTGTATATGCTGTGGTGTTTGATCAGCGCCAAAAAGCGAAATACGTGTCAATGTCTAGCGTCTAAGCGCCCAGAGGGCAGGCTACAAAAGTATCTCGCCAGCAACATATCTATCCACAAGTATCTATATATCTCTCTCGGTGTGTGTGTGTGTGTGTGTGTGTGTGTGTGTGTGTGAGCTATTACAGGTGGCATATAAATCTGCAGAGTCAAAGATTTTGACTAGTCGACGCACTGCGAGAGTTGTTCGAAATATTGTGTGCTTTTTTTTGCTTGTATGCAGCAAAAAAATGTTAATTGCAAATTGAGCTAAAAATAAAAGCTAAATTAATTAATTTGTCCGACTAAATAGTTAAACGGCAAATTATGAGCTTAAGTTGTCTGCTAAAGTGACAAATGAATATGTGTATTATAAAACACAAAAAAATATAAGAAAAGAAAAGAAAAATAAACAGGCTTGTAAATTTAAACAATAGTTTGTTACTTGGAGAGGAGAAGAAATTTATTTATAATGTAGTAAATAACAAAAAATTGTACTTAAATTTTGTACAAATTAAAAAGTATGTTATCAGTTGCGAATATTTGAGAAAAGTTCTATGATAAAAATAAATAGTTATTTTTCAACCTATGAAATAAGTAGTAAATTTACCTTAGTAAAATTCTTTCCTTTATGGTTTTGTATAAGTTAAAATATATTTCATCAGTTTCAATATTTGACAAAATTTCACGTTGGAAATTTTTTTAGATTGCCAAAAGTCTTAGTTTTTAGCTTAAGTTTATAGCTGAAATGCCTCATTAGATTGGATGGGAATTAATCTATTTTTTTATTGGGGAACCGCTCGTTAAAAATACAATAATTTTAAAAAGGGTTAAGCACACTAAGCTCCAGTATTTTTAGCATAATTGTTCTTTTTTTATAGCATTCTGCTTACGTAGAAGCTTTTCTATTTTTTGTCTACTTTTGTTTTTTAGGTAGAAACTATTCTATTTTTAATCTTGTTTTAAATGGAATGCACACTTAGGCAGGCTCCACTGTGCCTAACAATTGAAGCACCTTCGTTGTCGCTTCGATTCAAATATAATTTTATATCAGACTCTTGTCTGTTGTCTATTTCTTGTTGTATGCTGTGAAAAAGTCACTTTGTAAATTCTAAACATGCGCCAAATGCTCGTGACTCATCCAACAGCATTTATATACACCTATGTGCATGTGTGTGTGTGTGTGTGTATTTATGTTGGCGATAGTTTTTGTTGTTCGGGTTTTTGTGGCCAAATTTTGAATGGGTGCCAAATGCGGCTTCCTTGGTCGTATTAATTATTGCTGTTCAACGTCGCGATGTTTGTTTGTCAATTTGTCTTCGCTCCGTTTGTTGACTGCAACATTTATTTCTGTTAGAAAACGGAAGCCAAAAAAAAAAAAATAGCTAGAAGCGTAAAACTGCTGCGCCAGATGAGCATAAATTTGTTGACAAGTGTAAATGTCAGAGAATGAAACCTCAACTCGAAATTGAACTTGCGCCCCTGAAAATGTCATGTGTTTGCGATCGGCCACCTGCCACATTGCGTGTGCCCCCGTGCCACCTTGACTCCCCCGCCCCCGTCATTAGTGTCACTTGCGGAGCCCACGCATCCACTCAAAGAATCATTCCCACTCTCGACAGGCGTCTGGACACCCAGAAGTCAAACACCGCACGGCTCCAGCAACGATCTGGCCAACAGCTGCCCCTCCTCCGCCGCGCCCACGCCTCCGCCTCCGCCCACGCAGCCCGTGTGGACGCCACAGCCATCGCCAGCGCTCAGCGGCCGCAAGGAGTTCCGCCCCGTGCGCTTCGAGTCGCCCACCTTGCCACGTCGCTACACGGCCTTGCACCACCAGCAGCAACAACAGCAGCAGCAACCACAGACGACGACAATACCACCGTGGTCCTATACGAACGGCGGCGGCAACGTGCCGAGCGCACCTCGCAGCACCACCACAAACCTCAGCTCCAACACCTCGGACTACGCCGAGACCGACTGCTCCGCTCACTTCGGCCCAGTGGCGCCCTCCGCCAGCGTCTCCGATAAGATCAAAAGTACTGCCCCCTCCAGGAATCTAGAAAATTTCGACCTAAACGCAGAGCAAATTGTTTTTTACTGCCAGAAGAGTTACAAAAGTATTTTTTTAGGGATTGATACTTCATCTTTCGAGTGGAATACCAATCAATTATCTATTTATTTTTTGTGGTATATTAGCAGTATCTTATGCAGCATTTTGATAGGACAATTAAAAGTATTCCATTAGTTAATCTTACTTTTTCATTTCATTGAAGTATCAATCAATTATCTTTTTAGTTTTTTACATTTCTAGCATTTATTTTATAAATGCAACAAAAAGAAGTGCAAATAACATTATTCGGTATTCTTATAGGGTAATTAAAACTAATGGAATATTTTTATTCATACTTCTTTACTTCATTGGAGTATCTATCAATTATCTTCTTTATCTTTTAAATTTTAGCATTTGATTTCTGTCTGTAACAAAAAGAAGTGAAAATAACTTTTTTCAGTATTCTAGTAGCCAAATTCAAAGAATTCCATTAATTATTTGGACATCTTTAATTTATTCTAACATAAATCCATTAGCTTTTTTATTTTGTAAAGATTCAAGTATTTTCCGAGTTTTTATTTGAAGCAATTTTATAATTCTGTTAAATAGGAATTTTATTTTATTATTGATTGAGCTTAAATCATTTATTTGAATTTGATCATTGTGCTTCCTATTCCAAGCACTTTTGAGTAGTGAAAATATTGCATAAGATATTGATTATTTATCATTTTTAATGGAATCAATCAAGTACCTATTTCATTTTTGAAATTACACATCTTTATGCGTGTTATTCCAAATACTTTTGAATAGTTATTGCATTGTTAATGATTTTATTTTATTTATAAAGAAACCTATCAATTTCCTATTTTATTTTCGATTGCATTTTATTTCTTATTGCCACAAAGTCTACTAAAATCTTAATTTCTTTTAATAGATTACCATTTTGTCTAAAATTAATTTAAATCTATTATTGATTTAAAATGACTTTAAATCATAGTTAAATTATATAGGAGTTTCAGTAGTATATTTGCTCTGAGTTTAATCGAGATTTCATGCCCAATCCGTTCAACTGGATGATTATTTATGTCGAGTGCTTATTTCGCGATGATATGAGAGTTTCTAGTGCCATGTTTCACTCGTATTTTGCTGCTTTAGTTACTAATTATTTATCGATCAGCGACAGTTGCTAATGTTAAACATCACTTCTCTTCCACACCACTTCACTCTCCCCTCTGCCCCTCTCTCGAATCCTGCTTAACGCTGTCAGCATTTGAACGCTCTGCTTCGACGTCGGAGCTGCACAGGCCGTTTGTGCGTCGTCAGCTGTCAGACAGTAGCCGAGCTGTTTACAGGCCCAATGAAGTCAGTAAGTATTTACAGGGTATCAGTGACCAAAAGTTCGCGTCGTTATACACAATCAAAACGAAACGATAACAAAACTCACAGCGAAAGGGCAACTTAATGTTAATTGTGTTTAACTGTTGCACTCTCCACGTTTATCGCCCTCTTTGTACCCCAACCGTTTTACACCCCACAAAAGTACTAAATGCAATCTACGGTTTACAGTCTACAAAGTCAAGCACGAGTATATGAGCGAACCGGAAACGGAATACGATCGTCCGCGCAAAATGGCGCAATTAGGTCGACGGCAGTACGAAGGCATCGGTCCGGTGACCAACGATGGAATGCCCATAATCCTTAGATCGGTAAACAAATCACGATACACTTCCTCCCCCAGGCTGCCCTCTCTACTCTCTCTCTCTCTCTCTCTCTCTCTACTTTGTATCTTTATCTCTATTTTGAATGTTATGTCCGCTGCAGGAGGTCCAGGAACCGCATCAGCATGAATGGTACAAGCGCCTGTACCAGACCATACATAAGCAGAAGAACGGCGGTAATTGTTGTTGCAAATCTCAATTTGAAACTGAAGCATTATCTTCCCCTCCCATATACATATATATATATCCCAAATTCCTTTTGATTCCTTTGTAATGCTTCAGTTTTGCTGCCTGCTCGACTAGTTCTAATAATAATTCTCCCAACAAAAATACTCTCTCTCCCTCTCTGTCTTTCTCTCTCTCTAAATGTGTTTGTTTCGAATTTGAAATTGATATCCATACCGTAATCATCCCATAAACGCTTTCTAAAAAAACACAAAAAAAAACATAAAATACAACAGACGATTTCGTGATACGCTACAAGTGTCCCAGAGGTGATTCAATAATTTCTTCTAATTTATATAATTATACGTATCGTAAACTGTACTCTAAACTCTTGCCTAAGCTTGCCCTCAAACTTACTATTGAGTCATCCCCATATATATATAGATATTTTATTTTCCTTTTGTTTTGCCGCTATCCGCTTTGCGCTGCCAGATAAAAATGTCGATCGACCTTTAAATTGGTAGTCCTAGAATTGGTTTTCATTTGTTTATTTTCTGTTGGTTGCATGCGATATTATTGGTTTTGCTCATTGAAAGATTTGGATCTGCTTTTACTAAAATTCTCACACTAATCGCAACTAATCAAAGGTCTAACTCATGCTAAAAGCTCTAACATCATGTCTGCCGAACATAACACAACAAACAACAACCACAACAACAACTGCAACAACAGCGATAACAACAACAACAACAACAACATCAGTAGTAATTTTTAATTTAAATATTCTCAATTCAATTTCCTCTATTTGACTAATGAAATTATCTTCCACACCAAATGCAGCTCGTCCATCGTACAAGAGCAATGGTTATGTGTCTGAACCCGAGCCCAACTACGATTCCGATTACTCAACTCTGAAGTATCGCGCTCCGAACCCGCTTCGTGTGCAGTCCGTATCCTCGGCTGTCAATGTGCGCAACCTAAATCAGGACGATAAGTAAGTTATATATTGTACTATACATTTTAAGATTAAATTCGGTTTGACTCTATTTTATTTTAATTTTATTGATACTAAATTTAGTTATTTTTGGTGTGAGCATTTCATAATTATCATCAATAAGGTTTATTATCATTATAATCATGAAATTTGGGCGATGAGTGGTTAATAATTATTTAATTTTACAATGTTAGTTTTAATTATGATTTTTGTTTTCACTATAAAACAATTCATTCGATAGTACTTTTTTTTTACTTTTACTAATAGAATTTTTCATAATGTGCATTGAATTTAAATGTTAATTTTTAATTTTATTTTTAATACTTTTCACTTTTGTTAATTTTAATTTTCATATTTATCCAATCCTATCATAAAATTGTAAAAGAATTTTGTACCTTTTGTAATTTGAAATTTTGTATATTTTACATTGAAACCTCGATTCAATTGTATATTTGTCTCAATTTTTATTTGAAATTTTAATAATGTATAATGATAATTCAATTCAATCGAATTTTTAATTTAGTTACACAATATAGCAAGAATTTTTTCTTTTGTAAATTTGAATTGTGTATATTCAATAATTATAGTTCAATACATAATGAGCTTTTACATATATTTTTCGTAATCCTTACTTTAGTAAATTTGAATTGGTCCATTTTATAATTATCATTATTTTAGAGTCTTAACTTCATTCATTTTAATTTTTTGTATATTTTAATGATAATTCAATTCCACCGTTTGTTTGGATTAGTTAGTTTATTCAAAATTAAAACAATTGTTAAAGAAAATGGTTTATAACACCCTCTGAACTCTGATCGCTTGCAGATTGTATGGTACTATGCCCAATCCGATTAAGTCGGCATCGAATCCATTTAAGAATCAACCCGGTCGCATTGAGAACTACACAACAGGACATTCGTCGGTTTCGGAGAAGGAAAAGAAGGAGGCAAGTGCCGCAGCAGCGAGCTTTTTGTCAAGCGTTCAAGAAATTTGACCTCCACGCTCCCTACCACAAAATAACTAAACCATAACAACTCAACAATGCCTAATGCTACAAAACTTTCGATTTCCACCATTAGCTCTCGACTGCTTGAAGTCCTCCATCTCTTGAACATTTTACCCCATTCTAATCACGAATAATTCCCACTCATCTCAGTCATGATCATATGGCACTCATTTCACGCACTCTGAAATTTGACAACAACGCATAGCAATTATTCTAACTCACAGCTCAAATTATCTTGTTCACAATTCTAGTGGTGGGACGAAGTGATGGACATCTTTAACGGGGTATGAACTCTAATCTCTATATATTGTTCTTTATATTACCAATCTAGAACTAATTTTAGTTGTACTCTAAGCGTGCTGTAGAAGCACAAGTTATCCGTTATCTCACCTTGAGTTTCCTGTCTATATAGTAAAACATATATATTCCCTCTTTCTGATATGCTTAACGTAAAGTGGCTCAGGGAACACACTCGCATACCGCGCATTATCATAGAGTTCGTCGATGAGTTTGATAACCATTCAGTAAGTCGTAAAACTAGTTTAGTTTATTTGGTAGGTTGCAGGCATCACTGCGTCCACAAAAGAAGACGGCACCCGTAATACTAATCTTTGCCAGAAAGAAACTGTTATCCTGGAATACTGATTTATCCGATTGTATTTTTAATGTTATATTCTCTTTTATTTGCACAGAACTTGGAGCAATCGAAACTATCGCCGCTTTACACCGAAGGCAATCTGTCCAGGTGAGAGAAATTCAAAAGTGAAATTTATGCTGAACTCTAATTTATTTCCTCCGCAGAGCTCTGGCCAAGGAGTCTGGCTATACCAGCGATTCCAATCTAGTCTTCCGCAAAAAGGAGCTGCCGGTGAGCAGTCCTCTGAGTCCTGTGGAGCAGCGTCAAGCCTACAAGAGTCTGCAGGCGGGTGGAGAGCCGCCTCTGCTGGGCTTCCGTAAGCCAGCGCCCGAGAAACCCAAAGGTAAGTTTCTTTACCTATACTAACTATAAAGCGGGGACCGATATCAATTAATAATAAATATAAACAAATTATACACTTTATGTTAGAAAGTTTTTGAAGAAATTCTTTTTTTTTCCGTTTTATTTATTTTGCTTTTTATTAAAAAATACATACATTTTATTTATAGACTATTTTCATTTCTAAACAAATGACCCTCTAATAACTAGATTAATATTCTTATATTTGAGGATGTTTCAATTCTACAAAAATAATTTCTGGAAGCCACATTTTAATTGAAATTTCGTGTTAATATTACCAAATGGGCTTTCAAGATTATAATCTTGTGTCTTAAGCATGATCTTCATTTCGAAATATAAATTTCTAAAAGCGAGAATAAAATAAAATAGTAAATAAATAAACGATATATTTATATTGAAATCTTTTTTCAAACAACTTAATAAAATTTCTTTTCGAATAAATATATAGCTCTTCCAATAAATTGTTATTGTTAATAAATCCAATAACTATTTCAATCTGAAACACAACAAGAGCAAATTTGGCACTCTAATAAATGTAATATACACGTTTTATTGTTTATTGAATATCCTTATTTTTGGATCCTATTTTTGTGTTGCTCAAAAATAATGATTCTATGTAATAATCGTAAATTCATCTAAATCATTGCCAACAACAAATATAAAAATCAAAAATAATTATTACTTTTGACTTTACGCCCTAAAATGTATTAACTTAGTCAAATATAAATATTTATGTTTAGGGAAAAATCACAAATAAAATATAATCATTATCATTTAATAATTACGGTCCCTGCTACGTTATAGAGTAGTTGAATACTAAACTAATTCGTAGACTTAAGTTTGCAGTTCGTACTAATGGTCTTTCAAGAAGGTGTTGGTTCTGTTTCTCTCTCTCTGAAACTCTCTCGAACTTAACTCGTTTCAAGTCTGTACTACTATTTAATGTTGGTAATCTGTTGAACACGTTGAACCACTGCAATCACTAGAAGTTGTTAGCCGAGTTTACAGCACCCTGCAGCACCCTGCAGCACCGTGGCACTTGCACCTGAATGTTGCAAACGCGTGCTAATTCAAAACTCTCTTCCCCGCACCCAAAGAAATTGTCGAAGAATTCGAATTCATACAGATAACGCCGACGCTGACGAAGATACGCGTCAGCACGAAACCGCTACAAGAAGACGAAGCAACTGTTGCAGCAGCACCGCCTCCTCCACCGCCACCGCCTCCTCCTCCACCACCGCCAACCGCCAAGAACAACATGTTCTCGCACTTCTCCAAGAATCTGCCCTCGTTCATACCGCTGAGCAAGAAGCAGCAGCAGCAGCAGCAGCAACAACTGCAGCAGCAGGAGGCGCCTCCGCAGCCGCCCAATCGCCGCTCCTCGTGCACCAAGAGCACCGTGAAGGTCAGCAGCTGCAAGTCGACGCGGCACGATCAATGCTTCCAGCCACCAGGTGGCAGCAACAACGTCACTCAGCGGAAGGTTGTGCAATCGCGTCGCGAGCCCATCAGCCGGTCGAAGTCGGCGGGCGCGGTGTCGACGCTGCTGGCCACGCTGACGGCCACCAAGGAGACGCGCAGCAAGGACGGCTGCCTGATGCGCGTGCAGCACCATCATCAGCAGCATCACGCCCGCCTGCGCTCCGTCAGCCCCTCGCGTCGTCCCGCCCGCCTGCTCGCGTTGCGCCACTCAAGCCGCAGCCCGGTGGCCTTTGGGCGCAGCATCAGCAAGGAGCGCAGCTTCGCCGAGGAGAAGAAGCGGCTGGAGAGCACGTTGCCCGCGAGTCGCACCAACTTCGAGGCGAGCACGAACATCTTGCGTGATCCGTCGCTCAAGTCGCCACAGGAGGTGAGGGAGGCCGTGAGGTCTTATGCCACGTGCAAGGCGCAGCACACGCGCAGCAAGAGCTTGCCACGGCTGCGGCACAGCACGGTGAGCACGACGACGCGCCACACGATGTGCTTCCCCCAGGTGCGCGCCCAGCAGCTGCTCGACTGCAGTCGCGTCCTCAAGAAGGCAAGCTCCACGTGCCACAAGGGGCAGGTGGTCAAGGCGGTGGCCACCGTGCATCGCAGCGCCTCCAACGACAGCCTGCCGCGCAGCAACTCGACCTATTCCATCGACTCGCTCGTGTTGCCACCGAAGACCTATGTGGGCAAGGCGAAGCCTCCGCCGCCGGCGTTGCAGCCGAGTCGTAGCGAGGGGCACGTGCCGCGCAAGCGTGCCGCAGCGAAGCCGCAGGCGTACAGCGACAGTGTGCGCGAGAAGACGAACTTCTGGAACGACTACAACGCCAAGCAGGCGACGTCGCTGCCACAGGCCGCCAGCAGCAGCGAGTTCAAGTACTGCTCGTTGCACGAACCGCCGTACGGCGAGGACAGCGGCGACTTTGCCACGGCGCCCGGCGGCTGCATCGAGGACCTCGTCTGGCAGTACGAGAACAAGGGGCAGCTGAGCATTCGCCCCGTGCCCGTCACGGACATTGCGCGTCCGCAGTCGCCACAGCGCGACGCCACGCCGCTGTTGCAACGCCGCTTCTCGCCGACGCGCGAGGTGCGCGTGCCACAGACGCCGCAGCGCGAACTGCGCTCCCCATCGCGTCGCCGCATCGACAGCCAGCGCTCCAAGGAGCAGCAGCAGCAGCAGCAGCAACATGTGGCACGCGCCAGCAGCCTGAGCAGCGCCGACGAGCGTGGCAAGCGGCAACAGCAACAGCAGGGGCAGGCTGCCACTGGGAATAGTCTGTATCAGTGTGGCGAGCTGGCGCATAGTGCCACGTCGCTGACGCAGCTGGAGCGGCACAGCCCGAGCTGCCGGTATCGGAACAACTGCGAACGCTTCACCGAGCTGAACCGCTTCTACAGCACGCTGGAGCGCGTGGGGCAGCTGGAGCGTGCCACGTCCGCCAGCAACTTCCATCCGCTGCGCAAGGACGCCGAGCTGCTGGACTTCGAGGAGTGGCGCAAGGTGCGACTGCACGAGCGCGCCGAGAAGGAGCTGCAGTATCTGGTGGGCAAGCTGCAGCACGATCAGCGCGAACGCGATCTCCACTATCGCTCCAAGGACGTGGCCGCCATCAAGTGGCGCCACGACGCCGACCAGGCGCTGCACGCCAAGCAGAAGTCCGTCGAGGATCTGCGCGACAACTTCGAGCAGCTGCAGCTGCAGCGCGACGAGGCCGCCCAGCTGCCGCCCGTGCAGCGCCACTGGCGACGCAACACCGTCGCCGATCTGGCCAGCAGCCTGGAGGCGCGCGAGCAACCGGAGCGGCATCTGAGCAACGATCTGGTGAGCACGCTGTCCAAGGATCAGATCAAGAAGATCACGCAGCAACTGAACGAGATCTACGCGGGCAATCGCAAGCCCACCGTCGAGGAGCAGTTCGTGGTCACCGTGGAGCAGGGAACGAAGCCGCAGAACTCGCTCAAGGTGCGCTGCAACTCGAGCATCAGCAAGGAGCAGCTACTGGGTCCCGTGCTGCGCAAGCGCGAGGAGCACCAGCCGCAGACCTTGCCACGTGCCACGCGCAGCCAGTCGCCGGTGGTGATCGCCCGCGAGACGCGCGGCGCCATCGCCGCCAAGCAGGCCGAGTTGACGCTGCCGGCGAGCAAGGCGCCCGAGGTGCCGCCACGACCCAAGACCGAAGCGAAGACACACTTGGAGCTGGAGCAGCCGAAGGTGGAGCCGCCGATCAACCAGAAGATACAGTACTTCGAGGAGCGGCAGTTTGAGGAGCCGCCCAAGACCATTTACCATGCGCGCGAGGACAGCTCGCCGGACGAGGCGGAGGTGATGCGGCTAATCGAGCAGAACATGCAGGCGAGGCAGCAACAATCGAAGTCGAGTCGTGTCTGCCACACGGAGCTGAGCAACTCGCTGACCGATCTGAGCGGCATCTACGGCGAACGGAGCGCGGCACGCGTAAATTTTCACTTGCACAGCCCGCCAGATCGTCCGCCCGAAGCGGATGGGGATGCGGATGGGAATGGAGACGACGGCAGCCTTGAGCTGTACGATGCGTATTATCGATCGAGGAGCTTGTCGCCGCAGTCGCAGGTGTCGGCGTGCAGCTCCAGCTCGTACTTGCAACGCGTTTACACCGGCGAGGTGCAGAAGATCCGGCAGAAGTTCGAGCGCATCGAGCGACGCCAGCAAACCCACGAGCAGCGTGATTTTTTTGGGCTTAGCTCGCTGCGGAAGGCGCGCAGCGATCCTGAATTGCAGGCAGGATCCAAAGACGCCTTGGCCAATGCCCCGGATGCATTGCCACAACGAGACGCCACCACGCCGTCGTCATCGCCCGAGCGTGGCAGGCGGCGACAACGTGCGCTGTGGATGCCGCACATCGACATCATCAGCAAGACGGCGGCGCTGAAGCGTGAACTCTTGCCACGCGGCAGCCCGACGCGCAGCCACAGCAGCAACAGTTGCACGGGGCAGGTGCAGAGTCTGCGCACCCGCTACGAGTTGCAGCTGCCACAGCGCTACCTGTCCACCTCGCTGGCGGATCTGCGCGACGTGCACGACATCTCGCCGCATCTCAGCGGCGATTGGATCGCCCACAAGCATCCGCAGCGCACGCCCGCGCTGCCCAAGAAGCCGCAGCGTGTGGCAAGTTCGAGCAAACACAACTCGGCGGACATCTTTGCCAACCAGAAGTTCGATCCGCAGATGCATCGCCCCAAGGCGCGCTACGTGCCCGAAGGCGCCGATGCCAACATCACCGCAACGACCACCGCAACAAAGCGCAGCACGGCGGTCACTTTTAAAGGTAACAATCAAGGTTAACAACTCAGTGTTGCAGTTGGTTTGCAGACGTGTTCGCTTCAACTCTAATCTCGTAGTCGCTTTGTGGGTTCCTCCCAATTGGTTTTCTCCTCCCAAAATTATTCCCCCACTCTCATTGTTGTTGTTGTTGTTGTTGTTGGCGCAGATTTCGACTCGAGCGCCGCGCCGCCAATCCCACCGCAGCCGCCACTCAAGGGCCTGGCCTACGAGCAATACTCCTCCTCCACCTCCTCCTCG
Source organism: Drosophila immigrans (assembly GCA_963583835.1). NCBI lineage: Eukaryota > Metazoa > Arthropoda > Insecta > Diptera > Drosophilidae > Drosophila > Drosophila immigrans. Next base: position 19,993,783 of record OY757141.1, read on the forward strand.
GTGCACCAGCACTCCAACGGCGACCAGCTTGACTCAGGTACAGGTGAGTGAGCCGATCGCTCCCTCGATCCACGCTATGCCAACTGCCTTCCCAATAAGGCTGCCCAACTAAAAACACGCTGCTTCCAACTTTACTAAACACAGCTTCAAATGACATATCAACCAGAATATTGTCAATTGATTTAGTTGAAAGCATATATTTATTTCAAGAACATAAACTAATTGAATTATTGAATGAATTATTTGCATTCAATTAAAATATGATAATTTGATCTATTCGAAAAGAAAATTATTTGACACCAGCAAAGGGATAACGTTATTATTTAATATAATTCAAGAAACATTATAGTTGATTTTAGAGTTAGCGAAAATTCTATTAGCAGCAAGTCTTAGAAAATTTAAATATAAATGTTATCTATAATTTGTTCGATTTGAGATTCCAATTCTGAGACACTATTTTCGGAGTAATATATATTTTGATCAAGAGCATATTTCCAACATGTAAATTATTTATTGTATGAATTTTTTACATTTAAATATTTTAAAATATTCTAAAAGAAGAAAGGATATAATTAGTTTTCCAATATATTTGAATTTACAAGCAGAGAAATTGTGGTGAAGAAGACGCATAAGTTTCTATTAGCGTTCGATATGAAATGTATATTTACTTCAATTCAATTTAAGGTATACATTTTGCCAATGTTGTTGAGGGAGTTTTTTAATAGAAATCTCAATTAGCAAAAACCAATAATTATTTGTTTTGCTATTTGATTACTTTATTGAATGCAACAAAATGCAAGATACACTTCAGACTTTTAGATAATGCGCTTTTGCAAACTTTGAAAATTTTAAGTGTGCAAATATATTTATTTGTTTGTATTCAACAACTGTTATTTTTACTATCTACAGTCAGTTGTTGGTTTTGTAGTAAAAAATAATTTTAGGAGATCGTTTACAATGTGTAGTTGGCATTTTATAGCACTTGTTCTAATATTTGAATTATTACAAAATATGGTAAATATAGTTATATTCCGTTCTGGAAAGGTTATTTCGTATATAAAAGTTATTTACGAAGTAGATGTTTCGAAAACTGTCAGCTTAGTTTCAAAAGTTTGTAACGTCGACAAGCGTCTTTTTTTATAATACACCCCAATTTATTTGTTCATTATTTGTTTTCGATATATTTCTACATGCTCCTGCTATCATTTTAATTATCATTTTTTTTGTGGTAGTTCCACCCTCAACGTTGTCAATTTATTTGGGAAATCTTGAGCTATCGGTTAATTTATTGCAACCCCCTTCGGACTACGACGCTGTTCGCTTAGTTCATTGAATGACCTTTGTAAAATTCCGTTTTTGTTTTCGTTTTGTTTTTGTCTTTCGTCTTTACTACCGCAACAAATTTCCGCAAATGCTGCAATTACATTTTGAAGGTGCGGCCGGCATTAGTTGGCCAAATGAATCGATAGCACCAATAACAAAGACAGACAGAACAGACAGACGGACAGGTGGATGGACAGTGACAATGTTGACCCGCTTAGCATGACACCTGTCCAAGGCACGAGCCGAGCGCGGCACGAGTGGCAAGCGAGGCAAGTTGCCACCCAGTATTGGAAGCAACCCCCAAAGCCGGCGACACGTTGCCATGGCCAAAACGCTGGCAACAAAACAATTGGCCGCCAGGTAAAAGTAAAACGCTCATCCACAATTTAGTTAGTTTCACTTTTCCGTGCCAAAAACGTCGAGTGTCGAGTGCTGAGTTCAAAGCTGTGCCACAAAGTGTTTCCTAATTGAATGTGGCAAAAATAGCTTACATAATGCAGCATTGAGTGAGTGCGTGTGGCAAGAAGGCGACAACGCAGCATGATACATCAAACGCTTGCGCCGCGACGCAGCAACACCTACGCAGGCCAGCATCTCCATGGCAACAACAACAACGCCAGCAACATCAGCCGGAACAACAGCAACATCAGCAGCAACAACATCGTCAACCGACGTGTTGCCTCGTCAGCTGCGAATCGCGTGCACTGGAAGCAGAAGTTGCACGGCAGCTGCAATGATTTAGAGCTGACAGATGACTTGCCCCGCCAGCGACAGCGCTTGTGGCGCCACAATGTGTCCTATGAGCAACAACAACAACTTGCGAGCAACAACAACGATTGGCCGCAACGTCCGCTGAGCAGCGGCGCCGACAGCAGCTACAACAACAGCGAGAAGCTGACGCCGGCCTCGTTGCATCGCAGCGTCTGCGACATGCCCAACTGTGGCAAGCTGCTCTGGATACGACGCAGCTACGACTATGAGGCACCTGCAACGCCAGCGCCCGAACTCAGCGTTGGCTACCACATTGTGGGGCTGCCACACACGCCGCTGCCGCTGCCGGGGCAGCATCGCGCCTACTTGGCCAATCAGCATGCGATAGGCGGCTCCATGCCGCTGCTCAGGTGGCAGCAGCAACAACAACAGCAGCAGCAACAGCCACAGCAGCGACAGCCTCAGCTGCAGTGGCAAAGCGGCAGTTAGTATTGCACTCAACTTGCAACTTCCCTTTCGATGCCCCTTTTTTTTGGTTCCGCAGTCAGACTTTCTCATTTTGTCTTGGCGACCTTCCGCTTTTGGCGCTTTCGCAGAAAACTTGTTATCTCCCGAGAGTCGCAATCAGAAAGAGAGCGAAGAAGTGAGAGAGAATGCGGCAAGCGATACAGAGCGAGAGATACGTTCGGTTCACCTCAGGCTGCGATAGCTTTTTGCCATGCAACTCACGTCTCGTGCAGCTCGCGATAAAAAGCTTGACGCGAGCTTTTTCGGGTTTAACGATCTACTGGCGGATCTTGCAGCATTTTACAGTGGAACAAATAGCCCACTGAGAAATTAATGGTGTAGAATCATGGGTGCGGAATGTGTGATGATGAATCTGCGGATTACGTAAGCGCAGCTGTGGCAAGTTTGAAAATTCTAGGAAGTTTGTTTTTAGCAAAACCGAAAAACCATAAAGAGAAAAACAAATTAATTTAATGGGAAAACGCTTAATGCTCTAAATTTCAAAGTTTATTTCAATTCAACAAAAATCGAAAAAAAAAACTCAAACAATCAATATCTTGGAGTGTTATTTTTTTGCTCTATTAAAAAATTTATTTTTGATTTTTTAATAATCACTTAAAATAAATTATTACAACAAAATTATAACACTTAAAATATAATCATGAAAATTTAAATTTAAACGTCCAAATTCTTGGTTAATTTTTTCATACAAAATTACATTTGCTTCTTATAATCACATTTTTTCTTCAACATTATTTGTTCATTTGAAAAATTAAATATCTTGAAATTTAATAGAAATTGCTTTTGAATTGATATTTTCCATTTCTACATAATATTGCTGCCAGTCGAATATTGCTGCTTTTTCATTGATATTTTTTAACTATACATTTTTTTTACATTATTTTCTCCGACAATTTCTAGTTTTCCAAAAAAATACTAATTGTTATTAAATTGGTGAAATGATTATTCTTCAAACATGCAATACAAAATATCGCGTCGTATGATTGATTTCCGGTTGCTGTTAACATTAACAGATATGATGTTATTCTTTAAACATTCAATGTAAAATAACACGTCGTATGATTGATTTCCGATTGCTGTTAACATTAACAGCAGCCTTAACATGAATGTTAGTAGGAAACGTTGCTGTTAGCTGAACAACTTCGAATCACGCAGGTTGCTTCTGCAGCGCTTATCAGAAGCGCAGTTCCCACTGTCACTGCGCGTGTTGTTGTGCGCTCCACTGTGCACCGTGAGTAATTCAGACAACAATACTAAAGCCGAACAAGAAGAAGAGGAACAGAAGTAGAAGAGGCAACAACAAGTACAGCAACAACAGTGCTGTCTGAATAAACGTGAGGTTGGGGCGCCAAATAAAACGGCACTCGTAGTACGACAACAACAACAACAACAACAACGACGACGACGACGACGATAACTGAAAACGATTTACACAACTAAGACTTTTGGCGCTCAGTCCGCTCAACAGTTGAGCAGTTGCTCAGTTGAGCAGTTGCTCAGTTGAGCAGTTGTTCATGCTCTCAAGCCTTCAGTTGCGCCCTCTTTCAGTTTCATTCAATTTCAATTTCGATTTCAGTTTCAGTTGAGCGCCACGCGTGCTACAGAGCAGTTCGCTACGAGTCGCAAACGTGAGTGAAAGACAGAGACAGCGACAGCGCAGAGATCGTTGTCGTCTGTCGTCTGTCGTGTTCGTGTGTTTTTGTTGTTGTCGTCTTCGGTTTTAGTTTTGTCGCGTCGTCGTCGTTAAGCTTTATCAGCTGCTCGCAGCCTTCTCGCCTGCTTAGCTGTGTTGAGTTGTTGTTCTGATTTTGATTGATTGCAAGTGTGACTAAGCAGGAGGAGGAGAAGGAGAAAGAGGAGGAGGAGAAGAATCAGGGTGTCTAGGGAATTCGAAAAGAAAGCAAAGCAAATTCCCAATTGGCTCGCCGCTTAGCATATTAGCAATTAACAGTGCAAGCGAGTGCAGGAAAAGCCGCGGAAAAGCCGGCATGACTGGTTGCCACTATACATGTGTGTGTATGTGTGCATGTGTGTGTGTGTGTGCAGTGAAAGATGAAAATCGGCAACACTTTCAAAACGCTGCAAATTGCGGCGCCGCAGCCAAGCCAAGCGAATTCAGTGAAAGTGAAAAATCTCCTCAAGTGTCAATTAAGCTTTTTGTTGTACAACAATTTGTTGTTGTCGTAATTGTTTTTGTTGTTGTTGTTGTTGTGGCTTATAGTTTATGGCCTTTTTGCTTTTTCAACGTTTTGTCACTTTGTAAACACAAATATTTGTGCAGTTGCTCCAAAGTTTTTTTTTTTGTATTTCCCCCATCCCCAAAATTAAGTTTCCATGAAATTGTCTTTTGACAATTTGACGTTAAAGAAATTTTCAATTTGTTTGTTAGACAATAGCGCGAGGTGTGACGAAGGGGGAAGAAGGGGGAAGGGGAGGAAAAAAAGGCAGCTGCGCAATTCCATTGCGTGCATTCTCAATTGATTTGTCACTCACTTCCAATATATTCACATATTCACAGTCGTATTCATTCAGCTCGTTCTATTCACTCAAGTTCATGAATAACTCGTCAACTTTATCTGCAGGCATAAAATAGTATCTTCAAAACTATGCCAAACAAGGTCGCCTCAGATAGTTAACTCAGCTCAACTTCAAGTTGAAGATTATTATTCACTTTTGTTTTCAGTTAGACATCTTGTTGAACCCATAAATCAACAAAGCTACTTCAGTTTGTGGCAGATACTCGCATAGTTGGCTAGTTTATGGGACGCGATCAGTCGACGGATTTTAGCACTTGTAAGACCTCTAAAATAAATGGGGGTGTTTAAGTTAGTTGGTTATTATGCAAGTAAATAAACAAATAAATTATTTACTGTGAATTCTACAACCATGGCTAGATTTTAGTAATTTAAAGTGTCTATTAAAATTGACATTTAAATTACAAAAGAATTCTCTATGCTGAAAATAAATAGTTTAGCACATCAACAACAATTTAAAAATATTTTGCATATTCTAGATTTTTTGAAAATTTACATTTAAAAAAACCTCTGATTGTGTTGTGGATACTTTACTTTAGAATTTATTAAAACGTTCCAAAATTATTAAATTAAATCGGTCGCAAATTTAAATGAGTTCTTTACTAAAACAGAACTTGTTTTTATTTAGAAACCTTTCAATTTATAAATATGTTATGCTTTAAATAGGTTGCTGAGGCTCTAAATTCGTTATAATTTATAAAAAAAAAACATAATTTAATTTAAAAATTAGTAATCTGGTAAACAATAGATCAAAATTGCTTTTGGAGTATCTACATTTGATACTTTCTATCTATTTATTTTGGAACTAGCAATTATATATGAGTAAAATATTATATTTAAAATGTCAATATTTTTCTTTGTAAAGTTTAAAGGAAATGCTGTCTTAAAAAGCTGACAATACAAAATCATTTATGAATTTGAAAAGTGTCTTAAATGAAACTGATAAATGCTGATCATTTAGTAAATATATCTGTTCCATTTTGGAATGCGTTTATTTTGTAAGTGGCTAAACGCTGTTGTTACAGTTTGTCAATAAATTGTCAATAATATGCCATAAATTTGCAAAGTTAATAGCTTTTGCGTATAAGGTTTTTGCATATGCAAATTTAAGTGGAATCTTGGAATCTCAATTAAATTGATTATTTTATCTGACAGTTTTAAAGCTTGCCCTGCATACAACGCAGCAAATATACATATAGTATATACTCGACTGATCTTTCCATATATTATTCACAGTTTGAAAGCACTCCCATGAGCGCGTTAACTGCATTGAAACGATCGTACTCGGAGATCTCCAATTCAAATTACCCTTTTGATGGCTCGAGATAAAAAAGAAGGCACTAAACGCAATAAGTCAATTAGCACTTGCTGTCAGCTGGTCACCCACTCAAACCACTCCCGAGACCGAGATCGTGTGGTGCGAGTGGATTGCACCACTTTGTCTCAATTGGAGGCTATCAGTGGCTGGCCAACTGGCTGGCATTAACTTCAATTGCGGCTCATTTTCGATACAATGGAGAAATGTTAATTCAATTTTCCAAATACTAAATGAGCATTTCTCCTTCTCTTTCTGTTGCTGTTGCCATCTCTATCGTTGGCGGGGTTATCTGCGATCTATCTGCTTAGCGAAGCGTGCGATCAACAACCGAGCTGACTTCGAGACAGTGTCAGCTAACAAACGTTAGTTATTTATTTGCTTACCAATTGGCAAGCACAGCTACAGCTACAGATACAACTACAGCTATAGATACAGATACATCTAATATACAGCCAGAGCAATAGTTAGAGATACAGCCAAAGCTACGTAGACGGTTAGTGGCAGAGATAAGAGCGAGCAGCAGTTTCATAACGTCGCGTCGCGTCGGCGACAATATTTTTCTGCGGTTAGCTCGTCTTACACTTGCCCTAACGACTCTCGTTGCTATTTTTAGTGTCAACAACAGGCATACCCTGTAGTTGGTAGCAACTCTCAAAGGGGTATGTCGACGCACATTGAGGTAGGCTGCAAAAAAATACTGAGGAGTAGAAACAGGAGGGTAAATGACTTTTAGCTAATGATTTTGATTAACACTACAATGATTAAATGATGAGCTTGAAGAACTCAATGATTAATTTTAACGTTGTACTTGTTGTTTTCGTAGCTTGTTATAAAAAAATCAAATAATATTTACAGTCTCCGATTTGTTGTTCAAAACTCCGATTTTCAAAATACATTTCTGAATATTATTCAATTGTTATAAAATGCGCCTAAGTGACTATTATTGTTAATTAATTACACTCGCAATTTAAACTGTTTTTCGATTTAAAGGGTCAAAAGAGGATGTACCTAAAAAAATAAAAAAATTCTGCCTAATATCTAATAGAGTATTGCCATTTAAATTGAAATCGTCAGCTCATATAGTCACAGAGATCTATGGGCTCATAGACCTCAAAGTATATTATGAAGATTTGTTTTGAGTCGCAGATTTTCGATTGTCATTATGCTGCATTGCTCCAATTGTCATTGCGAAAAGAATAGCAGTTAGTAGAACTAACTATCTATTTATAAATAGGTTCATTGTTTCACTTAATGTCTTAATTGATGGGTATTGTTTAGTTGCGCCGAGATAATGAGAACGAGCGAGAACAAAACCAACACCTATGGATCGATAACCCAACTCGAATTTCGGCTAATGCTTTCGGCTTTTGGCCTTTGCTCTGCTCGAACGTCAAATTGAAATGCATCCATCTATAAATACGAATTCTGCAATTGTTTCAGACGTGAATGTTCACTTCAAGACTCCGTTGAGGCATGAGTATAAGCAGAACGTGTCGGAGGAGGAATTAGCCATACGACAAGCGGAGCACATGCAGAAGTTGTATCAGGAGGAGCGCAGACGCAAGTATCTACAGGAGCTGCAGGACATGAATTCGCGACGACACACCGACAACTTCACACCCTCACAGAAGTCACCGATTGCCCTCAATCGCTACGATGACTTCCCCACAGACGTGACCCTCAAGTCGCTCGTGGGTCCCAAAACCGTCGCCCGGGCCCTCTACAATTTCCAGGGACAGACCTCCAAGTAATAATCGAAATTAAATGTGCCCCATAAGGATCTTCTAATACCCTGTACTCTTTGTTTTGCAGGGAGCTCTCGTTCCGCAAGGGCGACACCATCTACATTCGGCGACAGATCGATCCCAATTGGTACGAGGGCGAGCACAATGCGATGATCGGACTGCTGCCCGCCAGCTACGTCGAGGTAGCTTCACTAATAATTAAATATAATTCACTTATTTAAATAAATACTATTCTTGTGCAGATTGTGAGCCGCGATGGCGCCCGCACTCCTTCCAAGCGGCCGTCGGAGGGCCAGGCGCGTGCCAAGTACAACTTCCAGGCCCAGTCCGGCGTCGAGCTGTCCCTCAACAAGGGCGAGCTGGTCACACTGACACGGCGCGTCGACGGCAACTGGTTCGAGGGCAAGATCGCCAATCGCAAGGGCATTTTCCCAGTCTCCTATGTGGAGGTGAGTTAAAAATCTTAATCACTTATTTTTAATAATTGATAAAAACAATTCACCTTAAGAATGCATTAAATTTTTATGGTTTTGAGGAATGAGCAACTAGTTAAATAGGCATGCAAAGAAAACAAAATGAGAATTAAATGTAATGTGTATTGTGTTCGGAGTTTTTCCCTTCACATAATTCAATAACTCCGACTCTCTATATGATTTTTTGTATAGACAATGTAAATTCAAAATTCAGTTTTATATTTATGTTCAATGTTTTTGATTCAAACTTGTTTAAAAAAAATAAATTGGCGATTGCGGATATCTGCAAAAAACACAAAAGTGTGCCAATAACTCGACTATATATTAACAAATAGAATATATTTACCATTGTTAAGAAAAGTGATTAGCTAGATATAGTTTAGTGCAATTCAATACAATTAAATGTACCTTGCACTTATTAAATAAAAACAAAGCAAATGTTGCCGAATTGAAATATTTAGGATACATGTTTGACAATTTTAATTCAAAGTGAAGAATAATAGTATTACAATTGCAGTAACGTATCACGGTCATATAAAGGGCTACGTATGCTTCATTATTATTTTAAGTATTTATTACTTTAAATTCAATTCTAGCGTACAATGAGCAAGAGCAACTAAGGCCTTCAGCTTGAATCTGCTTTGTTATCTTGCCATATTTAAAAGTTTCCAATTTTTTCTTACAGTTTCACTGTTAATATTAGATCTATTTAAAAGCAAATTTGTGATATATATAAATAAAAGATAGCTTTTCTGGATTCTCCACTGTTTAGTAGTATTAAATATTAACATAAGAGCTCTATCTAGCTCGTCCGCCAAATAGTTTTGTTGTCAGCTTAATCTAATCTCTTGACGCTCTTCGCACAGGTGCTAACTGATATTGGAGCCGAGGACATTGCGGCTAGAACGACGACCGTCATCAGCAGTCAGAGCACCACAAATCTGCGTCCCAATCTGGACGTGCTGCGCACAAATATCAACAACGAGTTCAACACGCTGACACAGAACGGATCCCAGCCACCGAACGGCATACTCAAGGACACCAGGACGCTGCACAAGACGGATGCGCTCCACGTGGACACCAGCTCCGAGCCATTGACGTGAGTTTTACTTCAAGAAAAATATATATGATTTATATAAAATATAAATCGATATAATTATTAACTTTTGACAAAAGGCCAATGGTATTTTATATGTTCGTTTAGTTATAAAACTACTTCAAGTATAATAATAAATAAATAAATTATTATTGCCCTTTTCTATTGATTGACCCATTGATCTATTTAATATTATTATTACTCTTGAATTGCAGTTACCGCGCGCTCTACAAGTATCGACCACAGAACTCCGATGAGCTGGAGATCTTCGAGGGGGATCTGGTGCATGTGCTGGAGAAGTGCGACGACGGCTGGTTTGTGGGCACATCCCAGCGCACCGGCTGCTTTGGCACATTCCCCGGCAATTATGTGGAGCGTGCCTGAATCGCAGATCCATCGAGAGATCCTCTGGAGAACCGTTAAGATATTTGTTTTGTTTTGACCCAAGGAAGAGATGAAGATGAAGTTTTAATCGTAATGAATTTGTAGTCTAATAACGTGCAGCGCAGTCGAGGCATTAGCAACAATCGATTATTTATTTTGAGCTTCGCGTTCAATAACAATTGCAATAATTATTCAAATTGTTGATCAGTTTTGCCGATTGCCGCCGTCTGCCAAGGATGTGTTTTCTCTTTACTTTAAATAATGTACAACTATTTATTTAATTTTAAAGAACATGTTGAAATTATGTTTATTTATAAAACCAAAAAAATTATATATTATTAACCAGAAGTTTCCCACACACACCAACACACACACACACACGAACACAGACACCCCAAACACCAAAAAATATCAGCAGCGATATTTTATATAATTTTTTTTGATTTCGTTTATTTACTAATTTTAACTAGTCACAGCTAATTTCCAAAAATAATACAAAAAAAATAAAATAAAACAAAAAAAAACCAAACAGAAATTGAAATAATGTTGAACACAAAAAGTGCCTTAAAAATGAAATGTTTATTGACTTTGACAGAAAGCAAATAATAAATAATACTACATTAATGAAACGAAAATCAAGTGCCCTTTTTGTCTAATAATTATTAATTATAATATTGAGAAACTAATCTAATGAAAACAGAAATATGAAAGCAAAAATCATTTGTAATTTTATGATCGTTTTAATAATACACAGACACCTGTTGCAAGCGAATGCGTATTAAGTAAATAAATCAAAGAAAAACACCAACAACAACAATTACTCGATTTTTTTGGCTTGGGAAAAATACAATTAGTTTTATTGTAACTAATTCAACAATTGGCTTAAAGCTAGAAGCGAAGAGAAATACAGAAAGTTACACGTGAACAATGTCAACGTTTCTCAACAACTTACAACGTTTATGCGATGTGCGCTTATTGTGATAAAGGAGAAAGTGAAAAATGTATAATGTCTGGGTAACAATCGCTCGATAATAAATGAGAATATATTTGTAGTTATTAGCCAGATGCTTAAAACATAATGTTTTTATGTAAAAACATTTTAAGCAGAACTAATAAAAGTAATTAGAAGGTAAAATAAATTCTATTGACGTCACATAAATATTAAAGAATCATTTTGATATGCAAAATTCCTTCCAAAAACCAACGTCGATCTGCTGAAGTACCAGGCGAACATAATCGAGTAGCAAGTAGATTATCCAAAAATTTAAATTTTCAGAAGCTGGGCGGGATTTTCAAATTTGAATTTGAATAAAATACGTTAATATTAACGACGAAATTCCTTCCCAAAATCCAACGTAGATCTGCTGAAGTACCAGGCGAACATAATCGAGTAGCAAGTAGATTATCCAAAAATTCAAATTTTCAGAAGCTGGGCGGGATTTTCAAATTTGAATTTGAATAATATACGTTAACATTAACGACTAAATTCCTTCCCGCAAACAACGTCGATCTGCTGAAGTACCAGACGAACATAATCGAGTAGCAAGTAGATTTGCCAAAAAATTAAATTTTCAGAAGCTGGGCGGGTTTTTCAAATTGAATAATATACGTTAATAATAACGACAAAATTCCTTCCCAAAACCAACGTCGATCTGCTGAAGTACCAGGCGAACATAATCGAGTAGCAAGTAGATTTTTCCAAAAATTTAAATTTTCAGAAGTTGGGCGGGATTTTCAAATTTTAATTTGAATAATATACGTTAATAATAACGACAAAATTCATTCCCGAAACCAACGTCGATCTGCTGAAGTACCAGGCGAACATAATCGAGTAGCAAGTAGATTTTTCCAAAAATTTAAATTTTCAGAAGCTGCCAAAAATTTAAGTTTTCAGAAGCTATTTATTGAAAGTTTTCATCACCAAGACATTCCTTGAAATCAGTTGCAGGAAAGTGACTTTGCGATGCAAAATAAATATTTGTTAAATATATAAAATGCCACATTTTAAATACATTTAATGTTACTCCATAGTTCTATTCAGGCACTCGTATAAACGTTGCAAATGAAACTAAATTGAGGCGTTATCGTTCCCGTGTCAACTGCCCTCAAAGATGTATCACGTTTGGGCCAATTTGCGTTTTCTCTCCTGCTTGAGCTCCCGTTTCACGGCGCGCTGTTCCAGCTCCTCGGTGTATTCGGCGTACATGGCCAGCAGCGTGGGATAGAGCTTCTGGTACTCCTTCAAGTCCTCCACGGTCACCTGCATGTTGTCGAAGGCAATGGCCACATGCTGCATGTCCTCGCTGCTGGGCAGCCGCGGGCACTTGGCGTAGCGCTGTGAGAAATGTGTGAGTATGATGTGCTTGGCCTGCATGTCGCGACCCTGCTGAATGGCCTGCGAGATGGTGCTGTGCGTCTTGATGCGCGCCTCCTCGACCAGATCGTCCTCCATGGTCGCCTCGTGTATCAGCACCGTCGAGTTGCGTCCCAGCTCGACGAGATCGTCGCAGGGCATCGTGTCGCCGCTGTAGGTGACCTTAATGGGCGCACCTTCGTGCTCCGCTTGCAGCGTCAGACTCACGCCAAAGGCGTTGGGGCAATGCCGCACGAGGCACGTGCCGATCGACGCGATTCCCAGGCGCTCAACAGCCTCGCCCGTCAACGGATGCTCCAACATCTCGCCATTGGCCACCAGCGTGTAGGCATCCGCAATGGGTTCGATCTGGCGATTGTAGAACTGCAGAAAAGGCTCCATTTGTCGTGGTGCCAACAAGAGTAAAGGCGCCTCTGGTTCCAGTTTCTGTCGCTCAGTCAGCAGTCCAATGAGTCCGATGTGATGATCCGCATGCAAATGGGACACATAAATCGCCTGCAGTTGCAGCATTATCTCCTTCGCCCGCTCATTTCCGTAGAGACGCACAATCTGTCCGTGGGTTCCTTCTCCACAATCGAGCAGCACAAAGGCCTCTGGTGCTGTCTGGATGAGGATCGAGCTGACGTTGCGCGTCTTGTTGGGAATGCAGGATCCGGTGCCCAGGAAAATGATGCGTGGATACCTGTTGTTGGCCACTTCCGTGTCTTGGCTGAGCTTCGTGTCGCACTTGAGCTGGGCGAGCAGCTCTGTGACTCCGGGCACGGCGAGCGTCTCCTTCACGTACTCTTCGGGCGTCAGCTTCGATTCCAGGGTGCGATCGAGACCTGCAAGATTTTAATATAATTGGTTAAATTGAATTAATTAATTATAGCAATAGCGGGTTGATGATGAAATTTTGTTTAAAGTTAAGTTTACAATAAACTAATTGATTTAGGCATGACTCATTCGTTGCTACTGTGCGTCATTATAAAGCATAAAAAGAAAGCCATTAACGAAAATAAGTAGAACTAAGAAATATGTTGTGAAACTGCGGTGCGATGTAATGTTGTGAAATTAGCATTAGAAATTATGTTGCGAAATTCCGATTCAAAGTTAAGTGAAATTATGGGATCCCCCCATTGGCGATTTTAAATATTCGGATTTTGTTTCTGTTAATTCCCCTTATTTTCTCTTTAAAATCAGGTTACAAATGATAGAATATTGTAACTGATTTGAAATATCCTAAGCTGTTGTTAAGAATAAAATATTTAAATTTTAGATATGCTTATAAGATGCGCAAAGCACGCGTTCCAAGGTTTGATAAGCGCTCAGTGTCGTAACTTCAAAAATTTGTGGAACCTTGGAATGAACGTTAGCTAAAACCATTCGACCATTTTCATACTAATTTTAATACGTGATTTAAGACAGTTGGATTGGGAGTTTAGGGGAAGGCGATGAGCATCTTGTGTCAAAAAACCTAATTACGTAAATTGTCATAAAAATTATAAAATGGGACGCTATATTTGTTGAATTTATATTAATGAATTCTTGATGATAACGCTTATCATTGTTTCTATATGGTCGATAACTGGGAGTCTGTTACTCACCTTTCTTGGGTCGCAGATGGAAGCTGGTCATGGGCACAACGCCCTGATCGAGCTGCTGTTTCGTATCCTGTTTCGTTTCACTCGCCTGCTTTTCGTCTTTGGTCGTCTCCTCCTCCTCCAGCTTTGTCTTCTTCAAGGGGCAGTTGTGCTGCAGTTCCAGCGACTCGGCGAGCAGCGGGAACACAAGAGGCGCCAGCTGATTCAGCTGGTGCTGGATGCGATGGGCAGCCGCATAGCCGGAGAAGCCATTGGCCTTCGAGTTGAGATAGATGTGCTGAGTGCCGCGCGAGAAATTGTCCGTCATAAACTGGCGAAAATCCGCGTGTTCCGTCATCGCTGGCGGACTGAAGTGCACCACGAGCGCCACCTCGGTGAGCTCCGAGGCCGCCAGCTGTTTGTACTCCGATGATTGTGCCTGCAGAGCTGGCAAATAGTCCTCGCTGGGCACATCGATGAAGACAAAGGAGAGCGCCGTCTCGGCCGCCTCGGTGACGTCCGAGGAGCGCACCAGTTTGCCGCAGGGCAGCTCCACATCCTGGCCGTTCTTCAGCTGCCCCAGCAGCGGACCCGGCGGGACACCGTGCTCCACACACTTGACGAGGTTCAGCGGACCCGGCCGGGGATTCAGCTTGCAGATGTAGCTGATGACGGGTCGCTGCGGCTGCTGCTCGCTCTGCAGCACCACCGACTCCACACTCAGTATGGAGTCCTCAAAGTGTCGACTCAAAGTGGCGTCTATCGTCTGCATCTGCAGATTCTTGAGCATCACGAAGCGTCGCATGCTCTGCAGCATCGTGTCCAGATGCGGCGGCCCATGCAGTCCCAGCTGCTGCACGCCCGCATCCTGTATGGTCAGCGCCAGCCCAGGAAGTCCTCCGACCGCGTTCCACGTGTTGCGCGTCACAAAGATGTGCTCGAGGCGGGAGAGACGCGTCTTGTGCTCGTGCGCCAGTCGCTGCGTGCCCTCGCCGCAGTTGAACAGATACCGCGACTGGTCGGTAAACAAATAAACTGCGCAGGGCGATCCATTTGCTCCGGCGCCGAGCACTTGAAGATTCACCGAACCCGGCACCACATTTGATAGTTTCTTGCGCAGCACGTTTGGCTGGCGTTCGTACTTGGCCGGCTGGCCGGTATCCTTGGCCATTGTCGTTGCCGTTGTTGTGCTCATGTTGCGTGCTAACAGCGTGCGTATGATTTGTTTGCCATGAACAACAACTCCTCGAAAGCGTTGCGATTTCACCATAGACAGCAACATTGCGGTCGCCACGAACAGCTGTTCGGGTGCTAGAGATGGGCAAGTTGAGCGTGCAGTCGGGAAGAAGCTGCCTGTTATGCAATCAACTGCGGCGCAACTGTTGCGCCGCCCGAACGGCACACCGTAAATTCGGAGTAGCGTGACAGTTATCGATAACGCGCGAAAATACCAATTGCGTAAATTTATTTAGTTTAACTTATTTACGATTAAAACTATCAATTATAGATGTTATAATTTTTTATTAAATGTTAAGTTGCGGTACAAAAATTGCGATTTAAACAGTTTTGCAGCCTGGACGGTCTCCGAAAATTCTGAGTTTTTGTTAATTTATCGGCGTTTAAAGTGAAACCCTACTGCGGTCACACTGCACGCGGCATATAAATAAAAAGAAGTTAACCGCGCACGTGTTGCATTTTTAGCGTCCAGGCTTAAGCGTTAAAGTTCTATTGAAGATGGTGTTTTTTACCTGCAACATTTGCGGCGAGTCCGTGAAGAAGCCCGCCGTGGAGAAGCACTACCAGACCCGGTGCAACGGAAAGGTCAAGAACGTCTCCTGCATGGACTGTTTGAAAGACTTCTATGGGGAGGAATATGTGGCGCACATCAAATGCATTTCGGAGGCACAAAAGTACTCGAATCAGAACTTTGTGCCCAAGGAGCCAAAGAACAAGAACGCCCTGAAGCAGGAGAGCTGGATGGACATCATACGCGCCATCCTCGACAGCAGCGTCTATCAGCTGACGCCGCAGCTGCGCAACGCCTTCCAGCGGCTGCAGAGCGTCGACAATGTGCCGCGCAAGCGGGCGAAATTCGAGAACTTTGTGGGCAACTGCATGCGTATGCCCCGCCAGCAGGCCACCGAGGTGTGGAACATCCTCGAGCAGGAGCTGAACAAAATGAAGGAGGCCAAACAGGCGGAACTTGCGGCCGCCAAGGCAGCCAACAAGAAGCCGGCAGAGGAAACGCCAGCTAAGGAGGAGGAGGAACCAGCCAAGAAGAAAGCAAAGCTGGAGAACGGTGAAGCGGCTGCTGTGGAGGAGAGCAGCGAATTCGATTGGACGGCGCAGCTGACGAAGCTGGTGGCCAAGCAGCCCGACGGCATCTTTCTGGAGAAGCTAAAGAAGAAGCTGTCCAAGAAGTACACAAAGCACTTGGCAGTGACGGTGCTGAGCGCGAAGCAGACAAAGAAGTTCGAGAAGCGCTTCGGAAAGCAGCTCAAGAAGTGCAACGCACTGCAGCTGGATGGAGATCTGGTGAAGCAATGTTGACCTCTAAAGCTACCTTTAAGTCTCTAGCCTAATTAATAATTAACTAATTAATTAACTGTAGACAAGCATTAAACACATAAGCAGCAAGAATTAACTAGACTGATTGATGGAAGTTCTCTAAACAGTTTGAATATGTTAAGAAGATGTCGCATTTCATTATGGCGCTGCCGATTCTGGGATGCAGAGACAATAATCCCATATTTTAGATGCTGTTTTGGAAATCCGTTTAAGTGAATACTGCTCTATATATGGCTGCTCAATTGTAATCAGCTGGAAGCTCCAACTGCTTTGGTGTTCTGGGAAGCGACTTGCAGCTCCTTGAATGCTGGGACAGTAATGCTAGATGCTTCTGTAGAAATCATTTTAGATGTGAACTGCAGGAAGATGCAACTGATTTTTACCTATAAAAGTAGCTACACCTGATTGTTCGTTTATGGTTGGATCTTGGGCGATATGCCATCGCCTTTAAAGCTCTTGTGTCATAATGCTTCTATTAATCATTACCCCGTGGAGTGAAACCCAATGAAAGCAGAACAGAAGTCTTATTTAATTAGCCCGCTATTGGAGCTGGAACTACCGCAATTACAATCATCAGACTTGCTCTTCAATAGTTCCCCGATAAAGGATTTGAAGATTACTTAAGCCAATTACTGGTAGTTCTGCATTGCTAATTTTACTGGTACTTCAGATACTCGATGCACTGACGCAGATAATCCCGCGTGGCGCCGCATTGTGGCGTGGTGCTGAAGCGTTCGGTTGGACAGTGGAGAATCATCTCGTTGGCCACGCACTCCAGCACCAGACCAGGATACACATGACAGCCCTGAGCAGCCAGATGCTTGCCAATCGCCTGGACGCTCTTATGACGCAGCAGCGCCAGAGCTGTCAATAAAATACATAGTTTAAAAAGCAAATTTGGAGTGATCTCTCTGCCTGCTCACCATGCTTGTCGCACTTCACGTAGGTCTCGTAGAGCAGCGTCTGCTCCGCCTCGCTGTCCAGCTCCTCGGCCAGATGCGCTTTAATCTTGCGCAAATTCAGCGACTGACGATTGGCAGCCAGATACTCAGTTGCGTTGTAGGCGCATTCAGCTGTGCACTGCAATCGATGTTAGACAAGTTGTTGGAGAAGATTCGAGGCGTACTCACAAACATGTAGGCCTGCTCCAGCTGCTCGTTGTTGGGCTCCAGCTTGGAGAACCAATCCACTTGGCACTCGCTGAAGGTGGTCGACTCCTCGTGCAATTCGCAGCAAAAGTCATGCTGCAAAGAGATGAAGGAGACGGCGTCAAGGGAGCGAGAGACTCCGGAAGCTGCCTCACCATGGTGTCTGCTGCATTCAGCTCGCAATCCTCGTCCAGCTGCGGCTTGGCCAGCACAGTGAATACCACGAAGCTATAGCCAAAGAGTTGCCAGTAAATGGAAAACATTTTCAATGGATTTAACTCTTCGCAATGCGACGCGGACTTTTATAAGCTAACTCCAACAGCGACAGACGGATTCGAGTTAATTTTGCGTAACAACATTTAACGACTTAATTACGAGCTTAATTTGTGTTTATAATTATTCAGCTAAAATTGAGGCGCGTGAATCTTGGGGGCCGAGTCATGGCGAAGGTGGGGACGGGAAGCTGCTGCTGCAGCTGCCACTGTGGCACAGAGGTACTGAGGTTCTGCTCCAATTCCGGGAAGCCGTTGCAGTTCCACGTGCAACGCGCCGCAAGATAAATGATGAAAAGGCAGCCATCCATCAGCGATCAAGCGGCAAGAATAAATGTGACAGCCAAATAAAGTTGGAAATGTAGTCAGCGACGAGAGAATGTTGCAGTTGCAGTTGCAGATGCGGAAGCTACTCCGATCCCTTGGCTATTCCAGCTGCAACTAATTAACCGAGAAATACATCATAAATAGCATTACGGGAATGCACTCGAATCCCCTCCCAAGACCGACGACGACGATCATCATCAGTCAAGGCGCAGACGCTGCGTCGCTGCCTCAGAACTTCCCATTTCCCATTTGTTTATTTTTGACTCTCCCCCCTTTCGGCAGAGGGAGCGTCTTCAGCTCGTCTGCATCGGCGGCGCTTCAGGGTGGCATGCAACAAGCGCAATCATCCGGCACGTGCCTTGCCCGCCTGAAGTTCATTTCGATGGAATTGGAACGCGCCCAGGCAACCGGGCGCATCCGTGTGGCTTGTTTTGATTTCGTTTTTTGGGGTCGCCCTACAATAATCTTGAGTCGCCCCCTCCACCCACCTTTCTGTGGTTGCCGCACCTACAATTATTTTGAGGCAACTTCCCCCCTTCCCTCGGCTAGAGAACTGACTGCAGCGGGATCTTGCCCAATCTCTATGCCCATAGATGGAGTTGTAATAAGCTCATTAACATTTCGGAACGTTATTATGACGTAAGCAGATCTTTAGATCTATTTCTAGATGGATCGTACAATAAATACATTTTTAATTGCATGCTTTCATTTCGGAATCGTTAAAATCATATTTTATAAATTATAGACTGGAATACTTTTTTTTTAAATAACAATGAATCACGAAAAATACAAAATATTAAGATTTTAACAGAATTTAATATATAGTTTAGGCCTAAAAAACTTTCGAATTATTGCTATGACGTAAGTATCTTAATATGTATTTCTAGATCGGCAATATAATGAACATTTCTGGAATTTTCTGCTTTTTTTTTGCGAAAGAATCATATAAATTAAATAACAAAAGATAATATATTAAGTATTTTAAATGAAATACTTTTCATCGAAATTAAAGTAGATATGAGGAAATTATTATAATTTTACAAACAGAAATTTAAGAATTTAAAAAATATTTTTTGTTATCAATTGGAAAAAACATTATGGATTTAAAATATTGAATTAGATTGAGGGAAACATAAAAACAAAAAGTAAATTTAATTTTGAACGAATGAAACTTTTAAGAAATTATACATCTTTAAGACTTCACAAATCAATTCAATAAAAATACAAATCATTATTTGAGTTAAGTTATTAAAATTTGTAATTTTAAAATGAATCCAATTGTATTTGTTAATTCTGGTATTAGAAATAATTATTTAATTTCTTAGAAATATTGGTAAATGGACTTTTAGTCGAAAGTGTAAAAATCGCACTTTGCTCAAAACTCCTTCCATTCTGATCCATAAAACTGAAAATTTCTTTGAGAGGCCTCAACTGATCAATCACAACAAACATGCGACTTCAATAAAGATCATTATACAGCGCTGGCACAGTGAATTTCTTTTGTTCTGCCGTCGCCCAATAAACTTGCAGTAAACATTTTCGCAACTTCTATTTTAGTTGCTTGAATTTCCTTTATTTTTCTTCTTTTAGTTTTTTTTTTTTGTAGCGCTCTTATCCGACGTGATCGAGTTATTCGCAGAAATGCTTTCTCGTTCTTAATGCGTGTGGATCATAAATGTCAACGGCGACAGCGAAATGTCATAAATAAATAAGCAAATCACAGATATTTAGATGACGCTCTCTCGCTCTCTTTCTGTCTGTCTCTCGCACGCTCCTTGCGCATGGCGTCCACACGACTGTTAACAGCGTGCACTTTGTGGATGCTATGTTAACAAACACTGGCACTGCAGACTCCAGCAAACGCAGTCCACACATACGCACTGATAGACGGTCGATGTAACGGACCGAAGCGAAGAGCATCCAATTGAGCAGAGCTGCGATTCAGTCAAGTTTTTGCTGTCAGCGCGTGCAGTTCGTTCATCGTTCGCTCGCTCGTGCAGATCGTTGGATCGTTGAATCGGGAAGCGATCGTTGATCGTCGAGCAGACGAGAGGAGAAGGCGATTCGTGTCGTCGTCGCTGCTTCCAAGACAGTGTTCCAAAAAAACAAAACTATACCTATAGAACTATAGATATTTTGTCACTACAGTGTTATTTATAAATCCGATATTTTTGGATCAAAAAAAGTGTTGGCCAAGTGCGTGTGTCTTCAGTGTGTGTGTGTGTGAAAATGTCTGTGGCAAAATTGTGAAACACAGGACACAAATCACATTTACTTATACTTCTATCTATCTCAAACTCTATTGTTGCAATGCAAGCAATCAATCAAAAATTCAGCGCGCTGCTGGCGTCGCTGCTGCTGCTCGGCTGCATTGGCCCCCAACTGGCCAATGGTCAGTATGAGCATTACCTGGACGCCCTGCAGTCCAATCAGCTCTACGAGTTCGTCGACGGATCCGAGGGCAGCATCCAGTATCTGCCCAAGGGCAACAGCGAGCAGATGCTGCTCCAGTTGGATCAACCCATCAACTTCTATGGGGAGAAATACGAACAGATCTATGTGAGTATATGGCGGGCATTATCTGATAGATGCCAACGCTTATAGCAACTTTGTGCTGAATGAAATTTGCATTTTGTTGCCGACTGATAAGCGTCCCCCACTGATAACAGCTATCAATACGACTCTATGCAAATAGTTGATTTAGTTCAATCAAATTGCATTGTGAGGCATTTTAATCTGAGCATGTGTGTGTGAGTATCTGTGTGCGTGTGCGTGTGTGTGTGGGTGTTTTTGTGCTCTTTATTAATAGCACGAGAGACAAACAGAAGTCGACATTAATATTCGGCAAAACATGACAGGCAGGCCACAGACAGAGGGACAGACAGAAAGATTTCGACACGAGAACTGTGTAATTATCAAATGTTGCTGGGCACAAAAACCGACAGAACATGAAACGAGAATCGAGAATCGGATTCGACAAATGTATCTTTGAGATACATTTTACGACGACACCGCAAAACCAATTCGCACGCACTCAACCCGAATACCATCGCTGTCCACTGGGGTGAGGGGAGGGGGCGGTTCGTTTCGGGTGGAGCAGACGCCACAAATAAATAGCGAAGAAGCAGTCAACCCATTGATGTTCCCCATCATGTTCATCGTGTTCCTCTGTCGCTATGCCGCCTTGGCACATTCCCAAACTGTTAGCCGCCTTTTTACTGCATACCCTGTAAATATAGTACATACTAAAGTTAATACATTGGAGTTGACTACACTCAAAACATCCCAAAGAAGATTCAATAAATATATTAGCCCATAACTGAAGAGAATATTTTAGTTAAACTAGCCAGAAACTCTTGATTACTACTGCCATAATTAATCAGTTTAATGTAGTACTACAGGTAGCATATAAATTATAAATATTAAATAATTTCTAAATGATATTGACAGCTTTAGGTGAAATCACTGAGAAGAATATAAGTAATAAAAATATAGATGTTTACAATTGCCAAGAAAAAGGATCACTTTTAATCTCTTGGATCTTTGTGTCCTTTAATTCTTGTCAACTTAACAATATTTAACTAAATTCAAGGAAAATACAAAATGATTATATCTAAACTAAATATTCTCGTAATTTTACGATAATCGATAGTTAGCGTATCTTCCTGTCGATCTTTCTCAATTTGTTTTCGCCTTTTTTCACGTTCAGAAATTATGATCTCGCTTAGCGCAGCGTACGAGGCGAAAGTGTCGCCTATTTTTGTTAGTTAATTAACTAAATTTATGTGTCTGACGTCGAAAAATAGCACGCGGCACAAAATGTGTGGCATTACCGCGCATTATGGCCATACAAATGCATAAATTTCCACAAAAATTCTTGAAAGTGAAATGAGCAAAGCCTCATTTTTTCCAGCTAAAAAACAACATTATTCGGTTTAATTATGGTTGAACTCATCATTGTTTATACGACAAAACACTGTTTGTCTATAAATATAGATGTATCAAATCTGTGGAAGTATAAAAAATCAATTTCAAAAATGGGAATTTGGGGTTATGGGGTTAGATTTTATTGAGAGTGTGCATTCAGGGGAATCACGAAAAATAATCGCGTGTTAGAAACGTTTAAACAAGCAGCTTAAATGAGAATTGACGCGAGAGCTACATTTTTAGTTTATTCTGTAAAGAAAGTAATGTTGATTTGATGCGATCATGTACAAACTACATACATATAAGCAAAAATCAAAAGATTTGACTAAACTGCTTAATTTGCAAAATTTTTAGGAATGCAGCTGAAAAGCAGAATATAAAATGTTCTACTTAATATGTTAAAGTAATGTAAAATTTTTAGCTGCCTTTTTATATATCCCTCTTTTATATTAAATATATAAACCCACTCATTACAACATTCTGACTTTCACGAATGCAGCACAATGCAAAATTTAAAAAGTTCTTAGGTTATTCTAAATGTTTAAGCAAGGAATGCATTTTCTATAGTTTTTAAGCTTAATTTTTCACTTTGTTACTTTTCTATTCTCAAAAAATAAATCGCCTTACGAAACATTTATGAATACAGTACAAAGTAGAATAGAATACGTACTTTGGCTATTTGACAGCTGAAGCAAAAACTGTATTTTGTCTAAATTTTTAGTTATTTTTTAAACTCGTACACTACTGATAAATTAAATTTAAATTATTGCGTCCACACATTAAAAAGATCGACTCATTATTTAACATTGTGAAACATTTACGAAGGCAGCACACAATAAATAATAAAACGGACTAATTGCGGTCTTAAAAGCGTTTATTTTCTTATATTTAGCTAAGAAAACAATTTGAAATCTCTTGTATATTTCTTAAAAGGCCTAAGAACTGCCAAAATATGTTTTCATTTCCATTCAGCGCTCGCCAAATGTTTTGCTTAGCACTTTGAAATGAAAAGTTAAACAAATGAAGCGTGCTGTCTGTCTGTCCGTAAGTCTGTCCACATTCCGAATTCCACATTTGTGTGGTCTTTGCACTCATTTAGCAAATATTTCCACACATTTTGACCCGCAGAGTCTGAAGATGAAGTGGCTGCCCCCCTGGGTGCAAAATTTATTTATGTTGTGCCACAAAAAACCGAAAACCAAATACCACACAAAGAACTCGCATTTCAAACACCTGTGCTCCAGTTTCGAATATAACAAATTTGAAAACAAATTTTGAAAAACCGAATCGGGAATTCTGAAAGAATGCTCTGTTTATTCAGGCGCAAAAATGAAAGAAAATGCAGCAATCGGGCAAATGCGCAATGCGGCAGAGTTGTGCAAGGGAAAACGGGAGGAAAAACAGGAGTTGTAAAGTGAAAAGTGAAGTCGACGCGCAGCTGGAGTGAAGTCTGTCGGGGCGTCAGTTGTTGGAACTAATTTTAGAGGCGGGTTGCGGATGTTCCCGACACGGAACTCAATTAGGCAAAGTCATTAGGAGGAGTCGAGGCGGAGTCTAATGATCATTGACGGCCTTGTTAATGGTTTGTTGTTGTTTAGTTTCCGCCACGAAAATTGTTAAGTGGCCTGTTGGCACTTCACAAGCGGTCTAATTGATCGCCATATGCACTTCATGTTCATGTTCTTCCTTCTCCTTTCCCCCCATTCCCTTTGCAGATCAACACGAATGGCATTTTGACATTCAACGTGGAGTTCACCGAGTACTTAAATCAGCCCTTCCCCCTCGAGTATCCCTCGATTGCGGCCTTCTACTCCAACGTGGACACCTCGAACAGCGGCGATGACAGCAGCATCTCCCTCTTCCACACCCGTGACTCAGCCGCCTTGGAACGCGCCCAGCGCCTGGTCCAATATGCGTACAGCGAGGAGCCGGAATTCGTGGCCGAGCAACTGATTGTGGCCACATGGCGCAATGTGGGCTACTTCAACTCCAAGACCGACAGGCTGAACACGTTCCAGGTGGCGTTGATTGCCGGCGAGCAGCGCACCTTTGTGCACTTCATCTACCCCGAGGGCGGACTCAACTGGCTGCAGGGCGAGGCCGGCGAGCTGGGACTCCCGGACATTCGTGCCCAGGCGGGATTCATTGCCGAAGACGGACGCTACTACAACCTCAATGGATCCGGCTCCGAGAATGTAAGTTCAACTGAATACTTAAAACCCTTTTTGGCAAAATAGAGCAGGGCACTTAGGACAATGTTCGGAGGTAATATTTTGTTGCAAGATTGTTCTGAAGAAACTATAAATTTACTTTATCGATACATCAAATATGAACGCATTTATTGTCGTATAATTTTGCAAGTCTGTTAAAATAATATGAATGACTTTATCGATGGTTGAATATTGTCAAATAATTTGCGCAACCCAGATTTTTATGCCATTTTATTCTAAATTTACTCTTTTATTATCCAGTAAAATAATAAATATAAATTAATTGTAAAATAATAATTACGAATTTATTGTGGTGAAATTTTTATAATTTTTTTATTATGGTCATGGTTACAAATGGTTACATTTTCATATTATTAATTAATTTTGTTGCCCTATTTTTCTGAAGCTGCTCACTTATCGTCGATGGATACATATTGTCGCATAACATTCTCAATTTAAATTTTGATACAAGATTATTCTGAAGTTACTCACTTATCAAGTAAAATAATATATACCATCGATGATTGAATCCTGTCGTATAGCTATCGTAATTTAGATTTTGATTTATGATTCTACTCAAGTTACTCAATTAGTGTCTAGCAAAATAATATACATATATGAATTTATCGTAAAATAATATATACGAGTTTATTGCCGTATAATTTTCGCAAATTTAGATAATTATGCAAATTTTTCTAAAGTTGCTTTTAAGCTAGTAAAATATTATAATATTTTTTTGAAAATTGCATCATAAAAACTCATATGAAATGAAATAATTCCGCGAAAAGGTTTCGATATTCATTTTGCATCTTTTACTAAATTTATTTATTAAATTTATTAATTTCGTAGGCTCGCTTCCTGAGCGAGAGCACCAACCTGGGCGTGCCCGGCGTCTGGCTGTACCGCGTGGCGCCTCTGAATCCCGGCGAGAACGTGCAGGAGCCGAACAACTCCGAGACGCGCACCGAGTCGCCCGCCTTGGCGCAGAGCTGCGGCGCCAGCGGGCATCAGTGCCACAGCCACGCCCAGTGCTACGACAAGTCCGAGGGCTACTGCTGCGTTTGCCTTCCGGGATACTACGGCAACGGACACACCTGCCTGGCCAACGAGCTGCCCATGCGCGTGACGGGCTCGCTGTCCGGCCAGGTGAATGGCCAGCAGGTGGACGAGGAGGCCAAGCTGCAGTCGTATGTGGCGACCGCAGATGCTCGCACCTACACCACCATCAATCCCGTGTCCGATGAGCTGGCTTCCCAGCTGCGTTTGGCTCTGCCGCTGCTGACCACAGTGGGTTGGTTGTTCGCCAAGTCCATCAACGGGGCTGTGAATGGCTATCAGCTGACTGGAGGTCAGTACGAGCACAGCTCGAGTCTGCAGTTCGAGTCGGGCGAGCAGCTGCAGGTGATTCAGAAGTTCGAGGGCTTGAACTACTGGGACCAGCTGACCGTCAGCATACTGCTGAACGGCACTGTGCCGCGTGTTTCGTCCGCCACGAAGCTGCATCTGCCCGACTACACGGACGAGTATCGCTTTGTGCGTCCCGGCGAGCTCTACTCGGTGCAATCGCTCAAGCTGGAGCTGGTCGAGGAGAAGCGTGTGCTGGGCTTCCAGGTGCATCAGCGCATCGTCTACTCGAGTTGTCTGCGCGACGATGACGCGGATCCCACCGACAGCAGTGTGCTGCAGAAGGTCTCCAAGATCACGCTCGATTACTCGGACCGCGATCAGGCTGTACGCACCAGCGCCCTCACCAAGATCGGCGTCGATGCCGAGTCCAATGCCTGCACCGACGGCTCCGCTCAGTGTGCCGAGAATGCCATCTGCGTGCCCTATGAGGACACGTATCGTTGTGACTGCCAGCACGGCTTTGCCGCCCAGCTGGATGAGCGCGATGTGGAGATCTGCCAGGACATCGATGAGTGCGCTCTGGGCACACATGTGTGCGATGAGAATGCGTTCTGCTCCAACAACGAGGGCGGCTTCAGCTGCGTCTGCTTCGAGGGCTACGAGGGCAATGGCTACGGCTGTCTGCGCAACAACTCCGTCGACAACTACGAGTACTCCACGCCCTCCCCAAGCGACTCGCAGGGCTATGCCACCCAGGAGCCTCAGCAGCCTTATGAACCACCTCAGCAACCACAACATCCTTACGAACAACCTCAGCAACCCCCGCAGCCCCAAGAGCCCTATGAACCACAACAGCCTCCCCAGCAACCGGACTACTCGCAGCCTGGTTACCCGCTCTCAGGCGAACACGTCGACTATCCACCCAACGAGGGCAATGCCCAGCACCTCGACGAATGCACTGTAAGTCAGATCTACATATATTTTATAAACCAGCTTTTTGATATAAATATTTGTATTTTAATGAAGTTGAGCTAACATTTTCGTTCGTCTAAGGAAAATAGAATTCCATGGAAAATGTAATAGATAATTAGCCAAAAAACATGAAATTTTTCTGATAACCTTACACTCTGAAATGTAGAGAAAACGCTTTGAGCTATTCAATCAGCAGTCCATATTTTACATACTCAAAAAAAAATTAACGCATTTTACGCATTTAACGCATTTTAGGTCATGATTAAAGATAGTTAGAATAGGTATTTGGCGAAATTGTTTATTTTTGCAGGAATGGAAGTTGGAAAGTACATTGTAAAAATTAAAACCATTAAGCATTAACTATTAACGATATTACAGACAAAAGGTGAAAAAGAAAGAAAATACAACTTTATATACCATATATACTATAGATTAAGCTATAATCCATAAACATAAGTATACTTTTGGTAGGTTTTCGAAGTATTTTTAAAGGCAGTGTGGGAAGTAAATTCCTTGCAGCACGTTGTATTTAGAAAACCTCTTACATAAATTAATTATATTTACAATTGTTGTTCGATAGCAAATTGTTTTTGAAAGTGAAGTGTATTAAAAAGTCATTTTATGAACATCTTTTCGCAAATTTACGCTTTCCTATCATTTTATTTTACGACCTCATTAAATTTGATTAAACGTAGTTTATTTGTTTAACGAGTTTTAAAGAAAAGCTGTTAATTGTGAGAAGACCTTGAAATCATTAATTCAGACACATCTGTACTATAATTTTTAATTTAGACCAAAGTTTTTGCTTTTAACCCTATCAATAAACCTGTAGGTGAAATAAATAGTATTTATCAAATTACCACTACATATTATTGCTGAAAAGAATTGAAACTCGTATTTGTAGTAGTTACTGATGTAATTTAAATATCTTCATTTATTTACGATAATTGTTTGTACTGATAATTTGGATGCCTTTCAAAACTGAACTTAACTAATGGGAATTCGCTTGCAGCGCTGTTCGCCGGATGCGGATTGCTACCTGGGACGCTGTCGCTGCCGCGAAGGCTTCTCCGGCGATGGCTACAACTGCGAGCACATCTGCGGCCACGACGAGGTGTGGGAGCACGGACGCTGTGTGCCGATACTGCTGGACGACCACGAGATTGAGTCGAGCTGTGACTTCATGGGCACCTGCAGCTGCCCCGAGGGCTATGATCTGAGCGAGGATGCGAAGAGTTGTCGCTATGGCGGCGTCTACGACGTGGACAAGAACGAGGAGTTGATCCCCTGCGATGTGGACTCCAACTGTCATATCAATGCCAAGTGCTCGTGGTACGAGCACGAGATGCGTCACATCTGCACCTGCAACGAGGGCTTCAGCGGCGACGGCTACAGCTGCGAGCCCATCGAGGACTCCTGCGCCATCGTGAGTGTCCTGCTTCCGTCTTTGTCTATTCCAATTTAATTAATAATTGTTCTTGTAGAAACCCGACATCTGTGACTCGCATGCCACGTGCAACTTCAACGAGCAGCTGGGCAAGTCCGAGTGCGTCTGCCAGCGAGGTTACACTGGAGATGGCTATGGCTGCCAGTTGGCTCCCGAGTGCCAGGCAGCCGAGCATTGTGGCGAGAACGCGTTCTGCGATGGCGGTGTTTGTCAGTGCCAGGATGGCTTCGAGCGGGATCCCAGCGATCGCTGTGCGCCGGCTGGTCGCTGCGGCTCCGTGTTCTGCGGCTCGAACGCCATCTGCAAGCGGGATCCTCAGCAGGATGTGCAGTACTGCGACTGCATCGAGGGCTATCAGGGCGATGCTCAGGCCGGCTGCGTCAGCACGCCAACGCCTTGCAACGTGCGCAACAACTGCGGCATTCATGCCACCTGCGAGCCCACAGAGTAAGAGTTCTTCAACTTGGCAGAGAATTCCTCGTATAAAAGTTGCCTTCACCTTCACAGAGATCCTGCCAACTATGCGTGCCAGTGCAATGCCGGGTATCAGGGCGATGGCTACGTCTGCATCGAGGAGCAGAACTGCCTCAACAATCCCACGCTCTGCGACATGAACGCCAAGTGCATGTCCACCAACTCCGGCCTCGTCTGTGTCTGCAATCAGGGTGAGTTCAGCTAATCCTAGTCCGTCCTCGGATTCATGTTCGTCTGCGCTCCCTCTTCGGGGCAATTGCTGCACGAGTTAATGAAGCAGAAGCTGAAGATAGCCAGAGCCAGCACCACGTTCAGATAGCCATTGTTGCGATCCCAGGTCAGCGGATGCATGAAGAACTCCCGCATCGACTGCAGCGTCGATGTCTTCCGCATGGGAGACGCGTCCTGCACAAAGCGGATCTGTTGCTGTCCCAATCCCGTCCTCCGCAATCCGTTTCGCACGCTCTGCACACTCATGTTGCGCACCACGCGACGTCGCGAGGTGCTCAGCAGAAGACTGTTCACGGAACGCATCATGTTTTGGCCGACTTTTATTAATTTGAAGAGCTTGTTGCTGGTCGAAATATTTTAAACTGAATATTACTATTAATATGCTATGGGAAATTGAGTTTAAAAATGAGGAACACAACTGCTTAAAGCAATGCCTACTTTGATTGCATTGAAATCAGTTTTACTGAATTTTATAACAGAGATGGCTGGATTTCAAAACATTATTTATTTATTTACTAGTCACAGCAGCTTTGGGAAATTCTTTATTTGAAAAACAGGAAATCAAATTGAAAATAATAAATCGTTTACAGTTATTATAATTTGGATAGACTATTATTTTTCCTACCAAACTTTTTATCAAATAAGTATAATAAATCTTTCAGAAATTTAAAATAAATTTAGCAAAATATTATTATTATTTGTAAATTTGATGGAAGTATTAATGGTATAAATTATAGTAGTATTTGATTAGAACTCGCATTAAAATAATCGTAATAATTTCCAATGCTTTTTTAAAGCATAAACACTTTAAGTATTTAATTAAAATAATTTTATATCTGATTTCAGAACATAAATACTTATATTTCTATAAGACTGAAAATTTACATTTTTCCATTTTAAACAATGAGAATTATTGTAATTTTGTAGAATAAACTTAGCAACGTATTTTTATTTTCTCTTCCAAACATAATGATTGTTAGAGTAATTAAATGATGCAGGAATAATTTCTCAAAGAATTGTCAATAGATTAGATTCAGGCTTACCTTTTGAATTATTACAAAAATTTCCGAATTTTTTGGAATTCCAAAAAAGGATATTTCTTAATAATTTGTATTATTCTCAACTTGCTTTCAGGCTTCTATGGCAATGGCTCCATGTGCTTCGAGCGCCAGCAACACGAGTCGGACTTCCTGCTGGTCAGCCAGGGCGTTGTGATTGTGCGTGTGCCGCTCAACGGACGCGATGCACAGCCCATCAAGGTGGCCTCGATGGCCATCGGCCTGGACAAGGATTGTGTGGAGGGACGCGTCTACTGGGGCGACATTTCGGCCAAGAAAATCGTGAGTGCCAAATACGATGGCACTGATGAGCGTCCTTTCATCACCACAGGTGAGAGACAAGCAAAATGCTTAAAACCGAGTTGAATTGATTTTTAAATGGCTTTCGCTTTGCAGACATTGAATCTCCCGAGGGCATTGCCATTGATGTGATCTCCCGCCGTCTGTATTGGACGGATTCGGTGAAGGACACCATTGAGGTGGCCAGTCTGGACGATGCCACTCTGCGCGCTGTTATCGTCAACAAGCAGCTGGTGAATCCCCGTGGCATCGCCATCGATCCCTACAGAGAGTAATTATGTCTTTTATTATCAGAGTATTATTTATTTTATTTAGCTGTTTTATATATTTTGTATTATTTGATATGTACTATATCATTTAAAGCTAACTCTCAGTTTCGTTATATATTGCATGTATTGTTAATGATTTTCTTGGCTTCACTTTATATTTTCTATAAAGCTATCAAATATTTAAAAATATTTTGTATCATATTTTTATTTTTTCTAAATTAACCAATTTATAAAATATCCATTGATATAATTTATAAACTTACTTAGACTTATTACATCTTTCAAAAATATGAATCTGTTAAATAATATATTTTTCAGACATTCAGGGTCGTTGAAAATAATTATTTGGCTTTTGTAGCTTGCATTATATTTATTTAACATAATTATTTGATTTCTGTAACTCGGAATATATTTATTTTAACTTGTGTCTTTCTTTGCTTGCAGGAAGCTGTTCTGGTCCGACTGGGATCGTTCCGACCCCAAGATTGAGTACTCCGACCTGGACGGCACTGGGCGTGGCCTGTTGCTGGGCTCCGATGCCGTGACGCTGCCCAACTCGCTGGTGGTGCTGGACCACAGTGGCGAGCTGTGCTACGCGGATGCTGGCACCAAGAAGGTGGAGTGCATCAATGCGGCCAATCATCAAGTTCGCACCATTGCCCAGAACCTGAGCTATCCATTCGGCCTGACCTTCACACACGAACAATTCTACTGGACCGACTGGACAACGTAGGTTTAATTCACTTTAAATTATATTCGATTACTTATTTCTGATGTAAATTTACAGCAAGAAACTGGAGAGCGTGGACAGTGCGGGAGTGCGTCAGAAGCCCATCCAGACAGCCTCGTTTGGCAGCCACAAGATGTACGGCATGACCGGAGTGGTCCAGAACTGTCCTCAGTACCAGAGTCTCTGCCAGATCAACAACGGCGGCTGCACCGATGGCCGCCTCTGTCTGGTGAACAGGAAGGCGCCGTCGGGCAAGAGTTGCAAGTGCACCAGCGCCTCCACCGGTTGCACGGTGTCGTCGCCTTTTGGCTTTGCAACACCACGCAAATAAAGCAAGCACTTAAATTAATTAAATCACCAGAAAGAATAATGCAGTGAAAGGAATATTTTTGTATACGCATAACAGAGATAACTAAGCAGAAACAAACAGCAAACCAAAAAGGAAAAAAGAAACCAAATATTAAATATATACTAATGTCTGTGCCATTTTTTGTAAATCTACTCAATTTAATAAATCTCTATATATTAAACTAAATATT
The DNA here is from genome assembly GCA_963583835.1 of Drosophila immigrans. Classification (NCBI taxonomy): domain Eukaryota; kingdom Metazoa; phylum Arthropoda; class Insecta; order Diptera; family Drosophilidae; genus Drosophila; species Drosophila immigrans. Next base: position 20,025,650 of record OY757141.1, read on the forward strand.
TAATTCCTTTTCAACAAGAAAATACTGCTGCTTGTTGCTTGGCAATGGAAATTTCATTGATTTTGTCTGCTGATTACTAGGCGAGCAGCATCGGCAGCAACTTCCCACTTCGCCCAATTGAATTTACTTCTCGCATTTCACTTCGACAAATATTTGCGCGTGCGAACCTCGATTTCGTCCTATTTCGTCGGGAATTGCGAGTCGGGGAATTCCTGCTCGAGTGAAATTGAATGCTGCGAGGCCACTGACATTCATTTCATTGATTTTCCCTAATGGAATATTAGGCGAACAACATTGACAGCATGTTGCCCGATACGAGCTGTTTAGCGGAGACAAGTTCGACCAATCTTGGCAACTTCCAAACCCCCTTTCGACCTAATTTGGCATTGACCTATTTTGATGCTGTGCGACAACAGACATTTATTTCATTGATTTTGCCAGTTTACAACCAGGCTAACAAAACCAGCAGCAAGATAAACCTTTACTGCACGTTAATTCAAAGCTGAGAGTTATCTTTAAAAGCAGTTAAAATGCGAATTGTAAGCACGAACTCTAAGCACGAGAGCTATAAAATAGTTCATAAGTCGAAGGCCAGTGAGATTTATATTCAATTTACTAGCGCATTTCGCCAGGACATGTTTCATTCGATTCTTGAGGACGAACTCTATCGATTGGCATCAAAAAAATATGGGGTCATCTAAGAATCCAACACTTGAAAAATTTTAGCCTCAGGGCGAAAGGAAAATAGTAAAAAAAACTAAAAATCTATGATATCTCGGAAAGTAGCAGGACGATTTGAATGTCCTTTGGGCAGTTGGTAGGGCTACTTGAAACAAATTGTTTGGCACTAGTTTCAACTTGATCCTGCAAAGGACTCCAGAGATATAGCTAGTTTTTTGTATACAAAAAAGTCCTTATTTCTCCGCTGTTTGAAGGACATTCAAGGATATTTTTATGGATTCTGCATTCTTTTTCCAATGTCTATCGATGTGCCAAAGGACATCCCAATCGTCCTCGAAATGGCGAAGTTACGGCGGAAAATCCGGTTTCAGGACAATTTTGCATGCCACCCCCTTGTAGAAATTTTCGATGATTTCTTTTGTTGAATCCTGGAAATCTTTGAATGCAAATCGATAGTATTAGTATTTATGACTAGAAAAATGCATGTCTTTTTGAAATCCGTTAAGATCCTGCCGAGTTATAGCTAGAGTAAGGATGTCCTTTAACGAAAAAACGCTCAATGTCAGCCATATCCTTGCGCATTTCGCCAGGACATGTTGCATTCAATTCGAAGGGATGATCTCTCTCGATCGACATCAACAAAATATGGGGTTATCTAAGGATCCAACACTTGTAAAATGTCAGTCACAAGTCGAAGGCAAAATGGTTAATTAAAAATGTTTGTAAACAAAACAAAACGTATAAAATATTAAAATTGTATCTTCCCACTCAAATAACTTCGTTGGCCGCATGACATTCGAGTCAACAAGCAGTTTACTGGCGCCATCTATGGTCAGTTGGCTGCACTATGATTTAAATTGACGCAGCTTAAAAGTATGCAACAATATTTTTATTGCTGCACATTGTTTTGTTGTTTACAAATCAGAAAAAGGATCATAGCTCGGCCATATCCTTGCGCATTTTGACAGGACATGTTTCATTCGATTCGTGAGGACGAACTCTATCGATTGGCATCAAAAAAAATATGGGGTTATCCAAGAATCCAACACTTGAAAAATTTCAGCCTCAGGGCGAAAGGAAAATAGTAAAAAAACCAAAAATCTAGGATATCTCGGAAAGTAGCAGGACGATTAGAATGTCCTTTGGCCAGTTGGTAGTGCTACTTGAAACAAATCGTTTGGCACTAGTTTCAACTTGATCCTGCAAAGGACTCCAGAGATATAGCTAGTTTTTTGTACACAAAAAAGTCCTTATTTCTCCGCTGTTTGAAGGACATTCAAGGATATTTTTATGGATTCTGCATTCTTTTTTCAATGTCTATCAAAGTGCCAAAGGACATCCCAATCGTCCTCGAAATGGCGAAGTTACGGCGGAAAATCCGGTTTCAGGACAATTTTGCATGCCACCCCCTTGTAGAAATTTTCGATGATTTCTTTTGTTGAATCCTGGAAATCTTTGAATGCAAATCGATAGTATTAGTATTTATGACTAGAAAAATGCATGTCTTTTTGAAATCCGTTAAGATCCTGCCGAGTTATAGCTAGAGTAAGGATGTCCTTTAACGAAAAAACGCTCAAACGCTAAAATATTAAAATTGTATCTTCCCACTCAAATAACTTCGTTGGCCGCATGACATTCGAGTCAACAAGCAGTTTACTGGCGCCATCTATGGTCAGTTGGCTGCACTATGATTTAAATTGACGCAGCTTAAAAGTATGCAACAATATTTGTATTGCTGCACATTGTTTTGTTGTTTACAAATCAGAAAAAGGATCATAGCTCGGCCATATCCTTGCGCATTTTGACAGGACATGTTTCATTCGATTCGTGAGGACGAACTCTATCGATTGGCATCAAAAAAATATGGGGTCATCCAAGAATCCAACACTTGAAAAATTTCAGCCTCAGGGCGAAAGGAAAATAGTAAAAAAACCAAAAATCTAGGATATCTCGGAAAGTAGCAGGACGATTTGAATGTCCTTTGGCCAGTTGGAACAAATTGTTTGGTACTAGTTTCAACTTGATCCTGCAAACGACTCCAGAGATATAGCTAGTTTTTTGTATACAAAAAAGTCCTTATTTTTCCGCTGTTTGAAGGATATTCGAGGATATTTTTATGGATTCTGCATTCTTTTTTCAATGTCTATCGATGTGCCAAAGGACATCCTAATCGTCCTCGAAATGGCGAAGTTACGGCGGAAAATCCGGTTTCAGGACAATTTTGCATGCCACCCCCTTGTAGAAATTTTCGATGATTTCTTTTGTTGAATCCTGGAAATCTTTGAATGCAAATCGATAGTATTAGTATTTATGACTAGAAAAATGCATGTCTTTTTGAAATCCGTTAAGATCCTGCCGAGTTATAGCTAGAGTAAGGATGTCCTTTAACGAAAAAACGCTCAAACGCTAAAATATTAAAATTGTATCTTCCCACTCAAATAACTTCGTTGGCCGCATGACATTCGGGTCAACAAGCAGTTTACTGGCGGCATCTATGGTCAGTTGGCTGCACTATGATTTAAATTGACGCAGCTTAAAAGTATGCAACAATATTTTTATTGCTGCACATTGTTTTGTTGTTTACAAATCAGAAAAAGGATCATAGCTCGGCCATATCCTTGCGCATTTTGACAGGACATGTTTCATTCGATTCGTGAGGACGAACTCTATCGATTGGCATCAAAAAAATATGGGGTCATCCAAGAATCCAACACTTGAAAAATTTCAGCCTCAGGGCGAAAGGAAAATAGTAAAAAAACCAAAATCTAGGATATTTCGGAAAGTAGCAGGACGATTAGAATGTCCTTTGGCCAGTTGGTAGTGCTACTTGAAACAAATCGTTTGGCACTAGTTTCAACTTGATCCTGCAAAGGACTCCAGAGATATAGCTAGTTTTTTGTACACAAAAAAGTCCTTATTTCTCCGCTGTTTGAAGGACATTCGAGGATATTTTTATGGATTCTGCACTCTTTTTTCAATGTCTATCGATGTGCCAAAGGACATCCCAATCGTCCTCGAAATGGCGAAGTTACGGCGGAAAATCCGGTTTCAGGACAATTTTGCATGCCACCCCCTTGTAGAAATTTTCGATGATTTCTTTTGTTGAATCCTGGAAATCTTTGAATGCAAATCGATAGTATTAGTATTTATGACTAGAAAAATGCATGTCTTTTTGAAATCCGTTAAGATCCTGCCGAGTTATAGCTAGAGTAAGGATGTCCTTTAACGAAAAAACGCTCAATGTCAGCCATATCCTTGCGCATTTCGCCAGGACATGTTGCATTCAATTCGAAGGGATGATCTCTCTCGATCGACATCAACAAAATATGGGGTTATCTAAGGATCCAACACTTGTAAAATGTCAGTCACAAGGCGAAGGCAAAATGGTTAATTAAAAATGTTTGTAAACAAAACAAAACGTATAAAATATTAAAATTGTATCTTCCCACTCAAATAACTTCGTTGGCCGCATGACATTCGAGTCAACAAGCAGTTTACTGGCGCCATCTATGGTCAGTTGGCTGCACTATGATTTAAATTGACGCAGCTTAAAAGTATGCAACAATATTTGTATTGCTGCACATTGTTTTGTTGTTTACAAATCAGAAAAAGGATCATAGCTCGGCCATATCCTTGCGCATTTTGACAGGACATGTTTCATTCGATTCGTGAGGACGAACTCTATCGATTGGCATCAAAAAAATATGGGGTTATCCAAGAATCCAACACTTGAAAAATTTCAGCCTCAGGGCGAAAGGAAAATAGTAAAAAAACCAAAAATCTAGGATATCTCGGAAAGTAGCAGGACGATTTGAATGTCCTTTGGCCAGTTGGAACAAATTGTTTGGTACTAGTTTCAACTTGATCCTGCAAACGACTCCAGAGATATAGCTAGTTTTTTGTATACAAAAAAGTCCTTATTTTTCCGCTGTTTGAAGGATATTCGAGGATATTTTTATGGATTCTGCATTCTTTTTTCAATGTCTATCGATGTGCCAAAGGACATCCTAATCGTCCTCGAAATGGCGAAGTTACGGCGGAAAATCCGGTTTCAGGACAATTTTGCATGCCACCCCCTTGTAGAAATTTTCGATGATTTCTTTTGTTGAATCCTGGAAATCTTTGAATGCAAATCGATAGTATTAGTATTTATGACTAGAAAAATGCATGTCTTTTTGAAATCCGTTAAGATCCTGCCGAGTTATAGCTAGAGTAAGGATGTCCTTTAACGAAAAAACGCTCAAACGCTAAAATATTAAAATTGTATCTTCCCACTCAAATAACTTCGTTGGCCGCATGACATTCGGGTCAACAAGCAGTTTACTGGCGCCATCTATGGTCAGTTGGCTGCACTATGATTTAAATTGACGCAGCTTAAAAGTATGCAACAATATTTTTATTGCTGCACATTGTTTTGTTGTTTACAAATCAGAAAAAGGATCATAGCTCGGCCATATCCTTGCGCATTTTGACAGGACATGTTTCATTCGATTCGTGAGGACGAACTCTATCGATTGGCATCAAAAAAATATGGGGTCATCCAAGAATCCAACACTTGAAAAATTTCAGCCTCAGGGCGAAAGGAAAATAGTAAAAAAACCAAAATCTAGGATATTTCGGAAAGTAGCAGGACGATTAGAATGTCCTTTGGCCAGTTGGTAGTGCTACTTGAAACAAATCGTTTGGCACTAGTTTCAACTTGATCCTGCAAAGGACTCCAGAGATATAGCTAGTTTTTTGTACACAAAAAAGTCCTTATTTCTCCGCTGTTTGAAGGACATTCGAGGATATTTTTATGGATTCTGCATTCTTTTTTCAATGTCTATCGATGTGCCAAAGGACATCCCAATCGTCCTCGAAATGGCGAAGTTACGGCGGAAAATCCGGTTTCAGGACAATTTTGCATGCCACCCCCTTGTAGAAATTTTCGATGATTTCTTTTGTTGAATCCTGGAAATCTTTGAATGCAAATCGATAGTATTAGTATTTATGACTAGAAAAATGCATGTCTTTTTGAAATCCGTTAAGATCCTGCCGAGTTATAGCTAGAGTAAGGATGTCCTTTAACGAAAAAACGCTCAAACGCTAAAATATTAAAATTGTATCTTCCCACTCAAATAACTTCGTTGGCCGCATGACATTCGGGTCAACAAGCAGTTTACTGGCGCCATCTATGGTCAGTTGGCTGCACTATGATTTAAATTGACGCAGCTTAAAAGTATGCAACAATATTTTTATTGCTGCACATTGTTTTGTTGTTTACAAATCAGAAAAAGGATCATAGCTCGGCCATATCCTTGCGCATTTTGACAGGACATGTTTCATTCCATTCGTGAGGACGAACTCTATCGATTGGCATCAAAAAATATGGGGTTATCCAAGAATCCAACACTTGAAAAATTTCAGCCTCAGGGCGAAAGGAAAATAGTAAAAAAACCAAAAATCTAGGATATCTCGGAAAGTAGCAGGACCATTTGAATGTCCTTTGGCCAGTTGGTAGTGCTACTTGAAACAAATCGTTTGGCACTAGTTTCAACTTGATCCTGCAAAGGACTCCAGAGATATAGCTAGTTTTTTGTACACAAAAAAGTCCTTATTTCTCCGCTGTTTGAAGGACATTCAAGGATATTTTTATGGATTCTGCATTCTTTTTTCAATGTCTATCAAAGTGCCAAAGAACATCCCAATCGTCCTCGAAATGGCGAAGTTACGGCGGAAAATCCGGTTTCAGGACAATTTTGCATGCCACCCCCTTGTAGAAATTTTCGATGATTTCTTTTGTTGAATCCTGGAAATCTTTGAATGCAAATCGATAGTATTAGTATTTATGACTAGAAAAATGCATGTCTTTTTGAAATCCGTTAAGATCCTGCCGAGTTATAGCTAGAGTAAGGATGTCCTTTAACGAAAAAACGCTCAATGTCAGCCATATCCTTGCGCATTTCGCCAGGACATGTTGCATTCAATTCGAAGGGATGATCTCTCTCGATCGACATCAACAAAATATGGGGTTATCTAAGGATCCAACACTTGTAAAATGTCAGTCACAAGTCGAAGGCAAAATGGTTAATTAAAAATGTTTGTAAACAAAACAAAACGTATAAAATATTAAAATTGTATCTTCCCACTCAAATAACTTCGTTGGCCGCATGACATTCGAGTCAACAAGCAGTTTACTGGCGCCATCTATGGTCAGTTGGCTGCACTATGATTTAAATTGACGCAGCTTAAAAGTATGCAACAATATTTTTATTGCTGCACATTGTTATGTTGTTTACAAATCAGAAAAAGGATCATAGCTCGGCCATATCCTTGCGCATTTTGACAGGACATGTTTCATTCGATTCGTGAGGACGAACTCTATCGATTGGCATCAAAAAAATATGGGGTCATCCAAGAATCCAACACTTGAAAAATTTCAGCCTCAGGGCGAAAGGAAAATAGTAAAAAAACCAAAAATCTAGGATATCTCGGAAAGTAGCAGGACGATTAGAATGTCCTTTGGCCAGTTGGTAGTGCTACTTGAAACAAATCGTTTGGCACTAGTTTCAACTTGATCCTGCAAAGGACTCCAGAGATATAGCTAGTTTTTTGTACACAAAAAAGTCCTTATTTCTCCGCTGTTTGAAGGACATTCAAGGATATTTTTATGGATTCTGCATTCTTTTTTCAATGTCTATCGATGTGCCAAAGGACATCCCAATCGTCCTCGAAATGGCGAAGTTACGGCGGAAAATCCGGTTTCAGGACAATTTTGCATGCCACCCCCTTGTAGAAATTTTCGATGATTTCTTTTGTTGAATCCTGGAAATCTTTGAATGCAAATCGATAGTATTAGTATTTATGACTAGAAAAATGCATGTCTTTTTGAAATCCGTTAAGATCCTGCCGAGTTATAGCTAGAGTAAGGATGTCCTTTAACGAAAAAACGCTCAAACGCTAAAATATTAAAATTGTATCTTCCCACTCAAATAACTTCGTTGGCCGCATGACATTCGGGTCAACAAGCAGTTTACTGGCGCCATCTATGGTCAGTTGGCTGCACTATGATTTAAATTGACGCAGCTTAAAAGTATGCAACAATATTTTTATTGCTGCACATTGTTTTGTTGTTTACAAATCAGAAAAAGGATCATAGCTCGGCCATATCCTTGCGCATTTTGACAGGACATGTTTCATTCCATTCGTGAGGACGAACTCTATCGATTGGCACCAAAAAATATGGGGTTATCCAAGAATCCAACACTTGAAAAATTTCAGCCTCAGGGCGAAAGGAAAATAGTAAAAAAACCAAAAATCTAGGATATCTCGGAAAGTAGCAGGACCATTTGAATGTCCTTTGGCCAGTTGGTAGTGCTACTTGAAACAAATCGTTTGGCACTAGTTTCAACTTGATCCTGCAAAGGACTCCAGAGATATAGCTAGTTTTTTGTACACAAAAAAGTCCTTATTTCTCCGCTGTTTGAAGGACATTCAAGGATATTTTTATGGATTCTGCATTCTTTTTTCAATGTCTATCAAAGTGCCAAAGAACATCCCAATCGTCCTCGAAATGGCGAAGTTACGGCGGAAAATCCGGTTTCAGGACAATTTTGCATGCCACCCCCTTGTAGAAATTTTCGATGATTTCTTTTGTTGAATCCTGGAAATCTTTGAATGCAAATCGATAGTATTAGTATTTATGACTAGAAAAATGCATGTCTTTTTGAAATCCGTTAAGATCCTGCCGAGTTATAGCTAGAGTAAGGATGTCCTTTAACGAAAAAACGCTCAAACGCTAAAATATTAAAATTGTATCTTCCCACTCAAATAACTTCGTTGGCCGCATGACATTCGAGTCAACAAGCAGTTTACTGGCGCCATCTATGGTCAGTTGGCTGCACTATGATTTAAATTGACGCAGCTTAAAAGTATGCAACAATATTTGTATTGCTGCACATTGTTTTGTTGTTTACAAATCAGAAAAAGGATCATAGCTCGGCCATATCCTTGCGCATTTTGACAGGACATGTTTCATTCCATTCGTGAGGACGAACTCTATCGATTGGCATCAAAAAAATATGGGGTTATCCAAGAATCCAACACTTGAAAAATTTCAGCCTCAGGGCGAAAGGAAAATAGTAAAAAAACCAAAAATCTAGGATATCTCGGAAAGTAGCAGGACGATTAGAATGTCCTTTGGCCAGTTGGTAGTGCTACTTGAAACAAATCGTTTGGCACTAGTTTCAACTTGATCCTGCAAAGGACTCCAGAGATATAGCTAGTTTTTTGTACACAAAAAAGTCCTTATTTCTCCGCTGTTTGAAGGACATTCAAGGATATTTTTATGGATTCTGCATTCTTTTTTCAATGTCTATCAAAGTGCCAAAGAACATCCCAATCGTCCTCGAAATGGCGAAGTTACGGCGGAAAATCCGGTTTCAGGACAATTTTGCATGCCACCCCCTTGTAGAAATTTTCGATGATTTCTTTTGTTGAATCCTGGAAATCTTTGAATGCAAATTATTAGTATTAGTATTTATGACTAGAAAAATGCATGTCTTTTTGAAATCCGTTAAGATCCTGCCGAGTTATAGCTAGAGTAAGGATGTCCTTTAACGAAAAAACGCTCAATGTCAGCCATATCCTTGCGCATTTCGCCAGGACATGTTGCATTCAATTCGAAGGGATGATCTCTCTCGATCGACATCAACAAAATATGGGGTTATCTAAGGATCCAACACTTGTAAAATGTCAGTCACAAGTCGAAGGCAAAATGGTTAATTAAAAATGTTTGTAAACAAAACAAAACGTATAAAATATTAAAATTGTATCTTCCCACTCAAATAACTTCTTTGGCCGCATGACATTCGAGTCAACAAGCAGTTTACTGGCGCCATCTATGGTCAGTTGGCTGCACTATGATTTAAATTGACGCAGCTTAAAAGTATGCAACAATATTTGTATTGCTGCACATTGTTTTGTTGTTTACAAATCAGAAAAAGGATCATAGCTCGGCCATATCCTTGCGCATTTTGACAGGACATGTTTCATTCGATTCGTGAGGACGAACTCTATCGATTGGCATCAAAAAAATATGGGGTCATCCAAGAATCCAACACTTGAAAAATTTCAGCCTCAGGGCGAAAGGAAAATAGTAAAAAAACCAAAAATCTAGGATATCTCGGAAATTAGCAGGACGATTAGAATGTCCTTTGGCCAGTTGGTAGTGCTACTTGAAACAAATCGTTTGGCACTAGTTTCAACTTGATCCTGCAAAGGACTCCAGAGATATAGCTAGTTTTTTGTACACAAAAAAGTCCTTATTTCTCCGCTGTTTGAAGGACATTCAAGGATATTTTTATGGATTCTGCATTCTTTTTTCAATGTCTATCAAAGTGCCAAAGGACATCCCAATCGTCCTCGAAATGGCGAAGTTACGGCGGAAAATCCGGTTTCAGGACAATTTTGCATGCCACCCCCTTGTAGAAATTTTCGATGATTTCTTTTGTTGAATCCTGGAAATCTTTGAATGCAAATCGATAGTATTAGTATTTATGACTAGAAAAATGCATGGTTTTTTGAAATCCGTTAAGATCCTGCCGAGTTATAGCTAGAGTAAGGATGTCCTTTAACGAAAAAACGCTCAAACGCTAAAATATTAAAATTGTATCTTCCCACTCAAATAACTTCGTTGGCCGCATGACATTCGAGTCAACAAGCAGTTTACTGGCGCCATCTATGGTCAGTTGGCTGCACTATGATTTAAATTGACGCAGCTTAAAAGTATGCAACAATATTTTTATTGCTGCACATTGTTTTGTTGTTTACAAATCAGAAAAAGGATCATAGCTCGGCCATATCCTTGCGCATTTTGACAGGACATGTTTCATTCGATTCGTGAGGACGAACTCTATCGATTGGCATCAAAAAAATATGGGGTCATCCAAGAATCCAACACTTGAAAAATTTCAGCCTCAGGGCGAAAGGAAAATAGTAAAAAAACCAAAAATCTAGGATATCTCGGAAAGTAGCAGGACGATTTGAATGTCCTTTGGCCAGTTGGTAGGGCTACTTGAAACAAATTGTTTGGTACTAGTTTCAACTTGATCCTGCAAAGGACTCCAGAGATATAGCTAGTTTTTTGTACACAAAAAAGTCCTTATTTCTCCGCTGTTTGAAGGACATTCAAGGATATTTTTATGGATTCTGCATTCTTTTTTCAATGTCTATCAAAGTGCCAAAGGACATCCCAATCGTCCTCGAAATGGCGAAGTTACGGCGGAAAATCCGGTTTCAGGACAATTTTGCATGCCACCCCCTTGTAGAAATTTTCGATGATTTCTTTTGTTGAATCCTGGAAATCTTTGAATGCAAATCGATAGTATTCGTATTTATGACTAGAAAAATGCATGTCTTTTTGAAATCCGTTAAGATCCTGCCGAGTTATAGCTAGAGTAAGGATGTCCTTTAACGAAAAAACGCTCAAACGCTAAAATATTAAAATTGTATCTTCCCACTCAAATAACTTCGTTGGCCGCATGACATTCGAGTCAACAAGCAGTTTACTGGCGCCATCTATGGTCAGTTGGCTGCACTATGATTTAAATTGACGCAGCTTAAAAGTATGCAACAATATTTTTATTGCTGCACATTGTTTTGTTGTTTACAAATCAGAAAAAGGATCATAGCTCGGCCATATCCTTGCGCATTTTGACAGGACATGTTTCATTCGATTCGTGAGGACGAACTCTATCGATTGGCATCAAAAAAATATGGGGTCATCCAAGAATCCAACACTTGAAAAATTTCAGCCTCAGGGCGAAAGGAAAATAGTAAAAAAACCAAAAATCTAGGATATCTCGGAAAGTAGCAGGACGATTTGAATGTCCTTTGGCCAGTTGGTAGGGCTACTTGAAACAAATTGTTTGGTACTAGTTTCAACTTGATCCTGCAAAGGACTCCAGAGATATAGCTAGTTTTTTGTACACAAAAAAGTCCTTATTTCTCCGCTGTTTGAAGGACATTCAAGGATATTTTTATGGATTCTGCATTCTTTTTTCAATGTCTATCAAAGTGCCAAAGGACATCCCAATCGTCCTCGAAATGGCGAAGTTACGGCGGAAAATCCGGTTTCAGGACAATTTTGCATGCCACCCCCTTGTAGAAATTTTCGATGATTTCTTTTGTTGAATCCTGGAAATCTTTGAATGCAAATCGATAGTATTAGTATTTATGACTAGAAAAATGCATGTCTTTTTGAAATCCGTTAAGATCCTGCCGAGTTATAGCTAGAGTAAGGATGTCCTTTAACGAAAAAACGCTCAAACGCTAAAATATTAAAATTGTATCTTCCCACTCAAATAACTTCGTTGGCCGCATGACATTCGAGTCAACAAGCAGTTTACTGGCGCCATCTATGGTCAGTTGGCTGCACTATGATTTAAATTGACGCAGCTTAAAAGTATGCAACAATATTTGTATTGCTGCACATTGTTTTGTTGTTTACAAATCAGAAAAAGGATCATAGCTCGGCCATATCCTTGCGCATTTTGACAGGACATGTTTCATTCCATTCGTGAGGACGAACTCTATCGATTGGCATCAAAAAAATATGGGGTTATCCAAGAATCCAACACTTGAAAAATTTCAGCCTCAGGGCGAAAGGAAAATAGTAAAAAAACCAAAAATCTAGGATATCTCGGAGAGTAGCAGGACGATTAGAATGTCCTTTGGCCAGTTGGTAGTGCTACTTGAAACAAATCGTTTGGCACTAGTTTCAACTTGATCCTGCAAAGGACTCCAGAGATATAGCTAGTTTTTTGTACACAAAAAAGTCCTTATTTCTCCGCTGTTTGAAGGACATTCAAGGATATTTTTATGGATTCTGCATTCTTTTTTCAATGTCTATCAAAGTGCCAAAGAACATCCCAATCGTCCTCGAAATGGCGAAGTTACGGCGGAAAATCCGGTTTCAGGACAATTTTGCATGCCACCCCCTTGTAGAAATTTTCGATGATTTCTTTTGTTGAATCCTGGAAATCTTTGAATGCAAATCGATAGTATTAGTATTTATGACTAGAAAAATGCATGTCTTTTTGAAATCCGTTAAGATCCTGCCGAGTTATAGCTAGAGTAAGGATGTCCTTTAACGAAAAAACGCTCAATGTCAGCCATATCCTTGCGCATTTCGCCAGGACATGTTGCATTCAATTCGAAGGGATGATCTCTCTCGATCGACATCAACAAAATATGGGGTTATCTAAGGATCCAACACTTGTAAAATGTCAGTCACAAGTCGAAGGCAAAATGGTTAATTAAAAATGTTTGTAAACAAAACAAAACGTATAAAATATTAAAATTGTATCTTCCCACTCAAATAACTTCTTTGGCCGCATGACATTCGAGTCAACAAGCAGTTTACTGGCGCCATCTATGGTCAGTTGGCTGCACTATGATTTAAATTGACGCAGCTTAAAAGTATGCAACAATATTTGTATTGCTGCACATTGTTTTGTTGTTTACAAATCAGAAAAAGGATCATAGCTCGGCCATATCCTTGCGCATTTTGACAGGACATGTTTCATTCGATTCGTGAGGACGAACTCTATCGATTGGCATCAAAAAAATATGGGGTCATCCAAGAATCCAACACTTGAAAAATTTCAGCCTCAGGGCGAAAGGAAAATAGTAAAAAAACCAAAAATCTAGGATATCTCGGAAATTAGCAGGACGATTAGAATGTCCTTTGGCCAGTTGGTAGTGCTACTTGAAACAAATCGTTTGGCACTAGTTTCAACTTGATCCTGCAAAGGACTCCAGAGATATAGCTAGTTTTTTGTACACAAAAAAGTCCTTATTTCTCCGCTGTTTGAAGGACATTCAAGGATATTTTTATGGATTCTGCATTCTTTTTTCAATGTCTATCAAAGTGCCAAAGGACATCCCAATCGTCCTCGAAATGGCGAAGTTACGGCGGAAAATCCGGTTTCAGGACAATTTTGCATGCCACCCCCTTGTAGAAATTTTCGATGATTTCTTTTGTTGAATCCTGGAAATCTTTGAATGCAAATCGATAGTATTAGTATTTATGACTAGAAAAATGCATGGTTTTTTGAAATCCGTTAAGATCCTGCCGAGTTATAGCTAGAGTAAGGATGTCCTTTAACGAAAAAACGCTCAAACGCTAAAATATTAAAATTGTATCTTCCCACTCAAATAACTTCTTTGGCCGCATGACATTCGAGTCAACAAGCAGTTTACTGGCGCCATCTATGGTCAGTTGGCTGCACTATGATTTAAATTGACGCAGCTTAAAAGTATGCAACAATATTTGTATTGCTGCACATTGTTTTGTTGTTTACAAATCAGAAAAAGGATCATAGCTCGGCCATATCCTTGCGCATTTTGACAGGACATGTTTCATTCGATTCGTGAGGACGAACTCTATCGATTGGCATCAAAAAAATATGGGGTCATCCAAGAATCCAACACTTGAAAAATTTCAGCCTCAGGGCGAAAGGAAAATAGTAAAAAAACCAAAAATCTAGGATATCTCGGAAATTAGCAGGACGATTAGAATGTCCTTTGGCCAGTTGGTAGTGCTACTTGAAACAAATCGTTTGGCACTAGTTTCAACTTGATCCTGCAAAGGACTCCAGAGATATAGCTAGTTTTTTGTACACAAAAAAGTCCTTATTTCTCCGCTGTTTGAAGGACATTCAAGGATATTTTTATGGATTCTGCATTCTTTTTTCAATGTCTATCAAAGTGCCAAAGGACATCCCAATCGTCCTCGAAATGGCGAAGTTACGGCGGAAAATCCGGTTTCAGGACAATTTTGCATGCCACCCCCTTGTAGAAATTTTCGATGATTTCTTTTGTTGAATCCTGGAAATCTTTGAATGCAAATCGATAGTATTAGTATTTATGACTAGAAAAATGCATGGTTTTTTGAAATCCGTTAAGATCCTGCCGAGTTATAGCTAGAGTAAGGATGTCCTTTAACGAAAAAACGCTCAAACGCTAAAATATTAAAATTGTATCTTCCCACTCAAATAACTTCGTTGGCCGCATGACATTCGAGTCAACAAGCAGTTTACTGGCGCCATCTATGGTCAGTTGGCTGCACTATGATTTAAATTGACGCAGCTTAAAAGTATGCAACAATATTTTTATTGCTGCACATTGTTTTGTTGTTTACAAATCAGAAAAAGGATCATAGCTCGGCCATATCCTTGCGCATTTTGACAGGACATGTTTCATTCGATTCGTGAGGACGAACTCTATCGATTGGCATCAAAAAAATATGGGGTCATCCAAGAATCCAACACTTGAAAAATTTCAGCCTCAGGGCGAAAGGAAAATAGTAAAAAAACCAAAAATCTAGGATATCTCGGAAAGTAGCAGGACGATTTGAATGTCCTTTGGCCAGTTGGTAGGGCTACTTGAAACAAATTGTTTGGTACTAGTTTCAACTTGATCCTGCAAAGGACTCCAGAGATATAGCTAGTTTTTTGTACACAAAAAAGTCCTTATTTCTCCGCTGTTTGAAGGACATTCAAGGATATTTTTATGGATTCTGCATTCTTTTTTCAATGTCTATCAAAGTGCCAAAGGACATCCCAATCGTCCTCGAAATGGCGAAGTTACGGCGGAAAATCCGGTTTCAGGACAATTTTGCATGCCACCCCCTTGTAGAAATTTTCGATGATTTCTTTTGTTGAATCCTGGAAATCTTTGAATGCAAATCGATAGTATTAGTATTTATGACTAGAAAAATGCATGTCTTTTTGAAATCCGTTAAGATCCTGCCGAGTTATAGCTAGAGTAAGGATGTCCTTTAACGAAAAAACGCTCAAACGCTAAAATATTAAAATTGTATCTTCCCACTCAAATAACTTCGTTGGCCGCATGACATTCGAGTCAACAAGCAGTTTACTGGCGCCATCTATGGTCAGTTGGCTGCACTATGATTTAAATTGACGCAGCTTAAAAGTATGCAACAATATTTGTATTGCTGCACATTGTTTTGTTGTTTACAAATCAGAAAAAGGATCATAGCTCGGCCATATCCTTGCGCATTTTGACAGGACATGTTTCATTCGATTCGTGAGGACGAACTCTATCGATTGGCATCAAAAAAATATGGGGTCATCCAAGAATCCAACACTTGAAAAATTTCAGCCTCAGGGCGAAAGGAAAATAGTAAAAAAACCAAAATCTAGGATATTTCGGAAAGTAGCAGGACGATTAGAATGTCCTTTGGCCAGTTGGTAGTGCTACTTGAAACAAATCGTTTGGCACTAGTTTCAACTTGATCCTGCAAAGGACTCCAGAGATATAGCTAGTTTTTTGTACACAAAAAAGTCCTTATTTCTCCGCTGTTTGAAGGACATTCAAGGATATTTTTATGGATTCTGCACTCTTTTTTCAATGTCTATCAAAGTGCCAAAGAACATCCCAATCGTCCTCGAAATGGCGAAGTTACGGCGGAAAATCCGGTTTCAGGACAATTTTGCATGCCACCCCCTTGTAGAAATTTTCGATGATTTCTTTTGTTGAATCCTGGAAATCTTTGAATGCAAATCGATAGTATTAGTATTTATGACTAGAAAAATGCATGTCTTTTTGAAATCCGTTAAGATCCTGCCGAGTTATAGCTAGAGTAAGGATGTCCTTTAACGAAAAAACGCTCAATGTCAGCCATATCCTTGCGCATTTCGCCAGGACATGTTGCATTCAATTCGAAGGGATGATCTCTCTCGATCGACATCAACAAAATATGGGGTTATCTAAGGATCCAACACTTGTAAAATGTCAGTCACAAGGCGAAGGCAAAATGGTTAATTAAAAATGTTTGTAAACAAAACAAAACGTATAAAATATTAAAATTGTATCTTCCCACTCAAATAACTTCGTTGGCCGCATGACATTCGAGTCAACAAGCAGTTTACTGGCGCCATCTATGGTCAGTTGGCTGCGCTATGATTTAAATTGACGCAGCTTAAAAGTATCCAACAATATTTGTATTGCTGCACATTGTTTTGTTGTTTACAAATCAGAAAAAGGATCATAGCTCGGCCATATCCTTGCGCATTTTGACAGGACATGTTTCATTCCATTCGTGAGGACGAACTCTATCGATTGGCATCAAAAAAATATGGGGTTATCCAAGAATCCAACACTTGAAAAATTTCAGCCTCAGGGCGAAAGGAAAATAGTAAAAAAACCAAAAATCTAGGATATCTCGGAAAGTAGCAGGACGATTTGAATGTCCTTTGGCCAGTTGGTAGGGCAACTTGAAACAAATTGTTTGGTACTAGTTTCAACTTGATCCTGCAAACGACTCCAGAGATATAGCTAGTTTTTTGTATACAAAAAAGTCCTTATTTTTCCGCTGTTTGAAGGATATTCGAGGATATTTTTATGGATTCTGCATTCTTTTTTCAATGTCTATCGATGTGCCAAAGGACATCCCAATCGTCCTCGAAATGGCGAAGTTACGGCGGAAAATCCGGTTTCAGGACAATTTTGCATGCCACCCCCTTGTAGAAATTTTCGATGATTTCTTTTGTTGAATCCTGGAAATCTTTGAATGCAAATCGATAGTATTAGTATTTATGACTAGAAAAATGCATGTCTTTTTGAAATCCGTTAAGATCCTGCCGAGTTATAGCTAGAGTAAGGATGTCCTTTAACGAAAAAACGCTCAATGTCAGCCATATCCTTGCGCATTTCGCCAGGACATGTTGCATTCAATTCGAAGGGATGATCTCTCTCGATCGACATCAACAAAATATGGGGTTATCTAAGGATCCAACACTTGTAAAATGTCAGTCACAAGGCGAAGGCAAAATGGTTAATTAAAAATGTTTGTAAACAAAACAAAACGTATAAAATATTAAAATTGTATCTTCCCACTCAAATAACTTCGTTGGCCGCATGACATTCGAGTCAACAAGCAGTTTACTGGCGCCATCTATGGTCAGTTGGCTGCACTATGATTTAAATTGACGCAGCTTAAAAGTATGCAACAATATTTGTATTGCTGCACATTGTTTTGTTGTTTACAAATCAGAAAAAGGATCATAGCTCGGCCATATCCTTGCGCATTTTGACAGGACATGTTTCATTCGATTCGTGAGGACGAACTCTATCGATTGGCATCAAAAAAATATGGGGTTATCCAAGAATCCAACACTTGAAAAATTTCAGCCTCAGGGCGAAAGGAAAAAAATAAAAAAAAACAAAAATCTAGGATATCTCGGAAAGTAGCAGGACGATTTGAATGTCCTTTGGCCAGTTGGTAGGGCAACTTGAAACAAATTGTTTGGTACTAGTTTCAACTTGATCCTGCAAACGACTCCAGAGATATAGCTAGTTTTTTGTATACAAAAAAGTCCTTATTTTTCCGCTGTTTGAAGGATATTCAAGGATATTTTTATGGATTCTGCATTCTTTTTTCAATGTCTATCGATGTGCCAAAGGACATCCCAATCGTCCTCGAAATGGCGAAGTTACGGCGGAAAATCCGGTTTCAGGACAATTTTGCATGCCACCCCCTTGTAGAAATTTTCGATGATTTCTTTTGTTGAATCCTGGAAATCTTTGAATGCAAATCGATAGTATTAGTATTTATGACTAGAAAAATGCATGTCTTTTTGAAATCCGTTAAGATCCTGCCGAGTTATAGCTAGAGTAAGGATGTCCTTTAACGAAAAAACGCTCAAACGCTAAAATATTAAAATTGTATCTTCCCACTCAAATAACTTCGTTGGCCGCATGACATTCGGGTCAACAAGCAGTTTACTGGCGCCATCTATGATCAGTTGGCTGCACTATGATTTAAATTGACGCAGCTTAAAAGTATGCAACAATATTTGTATTGCTGCACATTGTTTTGTTGTTTACAAATCAGAAAAAGGATCATAGCTCGGCCATATCCTTGCGCATTTTGACAGGACATGTTTCATTCGATTCGTGAGGACGAACTCTATCGATTGGCATCAAAAAAATATGGGGTCATCCAAGAATCCAACACTTGAAAAATTTCAGCCTCAGGGCGAAAGGAAAATAGTAAAAAAACCAAAAATCTAGGATATCTCGGAAAGTAGCAGGACGATTAGAATGTCCTTTGGCCAGTTGGTAGTGCTACTTGAAACAAATCGTTTGGCACTAGTTTCAACTTGATCCTGCAAAGGACTCCATAGATATAGCTAGTTTTTTGTACACAAAAAAGTCCTTATTTCTCCGCTGTTTGAAGGACATTCAAGGATATTTTTATGGATTCTGCATTCTTTTTTCAATGTCTATCAAAGTGCCAAAGGACATCCCAATCGTCCTCGAAATGGCGAAGTTACGGCGGAAAATCCGGTTTCAGGACAATTTTGCATGCCACCCCCTTGTAGAAATTTTCGATGATTTCTTTTGTTGAATCCTGGAAATCTTTGAATGCAAATCGATAGTATTAGTATTTATGACTAGAAAAATGCATGGTTTTTTGAAATCCGTTAAGATCCTGCCGAGTTATAGCTAGAGTAAGGATGTCCTTTAACGAAAAAACGCTCAAACGCTAAAATATTAAAATTGTATCTTCCCACTCAAATAACTTCGTTGGCCGCATGACATTCGAGTCAACAAGCAGTTTACTGGCGCCATCTATGGTCAGTTGGCTGCACTATGATTTAAATTGACGCAGCTTAAAAGTATGCAACAATATTTTTATTGCTGCACATTGTTTTGTTGTTTACAAATCAGAAAAAGGATCATAGCTCGGCCATATCCTTGCGCATTTTGACAGGACATGTTTCATTCGATTCGTGAGGACGAACTCTATCGATTGGCATCAAAAAAATATGGGGTCATCCAAGAATCCAACATTTGAAAAATTTCAGCCTCAGGGCGAAAGGAAAATAGTAAAAAAACCAAAAATCTAGGATATCTCGGAAAGTAGCAGGACCATTTGAATGTCCTTTGGCCAGTTGGTAGGGCTACTTGAAACAAATTGTTTGGTACTAGTTTCAACTTGATCCTGCAAACGACTCCAGAGATATAGCTAGTTTTTTGTATACAAAAAAGTCCTTATTTTTCCGCTGTTTGAAGGATATTCGAGGATATTTTTATGGATTCTGCATTCTTTTTTCAATGTCGAAATGTCGAAATGGCGAAGTTACAGCGGAAAATCCGGTTTCAGGACAATTTTGCATGCCACCCCCTTGTAGAAATTTTCGATGATTTCTTTTGTTGAATCCTGGAAATCTTTGAATGCAAATCGATAGTATTAGTATTTATGACTAGAAAAATGGATGTCTTTTTGAAATCCGTTAAGATCCTGCCGAGTTATAGCTAGAGTAAGGATGTCCTTTAACGAAAAAACGCTCAAACGCTAAAATATTAAAATTGTATCTTCCCACTCAAATAACTTCGTTGGCCGCATGACATTCGAGTCAACAAGCAGTTTACTGGCGCCATCTATGGTCAGTTGGCTGCACTATGATTTAAATTGACGCAGCTTAAAAGTATGCAACAATATTTTTATTGCTGCACATTGTTTTGTTGTTTACAAATCAGAAAAAGGATCATAGCTCGGCCATATCCTTGCGCATTTTGACAGGACATGTTTCATTCGATTCGTGAGGACGAACTCTATCGATTGGCATCAAAAAAATATGGGGTCATCCAAGAATCCAACACTTGAAAAATTTCAGCCTCAGGGCGAAAGGAAAATAGTAAAAAAACCAAAAATCTAGGATATCTCGGAAATTAGCAGGACGATTAGAATGTCCTTTGGCCAGTTGGTAGGGCTACTTGAAACAAATTGTTTGGTACTAGTTTCAACTTGATCCTGCAAACGACTCCAGAGATATAGCTAGTTTTTTGTATACAAAAAAGTCCTTATTTTTCCGCTGTTTGAAGGATATTCGAGGATATTTTTATGGATTCTGCATTCTTTTTTCAATGTCGAAATGTCGAAATGGCGAAGTTACGGCGGAAAATCCGGTTTCAGGACAATTTTGCATGCCACCCCCTTGTAGAAATTTTCGATGATTTCTTTTGTTGAATCCTGGAAATCTTTGAATACAAATCGATAGTTTTAGTATTTATGACTAGAAAAATGCATGTCTTTTTGAAATCCGTTAAGATCCTGCCGAGTTATAGCTAGAGTAAGGATGTCCTTTAACGAAAAAACGCTCAAACGCTAAAATATTAAAATTGTATCTTCCCACTCAAATAACTTCGTTGGCCGCATGACATTCGAGTCAACAAGCAGTTTACTGGCGCCATCTATGGTCAGTTGGCTGCACTATGATTTAAATTGACGCAGCTTAAAAGTATGCAACAATATTTTTATTGCTGCACATTGTTTTGTTGTTTACAAATCAGAAAAAGGATCATAGCTCGGCCATATCCTTGCGCATTTTGACAGGACATGTTTCATTCGATTCGTGAGGACGAACTCTATCGATTGGCATCAAAAAAATATGGGGTCATCCAAGAATCCAACACTTGAAAAATTTCAGCCTCAGGGCGAAAGGAAAATAGTAAAAAAAACCAAAAATCTAGGATATCTCGGAAAGTAGCAGGACGATTAGAATGTCCTTTGGCCAGTTGGTAGTGCTACTTGAAACAAATCGTTTGGCACTAGTTTCAACTTGATCCTGCAAAGGACTCCAGAGATATAGCTAGTTTTTTGTACACAAAAAAGTCCTTATTTCTCCGCTGTTTGAAGGACATTCAAGGATATTTTTATGGATTCTGCATTCTTTTTTCAATGTCTATCGATGTGCCAAAGGACATCCCAATCGTCCTCGAAATGGCGAAGTTACGGCGGAAAATCCGGTTTCAGGACAATTTTGCATGTAGAAATTTTCGATGATTTCTTTTGTTGAATCCTGGAAATCTTTGAATGCAAATCGATAGTATTAGTATTTATGACTAGAAAAATGCATGTCTTTTTGAAATCCGTTAAGATCCTGCCGAGTTATAGCTAGAGTAAGGATGTCCTTTAACGAAAAAACGCTCAATGTCAGCCATATCCTTGCGCATTTCGCCAGGACATGTTGCATTCAATTCGAAGGGATGATCTCTCTCGATCGACATCAACAAAATATGGGGTTATCTAAGGATCCAACACTTGTAAAATGTCAGTCACAAGTCGAAGGCAAAATGGTTAATTAAAAATGTATGTAAACAAAACATACAGACGGTCAGACGGACAGACGAACATGGCTTTATCTTCTCGGTTGTTGACACTGATCAAGAATATATATACTTTTTGGGATCGGAGATGGCTTTTTCTTCCTGTTACATACATTTTCTGATGGCTTTAAGTTATAATACCCTTCTACCCTATGGGTAGCGGGTATAAAAATTAAATAATATTTTATCTAATGACTAAAATTAAACTTTTAATTTATATTTACTTCCTTTTCAACCCCCCAATGATAACACCTTTAATGCTTTTCAGTTTTCATCAACTATATTTTGAATTTATTGTAAGTTTCTTGTTGTCTGCCTTAAAGATCAGAGTTAAATATTACAGCAAGTTTTATTATCTAACCATAATATGCTCTTTATAGCAATTATACATTATTAAATAAGTACATTTTCTTTTTGTTATTATTAATTGTTCTTTTTGTTGTTTGTTTTATTAGTTTTAATTTGTTTGTTGTTCTTGTTGTGGTTCTTTTTTTATACGCATTCGAGGGCGTTGCCCTTGCTGAGTTTTGTACATTGAGACATTGACTAATTGCTAAGTTGTAGTGGCAGCTAAGTTAATGACTTAGCTATACAATATAGATACTATATGTTTTAGGTGTGCTAAGCTTAGGCTTATCTAGGCGTGCCTGTCGCAGCATGCACACTTCTGTAGGTTCTTGAGACACTGGAATGCATTTCATGATCATACTATATAGTATAAGTAGTACTCTCCTCCTCCTCCTCCTTCAATATGATCGAGTAAAATTCACTTATAAAACTGTCTGTGCTCTAGATATCGTAATCGAGTGTGTGTGTGAGTGTGTGGATAGGTACATTGTATAGGCTAATTAATATATTTCCTTGTTTTATTGGGACGTGTCTGGGTTCAGTTTAGTTAACATAAGTGCCTCCTTTAATACTTACTACAGTACAGTACAATACATTAGTTAGGAGTGAGTTATACATAAAAGTATACATCATATATACTATATATACAATTACATTGGGAGTGCTGGGATCTGTGTATAGCTCATCGGGATTTTGGTACAGTTTCGTATAGCTATAGGCTTAGGCTTTGAGCACGGCCCTCAACCGAACTAAGTGCTTATCTACTAAATACTCGTACATATTTTGTTATATATTCATATTCATACCGATTACTTCTAGAACTAATTTCTGTTGTTTTGCGCATTTAAGTTTAAGTTCTAATAGTTTCTTTCGCAGCAGTTCCTTGAAATGCATCGCTCTTAAACATATATCTACTATATACAGCAACTACATAGTATAATTTTTTCATTTTCTTTTTTGAATTTCATAATTTGTTAATTTGCCTTTTTTGTTTTTTTTTTTTTACTTTGTTGTTGTTTCGTAAAGCATTAGAGTATACCAAAGCCGTTCTGAAAACCGTTTTTCTCGACACATTTTCAAGTTATACATTTCAAAAAGAACAGAATTTATGCTGATGTGTGGTACGAAAACATTGATAGCACCTTTCTTAAAGTATTAAAGGGAAAACATCAAAGTGATAACTGTGCAACATATGAAACCTAAGGAAGTTGCTGTGAGAACTGTCTATATAAATATTGCATAATAATCTTCAATAAATTCAATATCAAATGGATCAATTAAATCTGCCTATTCTTAATTTATATACATGGTATAATTTAATTTTTGAATTCTTTTTTTACATTTTTTTTTTTTTTGCTAAAAAGCAGTTTTTAAAATATTTTTGTTAAACTTTTAATGCCCTCTACGGTTTACTGTTGAGCCTAGTTTGTTTGGGGCAGCTAATTTTCATTAGAGATATGCTAGAAATGAATCGACTTTTGCTTATAAACTATTTGAATGCATTATCAACTAATACACACAGCGATGTATGTGCATATATACAGCTAGCTAATTGGTTAATACCTCATTCATGCCAATAGTTTAACTACTTTGTTGTTCCCAAAAACACAATTGCCTCATTTGAATAAAGCATACCGAACGAATTTCGAATACAATTGATTGCTACTCATATACTTATTAGGCATAGTTGATAAGCAAAACGATAAGCACATCATCCACATCATCATCAATATTATTATCGTCACGAGACACACCCTATTTAGATATTATAAAGGCTATGCTTCACCTTTCTACTTAGGCAAAATAAATAGAATGCGGGACGCAGGAATTGGGGGATCGGGGAACAGGACACGCCACTTATGGACAATTCTAGAATTAACACATTAGCTGAGACACACACCACAGACACTGACAGGCTTCTGACTGCTATCGGGTGGGTTGGAAAGGTAAATATTAATTCATTGGCCAGCGATGAAGGCGTGACACGATGGGATCAATTCGAGAAGGGAAATAATTAAAAAATTAATAAAAATATGCAAGCATTTATATATGCAAAATGTAGTGTAAAGTATTTTTTTGGTAAGAAGGATATTTTAAAATTTAAATCGAAGCAGCAGCAAATTTTTGGTATATCAAAAGAAAGTATTCTGGTAATAAGAAAATGTAAGCATTTAAATCAGAGCAGCAACCAAATGAAAGAAAGTATGGAAGCATTTTAATCAGAACAAGAAAAAAATATTCTTTAACAACTAAAAGTATTCGGTTAATAAGAATATTTAGGCATTTAAATCAAAAGAAAGTATTTGTTAATAGAAAGTTATAGCAGACATTTAAATCACAGCAGCAATAAAATATAGTAAATCAGAAGAAAGTATTCTTTCAGAAGTAAAGGAAATGTAAATTTAAGTATAGTTGTTTTTTCTGAACCTAGAATCTACAATTGCAAAAGAATGAGTCAAATAATTGTAATGAAATTAAAGATCTGCTCAGTTCCCAGATCGTGTCATGCGACCAACGCCAGCTCGTTGAAACAATGTTTACAATGTGATTAGCTTAGGTTTGGGTTTAGCAGCTAGAGCCCTAACATCGCAAGTTGCTTTCTAGAACTTATCTCTACGTCTGTGTGTGCTGGCCGTATTCTATATCCACTTGTTCTTCGACATCGATGAGCGGAGTCGGCGACCCCACATTAGGTTGTATCATACAATCGTGCCCTGCAGATGCTGCGGCGACGACACCTGCGACGACTGCGGCAGCGAGTCCTGCGCCTGCAACGTGGCGCCCGACGAGGTGCTCGGCCCCGGCCCCAGGTCCGCCGTGTTGATGGCCAGCGACGAGCCGGCGCCCAGCATGCCGCCACCCGAGCTGCCGCCCAGCGCTGAGGGATTGATGCCGCCCACGCCGCCGCCGCCCAGCACACAGGGGACGCCCAGCATCGGCGTGGGCTCCTCTGGAGGCGTGACCTGCAACGAGATTTGATTCTGGCAGAGGGATTTAGTGGCACAGGGATTGCAGGGCCTTATGTGACTCACCTCCATGCCGATGCTGCCATTGAGGGAGATCTTGATGGGATTACTGTGATTCGTTGCCTGCATGAGCGTTGTGAAGTGACTGATGCCGATCTCCTCGAGGGAGGACTTCCGCCTGCCGTGGCTGACGCCCACGCTGGGCAGACCTTGACGCAGCGAGGAGGAGCGACGCAAGAGGATGTCGTTATCGATCTGCAAGACACAAGAGTGGAAACAGGATTCCGACCAGAAATGGCGGATATTAGCCAACGATTTGTGGCAGCTAAACAAATGGCCCAAAACTCAAGACACACACAAAAATTACACATACAAATTTCGCAAATTGGCTACAATATTTTTTTTTTCGGTTTTTGTTTTTTACGAACTCAAGTGCGTGCCGCACGCTTTATAAGTTGCCTTGATTTTATGCTATATTTATTTTATTTTTTTATTTTTGTGGGGTGCAACCAACACGATTAACGGAAACGGAAACGTGATGTGGATTTATCCGCTGCGTGCGTGCTTTATGGTTATGAATGGTTGCTGAACTTGTTGCTGAGTTGTTGTTCTTGTTGTTGTTGTTGATTCACATGGCTGTTGTTGTTGTTGTTGTTGAGTTGCTGTTCTTGTTGTTGTTGTTCTGGTTGTTGTTCTTGCGGCTGTCGAGTGCTGCGGCTTTCGAACGCGACTTTCATTTTCATTATTCTTTTTTTTTATTATGAAATGGATTTGCGAGTATTTTAAAAACAGAATGCAACCAAATTTTGATGCTCAGTGTGTTTTCTTTGGTATGTGTTTGCATGTGTGTGCGTGATTGAGTGATTGAGAGCGATTGTTGCCATTTACAATGTGCTGCGACATACAACAATTCTGTCCAAGTGTCGTGTTAGCCAATTGGTTTTCAGAAAGAGTGAAACAATAAATTCGCACCGGCAAGCCGAAGCCAATTGAGCCTTTGCAGAAACAAATTTATAAAATTCTCAGACTAAATTTTTGAAGGGGTCTCAATAGAGTTTTTTTTTAAGATTATTCGTTTACTCAATTTCAAATAATTAGTTAGTTTTCCCACTTAATTTAAAGTTAACTATTTAATTTATAATCTTTTCAGCAATTTGTAAATTATCTGATCTTATTTTTATTCTATTTAAAATGTTTTTCTTAGCAGGATATTCTTCAAATTATTTTTGAGATTATTTAATTCCTTAATTATTATATTTTAAAATGATTATTCGATTAATCATAAATCATAATAAAATTATTTATTTTAGAATTTTTTACTAAACGTATTCTGTGCGATAATTCTATATTTATCTTAAATGCTTTTAATTTCTGCAAAGGCTTTTGGAAATGATTAAATGTAAGGAGTTTTGTTTTGGTGCTGATAGCTGTGCATCTATTGGGCGCCAGAGTTGCCGAGCATGCTGGAACATTGAGAACGATGGCAACTCTGGCGAATGCTAAATACATTCACAGTTATCGGCTCGATGTGAACACAAAGTGATAAGGTTTCAAGTGTCGATAAACGTGAACAGAAACCGGAACGAGAAACAGGGAAAAGGCGAACAGAACGTGTAAATTGTGAAAGGGAGGTATAGAGAGATAGAGATAGAGATAGAGAGAGAAATAGCAACAGATCGAGAGTGATAGAGAGAGATAGAGGAGGGATAGAGAATAATAGCCAACCCGCAATGAGTTACTCCTGCCGCGCTGCGAGCCAACCACCGTCGGACTGTCGGGTAGAGAAAGAGAATTCGATTTAATTTGCTGCATCGGGGGCGTACAGCGCTGCGATGATCCATACCCGGCCAACGTCTGAACGCTCTGCATTTGCATCGGGTTCAAGCCGGCGATGCCGGAGCCGCGACGCGAGCCAGCTCCGACGGCGGTGTTGGGCATGTTCGGCATTTGGGGACCGCACGTGGCTCCCAGGTTGATGTTCGAGCAGAACGAGATGTTCGACTTGCGCCTCGAGTTGTGGCGCTCGAAGGTCTTTTGGGCCGAAAACGGTGAAGGCCGCACCAAGTAGCTGTGAATTGAACATTAAATAAAATTAATATCGATGTGAAATGCAAGTGAATTTAGAACTGCAGTATGATCAGCAATATCAAATTATCGTCAATATATAGAAACTAAATTAACATTTTAATTTTAATTTGGCATCAATATATATACTAATCATTTGCTATTATTTTAGAGTTAGAATACATATGCATTAGAATTCAGGCTGAGTACAATCAATATTCAAATTGGTCATACATAAAGCTCGCTCAAGCAAAAGCTTTGTTTCCTACAATAATTATTATTATTCAGATATAATATGAGCATTAGAAGAAGAATGCCTCTTAGTTGTATGCTTAAGTTAATTAAAATATATAAAAACAAAAAATAAATAAACAAGAAATAAAATGATACTAACATTATAATTTAAATATCATTGTATTGGCATTCAAACTAAAATAAGTCTCACTCTTAGCATTAACATTAGAATTAGCACTAAAGTGTTTGCACTAGCCATAAGGTGGGATTGGCAAAAATATATTTATAGACATAATAGTATAATTATTGAAATATAATAATATAGAAAGTAATTGGTATATTAAAGAATTTTAAATAACACACTTCAGTATCATTAGTAAACTGAACATTTTGAATGAGTCATAATGATAATTCTTTAGCTAGTAGTACTAGAATGGAAATAAATAGATAAATAAAATAAATAAATTGAGCACTACCATAAGTATTACTATTGGCATCTTTCATAGCATAAGCCCTATCATAAGCATTAAAATCAATCTTATTATCAACATTAGCCATTTCACTGGTAATGCCACTCACATGAGATCGCCCTCCTCCAGCTTGAGATCACAGCTCGGATTGATTATCACATAGGACAGATGATTACGCTTCTCGCTGACGTCGTCGTAGTCGATGGTGGGCAGGTTCAAGGACTCCATGCGACTGCGCACCAGATTGGCGATCTCAGCTCTCTCGATCTGCTGGGCGTGATTATCGCGAGCCTCGTCGGCCAGATTGATCGAGTACTGCAAGAGACGATGATGTATTTAAATGCAAATCAGCTGGATCCCATGAACACAATTAAGTTCAAATAATGTTATTCACACTTGAATATGTGTCTCTATGTGTCTGTGTGTGTGTGTGTGGTGTGTGTGTGCGAGTGTGTGTAGAGGGGTGTGTGTGAGATTGTGCAACTAATGAGACGATCTCGTAGTTAGTTTGGGAGTCAGGCATCCATATCCAACAGCATGCTGAAAAAAGCGTTCAAGAACCCAATCCAAAACAAAATCAAAATCAAAACCATAACCATGAAACCGTAACCATAATCGGAACCATAATCGGAACCATAACCAAAAGAAACCTACCTCACGGACGGTGGATGTTGGAGAGAGCATTAGCTATGGGTGATGGAGAGAGATGGGGGCATGAGAGATACTTACGGATGATCCCTTTCGCTCCGAGCAGCCGCCGAGGCAGTTGACCGACTTCTGGCGCGGACGGTAACTGCCCGTGGCCGTGGCGCCACCTGATGAGGGCGGTCGATAGGTAACACCTCGCAGCATCTCCGTGCTGTCCTTGGTCGAGTCTGGGGTGCCAGTTTCCTCATCGTACTGCGCACCACACCCACACACACATAATTGGGAGGTCGTTGAGGTTGTTGTGGTATGCAAATTTGATGGAATTTCGGTTAAACACAAAATGATTTACATTTTTAATTGATTTTTAATTGAAATGGCAGATTGTTAAAACTTCATTTATGGATGATGGATTTTTTCATCTCAATTTGTTGTTGTTAAAGAATAATTCGGGCGCTGCTTTTATGTTCATTTAATGTAAACGATGTTCTCATTAATAGTATTATTATTATTTTTGTTTTTTTTTTTTTTGCATTGTTTCGTGTGCGGCCAAACAATGTAACATTTAATGTGTGTGTGAACTGCAAACATGCCAGTTGCGAGTAAGTTTAAACAATTACAACTAAAAGCCATAAACATGTCAAACAAAGTTTTGTATTTAGCTCACTCTTCAAAAAAAATCCCATTAAAATATAAAATGAATCCCAAAAGCATTTTCACTGTTCTCTTTGTTTAAAAAGCAATGCACAAAAACGAATAAGTAAATTGAAATTAAAAGTGCCTGCAAAGCGCATACTAAATTTCTATTGTTTACCACTAAACTATTTTACTAAGCTTAGCTCTAGTTAGATTAAACTAATACATTACCGTTTAGCACAAACTGTTTAACTGTTGTCTAAGCTTTTACTCAACCCTGCTAATTATTATTGATTTTTTTGTTTTCTACTGCACACTTTGATACTTGGTAAAAGCATTTGCACGCAAAGTGCTTAAAGTGTTTAAAAAAGTTCTGTGCAAATTGCAATGAAAATGGAAAAGTGGCGAAGTGAGAAAAAGAGCAACAAAGTTGTCACATGGATCATGGGAATTATGCTACAAACTAAAAGGAGATATTGCCATGAAAATCTATCTACGCTTTAATGGACTTTTCTTGTCATTCATTTTAGTTTTGGGCAAAACGAGAAACAGTCTGATAATTTTTATTATTAAAAATGGATATTCAAAATATATTTGCATTGATTTGAATTCACAAATATTTTCTGTTGAAATTTTTAATGTTTATTCTCTATAAGGAACTGTTGTAAAAATTTATTGGAATTCACACATCATTTCTGGTGTTTATTCTCCATGAGGAATTGTTTGTAAAAATTGATTTGAATTCAGAAAATATTTTTGCTGTCCATTCTCTATAAGGAACTGTTTGCAAAAATGTATTTGAATTAACAAATTAGTTCAACTGACATTTCTGCTGTCTATAGTATTTAAGCCGAACTGGTATGCAACAAGTTGCATTACCGCAGCTTTAAAATGTTTGCCAACAAGGGAAGCATCGAATACCCTCCAGGAAAATGGGAAAAAGAACTTAAAATATGTTGATAATACGAGAATTATTTCGGACCTGGACGGTGAATTGTGAATTCGCCATGCGCCTGGTCACGTAAACTAAACACTGACACGAGATTACAACAGCAGGGGAAACGAGGGCAGCAGCCAGAAAGAGACAGAGAGATAGCGCGAGACTGAGTAAAAGAGACAGCGAAAGGGGGAAATGTTGTGTGTGGTTGTGGTATAAAGGCGCCTATTGGAAATGCTTTCTCTTTTTTATTTGATATGCGAGTGAATGTATCTAAGAGTGTGTGTGTGTGTGTGTGGTTGTGTGTGTGTGTGTGAGCGTGGCGAGCTTTGTCCTGCGGTGCAGGACACACAACAAGCAAATGCAATCAACTAATTAAGGGGCGCATGCAAAACTAAACTTAACAAACAATACAGAAAAGAGGAAAAAAAGAATGGGGGGGGGTGGGAAGAGAAGAGAGGCAGAAAGAGAAAGAGAAAGTCATGCAAGCGCTCCTAACTAACTGTATAACTATAGGGAGCACACACACACACATGCACACATGCAGACATGCGGAAATCAACAGAGTTGATTCAACACGAAATGCATTTAACATCAGTACTGGCCATAGATATATATGTATCTAGATACTAAGCTAGGGCTAATGAGGCAGGCAGGTGACAAGAGAAGTATTGCATGAGATGGTTTAGATATTTAGTTTCCATATTAAATTGTTTTTTTTTTGTTGGTTTGTTTGTTGTAGTTGTAGTTGATGTTGTTGTTGTTGCAACTAGGCTATAAAAATACATGTTTTTCATCACTCACTGCGTGCGTGTGCGTTTTTCATTTCATTTTCATTTTTCATATTTTTTTGTTTTTGCTTTTTTTTGTGGTTTCAATAGCTGGTCAAGTCCAATACAAACGCAAATCAATTAGTTTAGTTTTCGCTTTAGACATTCGTACAAATGTTAACGGGGCGTATGCGTAATTCGTTATCTCATTTGATTTGATTCAATTTCATTTCATATTCATTTTTGCTCACACAAAATCAATTGTTTAGGGGGTAGGGTGGGGAAGGGGGGGTTTAGTGTTAATTTGTGGGCCACTCTGATAATCATATCATTAGCTAATGCATTGGTGGGAGGAGTGGGGTAAACAGATTGGGGAAGGTTATGCCAAGTTCTGAGTTCATGTTCATGTAAAAGAAAAACAACTACTGCGACATATTGTTTTTTTTTATGTTGATTGATATATGTACAAAATTGATACTAAATCAGCACGCTATGCTTTGGATTAATGATTGATAATAGATATATATGTATATCATATAGAAAGACGGGGTTTTTGGGTGGGGGAATCTTTCGTCTAGGTACTTGAATAAAAATTCTAAAAAATCTTTCAAAAGCAATTTAAATTTACGTTAATTGAAAATTGTAAATTCATTGGATTTGTAGTATTGTTTTTTTTTTGGTTTATTTTTAACGAGTACGTTTCGAGTATTAGTTTGAAAAAGAGTTTGTATATATATTAGCTGAGTAGTAGTATAGTATAAGAGTACTTATAATAGAAGTATATTTATATTTATATATATATATTGTATAATATGCAAATGAAGTTAAGGATTGTTAAGGCGCAGACTCGTCTCAAATGCAGTTAGTATCGAAGCGTAAGCGTGTGATTTAAAAATATGAATACAAAACTAAGGTAAATTTAAGTGAAATTAAATGAAAGTATAATTATAATGCCTGCTGAATTTGAAGTAAATGATAAACAATTAAATGTAAGGCTAACTGAAATTAATCAAGAATTGTGTACCTAATTTGTAAGGCGAATTAAACAAGTTTCGATTCACAAATCAATCGAAATTATGTGAGCAAGAGAGGTAGAGACAGAGAGAGAGAGAGAGTTAGAGAGAGAGAGAGAGAAAGACACAGGCTGTGTGTGTGTGTGTGGGAGTGAGCAAGAGTAGAATCTGTGTGAGATTGTGTGTGAGTGTGTGTGATTGGATTTGTTAGTTTTGTGCTGCCAAATACTTTGGCTAAATGGAAAAATCTGTTTCTTTTCATCTTTTTTGGGGGCCCAAAGTTGAAAGCCAACTTGTTCGTTTCATTTTAACTGATTTAAGAATCTCTCGTATTTTCTTCATTTTGTTGTTTAGTTACTGTAGTTGTTGTTGCATTTGTTTTGGACTCACCGATGGACGCAAGCGCACACAATGCCTGCTGAAGGCGGAGAAGGGTCCCCATCTTTCGACCGGCGAGTTACTCACATGTGACGTGTCCGCATTCGAGGTGTCCTGTGTGCGATAGATGCCAATGGGTATTTCGCAGGTGGTCGAGCAGAGTTTCTGATACAATCGCCCATAGGTGCGTATCCACATGTCGTCCTTGGTGATGCGCATCTGCAAATGAGATGCAGTAGAGGAGAATGACGATTAAGTAATCCAATTGCCATTGGGCGAGAGTGCTTACCGAGGTGAGGAAGCCGCTGCCCGGCGCCTGATCAATGCCCAGCAGCAGGCGCACAAAGGTAATCACATAATCCTTGACGAACGCCTGATAGAGCAGCGTGTCCAGCATCGAGGCACTGAAGACC
Organism: Drosophila immigrans; assembly: GCA_963583835.1. NCBI lineage: Eukaryota > Metazoa > Arthropoda > Insecta > Diptera > Drosophilidae > Drosophila > Drosophila immigrans. The sequence continues at coordinate 20,058,385 of OY757141.1, forward strand.
GCCCCGGCGGCGAAGGGCAGACGGAACATGTACGAGATGTGTGAACCGCGCTCCTTCTCGCGCTGCAATTAAGTGAGCGACAAATTAACCAATGACAACTGCAGCGAACACCGCGCTGGGCCCCCTCGTTACCGACCTTCTCCATCTTGCTCAGGTGCAGCGCGTACTTGTCGTGCGCCCGGAACTGCATGAAGCGCATGTTCGAGCTCTGCGACAGCTCCGTGATGCTCTTGATGCTGGGAAAGAATCTGCGGGGGACACAGAAGAGACTGGTTTAGTTGCAGTAGTGTTTGATATATTCTAAGACACACTGTAAATTAGGGAACTGCAGAAAGAAATCTAAGAGTTTCAAACCATATCTATTTAATTTCTCTTTGGAAATTAAGTGAAGATAATATTTAATACTAATTTAAAAATATGATGTTAATCATAATTGAAATTAATGTGAAAAGCTAAGCTTATATCGAAATGTAATATTATTTTTAAAATATCTGAAAACCAGTAATATCATGTGATTTATTTTAAAAATTATTAATAAGATTAAATCAATATATATTTGTTGCGTGGAGCTGAGCTTATTTCTAATCTGATATAAAAAAAAACATCTTTAAAATATTAAAATAAATAAAGTAAAAATGAAATAATGAAGTATAAAATATATTATGTAATATAATATTATACAAAAAAAATTTTACTATATTTAATATTTTTAAAACATTTCAAAGGCATTAATTTAGGTGCACAACAATACTTAATAAAACAATATGCTGCCTCTGCTGGACCTGTTATTTTTTAAATAATTTTTAGAGCTAGTATTTATTTTTTCGGTTGCATTAAAAATACTTAGTAATTTACCCTTCTTCTGTTTATTAAATCCCCCTCTTACTTGAACATATTCTGCACCGCGACAATTGTGTTGCAGTCGGAGAGGGAATCCTCCTCGGCGGAGTTCGACAGCTCCTTGTTGACCACGACGACGCTCTCGGCCAGCGTGATTCCCGCACGCAGCAGATCGTCGAGGCAGTCAATGGAGCCGAGCATCCAGTAAACCTGCAAGATACATTTAAACTTAGACAACAGCTGCCCCTCGAAGGAGGTGCAAGTGGCGAGCTTACCAGCGGGAAGTAGGAGAGGGCGTCGAGGAAGGCGACATCCGGACGACGTTCTAGCAGCAGGATGATGGGATTCAGCGAGGTCTTCGAGCGGAAGTGGGCACGCAGCGGGATGATGAAGTTGTAGATGCCGTTCGAGGCGTAGTCGGCGGCCAGAATGATGGTCTTGTTCTGCCACTGATATTCCTTGGCATTCCTGTAACTGCAGTGCTCGCAGACCTGTTCGGCAGAAAGAGGAGATTCGGGATTCAGGAGTGTGGCTAAGTGATTGGACGGGCAATCTCACCTGGGCTAACTGGAGACAGCAGAGCGGCTTCTTCTCTTTGAGCAGGTAGCAGAGTGTCGGACTGACACCGATGAAGGGCGACACGGGAGGAAAGCCTTTGACAATGCTGCAATGTACAATCGGAGCGAATGCAAGTGTGAAAATGACCCGGTTGACGGGGAGGGAGAAGAGGGGGAAAAGCGCTTTTCGTGTTAGCCAGAAACCAAAATCAAAAGAAGGTGCAGGGAATGAGCATTGACAGGCGACAGACAGATGGCAGGCAACACTTAGAGGCAAGGAAATGGATATGGTATCTGGGAAACGAGAACTTGCAACAAACTACGACAACAAACAACAGCTTGCAACTTATTCTATATGCTCCATGTCATGGTATTTATTTAACAGTGTTTCCTCTTTGAGGTGCATGCAATTAATGTGGGGCAACGTCGTGTTTGTCTTCTGGACCCTTGCGAGACTTTGGCCTATCCTCGAGTTGCGTTCTTATTGTGGCAAACAACCTAAATGCACAACGGCAACAACAACCACAACAACTACAATAACAAACCTACAATAGATAACGGAACGGAGGGAAGCGACAACTTTTCTATGAATGCAAAATGCAACTCAGGCAAAGTAAACAAAACCAACAAAAAAAGGAAGCTTGAGTTGCAGCCAAAGCAGAAGCAGAAGCAGAAACAGAGAAAGAGAAAGTAGCAGATGCAGGAGCTGTAAAAACGGCAACAGCAGCAACAATAACAATATCCTTAAACTATTGTCCTGGGGCTCGACAGTGTGATATTCTGCAGAAACAATTTCTAGTTGTAGAATTTCTGAAGAAATTCTTCGAGATAAATGTTGCTTTTTTGCCTGTTTCTTAGGTATTAATTTTACTTATTCTGTTCTTTTACTTGCCCTTGACAATTGAATCTGTTAAACAAATTCCAGAAAATCATTCGTTTTATCCACTCTATTTAATTTATATTAATATACTTTTAAGAAATTGTATTTCTCATATAAAAGATTCAAAGAAAAGGAAGCAATTTAATAGATATGAATTTAGTAAGGAATTAATTTATTTCACATATTTGACAGAAGCATTTAAATTGAAATTGATTAAAAACCTGTCGTTGCTTTATGCGATATAAATTAATTAAAGCATTAACAAGTAGATTTGCTGGTTAAGAAAATCTCACAGAATAAGTGTAAGATACAAATATCAGATGTATTTAATTTTATTTTCTATTTACGTTTAATTTAAAAATATAAATATATTCTATTCATAATTTATTATTATTTGGTTCAAATATCTGATGTATGTAAATTTGAATTACATTTTTTTACTTTTAATTCTACATTTGTAATTTATTTTATTTAAAATTAATAATTTATTCATATTGGATGCGAAAATCAAAATGTTCAAATCTTAGATACTTTACATTTTTTAGAATCCTAAACTTTATTTAATTAAAGTATTTTTTTGAATGTTGGCTTTTCATAGTTGACTTAAAAAAAAAGTGAAATACAATAAAAAATTTAGTTAATAGTTAATAATACCCTAATCACCTCATAAGCCTTTCATAGGGTATGTGGGCAAACAACAATGAAGACTTGGCGAGAAGAGCGTCGTCAGCAAATCTCAAGTAGTTACGGGGCACGTTCAAGGTAAACGTTGCAAGTCATTAAAAAGTGCCCTGCGGCAGCCAACTAGTGACTGTCGTCAGGCAAACAAAACATTGCGTAAGCAACAACATTGCAACTGCAACGGCAACGGCAACGGCAACAAACAACTGCAATAGCAATAGCAAACATAACAACAACAATGAGGCAGCGAGATAACAGCAAATGGCAACGGGAACGGCAAATGGCAACGGCAACGGAAATCAACTGTTCAACAATGTCAAAAAATGCCCAGCTGCCACACACGCACACACACACACGCTGGTGCCTACTTGCCACAAACGGCGGCAACTTACCCGGAGTAGTCGGCGGCCCAGACGGGACGCGCCAGACGCCGCGTCTCAATCGAGCTGCTTGACGTGAACGAGAATGCTGGCGGCTGGCCGAGCATTGGGGCGCCACCACCAGCCGCTGTGGTCGCCGCTGCAGCCGTGCTGCTGGTGGTGGTGGTGATGTTGCTGCTGCAGCAGCTGTCGTGCGAGCAGCTGCAGCAGGCGCGCTGCAGCTGACGCCGTCGTGCCGCCAGCACCGCCAACGTGCCACCGCCCGCACCCAGGCCCAGACCCAGACCCGTGCCCAAGCCCAATCCCAAGCCCAAGCCCAATCCCAGCTGGCGCTGACTGGTGGGCAGGGCGCACTCGCTGTCGCAGCTGTAGCTCTTCTTCATGGCGCGCCTGCGCAGCGGAGTCAGTGGATGCGGCGGCGGTGGTGGAGGAGGAGGTGGCTGCCCCACGGATGCGTTGCAGTGGCCGCAGGAGCCACCGCGCTGATACGAGTCCTCCGAGGAGCTCATGATGAGCGAATAGGTGCGCGACTGCGGAAAGTGCCCGCCCAAGCAACTGCGAGGAGTTCCATGAGAGTTAGTTGGGGTGCTAAGGCTAGGGTTCAGTTTAGATGTGGGGTCGGGTCGTGTATTGGGGTTGAATCAACAGCTTAATGTACATCCAATACGACATTTACGAGTATGTACAGGGGGAATGGGCGAGCCATACTTTCAGCATTCAGCACCAGTTAAATTACAATTTTTACCAGTTGAAAATATTACTGATAATCTTAACAGCAATTAATGCATTTCAGCTCGGTCTGATGGAATATTCTGGTAACCTCTTCGACTTGCTGAAAATATCGCTCGGTTTCAAGGCTGCATATCTAATAAGCAATCTATTCGCCTTATATGTAGATGCCTAAGTTTGATCTAATAATAGGACAAAAATATTCAATTTAATTCATCAATAAGCTGTTACTATTCGTTATTTTGAAAATTTGCCTTTGCGTCTTGATTTTCATTTAAAAGAAGATTCAATATATTTAAAGAATATTTGAGACATATTTAAGTATGTTTGTCATGCGACGAATAGTTTGTTTATTTAAAATATTTTACTTGAAATCCAATTAATTTATTATTCCAATAAATTATTCAATAAATTTAAATAAAGCCTAAAACTGCTTTAATTATTTTCAATTCTCCCTCATTCAGTTTATTGCATTTGCTGATTTTCATTTAAAAAAGATTTAAGTAAGTGAAGGAAAGTTGAAAACTGATTTAAGAATCTTTTTGCAATTTGTGACTTTCTTTTTGTTAAATTAATTTCAATATCAAAAATTTATTCATTTGAATTTCTTTCTTTTAGCTAAATTAATTTTAATTAAATAAATTTATTCATTTAAAAAATAAACGTATTTAAAAACAAGACGAAGGATCGTTAACTTTCATTTATAACCAAAAGAACGAAGCTCGCAGATTTGCAGCCTTGAGCTACAGTTATATACACATATTAGGTACACTAAGATTGGTTTCGGGGACAAATAGATATACATTTTGGAGTACAGTTAGTGGGCTAGAACTAAATGGTTGTCAGCTAAGTGAGTTGGCTATGCATTGCACAATTGGATTGTTGGGTGTACACAATACAGTTATAGTTTAGTTATAGTTATAGTTATGGCTATACATAGAGGGGAGGGAGGAGAAAGTGCCTCGATTATCAATTAGTTAAATTGAAAAATGTAAATGAAAATTCCGAGTTATCGTTGGACGCGAGACACAAACACACTGAAAAGACGGAATCTGGGCTTGACTTACGCAATCTTCTCGGAAGGCGAACGCCAGGGCATCTCATCGTCGATTTCATCGTCGCTCTCGTCGCCCTCCTCGCCATCATCGTTGCCCGCAATGCTAAACGACGACGACGTGAACATGTCGGGCACGGGCAAAATGGAGGGTCTTCGACTGCCTATAAACGAAACAAAAACAAAGAATAAAATAAGCCAATTTACCACAAACAATGTTGCGAACTTACCTCTGCGCTGATTGAGCACATCGGGACTGAGCAGATTGGGATTGTTGGCATACGGCACGTCCAGATGATTGCCCGTCGTGGTCAGCGTGGCAGGCGTGACACTCAGCGAGGTGCCCATGTTGAGGCCCACTCCCAAGCCTCCTCCTCCTCCTGCTCCACTGGCGGCACTGCTGCTGGAGCCGGCTTGGCCAACTCCAGAGCCACTTGCTCCGCCCATCGTCATGGGCAGCGTTGCTGTTGTTATCGCCGTCGTTGTCGTCGCCGCCGTCGTCGCCATCTGCGTTGTGCTGACAGTCGTGTCCTTCAGATTTTGCCTTGAGTCCGATATTATCACAGCCGTTGGGTTGTCGCTGGCTGCGCATTTGTTTTGGTATGCAAGTAAAAGTAACAGATTCATTTTAGACTCGATTCTAGACATTTAACGGTCGAGTTGACTTCAGTGCACTAAAACGCAAGGAATTAAGCACAAAATTGAACGCTACTTGAATAAAGTTTAAGTTTTTGCTTGCTTTGTACAACAAAATTCAAAATTCTCTAAAATATCAGCTGAAATAACAACAACAACAAGACGGCAAAAAAGCAGACGACGAATACTTAATAAAGTAGCAAAATAGAGACAGCATAATAGAGCGAGAGAGAGAGAGCGAGGACTTGTAACGACGTGCAAAGAAAAGGACCTGTCGAACTCATTAAAAGTCCTTGGAAAATGCGACCGAAATGTGCAGTTGGCAAACTTTGCTTACTTCCAAGTAGTTGACTTGAATCCTTGCCAGCTTGTGGCCCAATGACATTAGCTGAAAGTGGGCTCTAGATCGATAATGATTGTGTCGAACTTTGTCGATTGCATGCATAATAACAAAATCAAAGGAACTTAAAGTAAAGCTGACGATGCTGAATAGCTTTGAATCACTTTTTATATTTCGTATTAAAAAAAGATCATTGAGCTGGATAAAATATTGTAGTCATTTTATATAATTCTGTTAAAAAAGCATTAAGCATTCGTTTTAAATTCAACTATTAACATCCGAATGATTGAGTATGAATTTTTGATTTCATATTCATACTCAATCATTTTGGATTTTTATTGTATTGTAGTCATTCCATTTAATGCTGTCAAACTTTATAAACTTAAATTCATTTGCACTTAATTCGACTGCTTACTTTAATTTGAACTGCCAAATAATAAAGTGTGAATAAAAAAATTAAATGAAAATGAAAATGATAGTAAAAATGTTTATGTCTTCAGAATTTTTCCTGTGAAATGCTAAAAACACAAAGTTGAAGAATTTTTATATCTTCGAAATATTTCATGTTCATTGGCAAAAAGTTAACTGATTGAGCATTTAAATATTCGAATTAAATATGACATCAAGCAAATATAAATATTTTAGTAATTTAAAATTTTAAATTCATTCATTCTTAATTCGAACGATCATTTTAATTTGAGCTGACCAATGTGAATATAATACAAACTCTTTGAGTTCTGTCAAACTGTAAAAACATAAATGTGCTTGTCAAACATTTTCAGTTTAAAATAAACTGTTTAAACAATTGTAATTAGCAGTTTAAATTGAGATCAAACTTAAACTGTTTAGACTCGAGCTTTTTACGTTCACTTGTTGCTATTTGTCTGCTAATGTCATTGGCGCGCTTGACGTGGCGAAAAGTTTTCGAAAATATTGACTTTCAGTTAAGTTCAGCTAGTTTCGGCTTGCATGTAGTTGGAACTGAACTTAATTACGGCTGTCCACACAGAACAAGCAGGCAAGGAGACAGAAGTTTCTGGCCTGGCTAATGACTCGGGCCCAGGCTCATTTGTCGACGCTTGTTCGCCTTAATTATACTTACACGAGCAGCGACAGCCACTCTATCTATATGCATACATTTTAGACAATATTATTATACATGTATATTTTTTCGGCTGGTTGGGGGACACGCAACACGCAACAGTTGGCGCGTACTATGCGGCGTATACGCATTATTGGCGAGTGAGGCAACAAATTGTTGCGTGCGCGGTGCGAATAATTTACAATTGACAGGGGACTGGCAACATCAGGAGAACAATAACTACCATCAATAAAGGAGGTGCACAGGCAGCAATAAACGTGGCCAAAATAAAGGAGAGACCAGAAGAAGAAGCAGACAAGAACGGGGTGCAATATGAGAACATGCTATAAAAGCGAAAGTACGAAAAACGAGTTACAACGAGTGCAAAAGCAAAATGAAGCAAAGACAAAAATAGCATCGCGGAAGTAACCGACAAAATGAAAAACACACAGAATGTTGCTCGGTCGGATGTGTAACCACAAGGTGTGTGTATTGACAGGGTGTGTGTGTGTGTGTAAATGTGTGTGGTGCAAAAGTGTGTGTGTGTGTGTGAAACATCACGCTAATGGCTTTTGAATGACGGAAATGGAGTCGGGTCTAAAGGCATTTTGAAGCGCAAAACTAAACATATATAGTAGAGAGTGACAGCACAATAGACAGAGACAGAGCGAGTTGGAGATAAAAAGAGTTGGTGTATGCTGTAATGTGTGTGTGTGTGGGTGTGTGTGAGTATTAAAAAACGGGGGGCTGAATATTATTTTTGTTTTGCTTCATTTTTGTTTTGTTTGGAGTTTCTTTGGTTTCATTTCTTGGTTCATTTTGGGGAGGGGGATTCTTGGAGTCACACTCACGCACAAATAGTGTTGTAAAGTCACTGTCACATGTTTGTTGTAGTTGTTGTTGTTGTAGTTGCATTTGCGGATACGGTGACGGTGACGGTGGCGGATACGGATACGGTTGCAAGTGTTGTTGCCGCTCGGTTAGGGGCGTGCCTCCGGCAGACTCATAACTGGGACTGTGGGGCACACGAACACAAACAGACGGCACTGGTGCAATTGCCGCTTGGTTCAAAGCGGTTGTTGTTGCTGTTGTTGTTGATGCTGATGCTGATAATAATGTTGATGATGTGAAAGTCGTGCTAATTGTTGTTGTTGTTGTAGTTGTTGTTGTTGTTATTGTTGATGTACTGGTTGTTGCTTGTACTGTTGTTGATGTTGGAATTGTTGTATTGGCTACACATACATTATACGATATGATCATTTCAGTATATATCTATTGCTTTATATTGTATATGCATCGACAAGCTGTGTGTGCAGGTGTACAAATGTGTGTACGTGTGTGTGTGTGGGTGTGTCTATGTGTGTGCAGGTGTTCAAATGTGTGTGTATGTTGAGTAGTGTTCTTAAATATTTGCTAGTTATTTGTCGGCCAAATGTCCATCAACAATTGGCCAGAAAATTCTTGTTCATCAGATAAATTCATTGCTAATTTGCAGCAGCTAACATATTTCTAAATGCGTTTTCTTCGATTGCCTTTGTTACGATAAAAATAATTATTTTTATTAAATAATCAAAATAATTATCTTTACAAAATAATAATTTCTATTGCTCATCATTATATTACGGTGCATTTACTAAAAGTTGAATTTGTTTACTTAAAAAGCCATTTTCATTTTATTTAGTATTTATAAAAAAATGTAATCTATTTAAATTTAAATTTTATGTTTTAGTCTAATTAAATTAAAGAATAATTCAATAAAAAATCAGTTTAATGCAAACATTTTATTCACTTTTTAAATAATTGTATTAATGTATAAATAATATTTTAGCTTTGATTAAAATTTAATTTTAGATTTATGCATTTCACTTTTACAGAAAACTATGTTCGCAGATTTTAAGTATTTTCAGAAAATGGCTTAAATATCTAATTTTATTATTTTCTGCTACATCTGGCTAAGATCTATCGGGAATGTGACTTGTACTCGTACATTATCAACTCGAAACAAGAAAGATATAAAAACAAAAGTTGAGTAAAGCTCAACAGGCAATTAAAGTGGAAATTTTAATAATGGAAACAAAACTTATAGGAATTCAGAGAAAGAGACAGTAATAGAGAGAGAGAGAGAGAGAGAGGTAAAGAGAGCAAGAGAGAGTGGAGCCAGAAAACTGTACAAACATAACAAAGCTGTGTTTTCGGTTTTATTAGTTGATTTAGTCTGTTTTCTTTGAGACGAGTTTTCAGCACAAGAGATAATTGATTAATGAAAACAAATAACAATGATAATAATAATAATAACAGTAATGGAACGCCAAACCTTCAAGACTAAATTAATAATATTAATTAGAGACGGGCACGCGCACACACATTGAAAGCGTTTTGTTAAATATTTTTTGTTTTGCATTTTCTGCCAGACAAATCGACAACCGCAACGAGAAAAAATTAAGAAGAAATAATTGAATAACGAAACGAACAGACAGATAAAGTTGTTTTTTGTTTTTTTGTTTTTCATTTTCATATCAGCCTCAAAAAAACGAAAAACGAAGTGAAATCAAAAAACTTGTTGCTAAATAATATAATGTTCACATTTTGCACAAGTGACCATTCAGCATTCAAACTCATTCGTTCGTGTTCGTGTTCTTGCTCTGTAGTTTGTAATTTCATTTGATGACACACACTCGCCACACACTCACACACACACAGAGAGAGAGAGAGAGAGAGTCATTGTACCCACCAGTTGCTGGATGAGTGTGTGAAGTTCCAGGGCCGCCGCTGCTGGAGGCGCCTCCATCTCTGCCGGCTGCCGTTGTATCCGCAGTTTGATTTTGATTAACGACAAATGCCGAATTCTCCTCCTTGGTAATGCTCATATAATAGCACGTGTCATCCTTTTTCATAATGTGCCTGGGTCCTGGATTCAGCAGTATGGTGTCCTCATAGAATTCCGGCAGCTCGGCCGGACGCACGCCCACCAACGCAACACCATACCTAAAGTTTTTGTAGTCGTTGTAGTTGCGTGCAAATAAATAAATACGAAAATACAAGAATATGAAAATATGAAAACGTAAAGCAATTTTGGCATTTTACATAAATTTGTATTTGAATGGGCGAGTGGCGTCTAAATAAATATACAGCAAGTTTTTCGTTGCTGGCATTCACTTATTATTTATGCCCATCCAACCATTGCCCAGAGTCCCCATTCAAACGTCAAGCTATTCATTCGGCATTCACACACACACACACACACACATAAATGTCTGTAAGGAGTTTTCACTTACTTGCGATGCGAATGGAAACTGGCATAGGTGAAACTTTTGCCCTCGTACTCCCCAAAGAAGCGACTGTCGCCGAGCACAATGTGATAGATTTCATTGCCCGAACACTTGCCATACAGACGATGCCACTCCTCCGGCGACTGCTGTCCCTCCCTGTGTGGAATTAATGTTGAATTAAAGTCACGAATTAAAGGTGAATTAAGTTCGAAGTTTCAAGTTCTATTCAGAGATTTAAAACATTTAAATCGCTCACATGCGTCTGCATACTCTTCTCACTCTAAAGTATTTTCGGCCTTCGTTAAATGCTAATTAGAATTCCTTACTTAACTAATGCGTCAAGTTTTACGCGGCGTATGATTAATCTGGCTTGCGTGTTGCTTGCCACAAATGAAAACACGGCCTCAGCTTGCAGCCACAAAACGCGTCTTATCGTGCGCGTTTTATTTATTTATTTACCTTTTCGACTGCCTGTGTTTTATTTATTTTTTTTTTGTTTTTAATTTGCGCACTCGACGACAAGCGAAATTTGCATAAAACACAGTTTGATGTCAGAAACATTTGCGCATTAAATTTAATTAAAACGCCAGCACTTCATAGAGACGCCACAATATTTTCATTTACATTTTCATTCTCATTTCCTTGTTGCTTGTGGCACAGCGCTATCATAGATTGAATACCCTTAGAAACTTATATAAATGATTTTCTCAAAAATTCGCGTTTAAATTAAACTTTGTCTTAGATATCAAAAGTGTTATTAATTGTTGTTTGAATACTCCACAATAAAAAATTTAAGAACAATCCTAAAGCAACCTATATTTTTGTTTTTCGCTGTAAAAACTAATTGGAATTTTTTTTTGATAAACGAAGTATTCTAAATTAATAACTGATACTCAGTACATACAACAACTAGGATATTAAATCTCGTAAAGCTTTACAATATTTAGTTTTTTTTCCCACTAAGAAATTAATATACATAAACCATTTAATCAATAGATATTCTCTAGCAGTTGTAAAATAAATAAATAATCTAATTAAGCTCATACCAAAAAATATACGGAATTTTAATTAATTACAATTAAAATGCAAAATCTTTAAATTTTACCCAAAACTTAAGAAAAAAAAATAGTGTATTGCGTCTACATTATTTAGGCTTTCATTTACTAAAAAATATATATCTTCAAATTTTAACTATTTTAAAACGGTATTTCATCAAATACTTAATGAATGAATTAAACGTATTTTGCTACTAAAAATGTCGATGGCTTTGACTAGCTTCAAACACACAATCCTATTTGGAATTAGTTTGCTCAACCCCCTAATTGTTTATCTCAAAAGTTTAGAGTTAATTGAATGCACTGCAGTTTTACGCAACTGTAACTAAATTCCAATACCGTCGCTGTAATTAAAAAGCGTGGCTTAGCTGCACGGCTATCGTGTGTCAGCTGATTAAGTCATGGCGTGTATCTTAACCTAAATACGCGCTAAGTAGTAAATTCGCTGTAAAGAGAGCAGAGCAGAGCGGAGCAGAGGGAGGACAACAGTTGACGCCAGTTGCCGTGAACTGTGACGCATCCTGGCGGCGAGTTTGCTGACGCATGTGAGTTAAATGTTATTCGTTTTTTGTATTCTTTCTTGTTGACTGGGCATTATGCTGAGCGGTGTGGTGTGGGTTGCCTTGTTGGCCAATACGTACTGTCCCCGTGACGTGTGCAGGAGCAGGGTGACCAGGGTGCTGGCTCCTGGACAGGTGCAGTTGTTGGCCAGCAGCGCGTACTTGAACTCATCCTCGCAGACCACGTGCTCGGCGAACTTCACATGCAGCTTGTGCTCCGGCCTGGCCACAGCGAATTTCCGCAGGATATGCAGTCGATAAACATATACACACAATATATATATATATAGAGATACAGATATATGTTGGTTGTGTGGCACGCACAGCGCGGGCAAATAGTGAGAGAAATGGAAATCGAATTAACTGAGGCGTGACAAAAGTGCTCGATGGGGAAACTCACCGAAATATCTGCACATATTGGGGCACATTCGGCGCAAAGTCCTTGACGGCCCAGGAGCGCAGGATAGTGTGCTCGTCGGCTGCCGTTTTATCCGCATAGTTGCGAGCTGCCAATATGAAGCATGCCTCCGCCTCGTTCATGCGTGCTCGCGCCAAATCGCCATCCTTCAAACACGAGCCCTTCGAATTCAAATGCCAAATGCGATGTCAATGCAAGAAGTGGGAACGACAAAAGCCAAATCAAATCGAATCAAATCAAATCAGGAGATTGGCAAATATTTGGGAGTCGCTACCAACCTGGATGTAGATGACACGCTGCGCCCAAATGGGCACCTGCAAGATCATACGCATCGTTGTGTCCAGCTCCATGGGGCTGAGCAGCACCACGTAGAAGTCCTGCAGCAAAGGATGTGCGTAGAACTCGTTGAGAAAGTCCATTATGGTGTCCGCATGCAGCGTCGTCGAGCACACAACCACATGCTTCTCGCTCTGCGCCCGGTGCGACGAGTAGCTGCCCCCCAGCTTCTGTCGCTCCATCCAGGTGAATGCCAGCTGCTCGAACTGCAAAACGATGGAGAGCAGACAACGAAAAGGACTGTACAACTATCCTGCAGCTGACTGCAGCAATCTGTGGCAAACAACTCTGCAGTTTGGTTGCAACTTTACTGATTTGTTATTTGTCAAGTAGATATCACAAGATTGATATTGATTGATAGACTGCATGAAACTCAGCAGGACATCGTTTTGTTCGCAGCAATTTCGATTGCAGCATTAATGAATTCAATTTAATCATTTAATTAACTATATAACTACCCACACGTCCCAGTATGCTAGAGAGCTACTTTACTGATTTGTTAGTTGTCAAGAAGATATCCCAAATAGATATAGTGGATGAAATTTAATTTCAGTTGCAGTATTAAAGATTTTAATTTAAACATTAAATTAACTATAAAATACATAAAATCTGCAGTTTGCTTGAGAGTTACTTTACTGATTTTTATTTGGCAAGTAGATATCACAAGATTGACAATGATTTATATAGAGGATGAAATTCAGAATATCAGCATTTTGTTCAACGTATTGCAGTTTAGATGCAGCATTAATAATAATTTTAAATTATATACAAAATTAACTAGAAAATATAGTATATCAAATCTGCAGTTAGCTTGACTAAAATTTGACAGTATTGTTTTATCAAATTGATATCGAAAATGCCTTTGTAACAAGTGAATTATTAACTTCTATTATATTTAAAATAAATTATAACTATATGCAAACAATTTAAATCTAATTCAAGAGAACATGATTGCAATTTGAATTTTTTCAAAAATTTCCCTTTAACATTTGAATGTTGAACTCATTATAGACAAAAATATGTTTTAAAATGTATATAGTATATTTGAGGTACTTCAAAGTTTTTTTCCTTGAACTTTTTTTTAATTATAGTACGTAATTTTTATTTTTTTCACTTGTTTTTAATATTTTATAATTTATTTATATTTGCAGTCTTTCATTTTAAATTTGTAACTATATGATGTAATTGATTTGAATTGAATAGTTTCCTAATTATGATATAATAAAAGTAATTTTTAATATCGACTGTTCATAGTCTACCTAAAAATAAAATAAAAATACAAATGACTCTGCAACTTGCTTGAGTTAAACTCTAGAGCATTGTTTCTGTCAAATCTCGTCGATATGGGCTGATAGATTGGATAAAATTCCGCATGACAGCAATTTGTACGAAGCGATAGCATTTTGGATTGCAGCATTAATAATTTCAATTAAATTTAAGTGCTCTCCGTTCGGGGCACAACAATTTGGTCACAATGTTGCCACTGCTGCAGTTGTTGTTGTTATGGCTGGTCATAAATTTCTGGTGAGTGCGAGGCAAACATTGACATGCAGCTTGCCTCGCATGTTGCCCCGAAAAGTATGCTACGCAAAAGTCGCAAAAAGCGTTTGATTGATGCTCTTGTTTGGGCAGCCAACAGCCAAACAGCAGCCATATTGACTATATAGAAAGAACTTTTGGCTGCTGTCGTTATCGCTTGCCGTATAGCGAGTACTAACACAATTGCTCCTTAATTGTTGAAGCTAGTCCGTTGTTGACCATGACTCATATTTATACAGATTGATGACCAGAACTTGTCCCAGTCTCATCTGTTAATAGCCAAATTGATTGATGGCAGCTAAGCAGCTTAAAGTTCTGTTTATCTAACAAGCACACGCACACACAAAGTATTGTGCGTTGTTGGCTGTTCGCATAACACAAGATAAGCCTGGAGGCAGCCGCCTTCAGTGAGCCAGAAATGCATTCACTCACCTGCGTAGGCAGCACAATCAGTGCCACACAAATCATGATGACCATATAGAGCTGGGATGGCCAAATATCTGGCACTAAATCGCCGTAACCAACCGTGGAGAAGGTCACAACCACGTAATAGGTGCTCTGGAACAGATTCAAGTGCCGATGCCCGGCGCGCTGAAAGTGCTGAATGCCGCAAACACTAGACAGAGAGAGACAGAGATAGAGAGAGAGGGGGGTAGAGTGTGTGCAAGAGAGGGAGCTATAAATAGACGATTTAAGGTCGCTTACCTGGTGAAGACAAGGCACAACAACGTTGCCGACAAAATTGTCAACTGTTGCGACAAAGCCGATTGTGATTTTTGCATGGCTCGATGCAAATCGTTCTGTAAAAAAACATAATCGCAATAAATTGTAATTTACAGCTTACAGAAAAAGAGAGAGAGAGAGAGTAAGAGCAAAAGAGAGAGAGAGACTTACAAACATGTTCTCCAGCGAACGTTTGGCCAGCCAACAGTTCAGGAAAATTGGTATGAAAAGATTGCGCAGCGGCGGATGCACAATCTGCATAAAAGTTATTAATTAATTTATGAATTATTCGAAATAGCAGTCAGCGTACTCACCGTTAGTGCAAAGGGTATTGTCGTTACTAATTCTAGTATAAAGTGAAATGAGAGTATTTGCTGCCATATGTTGCCCTGTAAATATAATTAAATAAATTGTAAGTATATTTAATTTATTTTCCAATATTTTTAATTGTAATAATTACTTTTTATTGCAAGATAAGGGTAGATGCCCAACTTAAGATTTTTAACTTAAGCAGATATTTATAAATTACAATATACGTAATACATTTCGATGGGGTTAAAATATTTACAAATTCCAATTTATTATACTTATAATTTATTGTAAATACTCTCCAAATAAATAAATGTGAAAATATGAAGCTAGTTTGAGATTTTAAATAAATTTAGTTTAATAAAAACCCATTATTTTGATTTGAAAAATTTAAGCTACTATGGGGTTTCGGTAAATAATTATTTCACTTAAAAATGTATTATGTTCAGCTCTTTAAATTTATTGTTTTATGTATATAAATCACAAAATAGAAAAGATTAAATGTTCACTATTTTTTTGTAATAGTTATTTGCTTGTGTAATTTCCATATTTTTTTAAATAAAATGTTTTATATATTTTTAAATTTAATTAATATATAATTAATATGATAGATTACAAAAGATTTGGCCAACTCACCTTATAACCTAGATATGTTAGAACCAAAGATTGAGTTAATGACACCATGGCGAGCAGTAATTGTAGCACCCAGAGCACAGTGGGACGATTGACCCAGAGTATTGCATCCCAGTTAATAATTGGATGCTCCTGGAACTCTTCCTCCGTCAGCTTGGCAGAGATGATAAACTCTGTCTTATTGGCCACTTCGCAGCCATAGCTAAAACAAAGATAGAGAGATAGAAAGAAATGAAAAACACATTGAGAATGAGTATAATAAATCTTGATGGCTTTTAGCTTACCATGTTATAAATGTTGGATTTTTATCCAATATCACACGTATTATGTAGAGAACACACGACAGTAACTTAAGGAATAAATCGGCAATTCGTATGCGTAAGCCTTAAATGAGAACGAGAAAGAGAACGATATTTGGGTCAAATAACTAAATTACGAGCATGTTGCAAGTTCCTTCCATTTCCCTCTATTTGCACTCAAGGTCCTTCTGGCCAGTCACTAACTAACCCCAAAACTCACTTTCTGTGGCCCATCAAATGCTGTATTTACCCACACATACATATATTTACCTGTCCACCTTTATCCATGTTTATGCTTATATCAACCCATAGCTACCCTTCGTCTCTCTCTGACTCCGTCTCTGTTTACCTCTACAATTATTTCCTGTGCTGCTCGAATCAATATTTACTCAAGTATATTGCGTCTGCTTTGTAATGTCATTCGCTCGCTTCTTGTTCTTCCTGTACCTGTTAATCCAATTGATTCAATTGCTGCTGTTTCGAGCAGCCAAACAAAACTTTAATCGGTTTGACATAGGTTTATATACTGAACATTGGCAGCGAGAAGTTCCCCAATTCCCGTCTGGTTTGTTCAACTTGAGGGCAATTCAATTAACTGCTCGTAATAAAGTTAAATAATTGTACAGTCAGGCTTATCTAAGCCGAAACTATCTCCGACATTATAAAGCTATTTTAGACGACTTCAGCTATTTCTGATGGTAACTATTTCTGATTTGTATGAAGAAATTACCAATAATATTACTTTTTTCATATAGAAGAAATTTCTTTAATTTAGTAACTATTTCCAATAAAATCATTTCTTTTTAATACATTTTCTAGTATGAGAAAAAATTTCATCCTACCAGGTTTAACATAAAAAGCTTTTTCAGCTTTATGCCTTAGTGACCTCTGCTTGCTCTATGTAATCGAGAAATTAAAAGTAAGTTCTAAATTAAGAATAATAATGTTAATTAATAATAGAATGCTTATTCTCGAACTGGAAAATATAGATTAATTTATTTCAACTGCTTGTACCCGAGAATTTAATTATTAGTTTTAAATTTAGAATAATAATGATGAATAAAAATAAATGAAAAGTTTTTTCTGAAATTTAAAAACATAGATTAATTCATTTATTTTGTTATACACAAGTTTCTTCCAAAACAATGGATGTTTATTGAAATTTCCATTTCTAAATGTAGTTATTTTGTTTTGTGCAATTATTTGAATTTTGTCTAAATACTTCACTTATTAACTTCCCATTCTCTAAAGTAATTTTATTTGTAAAGAAATTGATTTTAAAATAAGTATCTTAATTGTTGTCTTAAAAGTTGTCTAGACAAGTCTCTTAAATATAAATCAGTGCTTAAACTCAATGCATTGCATGCAATTAAATGCTCATCAAATAATACTTACTTGAACGCTGATTCTTAATGAAATAGAGTTGCAGTCTTTCTTTGAATGTGTTTTCATTCACATAGTACTCCACACGCACTCTGCAAAAGAAGAGACAAACGAAAGGAAATCGTGTTAGAGATTGGCATAAATGTAACTCAATCGGAAAGGCGCCACAAAAGCCGCTTACACAACGTACAAAGTACGATGTACATGATGGCATTGGCTGGTGTCTTAAATATAAATTGATGCATTGTAAAAATGCTTTTCCATTGATTGAACAGCGACAAAATGGCAATTGAATTGACGCTTCTTCTGCACTTGACAATTGATGCGCTTACTTATCACATTATATGGGGCATAAAACCGACTGCCAGGTTGCCACGTTGCCATTGGCAGCAACAGCAGTCGACCCAGTCGCCTCCTACACGGTGGCATGCCCCTTAGAAGGTGCGTGCAACGAGTGTCAGCCAAGTACATATTAAAATGTCAGCCCTGCTGCAAGTGCACACAGACACACACACACACACACACACAGAAGCATGTGTCTGTTGCAGCACGTGGCAGCAAGATGTGAAAGTTTTATTCAGTAGAAAATCAAATAGGATACGAACATCAAAATGATACATAAAACTGCTTGCAAGGAATTTAGTTTGCTGAGAGTACGACAGATAAAACGTAGTTTATATTAACAATCAGAACAGCTGAAATAGACATTAGCAGTGGCATAAACCAAAAACGAAATGCCTTTTTTTCAAACTCAACTTAAGGCAGTCTTCATAATCAGACTTAATTTAATATTCTTATAATATTTAAAAGAATTAGAATTTATTAAATCATACTTTTGTTCTCACAGAGTCTAAATTTTTTATTGGGACTCAACTTAATGTATTTAGAAATATTAAATTATTTTAAATCTTACTTCTGATCTTAGCTAGTAAATTAAATTGCACATTTTTGTATTTTGCCGAAAGTTTATGGTTCACATAAATATTTAATATGAAAAGTATTTAAATTTAATACCAACTGGTAAATGAAATTGTACATTTTTGCATTTTGTCGACATTTTATGGTTCACATAAATAACAATAATAAATAAAGGTATATGAAGAGTATTTAAACTTAATATTAAGTAGTAAATGAAATTGAGCATTTTTGTAAATTGGCGATATTTTGTGGTTCACATAAATAATATTTATGAATAAAGTTATATGAAGAGTATTTAAACTTTGCAATACTCACGATGAGAGTGGATAAGGTTGAAGAGATTCGCAAGCAAATGTCATGACTGCTTGAAGTTTTTTCCAGTTTGAAAACTCTTTTGTTGGCTGCTTGTTGCCGCATAGTTTTTGCTTTATTTATTGGCGCAGCTGTTGCCGAAGCAATTTGAACATTACGCGTGCAACGTGGCGTATGAGCAACGAAATAAAAATGTTTTTCAAGCGATTGCACTGCAGCTGACAAGTTGATGGCTAAATGCATCGAGAGTATGTGTCCACAATACTTGTAAGTTTAGTCGAGCTAAGAGAGCACTCGTTTATTTGGCCATAACTCAAACCCAGTGTCGAGTGCTGGGCAAAGACAAAAAAGGCATTTAAGCAGACTGCAAATGAAAGCACTTGACTGCCCCTGACAGGATTTGATTGTCTGTCTGTCTCGAGAGGAGTGGACTCGATACGATACGAGTTGAGTTGAGTTAGGACTCAAGTAATTAAAGGTGACGCATTTGCCCGCTTTTGGCCGAGACAAAAGAGCATTCAATTCGGCACCTTGGAGCCTTGTTTTGTTTGGTGTTCTGCTGAAGCACTCGCAGATATTAAGGTTGTGAACTAGACAAACGAACAAGTGCTTTGTGAATATTCATGTCAAGGTTAACGCACGCACAGATAAAGCGTGGGTCAGTCAGCTTTGCTCCAGCTCCATCTCCTTCAGCTGCCTCTCGTTGTATGCCGGAATAAATGGCACCCGTGGGGAGCAATGTGGCAAGTGGCAAGCGGCAATGACTGCAATGCGTGGCAGAATTAACAGCTCGCTCGCAAGTGACCAATCAGTTATGGCACAACAATTCTTGCAACCACCGCAACGTGCCACGGCATACAATCAACTCTGACCTTGCCAGACGGAAATTCGCTGGCGCTCTTTTGGAAAAGGTTCATTCCACTTTTGGCCATTGAACGCGGCATAATAATTTTCTGCAGCTGGTTGTAAATTTTCGGTTCGGTTTGGTTTGGTTTCGTTCACAGAACACTTGCAACATTCGCAGTGCCAATCAAAGGGCAACAAGCTGATCCCAGCTGACAACACATGCAACATGGCATCTTAAGCATTCGCTGCCACCCTTTGGGGGCACAAACAATGCCAAAGTTCAGCAACATGGCAGTTGAACCCCAACGACTTTGATGTGGCCCGCAGCTTTAATTTAAGCAACTAACCAAAATGTAACAGAACATACAATAATATTATGGTCCAATGACACTCGTCTTAAGCACATAAAACTGGGCAGAGGAAGCGAAGTTTCAGCTCAAGAAGTTGATGCCTCCTTAAGACTTTAAGTTGCCTTAAAACACAACTCATGTAGTTCAATGAGACTGCTCGGATCTCGTTAATTATAATTTGACAGAAAAGTGACAACATAGGCAGCACTTTAAAAGAAAATAAAAAAATATTTAACGCATAGTTCTTAAAGAGCAATTAATTAAGATATTTTCTGAGTGATTTCTTACACTAAAAAACAATACATATTTCTAAAATAAAGAATATTCATCAAGAAAATTAAATTCTTAAAAAAGACCAAAATTAAACAAATTGCAAAAACAAAGAAAATAAATCAGAAAAAAAAATGTTCTTAATATAAGAATAAAATTCTCAAAATTCAAACATAAATTTTAATAACAAATATTTACAAAATATGGTTTATAATTATAAAATTTAATTTATTATTACATATTTTTTCGTTTTTCTAAGAACTTTATCTCATTATAAAACGTTTTTTAAATCAAGGCCATTTTCCCCCTTTAAGATTTCCATGCTCACACTGCATTTTCTTGATGAAGACTCTTGGTTTTGATACAAAAATTCTGAATTTAAAACCTGTTTTGATCAGTGTAAGTAGATTAAAAGAATATATAAGGAAAAGGAAACGGCTTTGGTGTTGTTTTTTTTTTTTCAGAGAGATGCTTCCTTAATTGATTAACTTTTGGTGACTGTTGTAAAAATAAGGATTTTGTGCTGCTTTTTTTTCAACCGAAGTGACTTTGCTTTTGCAAAAATTCAGATAATCCGATGAGAATACTTATTTATTTAAATTTGTATCATAGTTTAAATAAAACTAAATTTGCGCTCTGTTTTTCAACTGTGTGGTTGCGAAACGTATCTCAATCAATAGAATGCAACTTTACGGAACTATTTGCACAAGAAATAAATTTTGAGAAATAATTGAGTAAACTAAAGTTTACTGCAAAGTTGTGGCAATAAATTGGGCAAACGATATATGCAAAATTCATGATTGCCAACAGTGCGTATGCGTAATGTGAGTTGGCTGCAAAACTGAAAACTCATCTCAATAATTGCATGCACTTGTTTGCTTTATCAAGTGTTTGTACCAAAATGAGACGAAGCGAAGAGAAAGAGAAATTTTGTCTGGCGTTTTTTGACTGCGATTTTTGGGGCGAGGCTCATTCCCGAGCACTTATCGTAATGTTTGCCTTGTGGCGCTGCAAATTGCGCGTTAATGTGTTTTTGTTGTTTCATCATTTGATTATGGCGACCAAATTTAATGTTAATATTGAATTTAAAGCTGAATGTATACACAGGACTTTGCCTGAGGTCCTTTCGAGTCCCTCTCGCTGTATTGTCTTACCTTTATTGATTTTTAAATGTGATTTTCTTTTTTGTCTTTGGCATTTGGGATAGATTGAGAGCTGGCTCACATTTCTATTAGCAACAGAATCATGTTTACGTGCGCACAGATTTGATTACAAAACTTGATTAAATTTCACTCAAAACGCAATTCGCTTTTTTTTAAAGCACACTTTCCGTTGTGGGTGCCGCAAACAACAAAATCAAAGCACAACAAAAGCGTTTCTCCCTACGAAATACCTGACATAACAAAGGACAGGCTTTGTGTTGTTCACCTCGTAGGCAGCAGGAACATCACAAAAGGTCCACGTAACACAAAGGCCTCAGCATGCAGAGTTGTGTGTGGACAAGCGGTGGCCCAAAAAAGGAGTTTTTGCAGCTGGCTCAATGGGTCAAAATCCAATCGAAATACATCCGCCTGCTCGGCGGTCTCAGCTGGTTTATTGCGTCGCCAGCAACTCTTGCAACGCTCGTTGGACTTGCGTGGATCATTAAACAGACGCTCAGCAAGGATATAAAACAGAAAACGCGTGCCTCTTAAAATTATCCTGCAACCAGAACGCAACGCAACGCAACTCAACTCAACTGAACTCAACTCAAACTGAACTGTTTCGGTTTCGGTTTTGCGTTAAGTGCCCCAGAGAACAGTCATTGCCCAAAGACATTGGCATTGAATATGGCTCATAAAAAGTTAAGAGCTCTTATAGTAAAGACGCCTCAGCGAGCACATAATTACAGCCAAACTGCAGATGAGGAAAGTCAGGCAATGAAATATTTTTAATGTGCTACTCGATAAGTGCTTTAAACTAAACGGAAAACGAACTACGATATTTAATTAAAAGAGATAAATTGCGATATTCAATTTGAATTGAAATTCAATAATAAAATCAGCTTGATATTATTATTATAGCAATTTTGATCAAATTATAGTCGAAGCTAGAAATGTGATTAGTTTTTGTCCAACTCAAAATACATAAATTTTTTATTTAAAAAAAAGATATTAAATGAAAAGTAGACGAAAAATACAATCGCCATTCAAATGAATTTTAATTGAATTTCGAAATTTTGGCCAAATTGCAATCTAAAATCGTATATATATTTTTTATTGTATGATTTCCAATTAATAGAAATAAAATCACATCGCCAGTCAATTTAAATTGCATTTAATTTATAGAGTTTTTGGCCAAATTGCAATCGACACTGAAAATTCGATTAGTTTTTGCCAAACTAAAAATAGACGCTTCCCTCGTCACTATTGTCGCTGTCTCTCAGTCTCGCAGTCCCTGTGATGTGTGCTTTTAGTTGGCATTTTATTAGATTTGATTGCTAATGGCAATCGAGTTATGATTGCTACTTAAATGCTTTTCTATTTTCTATTACATTTAGTTGACGCGCGCTCTGCTTTAAAATCAATAGAACAAAAATCGAATTAGCTGCTACGCTGCGTATACGTAATTCGATTTACAGCAGCATCAGCAATCAGCGAACTGCTGGAACTTGGAGAGCTGAGAGCTGAGAGCATTCGAGGGGCACTTTTTGTAATATACTTACCGAGGGATACGATCGTAGGAGTCCCATGATGATAGACAATTGTAGGACGAGTTGCGACTGTTGCCGGCCATGTTGCATAATAGATGATCCATTGGCCAGTCGTTTTCAATTGGATATCGCACTCACACACTCACACACGCAAAACACATACAGCCGGGTCGTATGCGTGATATTAACTCAATATTTTAAGTTTGTAACTTTTTCGCGGTTGTCGATGTTGTGTTTAGTTAGCAACAATTTAGCATGTGGCAAATGGTGCTTTTAGTTTAATTGCCATCGAATGGAGGGAATATTTTAAGTGCAGTTCGCTGTTAGCGATATTTGATTGATGTGACTTGATGTATTTGCGCATTTATTATGCATACAGCATACACATGAACACAAAAACAAACACGAGCTCAAACACGAGCACGAGCAGTCTAATGACTCCCTCAGCTCCCCTGACGAAGTTGGCCGTTGTTTCAGCATTTGTGTTTAGCCAATTCCTAAATAATTGATCAGTCGCCACCTTAAGCCATAACTTGCAGCAACTATATAGCGTTTGTCGATGCGGTCTTTAAGGCAGCGATGTTAGCTGTCTGACGTCTGATTGCCGGCACGACTTTCGTCGTTTTTCGTTACTTCAGATGCTTCAACTTTAATCAAAATTGATTGCTTGCCTGCAATTAATTTCTTGTTTGAGCACGCAATTCAGAACGCAGCGTGACGCCCACAATATTACACACACACACGCACACTGATTTTGTGTGAGTGTGCGTGTTTACCAACACTTGTTTGTACTTTGGCCATTTAATAAATTTATTGGCGTCGCAGCCTTGAAACGAAAGCGACCAATGACAGTAGCTGAAGCTAAACATTAATTGCTCGAAATCAGCGCTTGAAAACACTTTAAAAAGCCAAGTAAAAGTCTTTTTTATTGCCAGTTTCTATCCATCATATTTATGCCATTATTTGTAATTATTAATTTGTTTTTTTTTGGTTCTTTTCTACGTTTATTATTGTGAGCAATAGTAGCTAAGTGTGCGCAAACAACACAAGCGCTTAAGCTAAGCATTATTTGGTTGAAATCAGCGCTTAAAAACACTTTAAATGGCCAAGAAAACATCGGTTTTATTGTCAGTTTTTTTAATGCTATTTTTAGTTATTATAATTTTTTTGTTCTATATTTTTTGCTTTGTATTATTCAGAGCAAGGACTGTAGCTGAATGTGCGCAAACAACACAAGCGCTTAAGCTAAGCATTATTTGGTTGAAATCAGCGTTTAAAAACTATTAAAAAAGTCAATAAAAATTGTTTTTTATTGGTAGTTTCTACACTTGACACTTATGCTATTATTTGTACTTAATAATTTGTTTTTTTCGTTACTTTTTCCTGTGTATTATTGTGAGCAAGGACAATAGCTCAATGTGAGCACAAACGCTTAAGCGTAGCATTATTTGCTTGCACTTCAAAAAGTCAATAAAAAATCGCTTCTATTCTACTTAATATTTATGCTTTTATTTGTATTTATTAATTTGTTTTTTTTTTTCGTATTTTTTAAAACACAAGCAAAATCTGCGCTTTAAAAGCCAATAAAAATCGTTTTTCACTCTTGACATTTGTGCTATTATTTGTAATTATTAATTTTTTTTTTTTTTTCCACATTTTATTGTGCATTATC
This sequence comes from Drosophila immigrans, assembly GCA_963583835.1. Lineage (NCBI taxonomy): Eukaryota > Metazoa > Arthropoda > Insecta > Diptera > Drosophilidae > Drosophila > Drosophila immigrans. The sequence continues at coordinate 20,083,147 of OY757141.1, forward strand.
GCTTTGGTTAATTGCTCATTCAGTTTGCTTCACGTACGTGATTAATTTGTTAAATTAATGGCATTAACACGTGTTTTTCAATTACTTTTCAACTCACGTTTTTTTTATAAATGTCACATTAATGTTTAATTTGATTTTAATTGCAATTTAATTGTCCGTTTTAAAATATTTGCAGCAAGCTCTTTGGCGCAACTATGAAGGATACAAATGCGCAATTTATGTAGCGACATTTAATAAATTGAGGGGAAATAAATATTGTCTGCTTGACAAATGCCTTTGTGGGGCACGTAAACAATTTGTTGTTATTGCTGTTGTTGTGGTGGTTGGCTGGGCGACATGACAATGCAAATTATTTGATTTCTCGTGATTCTCTTGATTTTTGACACTCAGCACAACCACTAAGCGAATTTGGTGTCAAAGCCGAAGTCATCAGACGTGATCCACGGCCACTTAGAGCTGAAACAATAGCGACTAAGTGACATATTGACAAATGACTAAAGCACTGTCAAAGTCAACGCAAATCAAAACGCCACAGACTGCCTTCAATTTGTCCGTTGCGAGACACAGATGACAAGAAAATTGTATACGAGTATATTAGGGGCATTTGGCCAACTTGAATGTAAATGGCTGAAGCCATGTTTTGTGGTCTGTTATAATGGTTTTTGGAGCCAGCAGCAACAGCAGCAGGGAGCTTTAATGTCAACCGTATGGCTGCCGGACTGATTTTCAATTTACATTTGCTGTCTCAAGCAGCTGCTTGCAGTTTATGGCCGAGACTCGAGAGTTCCTTTTTCAATTAAAAAATTCTAATCACTGCGCCTTGAGTTCTTGGTCTTGGAGACGCATCGATATGCACTGGCCAGAGCCTCATGCATATTTAAAGCAAAAGCAAAACCGATAACCAACCGAAGACAAACGCAAAACCAAAACCAAAGCAAACTGAATTGCAATTTGCATACTGTGACTGGAGACTGCGACATGGCAGCGAACATATTTCTTTGGCATTGTCAATGACTGAATAATTGATGAATTTCCTGTGATTAATTGAAGTGCTTTTTCGGTTTTGATAACTCAGCCATGACACACCGCAGAGACACACACACGCACTCACACACACTCTCTCAAACTCCCACGCACGCATATCACGTATACGCGGCGTGTGCTTATGTTTTATATTGATGTTAAAAAGTTGTGTGTGTATTTTGCACATCTCCTTTTTTTATTGTTATTCTTCTGTAACACAAACAGCACTACAGTGAAAAGTCCCTTAGCGGACACTCCTCATGGGTGGAGACGTTTTCTGTGACGTTGGTTTTGACAAGGTTTTCTAAAGAGTTTTCCCTCTTTCGACGGGACATGGACACAGTTTTTGATCTTTGTGGATCGACCTAAAATTTATCTAAAACCTCTCTTGAGTAAGAGACTTAAGACCCTTATTAATGCGTAAAAATCAATTTAATGTAAGTAAATTAATTTAAGTACATTTAACATACTGTAAACGTCAAAAATATAGAATTTCATGTAACTTTAGTGAAATATATTTATTGGTAGTAAATATTTATTTATTATTAAATGTAAAATTTTGTAAACTTAATTTAAAATTGAATTAAGTAATATAAAATGTTACACATATTAGTAGAAATGTATTCAACCCTATTATTTAATAAATTTTAAATTATTTTAAGTGAATTTAAAAAAAAATATAAAATGACCAAAACTAACAATAGAAACCAGAGGTATTCATATATTTATTTATTTATATATCGCAGGATACCTTTTCACTGTTAATATGTGTCAGTAATTAAACATTTTATACAATTTCTATACGATCCTGCAAAGGTAATATATATCTGCATCATCATAAAAACAGGGAGATCTTATCAATCATCGTGCAGCTTGCACTCAACAAAATTGCGGTCCCAATGCGAGCAGACAAAAAACAACACTTAAATTACAAAGTAGTTTTTTTATGTATTGTTTTTCTTTGGCTGAGTTGGCTCACATGGCGTATGAGCTATTTGTGTAGTAGCTGTTTTGACAGTTAATTTTAGCACAAATATTGTCTGTGCGCTCTGGAACTCTGCTCACAGCTCATTAGCCATATCGATTGGCAAGCTGTATCCTCAGACAGACAGTCGGATAGAGAATCAGGTGTTGAGCATTGTATGGAAACATTTTAAATTGTAGCACAAATTGCTTGTGAAGAGCATTGAACCGATGCGAAAGTCTCTAGATTATCTGCCGCAAGAACTACAAAGCAAACAAATCAATTTGCTGGCTAGCTTTTGATTGCTACGCATAAAATTTAAATATATATGCACATTTCTGCCAGCTTGTTTCGCTTTTCATTGTGTCCAGACTGAGGGCCTTTGTTTCGTCCGCCATTTGCATACACACACACAGAGAGAGAGCGCACAAATGTCTTAATTCTGCCGGTGACCTTTGCCAGCTGCCATTTGTATCGCCCTGAACCCAGGCGGAGGCCAAAGGCAGAGGAAGAGCACGGAAGTGCAGAGAAGACGTCACAGTTCGTGGACCCGCATCTCGGTTGCCTTTTCCACTTCGTTATCTAGCCAGACTTTATGACAAGTAAAAGGTTGAATTTATATGGAATTGATAGAGTTATCTGCAAAGGGTATTTGGCAGTCGTTGTTGCGCCTTTGGCCATTTTGGGTTTAACGTTTTATGATTTGTGCATGTAGTCGCAGCTTTTACGGCTTGGCTTTGTTTTATGTGCAGCACATAAATTTCGAATACACATTTAATATGCTTATAAATAACTCGCTCTCACTTAATTCGCATAACCAAACTCTGACGCTTTATAAATTCATATTTCCCAACTCTATTTAATGGGTTTATTTTGCTGCACATTTGGGTGCCTTTGATGTGATTGCTCATTGAACTGCGAAGCTGCATTTCAAATGTCCAAATTAGCATTACTAATAGTTAGCTGGAAATGCGACAGACACATTGGCATTTCCCACGCGCAACCCGCCAAAATGGCCAACAATATGAGGCAAGTTGCGTGCCACACAGGCAGAGCGAGAGGGGACAGACGATTGGCGGCACGCCCAGGCGCAACAGTTTAAAGTGCCAGGCGAGGAAATACCCCAAAGAAAAAAAAAAAACACCCAAAGCAGCAGAAAAAGTCCTTTCCCCCTCCTGCTTTAAACTGTTGCTGCTTAGCATATACTTGGCAGGCGTATTTAATCGTGCGGAAGCAATCGATGGCCGTCGAATGGGCAATTTGTACAAATGACGTCATTATGTGAAACGACAAAACTGTTTAAAGGAGCAACAGACCCGCAAGGCCCACACATAAATCAATGCTGTAAACTTGGCCGAAACCGCACGCGACCTTTCACAAAGCAGCGGCAAAAAACTGATGACGAGGAGAACCGAACAGAACAGCACAGAACAAAAGAAGTGGAAAACAACAGAGCAAAGTATGTGTAAACTGGAAACTGAAGTAAGCAGCGAATTTATCACTTGAGCAGCTTAATGGCTCTTGGCAAACAACAACGGGGCGAACATACAAAAGCGCATTACAAAGTGTTTAGCAGGCTTTTTCTTACCTCCCAACCTCTTCTCGTTCCTCTCTCTATCTTTTCTCTCTTTTGTTTCATTTTCAGTTTATTGCTGCTGTGCGTGTATCTGAATGTATGCATGGTGAAATAAAATGGCCAACAGCTTTACTAGCAAATAGAGAGCGCCCAAAGAAGCAACCTGTGGGTCATAAGTGATTGTTTATGTGCTCGGCCAAATGAAGTCATAAGTGAAGGAGCACTGGACCCATTAGACATTACACGCAATGAATTGGCCAACATGCAACCCGGCTCCCAGCTTCATTTAGTTCTTTATGGCCCAGCATTAAGTTCTACGAATTTTTGGGATGAAGTCTCCTCATGAACTCGAACTGAGGACAGCTAAATAAACACCATAAAATGCATATGAAAGTTAAGCAAACTCTTTGAAGCAGCAAGTTTATTAAAGGAAATTATAAACTGCAGCTGAAACAAATTAAATCCAATGTGTTGGACAGTTGAGCATCGAATTTATTATGCAATCTGCATAATTTAATTGTGAATTAATTGCAATGAGCATTTTGTGTTTCCAGCTATTAATAATGCAATTTCATGGAAGACCTTTCAAACAATAAGAATATGTAACCTTCAACTGTTCTAGTAAAATTTAATTAAAATAAAAAAAAGAATTGAAATATGGTTTCAAGATTATTTGTAAGATCGACATTTGCTGTTTACACTATTTATTGTGATTGATGCATTGGTATATTTAATATTTTTTGAAATTGAAAATAATTTTATAGAAATTCGTTCGCATTTTTAATATTTCTTATACTGTTCATAAATAAAAATTACAAAATAAAAACTTTACTTAAAGACAACAATTTTGAATTGAAGAGAATTTATTTGGTTTATTTTATTTTTATTTTCAACCAAAATGTGAGCACCACAAAAAGTTCGACTTTATCAAACTTTCAGTAGAATTATTAAAGTCGATTTGCCTTAAAAATGCTTCGATTGGCAGTGAACTGTGACAGCCATGTCAAGTGAAGTTCACTCGACCAAAATATGTGTTAATATGTGCGCATTTATATTTGTATTTAAAATTCGGTTTTTGTTTTTTTTCTCTTTTTATTTTTGGTTCACAGGCGAAGAGACAATTTGCAATTTGCATGTGCAAAATTTGGCCAAAGTTCATTGGCGTTGTTGTTGTTGTTGTTGTTGTTATTGTTTGTTGATGTTGTTGTGCTTATCAACATATGAAATTGGAGGGGGCGGACTATGAATGAGCGAGGGGGCGTGGAGGAGCGGGGCGTGGCTTAGAATTATGTGCGAAATTAGCTTATTTGACATTTCAATGAGCAAATATTTGCACAAATATGAAGACGTGTAAAGTGTGTTTCTCGCTAGGCTTAAAGCTTAATTGTGGGGGGGGGGTAAAAAAGGGAGTATGTGTATCTATGTGTGTGTGTATCTGTGTGTATGCGTGTGTCCTTGAGTGCCAGAAATGGCGAGCTGTCAAAGCAAAAACAAAAATGGCTCTTAAAGCACTCCCTTTTTGCCGCACTCGCATTTATTTATCTGCGCTTGTCAGTTAATTTCCGTTCAAGTAGCCATTAAAACAATCATTGCGGCGCTTAGGCGCCCACACACACACACACACACACACTCGCACACTCACACACACACCCATAAACTTAAGAACACACACATGGCAGAGCTGATATTGATGTGACAAGCGTCATTTTTATGGGACGCCATTAACAGCTTGAGCTGTGTTGTCACAACGCAGCCATTTAATAATAATAAAATGACTGAATCCAAGTAAAATAACTCAATTACATGGGCCTCGACTCGACTCGACATCGACGTGGACCGCGTTTCTGGTCTGTCAACAGTCTGGGCTCTGGTTCGGTCTGATGTGGTCTGTTCTTTTTCACCCCGTAGCTAATTTGTGACTTCAAGAGAATTCAATTATCCTTCATTTTGCTCTGCATTTAGCCATTGTTGATTTGCCCTCAAAACCAGCCACCAGCCACAGCATTTTTACTTATTAATATGCCATCCAATTATGTGAATGCGCATTAGTGAGTCGTGTATTTGCCACACTTATAACTTCTATATATCGTACTCGTGTGGCACGTGGCAAGTTGTTTTTGTTGTAAGTTGTATGCCGAAGCTACTTTAGTCAAAAAGTTGAGACAAGTTTTCAAGTTTTAATTCAACGCTAAGTCAATTTGGCCAGACACAACTCGTCACATAATTCGAAATGGCAGCCAGATAAGAATTGGCTTAAACTGTAACTGAAACAACCAGCCAACAACCAAGAACCAGCAACCAGCCAACTAACTAGCTGACTGGTTAACAGAGCGTTAAGGTGATTCCTATCTGAAGCAAACTTTGTTTCTCCCGACATTTTCACAACATTTACTTGGCTCTAGTTTTCCATTTGACAATTTAAATCAGCTCAGCTCCAGAAACTTTGCTATCGAATTACTTTTATACACTTTCCTAAATTGCGTTAGTATTTAATTATTAACGGATTATTTGGTTAAACATTTAAGTCACATTTAACACACATTCGAAATTGTTGTTGAAATATTCTATTTGAAGTATTTCCCAAAAATATGTTTAACGTTCTTTTTGTGTTTATTGCTTTATGTCAGCTTAAGTGTATTAAATTGCTTGAATGGATTATTAATGTGCAAGTTTTTGTCACATTTAATTTACTTTCGATATCGTTATTAAAATATTGTATTTGAAGTATTATTAAAAATTTGTGTAATGTAATAAAATATATGTTTTTCGTAACATTTAATTTGCACACAAAATGTTTTACACAAATATTTTATTTCTAGCGTTAATTTCATTTATAAGAAAAATATATTTGTTAATTAATTAATTATTATTAATTGTAATTAAATTTAATTATTTATCATTTTTATATTGTTTCATTCTAACTATTTAATTGAATGTTGTAAATAATAATTTACTCTTTCTATGCGTTAATTATTATTTTTGACGATTAATTTAATATTATTTAAATCCCAATTATTATTTTTTATATTCCTCCATTGAATTGAATGTAATTTTATTTATATACTTTATGTATTGTAACCGCAATTTTCGATTTGTAATTTATTGCTAATTAATTGAATTTGCACATAAACAAAAATGTGATTGCAGTAATCACAATAATTGAGAGCATTAACACTTTTCGAATACCTTTCACAACCGTTACACTCGCACACCAACACACACTACTTCTACTACACACACACACGCACACTGGGCACAGCCAAAAGGATATAAACGAAGACCCGCTTCGAGATTGATCAATTGTTCAAGACGAGGACGAGGTCTGGGTATTTTTTGAATTGCTTTCGTACGCGTCGGCACAGGAATAACGACTGAGGCGAACACGAACTTGGCCCACTGACTTGGCCACGATGTCGAGCAGCCAAAACTCACCACAGGCCTCGCCGTGGTGGGCTAATAACAGCTGACTGCCAGATTGGCGCCAAAAGCCGGCTAAAGGTAGATGTTTACATTTGGCCAGGACACGAGCACAAAGGACATCGTGTGAGAGCGCCAAAGAGCGAGAGAGAAAAGTCGGAGCGAAAGCTCAGCGGCGAAGAGCGACGGTTAACAGCGTAAGAGCAACGTTGCTGTTAGCCGAAAGCTTCTCATTTGGCCAGCAATTAAGCGACTGTAAATGCAAATATGTTGGCTTAAATGCAATGGCAACGGATTTCAAAAATTAAGTATACGCAGTGAAGCTTTGCCAAGCAAATTGTTAGACAAATGTTTACGCTTTGTTTCATAAATCTTGGAGAACGCTCTCGAAATTGTTACAAATTAATCCTTGAGTTGTTGAACAAAAAGGTTGGCCTCCAATCAATATGGTTTCAATTTGCGGTTGCCAGAAACTAGCAGCTGACAGCCGGGAAGGAGCAGCAGGAGGCGCACCTGATGCCTGGGTTACCTGTTGTCGGGCTTTATAAATGCGTGTATATTAAGCAAACCGACTTGAGCATGGGCAAACAATTTAACCTTTGCCACGGCTTGACAATGCCATCAATCATTTTGGCCTGGCGTCAGCCATCATTTCATTTTGTAGGCAATCTCACGAAGCGCTTATCCTCCTCAACCTGAACCACACAACCTGTAGCCAGAGCTAAAGCCAAAGCCAAAAGGCCCTAAGCCCACAAACTACCAACTCATTCAATTACCCGACCAGCAGCAGACTTTTGGATTGCTTGGAGTTCGGGTTGAGTTCAGTTCGCCTTTGTTTGTTTGCTGATAAAAACCCATCGCAAGTTATTCAGAAACGCACTCGAGCATCTCCAGGGCGAAATCATGAAATATTTATGCGGATGTGTGAGAATAAGCCTAAAACCAACTGATTAAAATGCGGCAGTGCCGACAGCCCACCAACAACTGCCTCATTTGTATTTCTATTTGATGGAGGACTTCTCCCATTTGTTAAACGACTCGTGGGCGGGTTATCATATCATTTTGAATACCATCGATAATCAATCATTCGAGCAGAGGGAGGCGAATTTATACTTTATTTTAGCACAAATTCAAGGGCAAACAAACTATCGCAACTAATTAACACACGTACCAGAGGCTGGTTCGGTTTATATATGCATATATAATCAGGCGAAGGCTAATTGACTTGGTCATTAGTCGCACCGCACCTTAAAGTTTACCCCCCGACATGTTGGCCATATGTCTTTCAAGTTGTTCTTGCGGCTGCAGCCATAAATGAAAGTTGGCCAAGAGTTTTTGGCAGCATCTTTGGGAAATCAACTTGAGAAAGTTTTTTGCTGCCACCTCTGGTACATATTTTATTGGCCTGTTCTCGGGATCGATTCACATTTGGCACGGCCAAAACTTGTTGATAAGGGTTGGCAACAGTCGGGGACAGTCTATGGGGGATATGGAGAATCCATTTCCAAATGCATTAAAGCCATCGATATTCGTTATGAATTAAAAATCTCTATTGTGGTTTTTGCTGAAGTCGAAAATGCTGAATTTTTATTTAATTTTTGATATGATCTATTTCGATTTTGAGGCTTCCTTTATTGATTGCATCTTCTGGAAACCATCATGCCAACGACGATGCCCAGAGTAAATGATATGAGATGAGACATTTCTTCGTCGTATTCAAGTTGTTCCTCGAGCTCTCTGATCTATATTCACACGCTATGTATTGTGAAATACCTGAGGATATGTGCTTATGACCATCGACTTACATCGATGTTTTTAGCAATGATGAATCCAACTACACCGCCAATAATAAATATAACAACACCATTCATTTTCCAAAAAGGTTCCGAGAAATATTTTAGGTTTTTGGATTCAACTTCAAAACAAAACGAATTTTATGTAAAAATGGTTTGTGATTTCATCTTTAAAACAATGTTAACTTGATTCTAAAGAATTAACGGGGTTTCAAAAATGTAGGGATTTTCATTTATAATTTGAATAATTTAATAAGCTTGTGAGATTCCATTGACTAAGATAATTTTCACATATCATTTATTTACAATTGTATCTTCTTCTTCTTGACAAATCCAATTACATTGCCAATAATAAATATTAAAAGCCAATCCATTTTATAATAAAGATTTCGATAAATATTTTAACTAGATTATAAATAGCTCATTTTAGCTAAAAATTTGAATAACTTAATACGCCAGTGTTCAATATAATTGATTTAGATAATTTGCCCTTTAATTTTATTTACAATAATATCTGCAATGGTTTGCATAATTTATAACAGATTTTAAATTAAGGTGTTCTTCGACATCGCGAATGCACAAATTGGTAATCTTGCCAAATGCATTTGAAATAACACGACTCAGGGATGCTACATTTTTTCTTCGAACTCAGTTGATCTTCATGACCTCCAATCTATTTGCACACGCTATTGAGAAATACCTTAATATACAGCCTTTAATTTAATATAGTTGTGACTTACATCAATGTTTCTGGCAATGAAAAACCCAATTACACCGCCAATAACAAATATTATAAGCCCATGCATTTTTAAATTCAAATTTCGAGAAATATGTGAAGTTATAGAATTTAAATTTAAATCTAAATGAATTATATTTATAAATGAAGTGACTCGATCATTTAAACAAAGCGAACTAGATTCAAAATAATTGGAAGTTTTTACAAGTTTTCCATATGATTCATAATTCAACAACTTGTCATTTGTAAACAATTTTATTTACAATTGTATATAAAATTTGTTGCATAATTGATATACAATATTAAATTTGGGTATTTTTCAAAATCATTGCGGATGCATAAGAACGATTCATGGAATCTCCATTTCTTCTGAGAATTCAACTTGATCCGTTCAACAACCGTTCCACTCTAGTTTCTATATATTGTGAAACAGCTTAAGACACAACCTTAAATTTCAGTTAGTTGTGACTTACATCTATGTTTATGGCAATTAGAAATCCAATAAGTCCGCCAATAATAAACATTATGAGTCCATGGAATTTTCAACAAAGCTTCCAAAAAAATGTACAATTGTGACTTTATTTTTAGAGCAAAGTGAACTAGATTCAAATTTTTTACAATTTATTAGAAAGTTTTCCCGAATTCAATAAAAATTGATACATGTTTTTGGATTGATCTAGTTTATTGTATCTGAATAATTGATATCAAACATTAAATTTAGATGTTCTCCGACTTCACCACGGACCGCAGCGTTTTTTGCACAACAACAAGCCTGTAATCAAGCCAAGTGCATATGAAATAACATGACTCATGACTGATTTCTGTGTATGATTAGTCGAAGCTTGACAGGAATAAGGACATTAGCATAACGATTATCGACGAGGTTATTAACCTTTTGAAACTTACTTTAGATACGGGTAAAGGTGTTGCACAATTGTCAGGCTTGTCTACAAAATACAAATGAATTTGTATCGAATAAATTGCTTTTATACGATAAAGGCAAAGTCTACTTGTTGTGCTTGCTTTACGCCCCAATGGAATCAATCTTCATTAATCGCACTTTTTCGTCATAAATACTGAGCTAAAAGTTGTAGCCGACAAAATAGCCGACAACACAGCCTATAACGAATGTACACAGCCAGTCCAAGTCCATGATATATAAACTGCGGAATTTCTTAAAATATTAACTTAAATTTAGACAAAGATCTGTTTTTCGAAAAAAGAGTTAAAATTATGTGATCACATATCACAGGCCTACTTTGGAAAGTACAATTGAAGGCAGAACGCTTTGGACTTGAAGTTTGAAACTAAATGAATGATTAACGAATAATTAATTGCTCAAGTCGCTTAAGTCCTTCAATCATTTAACAATAATTATTAATTCACCTTCTTAAAATGTTATTTATTTACTAGATTCACAAATTCAGCATTCAAAGACTTTTTAATATTTATTTTGTATTTGTTTCTAGTTTATTGTACCTGAATAAATGATGTCAAATATTAAATTGAGATGTTCTCCGACTGAACCACGGACCGTGTATGTGATTTTACATTATTGATTCAGAGATTTAAAGACATGTTTACTGCTTAAAGAATGATACTTTAATTTGACGCTCTGGTTGTATTATTTTTCAATCACATCAAATCTTAAACATGTTGAAATTGTTATTGAATTGGTTTTGTATTCTTCACGGACCGCATGGCTGTTGTGAATCGAAAACATTAGTTTTTAACCATGAATTCGAAAATGAAGTTGCTGAGACTTATTTACCTTATTTTATAACTTCAGCAAATGCACTTTATGGCCTTCAATATTAACTCATGAGTTGTGGCCAACAAAATAGCCAAGAATGCAGCCTAAAATCAATGTGCAGAGCCACTCCATGATGTATCAGCAGCGGAATTTCTCGTTTATTGCCAAACAAAATTTTGTTAATTTATTTAGATCTGTTTGTTTTGTTCGAAATATGTGTAAAAATAAAATAATCAAATTTCAGACGCTTACTTTATACTGAAAAGTTGAAAGAAGGTGTCATTGACAACTGAAGACTTAATTCTGCAGCTGTTTGAAGATTGAATTAGAGGAAGTTGCTCCTACAGAATGAATGCTTTAGAAATAGAAGATTCAAATACCTGAATGTAGTTTCAGTAATTCATATATCATATTATTTTTTTCTGTTGCTTAATGCTTATAAAAATTCTTTTGTATAACTCAAATGAAGTTGGTGGTAAGAAATATATGCGCTAGGACCTATGGAACCTATATCCCACACATGTGAAGCATAATTTCTGGCCAACTGCGATATCGGTATTTAAATATATCAGCTAGCTGGAAAAATACGTCAAGCTCATTCGGCTTCTACATTTTCGTTTGTTCAGATACGCACAACTGCTTTACGGTCTGCTACAAATTTTTGTTTCGTCAGTTCAGACTTGCTATAAATTCAAATTTTTTGTTATTTTTTTTTTTTTTTTTTTTATTATTATCCTAAATTCTGGTTGAAGACCGGCTCTTTGATGTCGAAAGAAGGCTCTGGATCATGCGGTTGCCCCAATCCGTCTTGCAGGCCGCCGCAAACGCAGCGGCCCACATGCCGCCCACCGCCGTCCCTCTTCTCGAGGCTCAACTGTACCGCTTGCAATCGCCTGTTCTTCTTCGTTGTGGGCGCCGGCATCGCGATGTTCTATGACAAGGTCAAGGAGGAGGCTCGCAAGATCGAGGAGGAGGCCAACAAAGATCCCAAGCAGCGCGAGAAGGAGCGCAAGGAGAAGGAGAAGAAAGAGAAGGCCGAGGCCGACAAGCGAGAGAAGGAGCGTAAGGAGCAGGAGAAGAAGGACAAGGAGCGCAAGGCTAAGGAACAGAAAGAGAAGGAGAAGAAGGACAAGGAGGCGGCAGCGAAGAAATAATTGCAAGGCGTAAAGCAAAATACTATCCAGATTATAATCCTAAATTCCAATGAGCGTTAAATAAATCGAAAATAATATATAATATATGGTTGCTATATTTTCATTAAAAAACTGCAGATTTTGGGCGCACTGAGCGAGGAATGAGAAATGTAAATTGTTGATAAGGTAAGGTATCTTCAGATGTTCGGTGTTACACGCATTGAAGGCCGTTCTATAAAGCCGGAGGCTGACACATATTCGACTGTCCCGTCATATGTTGTCATCTTCCGGTTGAATTAGCTCGTCATTCAATTCCAGTAGTAAAACTCGCACAATTGCCTAGATCCAGACCAGACTAGATATTTTCAGTTTTCCTAGGACTTGGGCTTTTTGCCGCCACCTCCTTCGAGTTCCTCCCTTATTCTGTCCTTGTTGCGCACTATCAATATGCCAAGACCCAAGCCGAGGGAGAAGAAGAAGACTCGGTTGCATGGCTGGCAATTGAGGCGCGACAGGAGCGAAGGACGCGGTCTACACGATCTCCGCATATCGATGATTTCGTTTTTTTTCTCAATTTCCCGCACTCTGGGGGTTATTCAAGGTTCGCCTAAATGAGAGCAACTGAATTTCTTATTGGTTTTTGAACTGTCAGACATCTCCCTTTCATGATCTTGACAGTTTTTGCGGAGCTAATGTGATTCAAATTAATTAAATACAAATCGATGCGATCGAAATGCGTACCTTTAAGAGGCGTTTTGAATGCTACTACTTCTTCTTAGTGTCTTTGCCCTTGTTGTCCTTGCCTTTGTCCTTGTTTTTGTCCTTGCCATCCTCTTTGGGGAAGGTCTTGGCATACCAAAGACCCACAAGGACACCGGCCACGGTGGACGAAATGCGCTCACACCACATATGCATCTTGGAGATAAAACCTCGTTGACCTTACCAAACCTAAAAACTTGACTTGAGTTTAGTGTTTACGTTCGAAATGCCTGAAATGATTTTTGTGTATTCGGGCTTTTTGTAACGTTATCTGAAAGGGCCAAAAAGGTAAACTAAATTATTTGTTTTTTTTTCGGTTTGTGAAACCATTCCGAAAACAAAACCGAAAAGCAACAGCCTACTTACTGTGCCTGTGCAAGCAGATGAACTTTAATCCCATTTCAAGATACATTTCATAATTTTTGGCGGCATTTTAATTTTTAACAACTAAAGCCCCCGAACCCTGAACACTTAAGCCTGAGTAGCATCCGAATTGATGCGATACTCGAACTCGAGTATTCACCGAATCGACCCATAAAACTTGGTGCTTCAACCTTAAATCTGACGGCTCATTGAGGACTCCCTGTCGACCCAGTTGAGTGGGAGTGTGAGTGGGAGTATGAGTACTCGATATCAAGCTGCTGCCATCAGCCACGTTTTGGGGCAACATTATAATTTCATTTGACAATTGCGGCACGTCAAAATGTCACAAGTCGCGATTCACGAGTCGCAATTCACGAGTCGGCGGCTGAAGCCGCATACGTGCCATACAAAACACATTTGCCAGGGCAAAAAATTAAACCGAAATTAAATATTTATGCGTAAAGACGCAACTGCAAATACACTAACAGCATCAGGGGCTATACTCGTAGGTAGCGAAGGTAAGAAAGAATAAAAAGAGAAAGAGAATCGGATTTCTCGTTGGAAACTGATTCTCATTTCAAAGGCTCATAAATTATACTAAAATATTGCTCAAAACAATACTACAAACAATTTTGTATTTACATTTGAAATATTTATATTTGCCCAAATAGGTCAAATATGACCTGTACTCTAATTTTGTAATATTAATTCACTTGTGTAATTTCCATATTTGTTTTCCATTAAAGTGTTTGAAAAATATTTATGTTTCTTAAATTTACATAACTGCAACTCTTGTAAATGCCAATTGAAAACTTCCAAAATGAATAAACAAATAAGAAACTATATATCATAAAATACTCTTTTTGTGTAAAAATTGATTTAATTTGTAAAAAGGAATTGTTGGAAAAATGGCAAGATTCTTTAATTTTCCATATATTTCTATAAATAAAAGACAATATTTATTTTTCTTGAATTAACTAGAATTCCTTAAACTTTTTATATATCCAAATTAGAAATGAATAGACAGATATATAATTGGTTTACTTAAATTGTAAAATGTATTGTTTGGAAAATTGCATGATTCTTAAAATGTTCATTTATTTCTATAATTAAAATACAATATTAATTTTTCTTATATTTAGAATTCTTCGTAAAACTTTAACTGGTAAGTTCAAATTGATAGTGAATAAACATGTATCTAAGGGGTATACTTAAATTCTAAAATGTGTTTTAGGGCAATTTAATATTTTCTTTAATTTTATGTAAGTCTTTAATCTACTATTGTATTGTAATCCCCCATTGGGGTGCCGTAATCTCCGCAACTCTTCGATGAAGTGTATTGAAGTTTCGTTGAGCAGCTGTTTGGCTTTTCATGGTTGTTGTGTAACAAATCAAGTTGAGATTGTACATTATAAGTTGGAAGCTTACTGCGTACTCGTATAATAATACACAAAAGAATAATGGCAAAGTTATACGAGTATGAGTGTGTTGTATAAGCAAGGGGTACAGGGAAAGCAGAGAAAGCATTTCCCATACCATTGTACATACGTATGTGTGCGAAAGAGAAGGTTGCATTTCTAAACTGACTTTTCGGTAGCTGTAGCTTTGGCTGCCCCAAGCTCAGGTAAAGAAAAACAATTCGTGTTAGAGCTGGCAAAAGTTGTTCAATTGCACACAGAGACGTGTTTTCGTTGTTGTTGCTGTTGTTGTTGAACAAAGTAATCGTAGCACACTCACATACATACATATGTACATGGATAGATGCCCTGGGGGCGTAGTGTGTGGGAGGGAGACGTCAGAGCACTCACCTTGGTATCTGCAAAGCAATCTCGTCCAGGCTGTCGGATGGACTCATTGGCGTGCGCTCGAAGAGGCGCGATGGCGCCAGCGTCAGATGGCCGGTGGAGTCGCTGACACATTTGAAGACCTTGGCGCCGCGACGCTGGCGCTGCTGCTGACGCTGTTGCTCCGCACGCTTCTTGCGCTTGTTCTCCTCGGCGCGCTGCAGATTATGCAAGCGAAAGAAGAACATTGACATTCTGCGCGTGCGAGCGAGCGAGCGAGCGATATGTGCGAACGGTGGCGGTGGCGGGAATGTGAATGCAAAGAGGAATTGATGTGCGGGGAAGCGGGCCAAACGGTTTCAAACGGTTATCCAAATTCGCACAGTTTTGTTGTTGTTGCGGGAATGTGAATGCAAAGAGGAATTGATGTGCGGGGAAGTGCGGGCCAAACGGTTTCAACCGGTTATCCAAATTCGCACGTTTTTGTTGTTGTTGCGGGAATGTGGAAGCAAATATAAATTGTGTGGGGAAGCGGGCGAAACGGTTCAAACGGTTTTCCAAATTCAAATTTCAGCAGCGCGTTGTTGTTGTTGTTGTTGTAATTGCATTGGTTTTGTTGTTGTTGTTGTTGTTGTTGTTGATTTGATTGATGTTGCGAGTCAATTTGGTAAAGCAATTCATTGCAGTTGTTGTTGTTGTTGTTGTTGTTCGATGGTTTTTGTAAGCAGCATGAATTATGCAAAACGAATCATATTTTCGATTTAAACACTATATACGTGTGTGTGTGTGTGTGTGTGTGCTTGTAATTTTTGGGAGCATTGAGAGCATGCAAAAAGCCAAGATAAAATCATAAATCGAAAGCAAATCTAAATGACATGTCCCCGGGGCACAGAGCAACAGCAGAGCAGCAAAACCAACTTCCGGCAGCATCAATCACGTCTAAGCGGCATACAAAATGAGCGATTGAATGGCAGAGGGAGATGGCAATGGCAGCAGCGGGAAGGTGGAAGCGGGACAACTGCATAGCTGGACAGCTGCTTGCAAGTTTAGAATCGCTTTGTGTGTGTGTGTTTGTGTGTGTGCGGACCGGAAATTGAAATGTGAAGAGCATTTTGCCGAGCGGGTTTTTCGTCTTTAAAACGATATCTTTGCCAAACAAAAAAAAATACAGCGGAAATGAGGGGAAATTCTCTCTATCACTCTCTTTCCCTCTCTCTCTCTCTAGCTGGCAGCTCATTAAATGCCAGCTGTGGCAGGAAAATCAATTGGAAAATGCCATGGGAAATTTTGGTAGCATTGATTGATTACGCGTTGATCAGCCTGCAATCAGGCGTTAAGTAAATATCAAATACTTTGCTTGTCATCAGCAGCAACAGACTTCCGTTAAATTAGACAACAGTTATTTATCCTAATGACAAAGCTCTCTACCTATCTGTTTGTCTCCCTCCCTCTCTCTCTTTCTCTCTGTCTTGCTTACGCTCATTACTTAATGAGGAGACTTGGACTTGTGTCAAAAAATAAATTAATCGAAATTTACATAAATTTACCCAAGGACATTGTCTTGCTGTCTGCCCCAATACCAATCGAAATACAATGCTGTCCCCGAAACTTAATTACAAGTGTGCTGAGCGAGAGCGAGACGGCGACTGTTGGCGACAGCCAGAGAGAGAGAGAGACTAAAAGTCAATAAAACAATTTGGCATAGAACAATAGTCAAGTGCAAGACTTAAAGATGGCCTGCAATAATATCAGATATTGAAACTAGCTCTAAAAATAATTGCGACAAGGTAGAGAATTTAAATTTAAATTGAAAATACTGTATCAATTAAATACTAAAAGAAATAGTAAACATAATAAAATACTAATAAAATACTGAGGAAATTAATTTCTACCATATAATACCAGATATATAATCTAAACCAACTCAATAAGCTTTTCAAAGTATTTTAAATTTCAACTTTAAGTTTTGCTAAATTTCTAACGCTGCATTTCTTCAACTCAATGTTTTCTCTTGCATGCATTTGAACCCAATTGATGGAATTCGATTACAGGGTATGCGAACGCAAACACTTTGCATCATCATTAGCTCGCCAAGGGCGTCAGACACTCTGTATACTTTGTTAATTAGGCAAACTCTGACAGTCTTTAATAGCTTTATAATTTCAGCAAAGCTTCGCATAGCATTCACTTCACTTCAATTTTGGGGGCCACAGCCAGAAACGCTTCAAGTTAATCACGGCTCAATATTTATCCAAGTGGCTTAAAATGCGATTCAAAAATGGTCAGTCGGGACTGCTGGGCGTTTAAATTGAAATACATTAAATGACTTTAAGCTGTCGCAGCTT
Source organism: Drosophila immigrans (assembly GCA_963583835.1). Classification (NCBI taxonomy): domain Eukaryota; kingdom Metazoa; phylum Arthropoda; class Insecta; order Diptera; family Drosophilidae; genus Drosophila; species Drosophila immigrans. Next base: position 20,100,793 of record OY757141.1, read on the forward strand.
CAAGTTTTCATTCTCGGACTCTGACTGTGGCAAATGAATTTTACGCCTTGAAATGCGGTAAACTTTTTACTGTAGTTGTTGTGGAAGTTATTGCAGTGTTTCAGCTGCAGTTCAGGCGATGAAATCTCTGTGCATTGCATGCGGGCTTTTGGCATTGCTGTCACTTAAAGCAACCGCTGCTGAGGTTGAAGCAACCGCTGCTGAGGCTGCCAGTGAAGCAAACCAACTTAAAACTGAATTTACAGACACGAAATGTGAATTAAGACTCGTGGTCTCTGAGGGATATCGAACCATGTGCGCGCCCTTGCGTCCCGTCTGGGTGAGGTCCAGCAAAGGAGTTTGCCGCAAAGGATACACGTGCACTCGTGGCTTTACCGAGCAGGAATGCAAGCAGAAGTGCCTTAAGAACAATTAACGCAGTGTGATAAACAGCTGGAATGACATCAGAAATATCTGAATAAAGTCTATCAAAATAATATCTTTTTAGTGCCCAGTTTTTGACCACTCAATTCAGTATAATAACTAAGATATCGACTCAATAGTTGCCGTCACTAAATCTAAACTTTCTTCTGTAAAATCTGCATTTGTTCGCTTATATCTTATTGCTGACCCTTGACTGCAGCTAATTAATGTCATGCATTTAGCAACAGTTGCATTGCGCATAACGAAGCTGCAAAAACAAAAACTCTTTTGAAATTTAGTTACTTTAGAGCAGCTGTCAGAATGAGAAACATTTGCAGCGTTTCCGCAATTTTCAGCTTAATACTGCTGCAGTTGACGCAATCGCAGGAAGGTGAGCAGCGAAAAGTGTTTTTAATGAACCCCTTTTTATGGAGCACTTGTTATTTGCTTTTAGTTGATCAGCGCTGCCTGGCTTCAGAGGTAGTTGGTCTGAGCTGCAAGACGATTCGCTTGAATTATGTGCCACGCCGAGGCAGGTGTCGCCTCACCTTTGGCTGCCATAAAGGATACTCGAAATGGGATTGCAGAAGACATTGCCTAATTCAACCTCGAGTCTGGCGTGCGAATTACATGAGAGTGGAAGATACTACGGCCACAACAACTAGCCTTGCAACAAATACAGCGACTGCAACAGCAACAACTACAGCAACTCCTACAGCAACAATCACAGCAACAACTGCAATAACTTCTACAGCAACACCATCAACTTCTACAGCAACTGGAACAACAACTTCTACAGCAACAACATCAACTTCTACAGCAACTTCTACAGAAACAACTACAGCAAGAACTTCTACAACTGCTCCAGCAACAACATCAACTTCTACAGCAACTTCTACAGAAACAACTACAGCAACAACTACAGCAACTTCTACAACTGCTCCAGCAACAACATCAACTTCTACAACAACTGGAACAACAACTTTTACAGCAACTTCTACAGCAACACCATCAACTTCTACAGCAACTTCTACAACTGCTCCAGCAACAACATCAACTTCTACTACTACTCCAGCAACAACATCAACTTCTACAGCATCTGGAACAACAACTACTGCAGCAACTTCTATAACAATAATCACAGAAACAACTACAGCAACAACTACAGCAACTTCTACAACTACTCCAGCAACAACATCAACTTCTACAGCAACTGCAACAACAACTTCTACAGCAACAACATCAACTTCTACAGCAACTTCTACAGAAGCAACTACAGCAACAACTTCTACAACTGCTCCAGCAACAACATCCACTTCTACAGCAACTGGAACAACAACTACTGCAGCAACTTCTACAGCAACAATCACAGCAACAACTACAGCAACTTCTACAGCAACAACATTAACTTCTACAGCAACTTCTACAACTGCTCCAGCAACAACATCAACTTCTACTACTACTCCAGCAACAACATCAACTTCAACAGCAACTTCTACAACAACTCCAGCAACAACTACTTTAACAGCAACTACTGAAACAGTTGATACATCTGAATCAACTTCCAGCACATCTAATGCGACTACAGAATCAATAACTTTATCCACAACACCTATCACAGAACCCACATAGGCAATAACAAAACGAAAATGAAAAACCTTTGGCATGTTTAAAATTAGCAGAAACAGTTAGACAAAAGTACTAAATGCAGGCTTATCAAGCGCACAGCAGGAGAGACAGGCGATGGCGATGGCGAGGTCCTTAAATGATTTCACGCCCACTGCAAAATCATAAAAAGAAAAACAAACAATGGCAACATTTTTAGCATTCCGATAAGCCTCAAAAAAAAAAAACACAAAAAAAACAAAGAAAAGCGAAAAAAACACGCACAATGGCCTGAAAAGAAATCAGCCCAATAATCATTAGGGCACAAAAACTTGCGACAAGAGGAAACCAAAGGAAAGTCCAGTGGCCAGTGTCCTGAGGGCTGGCTTTTGTCTTGGATTGGGTTAAGTGCGCTGGAGCACACACAAGTGCTGACCAAGCAGCGGACAACGGCGAGTTTAGGGGGCGGCTATATAAAGCAAAATGCCGAAATAAACACTTGTGCTCCCACTGTGCTCTCCTGCTGTTGGCATACCACAAAAGGGCATATTTTCCAGCTCAACGAAGGCGTTTAGGCCACGTTCAATGCGTGCCAGCCTCTCTCTGTGTGTGTGTGTGCTGAGGACACGCTCGTTTCATTGTCCTTTAGCCAGGCATTCTGGCACTCGCATCATCACGAGGCGTGCCGTAAAAACGCGCCCTTTCTGGCCGAAAAGCGAAAAAAAAAAGAAATATATGTGTGTACGTAATAAAAATGTAGACAATTTTTACGACACAGCACAACACGAAAATGGCCACTTTATTTCTTCATTAAAAACCAGTATTGATTGTCCCGCCAGGCCACCAGCCACCTGACCCCATCCTCATCCTCATCCCCATTCCCCTCGCAATCTCCTGATGATGCTGTGGCGATGACAACCATCACTCCCGCCGCAGGAGGGAATCACTTTAATTGAAGTCTGGCAAAAGTTCTGGTGATTTACTTGGCCACACACCGTCAAGTGTTAAGCGCTTGAATGCCAATAACGGGGAAGTGTAACCAGAGCCACTGATGGACCGGCAGTTACCCTGTTAATTATTGTAGTACAATAATTTGTTTTATTTACTTATAATTTAACAAATTATTGTATACTACTGCTACGACTCAAGTTATTTTTACTACTGATAACAGCTGCGTTTCTGCTTGTTCATTTTGAATATAATATATCATTTAAATACTATACAAATATGTAAATATATTTCATTCAAAAGTTCTTGCTAGCCAAACTTTGCTTTATAATTATCCATAAGCAATAAATGAATGTAAGAATTTAAGGAAAGGTAAAGTCTAAAATAAAATGAAATAATAAATCTGCAATTAAACAGTCTTTGGAAGTAAGAGGTTGAAAAGGTGAAATTATAAGGGAAAATAATAAAATATATAATCTATTTAAAAAACAAAATAAAACTAGTCTATCAGCTATTGAAAAGTCTATTAAAGTGACAGTAAAAATAACGTTCTCGTCAAAATGAAATTGTATTCCTCAATTACTCAACTCTATATCTCCCAGTCGCCTCCTTAGTTACAGGGCATGCATATTAATCACAGCCATGTTGCGCATTTAGCATGCCACAGAGAGAGCTGTCAATAATCAAATTTCATCGTCTACTCACTGCCTTCAATTGATCGCAATTGTCGAGCATTATCTATTGAAGTGTAAAAAAGCCAGACGACTTTTTTATTGACGCATTTTCATTTGATTTAAAACGCTAAATTGAAAGGTTTATTTTGTATTGTCGTTTGCTTGCGCTTTGCTGCCCTTTTGCCATGGTTTCGCATTCTCCTAGCGCTTTATTATTTTTACTGCCTTTTATCTGTTTTGTATTTCAATATGTTTGATTTTGACATATCACAGAGTGTTGAATTGCCAAGCATTTGCTTTACGTTATTGTCTTACCAGCGTTGACAAACTCGATTGAACTGTATCAGCTACGTAACTATTCAAATTGACAATAAATATTCTATTCTTGTTGCAATGCTGAAAATTTAAATTGCATGCAATGCATATGAAAAAATGGTTTGAATATTGAATGCTACAATTTTAAATGATTTTGCAATCCTACATACATATTTGCATGCAAACTGTAATTTTAGTATTGAGAGCCAATGACGAAAAGTATTTCTCCTGCCTTTAAGCAAACAATCCAATTTAATTTTCTATCAAAATAAATGCTAGAAGATAGTTTTCTAAGAAAAAATCTCTTCTATATCTTTTGTTGCTCTTAAAATAATCGCTACGATACTCAAAAATATGGCATTCACATACTGAATTTATTTTAATTAAGCGCAATTAAATGGTGAAAGGTAATTTTCTGAATCTCTCATACTTCCTATTTATTTCCACATGAACCAAAAATTATTATTTTTCTAATAACAAATTTTCGTTTAAGAACTACTTGATTTTCCTTCAAATTTTCTTAGTTTCAACCAAATTGATTCAACGCTTTAATCAGCTGATAAACTTCAGATAAAACAATACTCAAGTCACATCTTAAATGCCAGCCGGAAAACATCAATATTTCATTCGCAATGCACAAGTTCTCGAGGGGGGGGTGGGAAGATAATGTACATTCATTCACGACAGCTTAAATATGTATAAATAATCTTTGAAAGTGAAGGAAAACTTGAAGCTAATTAAGATACACATAAGATTCCATAAAGAGAGCCAAGTAGCAACTGAAGTAGCAAAGCACAAGAGTCAACTCAAATGTAGGAATACAATATGAGAGATGAGAGGCAACAAACTACAATGAAGCTGAACTGAACTGTTCACAATGATGACTGAGATGATGATGTTGCAGGGTAGCCAGGTCAGAGCAACATAAGGAACAAGCGACAACAATGGCTGAACTGTGAATGTGTGTGTGTCAAAAGGATTGGCATTTTAATTTGATTTCGCATTGATAGAGATCAGAAAGAAAGTGAATTGTGACATTTTACACTGTTCACGCTGGTTGCGCAATGCGTGCAAAATTGTTGTGTGCTGTGTGATGTCAATAAAAATGAGGTAATGTTTCTAAACAAATGCCAAGTCGATGGAGAGGTCTAGAAAAACAAAACTTACTTGTGAAAACCAACCAACCAACTTGTAGTTGCGTTTAACACTTATAGGACTATTATTGTTATTATTGTTATTGCTGTTGCTGATGCTGTTGTTGTTATCGTTGCTGTTGTTGTTGTTGTTGTTATTGCTGCTCATGTTGGCAGCAGGAGAGAAACACTGAGCGGCCAGAGGGAAAGCGATGATAGATGATTGCAGACAGACAGAAGGAGTTACGACAGAGTAAAAGATACAATAGCTTTAAGATACATTTAGCACAACACACAAGCACATTGATATTTTAAATAAAATGTTGAAAAAATAATTAGCTCCCAAAAATTATTATTGTTGTTGTTGTTGGTTTATTGGAAACGTGTTGTTTACCTGACGTTTTAGTTTACTTAAATGCTGTTCAAAATTCTTGAATAGATTTGTAGTTAATTTACAGTTTAAAGTTTAAATACTTGTATGTTTTAAGCACAGTCTAGAGTTACACTTTCAGTTGTTATAGATTGTATTTACTTTGGGCATTCGATATTGACGTTATGTACATGAATCCTTGGTCAATTGACACTACAAGTGAACTTACGCACTAATTAAAGCTTTTACCAAACTGTGTACCATTTATTTGGTCATATGTACACTTAAATTTATAAATGTTCTATAAGTTCTATATTTGATATAGTTAGTTTAACTAGTTGTTAGTATTGTTTAGGCTATAGACGAGTCTCACATTAATGTTGCAGCAGCTTAGAAAGTTTTATACAAAACTTAATTAAAGTTCACTTTTTTCCTTGTTATTTTTGTTTACTTTATAGGTTTGTAATTGGATATTTTTTGTTGTTGGTCCTCAGTTTAAGTTAAGCACACTAAATTCAACATTTATTTACATTTAATTAACAATTCATTTATTTACGTTTCCTTTTGTATTTTTTTTATATTTATTTTATACACAGCACACATTTATATAATTTATTTGGTCAGTTTGTTTTGGGTTGCGTTTCTTGGTTCTGTTGTGGATTTTTTTTTTTATTTTTATTAAAGCTGTTTAATTGGACTGCAGATTGGTTTCCTCTTATTTTGTTTGGTTATTTTCTATGGAAATTCATTATTTTCTTTGTTGGTCCTGCAAATAAAGCAAAGTGTTCTCATTCTCAACGTTCTCCGTCTCCTTCTCCTTTTTTACCGCATCGACTCAACTGTGCAACGCGACTGAATCCGCTTTGAAAAGCCACTTCAACACGGCTCGCAGGCCAAATGAAATTATTGCCATAACGTTTTCGAAAAAAATGAAATGAAATTAGCAATAAAAATAAACAAATACTCACAACGGTGGGTAAGGATAGAAATAATCTTAGAATTTTATTTTATTACAAAAGTAATGTTTCTGAAGATACAAAATCTTTTTAAAGAGTTCTTGTTTCAATTCTTTCCCCAATAATATAAAAAATGTGACAATATTTTTGTATTCTCAAAATTAATATTTCTTGACTAAAAATCATTTTAAAGAATTCCAGTTCCAATTTTTTTCTCTCAAAAATGTGTTAACAAAATTAATATTTCATAATTCCTAGATTTTTCGACATATGCTTTTCCAGAATTATTTCTGGTAAGAGGTATTCCAAAGTAAAGCAACTGAAGTGCTATTTTGAGTTTCCCCAAAGTGCAAGGAAACCATTTTTCTTGGAAGGACAGTGGCAACTACTGTGGACCGTTGCACATCAAATTGACGCCCGCTGCGTCCTCTGAATGCAATAAATGCCCAACAGCAGGAGCTGCAGCTGCAGTCGAAGCTGCAGTCGAAGTCCAAGGAAGAACGCTGGGGTTGAAGTGCGTGCCGAGCAGACATTTTGCCATTCTGGCATTTGCGATGCAAAATAGCTGCCACTTGAGTAACGGTCAGGACTAAAACCAATTTTATTTCATTGTTTGGTGTCTTTGGGCAGTCGTAAAAATAACTAAATTAGTCAATTTCGCTGCGCTGCCAAACTAACTACGAATATGACTTTAAATATATTTTGCGTTTAGCTCAAAATACATTTCAAAGTGAAAAGTTCAGCAGCATTTACAATTAAAAATAATTCATGCTAAAATATATTTAAAAGTGAAAAGTTTAACAGCCGAGCATTATTCTTGACTTGCCAACATCCCCGTTGAGTAGTTAAAAATAAGGTTGCTAGACAATTAGTTGCGAGCTCAGAACAAGGACAACAAGCTGAAAAGTCTTTGCCCAAAAAACAAAAATAAATTCATTAATGAATAATCGATGTTGTGCAGCAGGCAGCAGCAGGTATTATGTATTATGTATCGCAGCCAGCGACGTCTATATATAGAACATGTTTGTTGTATGTAAAACGAAGGAAAAATCAATAAGCACAAGAGATTACACATACGCGACGTGTGACGAGTCCTGCAACGACAGTCTGTGAGGATAATACTGCAGCTGGACAAAGTTTTCTCGTTGTTCGTCGCCTTTGAATGGCAGCAGTCAAATCGGCAAACTTATTATATAGCTTGACTTGACATGGCATCCGCCGCAGGGGCACAATAAACCAGCACACAGATACACACATAGATACACTTTGACGTTGTGTCGTCAGAAATATCGAGAGAAGAATTCGTAGCTGGCACGCTGCACTTTGAGCGTTGCACGTTGAATGTTGCACGTTGCATGTGCTGCAAGTGACAAAACGGGACAAGCGTTTGCGCTGTATCCATTTACGAAATTGAATTTATAACCTCCGACACACACACGCACACTCAAGAGCAGCTGCCTTGACAGCTATATGAAAAAAAAAAAAAAAAAACTTTTAGCCCAGCTGCATTTCCACTTTTAATCGACTTGCGACATATCCTGTCCAAAATTAACTGACCATCGTAAGAAAACAAAATGATTTTCATTTTAAATGTTCGAGTATCGACTGCAATAAAATACCCGATCTGCGTTTGACAACTGGCATAGTTCCTGGCTAACTGACACTCCTGACGCTTTTGGCTTTTGCCATTTGGTTTAGGTCTTTTTTTCTCTTTCGGTTTCGCTTCGTGCGCACAAAAAGTTCAAAGCCATTTTTAAAGATACTTGTGCGACAGGCGGAGGCAAAGGAGTTGCGGATGCGGTCAGAATGCCACAAGGGACAGCTCAGCAGCAACATCGGAGTGTATCGCATACACAACAGAAATCACTTCAATTTATTTTTCGATTTTTGGACAGACAATGATTTGTTGTGGTTCCTCTCAATGCGATTCAAAGCCAAGAAAATGTTTTCTATTTTTCACACCAACAAAGCCACAAAACAATTTTCACTCCTCCACATGCTCTGCACATTAAAGCACAGCCAAGGAATTTTTGTGGCTTACGAGTATTTTGCTGTGCGAGCACAAAAATCACACAGTAATAAAGTGCTAATGAAGTGAGAGCGAGAGAGAGCTGCTCAATTTGAAAATTGTCGAGACTTATGACAAAATTTGCCTACACAATTGGCCAATGAAGCGATGCTAATTGAATTAGATGAGTATAAAAAGCATCGAGCATGCATTGATCAAAGCCAACAAAGCGCAAATTACACACAGAATTACAAACAGCAGCGTCTGCTATACTATATATATACCAATCAAAGTAACGAAATAAATAAATGCGATTGCCCGGATTTGAGCAGATGTTGAAAAGTTAAGCGCATTGGCAAGGACTTTAACAGTAAAGAATAACACTGAAGTGGAATCGAAGAGGAAATCAAAGTGCGATTGACAGACATTTTTAAATTAGCTGCGATAATCATTTGCAACTGTCGGCAATTTAAAGTTCACTCAAATCTGACTGATTGAACTAGTTTTAAACTCAATTTGAAGCACACTCCATTAACGCTCGGCCGGCACACACAAAAAGTAATTTCAAACACACACAAATTGTATCAGCAAAAAGTTGTGTCCATTACGCATACGCCACGTACGCCAGTCCGAGCGGCCGGGCACTCAAAGCAAACTTTGTGCCAACAATATGCAGTGCATTGAATCGATAGCATTTCCGTTGCTGAATATTAATTAAAGTTTCTAATGAATTTACATCATGAGCAGGAAGTTGCAAAAATGTGTAGCAAGTTTTTTGCAATCTCCAGCTATTTAAACATTTATGATGAGCTCAAGTTTCACTCCACTCCACTAAATGGCCAAGTTGCTAAATGCTCTCGCCCGGCAATTATGTAATGAAAGCAGCAACAGCAGCAACATGTGCCGCAACATTTTGTGGTTGCGCCCCAAATTTGAAATTTTAGCTGCCCAGTGGGGGGAGAAGGTCTGGAAGAGGGGCAATCAATATGCTGTGGTCGCAGGTTGCCGCTTTTGAGTTAATGTGTTCAATTAAGTGCAAAATCCAATGAGAGAGAAAGGAGCAGCAAAAGTGGCAGCTGTGAAAATGTTTTACTGCCACCTTTTTCGGGGCCAGCATCTTGCATCCAGTTACAAAGCCAGGCTTTGTTGTGGCCCACACACAATGGCAAACTTAACGCCTGTTGGCATCGCAGTCGCATTGTTGCAGTGAAAGCGACGCTTTAATTACATGAACCTCGCACCAACTTGCAGCTCAAAGGAACAATGCGCTTGCCTCAGTTGGCCAACTGCTTTTGTGTGTTGCATGACCAGGCGAGCAACGAGGGCCAGCAATTAAAGTAAGTGGCACCATTTTCGTTTTGCAACGCGCTCTCGTTCCCAGCCACAGCAGCAGCAACAGCGGCAGCTTCTTTAGAGGCTTCGACTGACTGATGAACTGTCTGACAAACTGCCTGGATCTTTGTTATGTTCTTTTTCTGCATATTTTTCATAATTTTTTCATGCTTGAACTTCGAGTGTGGCATTTGGAAATGTCAAGGGGCAGCATCTCGTCCCATGATTAATGAGTCCATCTTAAGGCAGCGTTCACAGTCTGTAATTTGTAGCCGGATTCTGGCATCGAATTAAGCAAAGCGCAACGCTCGAAATGCGATTTATGTGCAGCACATTGGGCATTTAGCAGGCGACTTAATTAAGCATAAAACTCAGCAACTAAAGAAGGTTTTAGTTTAATTGAGACTTGCGCAATAAATTTCTTTTTGTGCCATTAATTTATAGCTGGCGAATATTACTAAACATTTAATTATTTGAACGTATGTATACTGCTATTTGTTTTTTTGATAAAGATTTGTGTTGATATTTGGTATGAAAATAAATGTTCAAATACTAATAAATATTCGTATATATGTAAATATTTAAATATTATTGTTGAAATACTGATAATTTTAGATTAACATAAATGTTGAAATCTTGATTAATTTTTATGAATATATATTTCAAAATATTCATACATTTTAATGTAGAAAAGTTGAAATATTCATAAATTTCTAGGAATTTAAATAATTTAAAAGTAATGAAAATATATAAATTCGAATATAAATATTAAAATTTGTATTTGTATTTTATATTTGAAAATATATATTGAAATATTTGTGAATTTAAAAATTCCAATAATTACTCGATGTTGAATGCATCAAGTTTAAAACGATCGTAAATCGTGAATCGCAAATCGTAAATCGTGATTCGCAGTTTTTGCTCTGCTTTCGGCATTGCAATAACCTTTGGAGTGGCATTTAAAGGATAACGCAAGGTGAATGCCTCAATTGAGTGAACAAGGAATCGCAGAACTCTTACTCAAAACAAAATCGCGTCGCATTGCGATTGAGATTGCAGCGAAGCGAAGTGAAGCCTCTGTTTTCCCTTTTTTGTTCGCTGTGCAGTGACATTTTAAGCGTAGACCGGAAATTGAAACTCGATTGGAATATCAACTAACAAAACGCCACTGCAGCCAAGAAGATGCAGCAGAAAAGAGGAAAGAAGGAACAGCAGCTCGGTGTTTGCAATGCGACTCGGCGATTAGCAAACAAGGAGCTGGGACATCCAAATGCCCGACTGCGATTTCGACTGCGCCAAAGGGGACGCGCATAAAAATGCAATGCGTAGCGAATGCGACAATCTAAAAAGTGGCTGCAGTCGAGAGAGGGAAAATCGTTACGCTCATTGCAATGCATTTGGCTTTCAGATACGTGTGTCGCACAGTTATCTGCAGGCAGCCAGGCAAACACGCAGAGCCAAAGCAAACGAGGGGCGACAATGAAGTTATGCAGCGTTATTCATTGATTTATTTTCGAGAGTAAGAAAGAAGCCAAAGCGTGAATTAAATATTTAAAATATATACAAAATATATATGACCATATAAATACTTTATTTACAAATTGGAATGCAGTGTAGCGTATTTAGAGTGTTTGCAGACTGCTGGCACTCAGTGTGCTAAACATGTCACAAGCTGCGCCAATTAAGTGCACTGCAAGTCCTAAGGGAATGACAGCGCTGAAAAGTAGGCAACACTTTGCTCACATTTCCACGCTCTCTCTCTCTGTCTCTCTCACTCTCTCGCTGTCTCTGTCGCGCTGCGTACTTACACAAATTAGAAGCACACACATGTAAGCAGCAAACACTTAAGCGGCAAAAGTTGAAGTCACCTTGCAGCACTTTAGAGCCCCAAACAACTGTCGACACTTCAGCTCCAGCTGCAGCTGCAGCAGCATCAACGAAATGCAACCAGATGACTCACAACTCAAGCAACTTTGAGTTCACCTCCCTCCCTCCCTCCTCCTCACTCTCTACCCTTATTCACTCTGTCAAATAAGTGCAGTCGCAGTCGCAGTCGGGCCGTGAGGTTTTTATGGCTGATTTGGTTATATATGCGATTTAAAGCCATTTCCCATGCATCAGTTGGCAAATTGTGCATTACGCATACGCCGCGTTGGCCGCTCAAGTGTTTGTGAGCTTGGCCCCATTTTAAACACTGCGCAGTGCTCATTAAATATTTACAAATTTATGAGCAAATGAAAAAGGCAAACATTAGACCACATTCACTTTTTTCTCTTTCTGCTCCCCCGAGGCACGAAAGAGCGCAGAGGCAACAATCAATTTGGGGTTTTTGTGCTACACTATTCAATAGGGTATAAGCAAAAATTGTGTTGGCTTGAAATAAAATATTCTACGGAATGGAGCGAGAAGAAACTGCACATAACTTAGATGTAGTTTTCTTAGAGCAACCATTGTTGCTCACTTGTGCTAATAAAAGATGCATATTTAGATTTAAATTTATATTTCGTATTTCAAAGAAAACATTGTTGCTCACTTGTGCTATTAAAAATTAATTAAAAGTTTATGTTCTTATTTCATGGCGAATTTATGACTTAACCCGCTTCCTTTGGTTTCCTTTCATAGTTTGTATACTTTAGTTTAAATTCCTAGATCTTTAAGAGCAATGTTATTTGTCTATACTAAAATAAATTCAAATAGACTTGAAAGATCCAGAGCAGGTAGAAGACAAAGACCACAAAAGTTGCTGCAATTCTCAACAGAATTGCTGTTCTTGTCCCCTGAGCTCAGTCAGGCCAGAAAATAAAGGTTTTGCTGTTCTATGCTTGTGCCATGGCAAAAGTTTCTAATATATGTGCATAATTTATGGGCTTGTTGAGATTTTAATTTTTCAAAGGTCTAAATTACAAGAAAAAATGTATTTAATAGCTCGACAAAGTGTGTTGAAAGTTCTGCGCTGTTCTGAAATTGTTGTTTCTATCATTTGCATTTGACTGCAGAAGGAAGTGGAAAAAAAACGCCATCAAGTGTAATAATATATGCCGGAAAGTAAAGAGTTTATTAATGAAAATATTTGTCAAGCACGACAAAAATTTATTCACATGCATAAATTCAATCAAAGTTGTGCGAAAATACAAAAAACAAAATAAAAGTAAATAAAAATAAAAGAAGCTCGCACACACATACAAAATATGGCAAGCAAATTGAATCTCTGGAGCCTGAAATGTCAGCCGCATATCGCTTGTAATAAATTCAATTTATTAGCAACATCGAGCCAGAGCTCGACAGCTCACTTGCTTTGGCCTCTTTGTCTTGGCCCCCAAATGGACGGAACGGGCCCCTAATTGTGTCGACAACAGTAGCGGCAAAAGCAGCGGCAGTAAATGTGAAATGGAATACAATTAATATTAATTTTGTGCTCGGTCGCAGCAGCATTTAATGCAAAAGTTTGTTGTGTTTTTTTCTCGCTTTCTTGCTTTTTTTTTGGCGCACGTAGACGTGCCAATTAATTGTCACTTAAAAGCATTCACATGCTCTTGTCTCAATCCGTACATTGTTGTTTTGTTTTGGCATTCTTTAATTTTCATTTATTAGCAGCTGTCCGTTCAAACAACAGACACCAGGCGTCAGTCTATAGCCAGAAACTTTGCCAAGAATTCAAAACTTGGATCAACTTTATTTATAATGGTAACAAAAACCAAGTGCATGAGTTCGACCAATTAAAAGCGTATGAGATTAAGTAAAAATGACAATTTGTGAAATTAAAACTAAAAACAAAAGTTTGCAACAAAATTGGCAATCAATGAGTTTTGTACGACATACGATTTTTTGATTGAGAAGTGATAATTTGAAATATAATAAACGGGTAGTTAAAGGAAAATTTTCTATCGAATGATTCATAATAAATAATTATAAGTATGGTTCAAATTCAAATGAGATTTAATTCAATTCAGAAGAAAAGATAAGCATTAATTCCAAAAACTAATTATTCAGTATAGTTTAGTTCAAGATAAAATTACAATAGGAAAAATCAATGAATGTAATTATAAAAATAATTTCCGCTTCAAATTCAGTTCAAGATAAAAATTACAATAATAACAATCAAGTATTGTCACTATGAAATTAAGTTGAAATTCAAATTGTATTCAAATTAGAATTATATAATTCATGTGTTATAACTATGAAATGAAGTTGAAGTTCAAATCCTATTCAAGGTAAAATTACAATGATAACAATCAAGTATTGTTAGCATGAAAATAAGTTAAAATTCAAATTCTGTTCGAGATAAAATTGCAATTACAAAATTGGAGAATTGTAACTATGAAAATATGTTAAAGTTCAAATTGTTTTTAAAGTAAAATTAGAATAAGAAAAATCATGTATTGTAACTATGGAAATAAGTTGAAATTGAAATTGTGTTTAAGATAAAATAACAATTGGAAAAATGAAGTTGAAATTTGAATTGTGTTCAAGATAAAATTACAATTAAGAAAACCCAGTATAGTAACTATGAAATTAAGTTTCGCAGCAAATCCTCTGCAAGATAAAATGACAATCAGAATGCTCAAGTATTGATCAGGACTCATTCAAGGCATTGAAACTAGGCTCACAAAATGGGCTTACACTCGTGGGCCACTTTCAGCTGCTGTCATGGAGTCCTTCGATGTGAAACAAATTAACTAATTCCTGCATGCAGGATATCAAATTACTTAGGCATAGCAACAAGTCATTAAATACGTTTAGCTAAATATATACTTTCTACGCTCTTTCGCTCGCAAAGCTTCTTGTTGTCTACTTTGCGCATTAAACTCACACACACACACACACTCACACATAAACACGCACACACACTCCATGGAAGCGACACATTTTAATGCCAATTAATCGTTTTAATTACCGAGTTACGCAGTGTTCATTTGTTGCCCCCGTTGTAAGCCGCTTAATTTATTAACAAGAACATACATTATTAGAAATTCAAACCAGCTGGAAATGTTGTGCCAAATCTTGGCTTAAACGCTGGCAAACAAACTGGGCCAAGAGCGGCCCAGAGGCAACTGCCTTGAGGAGGAGTCAGAGGAGGAGGAGGAGGCCGTGTCAACAGTTTTGCACCGTCAAGAATATGACACAATTAATTTTGGAAAATTTATGCAAGAATAATTACCACCTCAAGTTGAACGCACGAAACGGGCGCGAACAGCGAAGCCAACGAAACTTTTTCACAGCCATGTCAAAAAAAAGAGAATAAATATGGAAAGCAACAACAACAACACACACTCACATATAAAACTAATTCAATTTATGCTGTGCAAAAAATTATGCGCTTAAATTATGCATGCAAACGCTGCCTTGGCTTATCTTAAAGATACACAAATATCTACATAATGTATGCCAATAGATAGGCGCAACGAGGAAGCAGCAAATGGAAAGTAGACAGAGTGAAAGTTGTTTTATATTTGCATATTCTGTATTTGTAAAAATATGTATTAAAGTTATGCAGCTGGCGGGGAAACTATCTGCCAGCTGGCATAAGTTACGAGAGATCAAAGCGAACTTCAATTTGTTATTCTGCTACACTTTAATAAATGGCGCAAACATTTGCTAAATTGTCTATAATTATTGATCTGAAATTGCAGGGTATGCACGTGTTGGCAAATGTTATTTATATATACACCAAGTTGGGTAAACTTTGCCACCCAAACTTGTTTGACAATGGGCAAAGCAAACGCAGCCAGCTTGCGATATTTGTTGCTCCACTAACTGCGATGAGTTGGGCATTTTATTATGTTGTAAGGCGCACAGCAACAGGCTGTCCCAAAGTTGTTTTATTAGCAGCAACAACAGCAGCAGCAGCAGGAATAGGACAACCAAAATGAATTACCCAACAGTGGGCAAGGCAAATGTATTTTGCTTGTACGCAATACGTATGGAGCACAGTCACAGTCACAGTCACACAAAGCAATGAGCAGGACGAAAAGGACGATGGCAGCTGCCGTTTTCCTTATCAATGTTGTCGAGCTTCGCTCGCTGTTTGCACAGCAAATGCCAGCCAACAATGACGACGACGATGCCATTTATTCAATGTCCGTTCGCAAGTTGATTGTTTGCTTACTTTTATCATCGATTTCGCCTGTTCGCCTGTCGCCTGTCGCTACGGAAATAATCGACAAAAGTTTTTAATCAACCGCACAAACACACATACGTACATACATAAGGCTTTTACCGTTTTACCTGCGCTCAATACATAAGCATTACAATCATTAAACGCCCACCGCTCATCGAGCGAAACACGTCAGCAGTTTTGCGTTCGCTTTGGTCGCTTGGATTATGAGGGACGCTTAATGCAAATTGGCAAAATTAATTATTAAATTACACGAAAAAGGCATTTGCGGTTTTTCTTACAACAATTTCGATTTGTGGCCAACGTATATGTGTGGTTGTGTGTGTGTGTGTGCAGCCACAGCTGTTGGCCAATGTGTAAATTTTCCATTCGAAAGTTAATTAACAATTTCCCTTTGGCCGCGCTTTAAAGCGTCTTTTTGCTGGCAAGAACGCTTTTCAATTGCCTAAGTAACCGCAGACACTTGTTTCCACGATTAGCCATAAAGCTTAGCTATTTGCTACTCTCGGCCATAAAAGTGAGCCAACCAGATGTTAAAATGCTCGTGCAAAGTTTGCCCCAAAAATAAAGTTCGCTGCACATTTGTAAAAAACTTGATATAAAAACTGAGCATAAAAATAGGCAGCCCATTTGAGCCAACAGCCAGCAAAAAGTAGGCTAAAAAAAAACCTGGCAGTGCTTGTCCATAAAAACGAAAGCAGAAATATTGTAAATTCAATTTGGTTTTTGTTAAAAATGTTTTTATATACACTGTATGTGTATGGAATTCTTGTTCCACATGGTAATATCAATAAACTTCTGAATAAAAGACAACTACACAATCTGTAAAGAAATTTAATACATTTAAGTACGTAAAAATTTACGATAAAATGTGTAAAAATCATGTTCAACTGCTGATGACAGATATGTGCATTTTTATTTAAATGTTGAAGGTGAAATATATTTTACACTTAAACTTGCAGTCAATTTAAGGCAGTAGACGGAACCATTAATATTGAAAATTCTTATTTATTATTGTTGCAAAGAGAGTGTTCTGTTTTCATTTGATAATAGTATTAAAGTATTTATTATAATGTTGAGAACTTAAAATAAATTTAAAAAACTACAAACAACATAAGAAAATTTAATAAATTAAAAAATCTGGTAAAGTTTATTCGATGAAATGTATAAAAACAGTAATCAAAACTTTTATTTAAAGGCAAAACGAAAAATATATTTTTGACTCAATCTTAAATAAAATTGGTATTGATAATGATGTTTACTAAATTCATTTTATTTGTTGCTATTACTTATAGAATTCTGCAGCCATATGGTATTAAAATAACAATGACTTTATATTCGAAAATTTAAATAAAATAAAATAAACTTTTAAATGCGTAAAAATTGTAATCAACTGCTGATAACAGATATACGAGTATGAATTTATATTTAAAGGTGGAAGGTAAATTATATATTTTTCTTTTGATCTTGAATATAATTTATAATGAGCGAGGTCAGTAGGCAGCTCCAGATATATTGTAAATAATATTTATGTCTTATTATTATTTCTGCAGACATACGACATTGAAATAATAATGACTTTACATTCAAAAGTTTAAATAAAATAAAACTACCCAAACTGCAACTTATTTATGAAAGTTAAACAATTTACTTTTAAATGCACAAAAACCGTAATCAACTGCTGATGGCAGACATACGAGTATAAATTTGTTTTTAAAGGTGGAAGGTAGAATATATATTTTGCACTCAATCTTAAATAAAATTGATAGCCGTGACGCCAATTAAAGGGGCGTGGCCTCGACTGCATTCAGTTGAAGGCAGGAGACGACTTCAACGTCGCCGATACGCATAAATTATGCACGCGCTGTTGATGCCGCATATCGATGGCATTTTTAATTGAAGTATATGTTTGCCACGCATAAAGTCGCTTGCCACATGCCGCATGCCGCATGGAGCTCTGCTTGCAACCCAATCCATTGGGCCGTGTCGGAGAAACGCTTTTATGCCGAAAAGCGGCTGAAATTTAATTAAATCAATGTGTTGTTGATTTAATTGAATGTCGCTGTCGCTCGCTCGTTCAGAAACTCGCAAGATCTATTTGCATGCAAATGCGTTGCCGCAAAAACCAAAGAGCACTTTTCAGCTATGGCTGCAGCTTGTTAAATATTTAAGGCACAAAGGATTTCTATCAATGGTCGCCGCGCAGACAAGCTGCGAGGACAGACTGTCTGTCCATCCGTCTGTCCATCACATTGTTTTGTTTGCTTTGCCATATGTGTCAGGCAGACAGACAGACAGACTGACAGACAGAGAGCAGGCAAATGCAGTTGGCTGCGCTTGTTCAGCTGTCTGGCCGTCCGTCGGGCTGTCAATCTGTTTTGTCAGAGAGCGTTTGTCATGCACTTAGCCAAGTTTACCAGCTGCTACATTGTCTCAGCGCCAGCTCTCAAATATTTATGATTTTATATTGCAGTCAGCTGACACTTGATTTATCACGCAAACGCATGCGAGGAAAATTCAATTTTTGCTCTCAGTTATTCGGCAAGAATTACTTTTCAGCTGATAACGTGATAAATGATCAGAGAGTTCGCCATGCGTTTTCATTTAGTGCAAATTGTGTCAGAAATGCCATAATTTCCCATACAAAGAATTCAAGTGGCACACGTAATGCTTGCCTCATATTGCTGCACAAATCCTCCACTTGCAGCTCCCTTTATTGCACCCGCTGTTAAGTCTTAATATTCTACTTGGCTTACTTGCGAACTTCTTTTACTTTTTCTTGTTCTTTTCCTTTTCCATTTCCTTCTTTCTTTCTGTTCTACGAGCAGCTCACAAGGCAAATATTTGCCGCACTAAACTCAACTCAAAGTGAACTTTTTACAGCAAAGCAAACACACACACACACACACACACACACACACACACGCAGCTGCCTGCGGCGCTTTTCACACTCACTTGCAACACTCCGAGGAGGAGGAAGAAGAGGAGGAGACGGAGCAGCTTCCTCGGAACTGGCAAGTGAGCTGTTGCATCTATTAGATGTGCAGCTTTTCAATATTTTAAATGGCATGCCACATTTTTGCATAGGACGAGTTCTTTTTGGCCAACTGTGTTGGCTTTAATGCGGTCAAGTGTCCAGACTTTATTAGTTTCTGCGGCTTCTGACCCCAGCACTATTATTATTTGAGTGAATTGTGTGTCAAGTAAGTATTTTATTGCTGCAGCTGCTGCCGTTGGCAATATTCTTGTGTGGCCACTGTTAATTAAATAAATACATTTGCATAAATTCGCAAATATGTTGGCAACAATCTTTTGTTCATTTTATGTGAACTCAACTGGATTTTACATGGAAATACAATAATACCGCAGACTCTCAATTAATTCAATATGCTTCGAGTAAGCAATTCGTGTAAATATATTGCCAAATGCAAAGCTTTGTCTGTTTTATCAAATTAAATTGAATTCGGTATATAATAATACCTTGAAAATTTGCTTTGCAAATTATGTATTCATTAAACGGATGTTCATTAATAAATTTACACTTTCTACCCCAATGAGCTGCACAAGTTAATTATATTAATGAACGGGAAATTATTCCTGGAATTTATAGAAAAACCCAGACGAATAAACAGCTGACACATAATTTGTAAATACCAAATAAAATGCCAAAAAAAATGTTTTTAACATAGCTCAATTATCAATCCATTAGATAATGTTAAAAATGTCAAACAAAAATTTGACTAATTTTAAAATGCATAAATTTATAAATGGTCACATTTAATATACAAGCTTTCATACATTTTTCTATAACAATTAGTGAGTTAAATATTATACTGAAATATTTATTGTAGTGCAATTTGTACTTCCATTTTTGTATATATTCACATTAGCAACTCATTCCATTTTATTAAATATGTCGAACGCAGTTTTAAAACATGCATTTAGCATGAAAATATTTGAGGCCTGATTCATTAATATGTTGCGGGCAATTTAGAAGCTTTTAGCCGAGCCAAATTCCCCTGCTAATCATTTTAGCTCACAATGGAAATTGTATTTCGCATGCGAGACAGTAATTTGAGCGAGGCAGCGAGAAGCACAGAGATGGTACAGAACACACACAGAGTTGGCAGTTAGATTGACACAACCACAACATTGATTTGTCGCAGTCCAATCAAAAAACATTTCAATAATATTCAAACACACACATCAACTCACACACGCTTGGCACAATCAGCAAACAATCTGACAAAATGCAAATAGCCCCAACCATAATCAAGTGCAAAAAACTCCAAATGCAAAAATAAATTATTCAGTTCGAACTGTTACACGGACTTTCAGCGTATGATGATGATAAGGATATATGTAAAATATATATCGCGTCCTTATCGTTAGCAGCATTTTCAATTTCCATTTCCATTTCACTTTCCACGATTCTCAATTGTCTTCAATAGTTAAGCTTTAATTAAATGATAAAAAACGGAAAAAATATGAACGAAAAGCAGCGATGCGAAATCAGCTGCAAAATTGAAATGAAATACGCGTTAAAGCGATGGCGAAGGCATCAAAGGGTTGCCACGCCCCCCTCCCCACTCGCCCCGCCCTTCAGCAAGTGCCCTGCATTAGTTTTTGATGTGTGAAATATGAAGCTGCTGCTGTGACGCCTTAAAGCCAGAAGCAAAGCAGCGGGAAAAAAAAAATGGGGCAAAAAGGAAAACTGGCAGCTTGGTTAATTTCAAAAGGCACATGACGCATACGAACCGTAAGCCGTAGTAAGTGTGTGTGGTTGCCTGTGTGTTAGTGTGTGTGTGAGTGTGTGTGTGTGCGGAGCAGTCATGCATGCGAACACATAACGAGCAACGCAGAGCCTTGTGTTTTTCTGTTTTCTGTGCTTTTTTTTCAACAGTTGGCCGTTGCGGCACTTGAACAGTTTTTGTTACCTGACGTCAATCGATTGATTTGGTCGTGATACGTTTCCCCTGCCCCTTGTTTGCCTTTCCCCTACTCTCCCTAACATATTCATCGCGCTCGTGTGTTACCAGACGGCTCCTAATTGTGTCTCATCAATATCGTATATATGCTTTGATTTAATATGCAATAATTAAGTACCTTAGCCTTTGGCAAGGCCATTGTTTGAAGCGCTCCTCCTGAAGTCTGAGCCAAACTTTCATAACATTTGTCCGATACATATGTTGTCGACTGTCATTATACCGTTTTCAGTCCCATTCTTTTGATTAATGCATCGCCTATCTGTCTGAGTCAATTACGAGCACAACATTAACCGATAGACTTTTCCCAGTCGTCGTTTTTGGGGTCAGGGATTGTCGGCACTTGGTTCTATTATTTCGTGCAGGTTTTTGTCATAAATGCCAGCCATATCGTCACATATGTCATTTGGTTTTTATGGCCACTGATAGCGTTTTATTGTCCATGCCGGATGAAAATTTAATAGCTGCGACAAATGAAAACAGAGCACTTCGCAGGACCTTGAGCGTTTAGCAGCAAACGTTACGTATAAATAATTGAAGACGAGTTGATGAAGTGCTTTAATTTCTGCTGAAGCTCGGATACTTAATAATGATTTCTCTGTCATCTCTGAACGTCAATTTTATTATGTTCCAGATTAATTTTATTTAGTTTAGCAGTTTATTTGGATTGTTTATAATACATATTACTAGTTGAAGAGGACCTGATGAAGTGCTTTATCTACTCCTAAAACATTTGTATAGATGAGTGTGAATTTTATTATATTTCAAATCTAGTTTATTTAATTTGGGAGTTTATATTGATTGTTTATATACAAAAATAGAACAGGACCTGATGAAGTGCTAAATCATTTAATAATGGCTTCTCTTTCATCGCTAATTTGAAAATTTTTATGTTGTCGAATTATTTAAGAGTTTATTTTGATTTTTTGTAATACACAAATAATTGATAAAGATATAAGAAACTGTTTTAATATCTATAGTATCTAACTGTCTTTATTTTATTATCTCTAAAAAAAATGTGTACTGCCGTTTTATGTCTTTTAACCTCTTAGGCTTTTAAGTGCAGCATAAATAATTTTAAAATAGATATTTATTTAATTTTCTCATATTTAATTTACGACTTATTACTATAGGATACTTTCAAGTTTTTCATCACCAAATCTTTATATTCAAATAGTAACTTCGTCAAAGTCGACTGTTAATGGTCGACTCAAAAATAAATATATAAAAAATAGAACACCAGCATAAAGTTGACGATAAGCATGACAATAATTATCCGAATGATTAAATTTGGTCAATCGCCTTTTCTGGCAATAGTTTAAAGTCAGCTCAATAATAAAAACAAATAAACTAATGCCGTATCCAATTAGTATTAGCTTCCACAACCACACAAGTTGTCTAAAACTTTGGGTACCATTTTCATCTGTATCCTCAATAGTTTTTAATCGGGTTTGTCGATTCAAGAACAAATCGTCGTAGTTCTCATAAGTCCAGCGACTGTCGAGGCCGCCAGATTGGACGTTTAAAAGGAACGTATCCAAAGCGAAGCCATAAATCGAATTATTCTGAAGAATCAAACTCATCGGAATATCTTTGGCTATATCTTGTTCTTTGGTCTTGCACAGATTATAACGCTTGGCATAATTCTGAAACCTCAAGACCGATGTCCAGACATATGAGTAAGCCTGATAGGCGAAACTTCTGTTCAGTGTTAAAACCATTTCGGTTTGATCCTTCAGTATCATAAATACGACATTTGGAATGCGTTTCTCGAACAAATCGCTGTCGTAATAATCGAATTCGATGAGGCGTTTAGTGCCCGAATCAAATATCACAGGCAATTTGCTCGCCGCCAGTTCCTCGTATGTTTCGATTTGACTAAACTGCGGAGGCTTGCTGAGCAAAGTGCTGAGATGGGCATTGAACCAGCAACAAATCAAAAGCCCCGAAACACTTAAAATAATCAGGGTTTGCTTTAAGGATGCCCCTGTCCAAAACGCACCTGGCACTGAGGATCCCAACAAACTCCGAAGGACTCGCAAATTGAACAAAGTATGCGAAAGACTGAAGCTGAATCCGTGTCCATGAAAATAATTGTTGATAGTTGAGACAATAGACTCAAATAAAGTGAACGACACGTAGATAAGCAGTATTGTGTATCCCCTATCGGGAAATATATTATTAAAGACCACTTGAAAGTTCAACTCCTGTCCACAAGGCACAACCACAAAGAGATTTGTGTTCCCGATACACACCGTAGTCTGAATGCCTTCAGTATTCTCCTTGACTCCCAGTGAAAACATATTGCTGGCCAGATCAACCTGATGCGTTCGCAGCATCTGCATCGTGGACACATAAACCGACTCATTTGTTTGCTTCAACAGTATCAGGGTGATGTTGTATCGCTGGGTGAAGCGAACCAGCATGTTGTGAGTGTAGCCACTCAATTTCTTTTTGCCCGTCCTGCGATCCTTGACATAGAAGCTGCTCGGTGGCACAAGACTCGGCTTCATCAGAGCAGATTTGCCTTGAAAGTTGCGCCAGTGTTGCACAAAGATGCGATGCGAAGAGAAATTCCTTTGCTGTCTGAAGGAGGCAAATGGAAACGGTTGCATCTGATGAACAACAATTGTTGCTGCCTTGGCCTGAAGTGCGATTAAAGTATAGAACCGATGACGATCGGCCAGCTTAGCTATTATAGCCAGTAACTCCTCAGCATCTTCGACTGCCAACCACAAAATGATTCTGGCCTCTCGCATGCCATCAAAATTCTCAGCCAGCGCAGTCAGTATTTCCCATGGTTTATTCTTTGTCAGACAGACCAGAGCAAGTGCTTCTGTGCTGACCAGGTTGCTCATCCTGATCCTGGCCAGCTCATTAAAGCGCAGAGTTGGCCAATCTCTGAAATGCAGTTGCTCCAACAGGCAGTTGTTGTCCTCACTGTGCTTCATCATCAACATCGCTGCAATCGGCTGCTCCTTGTGCACCATTGGCAACAAATCATGCAGATAATTCAGATGAGAATCAGCTTCAGCAGAAGTTGTTGAACTGGTCTGAAGAAGACTCAAAATTAACACCAAGGCGAGCATTACAATACGCATTTGCTGGCTTTGAATAACTGAACTAAATTCCGCTTCCTGAGGGGTTTCTTATACGTCTGCCCAACATTATTATAATGGCGTAAAAAGCACTTTATGGAATTAACATACGCAACGAGTAAGTACCGATAAAAATCCAAAAAAAAATTATATGTAATTCCGGCCGGAGCCAATTGAGGAAAATTGTCTATTATTAAATATAGCCGCTCTTCATTTATTTAATTTTATTTTATTGTTTGCAGTCGATTTTGAACAGACGACATTGAAAAACTTACTCTTCTTGAATTAAAATTCAACCATCAATTTAATTAAAGCATGAAGAGATTTTAAATTATTATTTGCAAATTAGAAAAATATTCAAGACAATAACGCGACATTGTTGAATAGTTACAACCACTTCAGGATTACAATACAACAAACATTTATCAATATAAATAAATTCAGAGAGTGTGGGCTCGATTCCTATCTTGAACAATATATTTTTCATTTTATGTAAATGCAAATGAAACAATTTTCACAGGTAACAGTTAACAGCAACAAAACAAAATTACTACACAAGTGATTGAAATAAACCATTCTGTATTATTAAATACTTGATTGAATAAATATTGAATGTTGATTTTTAAGGTACATATAATTTTGTCCTTTTTTACATTTATTTATGCTAAGTGGACAACACAAATATAAACCAAACAATTTGGTACACTTAGAATTATTATAATAAATATATTTGTTTTTCCTGTAAATTTCTCAATATCTCTGTTGAATATTTTATTGAATAAATAGCGAATACACATTAATAAATTACTTTTCCCTCATATTGGTGTGAGTGTTTTTCAATCGCTTTCTCTGCCACCAGCCCAAAATTAGCTCTATCAAAAATACGACTAAACTCAGGCCAAGTCCAGTGTGGAGCATGTTCCACAGCCATTTGAATTCCACAAGTGATTGAGTTCGACCCTCAAATAGCCGACTTAATTTCGCCGGTCTGTTGTAGTACATGTCAATATAAGTTTGGGTTTTCCAATGCATATTCAATCCAGCACTTTGGGCGTTTAAAATAAACTTGTCTAAAGCACAGGCAAAGACAGAATCCTTTTGGATAATGGGACTCATTGGAACATCAGAAGCAAAACTTAATTCTGTAGCTTTGCACAAACTTTGACGATTGCTGAATGTTTGAATCATCTTCACCAAGGTCCACAAATGTGAATAGGTGTGATAGGCAAAACTATTGTTTAAGGAAACCAAAAGTTCGGTCTGATTTGTAATCGGTAGAAACACAACATTTGGAACATGTTTTTTGAAGAACTCGCTATCGTATTGCTTCTCAATGATGTTTTTGGCTCCCCAATCGAAGAGAACGGGAAGTTTGCTCTCCGCCAGCTCTTCGTATGAGGCAATCTGTTTGTACTCCAGGTTCTTGGTCAGCAAGGTGCTCAGAGTGGCATTCAAAAAGGTGGTCATCAGGAGTCCAAAAAAACTTAAAATAACAAGGGTTTGCCTTGCCGAAAGGCGTTTTAAACAGCCTGTTGGCGCTGCGAATCCCAAAGTGCAGCGAATAACTCGTAAGTTCAGGAAAACGCGTGAAATACGAATGTTTAATGCACGTCCACTATAATAATTATTCATGCAAATCACAAAAGATTCCAGCAACGTGAGACCCACATATAAAACTATCATTCTGAATCCACGATCGGGGAACACAGATCGAAAGACTTGCATTAAAGTCAACTCGTGGCGACAAGGCACAACCAAAATTTCATTTGATATTCCCACAACAGTGGTTGATTGAATGCCATCCCATTTGGTTGTAATCCCCAAAGTCAGTGCAAATATTGATATGTCCACTTGTCCAGATCGAATCGAATTAATATTCCCATCAAAGGAAATTTTTCCATTTGTCGGTCTAAGCACTACAAAATTGGCATTATGTCGCTGGGCAAAGCACCTTAAAAGTCGGTGCGTGAATCCACTCAACTTCTCTTCACCCGTTTTGCGATCTCTAATCACAAAATTACTCGGCGGCACAATAACCGTATTCGCAAGTATTTTTCTCTCCCCGAAATTGCGACAGTGCTCGACAAAAATGCGATGCGATTGAAGATCTTTTCGCTGACTAAAGGAGGCCAATGGAAATGGTTGCATTTGATAGACAACAATATTTCTCTCCTTTCGGTGTAAGGCGATTACATTATAGAACCGATGACGATCGGCCTGTTTGGCGATTAAAGGCAATAATTCCTCAGCATCTTCGACTGCCAACCACAAAATGATTCTGGCCTCTCGCATGCCATCAAAATTCTCAGCCAGTGCAGTCAGTATTTCCCATGGTTTATTTTTTGTCAGACAGACCAGAGCAAGTGCTTCCCTGCTGACCTGGTGGCTCATCCTGATCCTGGACAGCTCATCAAAGCGCAGAGTTGGCCAATCTCTGAAATGCAGTTGCTCCAACAGACAGTTTTTGTCCTCACTATGCTTCATCATCAGCATCGCTGCAATCGGCTGCTCCTTGTGCACCATGGACAACAAATCATGCAGATAATCATGCAGGCGACCCTCTTCAGGTGAAGGTGAAGTAGAAGCTGCTGTCCAGTTCAGACTGTGGATGTGATTGGTCTGAAGTAGACACAGAATCAGAATTAATCCCAGAGCGAACATTACAATGCGCGTATGCTGTGCCTGAATAACTGAGCTGAATTGTGAATCCTGGCTGGTCAGTTTGGAATTGTTTTAAGCGTTTATCTAACATCATTATAATTGCGTTAAAAGCACATTTCAGCAACTAAAGCACTTTGCCAACTGATGCAAACACTCCATGACATCAGCAGAAGGCCACACGGGTAGAACGATAAGCATCCACAAAAAGGTTTACAATTCCAGTTTACAGAAATATCTATCTGCCGTGCAGTTAATTCTATTTATAGTAAATCAAAAGCAAATCGTTCCCTATTTGCGACAATGTTATTTGGAAACCTTATCATTATTTCAACGATGGGTAATACCACAAAAATGTTCACGGACACTAAGGAAAAATTAAATTTGTTGTATGTACTTGAATGTATTCTATACATATAATTTAATATATTTATGCAGAAAATTTAAATGTAAGTCTAAGCTCATCTCTAAATAAAGCATCGGTGAACTAATTCATCATAATTTTTGCTCTCAAATTATTTTTCGCCTACCTGCGAGCAGCGCATTTTAACACTTGATAAAATAAACTTTATGCTGAAAAATTTGTATTTGAAAGGGAGCTAGATTTGAGCTACTTATGTTTGTTTTTGTGTATCCATGTTTTTGTATAGTATTTTTATTGGGCGATATTCATTTGCATTCGCTTACACCAAAATAGTGAAAAATAAAAATGTACATGTAAAATCACATTTCAAACTAATTGGAAGTCCTTTCATGTTTGCATGTTGAAAATTTCTAATGAAAAAAAAATAAAAATGTAAATGCCTTCATTAGAGTTTACAAATATTTTTTTCCTAATAATTTGGATCAATATTCAGATTTTACAATTTTGCATTTGAATACCACTTTTCGTCCAATTTGTTTTAATCCAGGTTATGCACAAAGTTTGCCTTTAATAACAAAACATAGTGCTGATGAGATGCAAAAAGCACACATTTAATTTAAATCTTTGTCGTACTTTTTTTTTTGGTTTATATTACAACAAATAAACGTCGCGTTTATCACCTTAGAAATATGTATTATAATTTATCCCAACTGACTGAACCGACTGAATAAGCACAGTCCACAGTTGTCTTAATTTGATTTACCAAAAGTCAGGGTTTTCCATAATTTAAAATTCAATTATCTTAAATCACGCACTAAAACTTGTTTGAAAATGTGTTTTGCAGAGTTTGTCAGGAACTATAAGAGCATGATCTTTGGACTAACTTTCAAAATATTTCATTTACATTTACTTCAAATGTCAACTCAAATGCGTTTCAACATTTATTTAATGGTTCTAAAATGACAATTAAAGCAACATTTACAGAAAATTGAAAGAGAGTAAATTTAAATTGGATTTTGTGTTGCTGCCCAGCGACGTGTCTGCCAAAAGTGAATCAAAAACTCGAGAATAAAGACAATCAGGCTGCTGGCGAGTCCAAAAAATAGAAATTTCCAGAGCAACGTCCACAGCTCCCAATCACTTTCTGCATCAGCGAGCAACATTTGCAAAATGCGAGCTCTGTGGAGAACTAAATCCTCGTAGGTTTTGCGCTTCCAATACACATCAAAACCCGAACATTGGGTGTTTAAAATGAATGTGTCCAGAGCAAGGCCAAAGACAGAGTTCTTTTGGACCATGGAACCAGCCGGAAAGTTGCTGGCAAGATCCCCAAGATTAGCTGTGCAGAATCGCTCGTGTTCGATGATTCTTTGCATCTGGAAAACCGCATTAGCAATATAGGAAAATGTGACATATGCGTAGCTGGTGTTGAAGGATGTAATCAAATCGGTTTGGGATCGCTGAGACATGAAGACGGCATTGGGAACTTTGTTCACGAAGAAGTCCTCGTCATTGATGTGATATCTGATGCTCCAATCGAAGGCCACCGGCAGTTGACTCTCCGCCAACTCCTCGTAGGTCTCGATTTGCTTGTAGTCCGGATGTTTGGTGAACAACGTGCTGAACGTGGCGTTCAACCAGCTCGATATGAAGAAGCCAATGAATGACAGGATGATCAGCATTTGCCGCAACGAGGCGTTCTTGCCACGCACAGCTGGCGCTGCGTGCCACAAGAAGCCGCGAATCACGCGCAAGTTGAGCAACAGTCCCGAGAACCTAAAGTGAAACCCACGTCCAGCCAAATAATTCGAGCTCGTTGTGACAAACGATTCGAGAAATGCGAGTCCCAAATAAGCACTCAGCAAGCAGAGTCCCCTCTCGGGGAACATTTTCTCAAAGACTTGCCGGAAAGTCAATTCCCGGCCACAGGGCACAACCAGGACGATGCTTGCCAAAGACAAAGTGACCGTATTCTGTACGCTGGGAAACTTCTGGCCAACTGTCAACGGCTGCAACGTGCTCGAGAAGTCGATGTTGCCATCACTGATCAACCGAATCATGTCCATGGTGGAGAACACAGACACGTCGTTGAAGGAAGTTGTCACCAACAAACTGATATTATATCGCCGGGCAAAGCGACGCGTTAAGTGTACCGAAAATCCACGCAATATCCTTTGACCCGTTCTGGGATCCGTCACATAAAAGCTGCTCGGAGGCTCAAGAGTCGGAATCGTCACAGCTTTTTTGCCTCGAAAATTGCGCCAGTGCTCGACAAAAATACGCTCGGAATTTTCACTTGTTCGCTGTTCAAAAACGGCAACTGGAAATGGTTGCATTTGATAGACAACAATTGAGTTTTGCTTTAAATGTATAGCGAGCACATTATAGAACCGATGACGATCGGCCTGTTTGGCGATTAAAGGCAATAATTCCTCAGCATCTTCGACTGCCAACCACAAAATGATTCTGGCCTCCCGCATGCCATCAAAATTCTCAGCCAGCGCAGTCAGTATTTCCCATGGTTTATCCTTGGTCAGACAGACCAGAGCAAGCGCTTCCCTGCTGACCTGGATGCTCATCCTGATCTTGGCCAGCTCGTTGAAGCGCAGAGTTGGCCAATCTCTGAAATGCAGTTGCTCCAACAGACAGTTGTTGTCCTCACTGTGTTTCATCATCAGCATCGCTGCAATCGGCTGCTCCTTGTGCACCATGGGCAACAAATCATGCAGATAATCATGCAGGCAACCCTCTTCAGGTGAAGTAGAAGCTGCTGTCCAGTTCAGACTGTGGCTGTGATTGGTCTGAAGTAGACACAGAATCAGAATTAATCCCAGAGCGAACATTACAATGCGCGTATGCTGTGCCTGAATAACTGAACTGAATTGTGAATCCTGGCTGGTCAGTTTGGTATTGTTTTATGCGTTTATCTAACATCATTATAATTGCGTTAAAAGCACATTTCAGCAACTAAAGCACTTTGCCAACTGATGCAAACACTCTATGACACCAGCAGAAGGCCACACGGGCAGAACGATAAGCATCCAAAAAAAGGTTAACATAAAATATCAATGAAATAAAATGCTCGACTGGCAGATATCTACAACGCATTAAATGTAATTTTGGTTACCACAATTGTGCATTGAAATCTACGCACTATTCTTTGGCAAACATAATCTAAAATCTTTATGTATTCATCGGCTGGGAAGCGTCGCGTATTTAAGCTGAATTAGTAATGTCGTTTGGCAGCAGAATGCTGCGTAATTAACAACAGATTGCGACACGGTGGAAATTGCGTATACGCACCGTATGCATATTGTTATTAAACCGGGCATGAATTTAAAGTGCTACTTGCACAGTTTTTGCTCGCCTCCGCTTTTTGTCTGCGGTGTTTTGTTGTCTTTTTTTTTGAGCGTAACACACGCATGTGTTTTGTGTTTAGATAAATATTTAATTAAAGGCGCAACATGCGACGCTAATTATGGACGAAACAAAGGATAAGACCAAAGCCTGCAAGCCAAACAGTTGTGCTCGACAGCGGTTCACCCTTTTTAGGGCTCTAAAGTGGAGAAGGGAAAGCGAGAGCAGAATTATTCAGACTCTCAACTCTACGACATAACTCAGTAAAGCGCTTTGGCTGGCCACAAGGCATCCGGCTTTCCACTGACGGCAACGTCCGGCAAGTGTCAGTATCCGTAGCCGTATCAGTGGCAGTGGCAGTTAAAGGGTGCCACACAGTGGCAGCTGTATCAGCAGCAGTTTGTGCAGCATTTGAGGCGCACTTAATGCGCATAATGTCGACTGCAATGTCAAGTTGAGCGCAAACCACAGTCGAGAGTTTCGGTTCAGTTCACATTTGTTTACTGTACTTGCGGTCGTGTTGGCAGCCCTGCTGCAAGCTGCAGTTGTCCTGCCGTTGTCCTGCCGCTGCCTGCCGCATTATGGTTGCACATTTTATGGCACACCTCAAGTCACATCAATGCTCTGCCAGCAGCATTCAACAATAGCCACAAAGCAGGTAAACAACAAACTCACAGAGGGGCCGGGACGAGGCAAACAGATTGTTTTCCGGCTTTGTTTATGCCGTACCCGGATCCCGGGGGAATTCTGTGCGGTGTTGCAGTTTGTGCTTCGAATTGTGGCACTAATTTAATAAACGACCAGACACATGACTCCAATTGTGGTGGCAGTGGCATCAACGTTGCAGATTGACGAACAAATGAGCACAAAAGAACAATAAGTTTTGGGGAAACTTTTCATTCAATGCAAAACACTTGGTGAAAATTTAGACAGTAAATATTTAGTGGCGAATTGTAAGAGTTCATAGCGCAGAAAAATTCATTCCATAATTACTGAAAAATGGCTTTTCTCCAATTTGAAATATAAAAAATCTTGTTAAAATATATTGTAAGTTCTGTATGAATTTTAACTCAAGGTAAGCTTTTGGTTACAAATAGGCCACACTTAAATCAAATAATCTATTAAATACAGAAAACAAATTTGCTGACAAGAAGTATTTTTCAGCGACTTATAATAAAGAGAATATTGATATACAAATTGCCCAAAAGCCTTGTGAAATTTTAATTACAGAAGTAAATTTCAAATACGCTTAAAGGAAATCTCACATTAATAGAAATATTCAGTGTCCGTTGTCAATTAAAAATAAAGACATAATTGATATAAATAATAGAAAAAATTCTTGTGAAATAAATTAAAACTGAAATTAATTATTCATTTCAATTTACAAGAACATGTATCTAAAAAGACATTAAATTAAAAAAAAAACATTAGCTTAAATGCCTGTTGTCAGTTGTCAGTTTGAAATAAATTAAAATAGAAATAAAATTAATTTTCGTTTATTAGACAAACTCAAATTTATATTTATTATTAGCCTCAATTCACTTGAACCTATGAATTAATATATTCTGCGTAAAGGCATTCATATATTTATTGAAATTCAGAGTGTCAGTTGACAATTTAAAATAAATGGTCAATAGATAGAAGTAATAGATAAAATTCTTTAAAAATACATTTAAATTGAAATTAACTATTCATTTGAATTTACAAGAACATGAACATAAGAAGACATTAAATTGAAAAGACATTCATTTAAATGCCTTTTGTCAGTTGTTTGAAATAAAATAAAGTAAAAATAAATGACAAATTATAGACAATATTCCTACAAAGAAAATTTAAATTAATCCAATATTAATACAATGAAAATTTAAATTTAAATTTATTTAAATTTCATGTACTACGCTTAAAGGCATTCACACATTAATTGAAATGCACCTCGCCAGCTCCATTATTAATTAAGCAAATCTGAAGAAATGACAGTTCATGCGACTATTTGACACTATGTGCAGTCTGACAGCATTATTGGATTACAGCTGCAACTAGAAACACGCGCAAACAGAGCAGAAAATGTCTCGTATTCAATGGAAGTAATTGAGACTAATTACACATCTGAGTGCATTGCAATGTCTGCTGCATTTGTCGCAATATTAACCATGAATAATGCATTCCATTCATTTAAGCGCCAAGTGGTTAATTCACCTTTAAGGCAACTCGGCGGGCATTATTAAATTGTTGTTGACTGAATGGGGGACAAAGGCCAAACCAAAGCAAACATGGCTAAAGTTTAGCCTTTATTGATATAAAATTTACGCACGTAATGCAAACAGAAGAAAGAACGAGAGAAATAAAAACAAACGGCAGAAAAGAACACGGAAAACGTTTGGCCAAATTGTGCGAATCCTAGACGAGAACTCGAAGTCGAAGTCAAAGTCGATGGCGGATGCGGCGGCGGATGCGGTGGCGGATGCGGTGGCGGATGCGGATACGGATTCATAGTCGAGTGCACACACTTGAGTCTTGAGAATGGCGGCAACACCTCGATGGGGGGGGGAGAAAAGAGAACGAGCTGCAAGTGCGAGTACGTAACATACCATTGAAGCTGCTTCGCATACACTCGATGTGTGTGCCGGCCTGTCTATGTGTGTGTATGGGTGTGTGTGAGAGTGTTGCTGTGTGTGTGTGTGTGTGTGTGTGCGGGAGCGGAAGCGGCAGCATCGTTTGTATTGGCTTTTATGAGCGCTGTTTTCCTCCTCCTCCTCCTGCGTTGCTTTGCTCTTTAACTTCACTTTTTTTTTCTCGTATTTTTATTTTATTTGCTGGCCGTTATATTTGGTGTGTGTTGCAAACGATGCCCGCAGGACTCTCGAGACTCGACTGTGGAGAAGACGTTGCGAAGGATTGCGCGAGCGCGACGGCGATGCGCCAAAAACATTAGAACAGGTTAAACGGGCCAGCTGGCAATAAATTTAGCTACGCAAAGTTTTGCGCTTGAACTTGAACCGCTTCGTTCGGTCCGGTTTATCTTTTATTTTCTGGCATTTTTTTGCTCGCTCATAAATAAAGGACATACACACACACACGCGGACTGTCGACCTGTTCGCAGTTTACTTATTTATTTATACATGCACGCAGACTGTCAGAGTGAGAGCGCAAAAAAATTTTATTGCCACTTATGTGTTTAGGCCAGGCTAAAACCAAATTAAATATTTAAGCCCGACTGCTACAGCGGAGTTTTGCTCTTATTGATTTATATGCACAACACACTCACACTCGCACACACACACACACATTCACACGCGCGACAAACAATTTTTTGTTCATTTCCTTTTTCGATTTACGAGCTTAAGTCTCTAATTAATATTTGATTTATTCATAGCAATTTTTTACTTTACACTATATAATTAGTCTACGATTTTTATTATTTATGCAATTAGAATTTGCTAAACTAATTGTGATTAATTCTGCTGATCAGTTGACAATTTGCCGACTTGCAGATAATTCAATTTTCAATTTCGAGAGCCTCGCGCATTTTGACATTTGGCGAAAACACGAGAAAAATGTCAGCATAGCGACAAGAACGACACGACACGAGCACGAGCACGAGAACGACACGACACGGCAAACACTCACGCACGCACGCACACACACACACTCCGAACGAAGGCTCGGGAAAAATGTCTGAAGGAAAACTGCTTAAACAGGCGGCGGCGCACAGTTCGAATCGGGAAAAATCACATGTTTCATGTGCAGAGTGTGAAAGCAAACTGAAATCCCGACAACTTCCCAATTGTGCAATGCCCGAGCTCAGCGCTGTTAAAGCCGGAGCCGAACTCCTGTTACACGCGGCGTATGCGTAACTTTTTTACACACACAGCCAAGCTTTCGCCAGAGCGGCAGAGAGAGAGAGAGAGAGAGAGAGAGAGAGAGTGAAAAGCTCGCTCTGTTATTCAGGCTCTGTTAAGGTTCGGTTAACAGGACTCGACTGCAATGCGCTTAACATCAAGTGAAGTGCTCGTTGTTATTAGTTATGTTGCCATGGAGGACAAGCCAACTACTAAAGTGCAAATAAATTCAAATAAAGTGAGTGGAACAGTTTGAAGTAGTTCAGAATTGAAACTATCTCGTAATTAAAATAAACATAGATGGAGTTAATAATTGTATTTGAATTCATTTATTGGCGTCTTCCTAAAAGATTTTCTACTCAAAATAATCATTAAGAATATATTTAATTGTCTAAATTAGTTCTATTTAATTCAATTACAATTTTAGCATCTACCTGAAATTTTGTAGTTGTAGCTTAAAATGTTCTCACAAAAATAAACATTAAGAAATTATACTATATAAATGAATATATATTATTTTACTTGTACTTTATTCAATTCAATTTATTCGCATTAATCAATCAATTAATATAATAATTGATAAATAAATCCATAAATTTAAACTGATATTTTCAATATAGAAAATTTATTTATTTTAATATTATTTGCGCAACAAGAAGTTGTCTTTTATTAACTTGTTCTTATGTAGAACTTGAATTAAATTAAGACGAATCGGTTTCAAAGCAACTTGGTCAAAAGACTAAGAATTGTTGTTGAAAATATATAGAATTGAATGAAGTCATCACACGAACTAATTACTATACGGAACTATTATTTGCTGTACTCTAAAATTAAGAATATGTGTTGTAAGCTTTATTTATTTAACATTTAAATGACATCACTTCAGTAGTAATTGAATCTTTGATTGAATAGGTATGAGTCAAGTCATCACAGCCTGTTAATTAACACATCTATTATTTATTTATTATTTTTAATGAGCGATATAATTATTGTTCAATATATAATTGATATAATTATGAATTATTAATAAATAAATTTGCCAAGCGTTTAAAATCAATTAATTTGAATTTAAAAAACTGAAATATATTCATTAAAATATTGACATTAAATTATTTGTTGTTTGTATTTCGTAAATAATGTATAATTATTTTGTAATTAGCCATAGAATGATAATTGTGTAAAAAAACAAATAAGTTCATATAAACAATAGAATATAATATCAATTTAATATCAACTCATCAGTTTTTAATTAATTGTTTTAAAAATAGACAAACATGTTTAAATCCTGTATGTGTTTTGTAAATAATTTATCGCTGTAAATAATTTATCAAGTAGTTTCTATTATTTAAAAAAAAAATAATAATATGGTCAGAATCACAAACAATTACCAGCTCCTCAATTGACACAATTCCCTATGTAGCGTAACTGTAGGTGACATAAGCCGTATAAAAATATTCCACACTCGGCAATTCAAAGCAGACACTGCTTTACTTTTGCCACATTTTACAATTTTCAAATCATTTAACTGCACAAATTGCTAACCAAAGCCGCAACAACTAGAACAACAATAACAAAAACGACAACATCAGCATTGTTAAGTTGTTAACAAGCTCAATGTCTAATTAACGCTAGAGCCCGTCATATTTATGACCGCAGCTCGACGTTTATTTCAGTGTCATGTGGAGAGGCAGACAGCCAAGAGCAGACAGAGCGAGAGAGAGAGAGAGCGAGAGAGAGAGTGTGTGTGTGGCAGAGACAGCCGCAGAGACGACCACAAATCATTTAAGACTCTAATTAAATTTAAGGCGCGAAGGCTTGGGCTGTGCAACAGGTGATGGTGATGATGCCACGCCCCGCAGACATGTTGCAAAATATGCAAATATTGCCTTCGACCGCATTTTAAACAGCAAATTGCTCATACGCACTGTGGATCGCCATTGGAAAACATTGTGTGTGCTTGTGTTATTAAGTGGGCTGGCTGCGAGAACGCCTCCCCAGCAGCCACGCCCCAGTCAAATGACAAATGTAAACAACGATAAATGTCATAATGCCAAAGCAAAACAAAAACAGAAATAATGTCGCTTTGGCTTAGACCAGTTTGAACTACAAGCAACTGGGCCAATAAATCAATTCCAACAGACAAGCCGAAAGGGCAACTTCTTCAAGCCAGAGCAAGTTAACCACTCGTCGTCCCCCTGAATAGCATTTGAGATGCCAAAGACAGCAGCAGGATGGCCACTCAAGCGGACGGAACAGGATAGACACAGGACACAGCAGCTTGCTGGAGTCAAGTCAAGTGTGGCGCACAACAAAAACACACACACAGCGCAGACAGTTGGAACAGAACAGAAGAAGCTGAGCATTGACAATGGCCCGTGCCGAGTGTTAACATACTAATATACACACTTTGCATCTTAATCGTCCTTGCTGTTAGAGCCTGTTAGCACGCCACCATTCCCCGCCCCCCTCTGACATTCATGCTGATGCCAATGACGACGATGCTGATAATGATTACGATAATGATAATGATATGAGAGCCGAGTTGTGTTTTGATTGCGGCTTCAAGTCGTTTCTACTAGTTTCCCCTGTGCTTGTTTATGTCATCATTATTATTGACATATTTATGCCATAATTTGCTGGTTATTTCGGCTTGTTATTGAAAACACTTCATGCATGAATAATCCAAAATGCTGCCAAGATTATTCAATATTTAACTTGAATTGACTGCATAAATTGCCATGCCTCACATAATTCCAAAAGAATAAACCTCTGCTTATTCGAATAATACCATTTAATTCCTCGCTATTGTAATTGTAATTATTCGTGCAATTCATGTCGACCAATTGTTTCCAAATATTTGGCTAGCCGCATATTAAATGCCATTACAATTCCCCGAAAAATGTGCATCATTTATTTTCATTTCGTAAAATTTCGTGCAATTTGCATAGAAAATTGCTGGGAATTAGTTTAGATTAAACCGAAAATTAAATGCAATATTCTTTGTTACAACTTTGCACATTAAAAACATTTACTTTAATTTAGACAATTAATATTTGAATAGGAATCTTTGCAAGTAATAAAAGAGAAAAAAATAAAAACAGTTGAAATGGAGAACGAATATTATTTATACATATAATTTATTTTTCTTTAATAAATTTGCTTTTAATGGAAAATTGTTGAAAATGTATTGAGATTCAAATGAAAATTAGATGCAATTTTTTTTTGTATAACTTCGAAATTTTTTAGCAATTTCTACACACTCATTTCGTCTTTAATGTATTTAATTTTTATTTTATTTTTTTATATTTCATTATTTAAATATGTTTATTATACCTTAGAGAGAAGTAACTTTTTCAAATCGGTGTACAAATTAATAATAATAATTTACCAATCAAATAACAATGTAACAAATAGAATTTACCAAATAACCAATGTTTTTCTTTTCAATTAATTTTATTGCCGCTTAGAGCAACTATTTATTTTTGTAGCATACTTTCGGTCGCCCGTAAAACGCCATCTGTTGCACAGCGAGGGCAACATCGAAAATGAACTCTACAAAAAGCTCTCGCCGCTTACGCACGCAACGAAAGCTAACGCAGCGAACGAAATGGACGGGCAGCCATTAAAGGCGGCGACGGTTAACTGAAATCGTCGGGCGATCTGGCAGCGCTGGCCAAGCCATTCTTGTGCTCGCTCACAGCGAACAACAAGCACAAAGCAAAGTCAACAGAAACACAAAACACGTGGCTGCGTCCGGCAGCAAAGAGCAGCGTCCAGCTGCCAAAGAGAGAGCGAGCCTCGCAGTCGACGTCGCAGTCGCTGTCGCAGTTGCAGTCGCTGTGGGCTGCGCAGTTTAGAGTTGGTAATAAAAAGGCAGCGAAAGAAAATACGGAGTATCGGAGCAAAGTCAAATAACATGTGCGTGTCTGCAGATGCGTAAAGTAAATTTGTCCAACCGGCGCCACACCCCAAAAAAACACAGGCCGCAAACATTGGCCAAGGTCAGTCAGAGATGTATTCGTAGTGCCATATAAAGTGTGTCCTCTGTTGAACTGTTGACTGCGCGTCCTTCACCTGCTCTGCAGGCATCTGCATCCAGGCAGCGCAGTCGACGGCGACGGCGACAGAGGCAGCGACAGTGTGGCAACATAATTGGCAACCATTTGGTTTCATT
The DNA here is from genome assembly GCA_963583835.1 of Drosophila immigrans. NCBI lineage: Eukaryota > Metazoa > Arthropoda > Insecta > Diptera > Drosophilidae > Drosophila > Drosophila immigrans. The sequence goes on from OY757141.1 coordinate 20,139,126, forward strand.
TGAGGTGCGTCTTTCTCCAACTGGCCCTAATTAATGGCGAGCACGCAAATCGTAAAACGGTAACAAAACGCTCTCACACACACACATCCAGAGCGGCAAGAATTTAATTTAAAAATACATTCTGCTCGCGTTGCGTTTAATACTTGTTGCGCTGCTGACATTGAGCCATTAAAACCTATTAATTATTTAATCAAAGCTTATGATGCAATTGACGTTGCCAACGTCGCGTATACTTAACGCCTGAAAGCAGGCAACAGCATTTTTCACTTTACAGCAACCGCATGAAATGAAACGATTGCTTTCAAATGGTTGAGTGGCCATGTGTGAGTGTGTGGGTGTGAGTGTGTGAGTGTGTGTGTGTGTGTGTGTGTGTGTGTGATGTGCGTGATGATTGCGTGCGGCAAATACTCGTCTCGTGTGTTTACGAGTGTATTGATCAGCATTTTGGCTGATTTGAGTCGAGAGATATTTGTTTGGGGACAACTGACAGCAGGAAACACATGAGACAGCAAACAAGAGCGTTATCTCTAAAAGGGTTGCCCAGATTGCTTGTCTATAATAGCGAAAATAAAAGAAGACTTATGGGATACACTCCAATAAAATATTCCAACCCGCTTTACGCCTTTCTTTTCCAATAAAATGTTGCTAAGGGTTTTCCATTGGCATGTATGAGAAAATATCAAGAAGCCACTTTATGTCCTTTTGTTATAATGAAATGTTGTTTGAATATTGGAGAATTTTAGCTGCTTTAGATCATTATATTTTGACAATATTGGAATTGTATACTATATAAAGTTTAAATTTAAAAACTGAAATTAATCGGTCAAAATATACTTGCAGTACATAAATTCAAGATTATTTTCATTGATTTTCTTGTATTTGAAAATCAACTGTGCACGAATCGATATTGAAAATTATGCCTGTCGTTAAATTACAATTTGAGAAAAAAAATTTGGAAGTTTCAAATAATCCGCATATAATAAATAAATAATTATAATTTTATAATTCTAGTTTCAAATTTAAATAAATGAGAAAAACGCAAGAGGCAAACGTTTTTTTTAATTTTTAAATTGATTCAACTTGCATTATGTTAAATTGAATAAATTTTAAAATTCAAATACACGTGTGCCTCTTGAGTTCACAAAACGACTTGTAAAAATTAAGCTGTTCACTTTATCGAAGGGCTGATTATATAGAACTTTTACTCTACCGAGACAAAACTGTAGTTTTTATTTTTAATTTTGTAGTCAGATCATCGAGCTTGCCACTTTGAGAGTTGTACTTAACTTTGTTCGGTTTCAATAACAATCAAATGCTGTTGTACAACAAATACAAAAGTCGTGGCAAGTTTCAGGATTGTGCGAGGAAACTTTGTGCGATTACACTCCAAGGAATACGCTAGTTATTCAATACGCACGTACTCTGCAGGGAATTAAACCCGTCCCTGTGGATGGCATAGCCTAAAAATATATTTCACGCTGTCGCAAGTTCTGTTGAAAAAGGAAACGTGTAATTTTTTTTGGTTGCGTTTCGGGTTTAGTTTGGAGAACTTAACATAAACAATGCCGAACCCTGTCAGCCGCATTTAAGCACAGCACATGGCGCATGTTGGCTCACATATCATTATGAAACGCAACGCTCGAGCAAACACAGACAGGTAGAAAAAAAACGAAAGCGAAAGGGAAAACAAACACACACAAAATTGAGGGCGGCAAAAATGGTTTTGCCACATGTCGTAAAAACAGCCACGCCCATTATGCATATATATAATACATATGGCGTTGCCTATCAAATGGTACGCAACAAATTCTCATTTTATTGTTTTTTAAATGCAGCAAAAACCAGAAACGAGTTTCCTTCAAAGTTTCTCGGCTCGGAAGTTTATGTAAATTTAATGCTGCTTCAGCATTTTCTTGACGTTATGCACAATTTGAGATACTTATAATTAATGCCGGCATTAAATGCTCGTAAATTGAGCACATTACTCATACGTACCGTAGCACATCAATTTCGTATACATGTGAGAGTAAAAGGCACAGCTTACGGTCAAAGCACTCACCTGCAAAGAAAGCAAAAACAGAAGGCAGAATATAGTATATATTAGAAAACTTGAGTTGGATATTTAGTTGTCCAAACACGAGCACATAAAAAAGGGTGTGAGATAGGGGGAGGGGGGGGCGTGGTCAAGAGGCAGCTTAACTGAAGCATGCTGTTAATGTTTTTCAATAGCCCTTGATATATGAGTCTTGAGTGTTGTGTGTGTTTTCTCTGCTCTATGATTGTTGCCACGTTTCCCAAGAATTTAAGCTGGAAATTGCGTAAAAGAATTCCTGCTAAAAATGTTGTGCTTTGCTCAGCACTTTTTTGCCAAATATCAAAGCGACTCTCTGGTCGATTTTACTTCGATTTTATTTATGTTTTGCCCGCATTGATCAATCACTGCAGTTAATTATTTCATATTGCTGGCTAAGTGAAATTAATGCGTCCTCCAAGCAGCATATTTAAACCGATACCGAAGCAGCTGCCACACACAAACGAGACTATAATTAATGTTTATGGCTGCAATCAAAGCCAGATACTGACACTCCACAGAGACGCAGAGAGACGCAGAGAGAGAGACAGATACCGTAAGCTGGAGTCTGACAAGCCAATTAGCTGCCGGCGCACATAATCACCAATCAAAAGGTGTCGATGCAGCGACAGCAACAGCAACAACAGCAACAACAGCAACATCAACAACAGCAACAGCAACAACAGCAACATTGGCGACACGAGCAACAGCAACAGCAACGACAACGGCAGTTGAGCCTCGCAAAAAGCGAGCATAATTGAGTTATTTGCGCTAATTACCACACACTCACACACACATTCATACACACACTCATACACTCAGACACATTCACACTCACTTACTTATGAATACGTAGCAAGGAGTCGAGAGAGAGTCGCCGCAGAGCTCAGCGCCTGACGCAAATTGCCAGAGCGGTGGACCGCACGATTCGCACAGCGCACGTGACCGACAAACGGGCAAACAAATTGGCTAACTCAATGACTGACTGACTGACTGACGGACTGACTGAATGAGGGACTGACTGACTGAATAAGGGACTGAAAGACTGAATGAGGGACTGTGTTCACTTGGGTGTATAGCAAGGTATGGACTGAACTATAGAGCGACCTACTGTCCAGCTGACGAAGGTGCAGAATATTCATTGTCTACTTTGCTGGCTGAAACATCAAATGACTGCTCGCCTTACTGATTGACTAACTGATTGACTGACTGACTGACTGAATTGGGTGCACAGTAAGTTGACTGAACTATAGACTGAACTACAGAGTGACCTACTGTCGAACTGAAGAAACTTGAGAATATTCGCTTGCCTACTTTGCTGGCTGAAACACCAAATGACTGACTATCTGACCGACTGACTGACTGACTGACTGACTGACTGACTACATTAACTGCCTTATTCACTGACTGACTGATTGAAGAAAAGACTGTGTTTACTAGGGTGTATAACAAGCTGACTGAACTATGAGAATTGATCTGTTGCTTGACTGTCGAGATGACGAAGCAAGAGCAAGAGTATTCGATTGTCTACTTTGCCTACTGAAACCACAACTTCTTAACCGACTGCTCGCCTTACTGACATCCTGACTGACTGACTGACAGATTGACTTTATTAACTCATTCACTGACTGACTGAATAACAGACTGAATTTACTTGGGTGCAGAACAAGCTAACTGAATTATAAACTGATGCATTCACTGACTGCATGACTATTCAACTGCCTTACAGAGCGACCGAATTCCTTGTCAGTCTCATTCACTGACTGAGGAACTGACAGACAGAGTTTACTTGGCTATATAATAAGACAGAGATATAAACTGAGCTACGAACTGACTGTCGAGATGACGAAGCATTCATTTGTCCAATTTGGCAAGGCTTATAGACAGACTGACTGACGCTTGACTCACTAATTGTCTGACTGACTAAAGCACTATGTTCACTAAGGTGTGTAGCTTGACCTACTGACTGACGAGATGACGATACAAGAGCTAGAGTATTCGCTTGTCTACTTTACCCGATGACAACTGACTGACTGACTGACTGACTGACTGACTGACTGACTAACTGACTGACATCAACAATTCCATTTATCGTCAGTATTCTAAAGCCACTTACTGAATGACTTATAAGCTGCTTTCACTTGGGTATATAATAAGCTGACTGAACCATAGAGTGATCTGACTTGTCCACTTTGCTGGCTAATACCACAACTAATAATACTTCTTCTTCATTTACTGACTGAATATTCGATTGGCTAGCTGACATAGACTGCTTGTTCGGCAGAATTGCAAGGCAAATTACTGAATGTCCAACAGGCTGTGTTCACTTGGATATATAATAAGCTGACTGAATTATATGATGACCTACAGCCTGTGTTGTGTACTTTGGTGGCTGAGATCCAAACTTATTGATTGATTGACAACATTTATGTTCTACTAACTATTCGAATGGCTAGATGACTGACAGACTGCATGTTCGACAGAATTGTAAAGCAACTTAATGACAAATTGACTAGATGCTGAGTTGGGTATATAATAAGCTGATTGAACTATAGACTCCCCTACAGCCTGTGTAGTCTTTTTTGATAGCAGAGATCTCAACTTATTGAGCGACTGTCTACATTAACAATAATCTACTGACTATTCGACTGACTATTCTGGACTTAGAGACTGCTTGCTCTGCAGAATTCTAAAGCAATTTACTGACTGACTGACTTAGCTGACTGAACTATAGACGGTCCAACAGCCTGGCTTTCTACATTGCTACCTAATACTAATAATAATTTTTTAAATATATTATTTATTAAGTGTAGAATCTGTACAAACATAAACTGTACCTTAACAACTAATAATAATAAAAACTCATTGACTGACTGATTTCATTAACTGCTGACTATTCGACTGACTATTTCTACATATATTTCTGTATATTCTTATTTTTATACCCGCTACCCATAGGGTAGAAGGGTATTATAACTTAGTGCCAACAGAAAATGTATGTAACAGGCAGAAGGAGGCATCTCCGACCACATAAACTATATATATTATTGATCAGTGTCAACAGCCGAGACGATATAGCCATGTCCGTCTGTCCGTCTGTATGAACACCTAGATCTCAGAGACTATAAGACATAGAGACACCAAATTTGGGGACAGTACTCCTATAGGTCCTACGCAGATCAAGTTTATTTCAAAAGTTGGATGCCACGCCCCTTTCCGCCCCCAAAAGTCTGTAAAATCCGTAATAATAGACCTAGAGCATTGAATTTTGGTATGCATAATAATAATCAATGATTCCTGTGAATTTGGTTGAGATCGAATGAAAAACAAGGAAGTTATAAGAGAATCAATGTTATATGTAAAATTCACTTGCAGCTGCCCGCGCTTTGCTTGTTTAGTTGACAGTGTGACCATAACGGTGTTGCGGTATTTTACCCGCTATTTTCAAATATATACAAAAAAACAAGTTTTAGTATATTTGGTATATTTTTTGTTAAAATATCATTTATGTTTTTTTTTTTTTGTGTCGAAATGGGTTGCGGGTATCATACGGTCGAGCACTCTCGACTGTAGCTTTCTTACTTGTTTCTAAATGACAAACTGACTGTCTGACCATCTAGCTGCCTTTCTGCCTGCAGCCACCAACTGTCTGGCGGTGTCAAAAGCTGCTCCATTCAACAACTAAAACTCACAGTCTGTCTGCTTAAATTACCAAAAACACGCTGTTGGTTGCTTGATCGCCTTGCAGACGCAACACGTCAAGCTGCATCGTCGTCAAGTCGAGGCTTCCGAACTCATATTTTATGCAGAAAAGCCAAACAAAAATATGAATGAAGCCCCACACAAGGAAACGTTGTTAGTTTCCAGTTGCAGCAAGTTGCACTTCCGTCCGTCTGTCCGTCCGTCCATGCATCAGTCTGCCTGCCACAGAAATTTGTGTGTGTGTTTTTGGCTGTGGCAGGCGTGCAAACAAGTCTGGCTAAATATGTATTTATTGCAGTGGGCCGCAATGCAAAATGCAATTACAAATATTCAATTTGCAGGCATTCCGCAAATTGAGGCATTTCCTTGTTGCATGCGGCGGCTAATTTGATTTGCGAGCGAGCAATTTGGCGAGGTCACGACAATGCGCGACTAATATCAGCATTGAAATTGAATACATTGAATTAGGCACGGTTCAGCCGGCTGCATAATTTACTATATTGCCCTCAATAACAAAATTCCACAAGCTTAAGCACCAGACGTTACTCGAGACTGTATTTTTCATAAAGTGAAAAACAACAAAGAGCTGAAGGTCTCTAGAATTTAATTCTACGCAGCAATAATGATAAAAATAAATAAAAGAATATTCATCATCATCATCGCACTGCATTTAAATTGGCGTTTATTTAATTCATAAAGTGAAAAACAACAAAGAGCTGAAGGTCTCTAGAATTTAATTCTAAACAGCAATAATTATCAAAAAATATAAGAATTATATTTTTAAAGTGACATTTATTTTATTCATAAAATGAAATATAACAAAGAGCTGAAGCTCTTTAGAATTTAATTCTAAACAGCAATATTGATAATCAATATCATCATCATCGCACTGTATTTAAATTGGCATTTATTTAATTCGTAAACAAAAATAAAAGAATATTCATCATCATCGCACTGTATTTAAATTGACATTTATTTAATTCATAAAGTGAAAAACAACAAAGAGCTGAAGGTCTCTAGAATTTAATTCTACGCAGCAATAATGATAAAAATAAATAAAAGAATATTCATCATCATCATCGCACTGTATTTAAATTGACATTTATTTAATTCATAAAGTGAAAAACAACAAAGAGCTGAAGGTCTCTAGAATTTAATTCTACGCAGCAATAATGATAAAAATAAATAAAAGAATATTCATCATTATCGCACTGTATTTAAATTGGCATTTATTTAAAAGATACAAATTAATTGCATGATATTTAAATTCTTTTTAATACACAGCATTTCGTTATCTGCAATTTACCTGCTGCAGAGCATAATTTATTTATAAATAAGCAACTTTGAAGTGTGTTTAAAACATAAATGATTATTAATGCCGTCATTGAGTTATCTGCTGTCAGGCATAGATTTAAATTTATGAATTTTAAAGTACAGCATTATTCAATTTATGCGACTAACAGTTTGGAAAGTGTTATTGACGTGGCCGTTAAGTAATCGCAGCCTTCGCAAATTTATCTGCTGTCAGGCATCGAGACATCGAGTCGGAGGCCTTTAAGTTGGCCAAAGCTGGCGTTAAAGTTGGCAGAGATTTGCGTCAAAATGGAATTAAAGCCAGCGACGCCATTAAATGCTGCCATAATCACGCAGACAACAACAGGATAACAGGATAACAGGATAATAAACTTCAAGTGCTGTGAGCAAATTCAAATAGCCAATAATTATGGCTAATGGTGGATGACAAAGTCGCACAGTCAAATCTGCGATGTCATAAAAGAAATTTGACTAGCGCTCCACATGGCGTATGCGCAATTTCGATGAAGAGCACTCGTTAAGCAAGGTAATTAATAAATGTTTGCTATAAATAACTTGCTAAGGCTGCAGCACACATAAATTACGCATACGCAGTGTGGATAAAATACGAAAATTATGAACACTGCAGAATATATATATATTTTTGATAATTATTCACAAATTCGATACAGCCGATGATTAAAAGTCAATGATTAAATGATGATAATGATTAAGTACACATATGGTCGCGACAATAAATGTAAACACTGTAAATTTTTAATTAGCGATACAAAAATATGTAAACTGAGTTTTCTTCGCAAAAAAAAAATGTCTTTTTGTATGATAATACTGTTTAGAACTGAATTTCGTGATTTCATAATATTATTTTGACGCTGCGTAATATTGCAAAGCGCTTTTTTGCTGATTCTTCAAATTCGCGCGGCCATCCAAATAGATGCATTTAGAATAACTTTGAGTTTTAAAAATGTTAGACAAATATTCGTTTACAGAAGGTAAGTGTTCTAAATTTAACCTTAACCACTGATTTATTATATTTTGTATTATATGATTTTGTATATATTTTATATGTTCACAAACGCACAACCAGCCACTTTGAAGATTTTAATCAGAAGGAAGGAAACACATGCAAGTGTGACCATTCTATAATTAATATGTAATGACAATTTTTGTAATGCTACCAGACGTAATATATAGGTTGCCATATGTTGAACAATACGTTGCCATATATTCAACAGTAGGGTATAAAGAAAATTCAACTATTTGTGAGATTATATATAAATAAATGTACTTTAGATGGGTCGTGGACCTCACTGCAGTGCGGAGGAGAGAAGACTTCAAAATGAAGGAAAACTTATAAATATATTGCTGAGGTCATGAGACGTTCTCAAAACCTTTTCACAAATACATTAAAGCCTGAAAGAGGTTTAAAAAACATCATCAGTTACTGACGATTACATCGTTGCTAATGAAATTGATAATGCTATATCGTAAGGTTTCTATGCTTCGAACTGATGAGGAAAAGATTTGCATTGGATCGTAAAACCTGGTGTATATATGAATACGCTTTTGTGTACAGCTGAAAATCAATTGTTTATTCAATCATTTTTTCTCTCGCTTTCATTTCTTTGCGTTGCCCGGAATTCCAGACGTGTCGAGAGACGTCCCCAGGGCGTGGGGGCAATCGATGTGTGGTCGGGTCTTACCTTTCGTCCAGACGCATGCTGCTGCGACTGATGTCGCTCCAGACGGACATGGAGCGCGGTCGCTGGAAGAAGGACTTGGAGAAGCGTCGCACCGCCGTCGGCAGCTGCTGCGGCGGATAGCCGGCCAGATCGTTGAGGTCGTCGTGGAAGACGACGTTGCGCGGCGTCGCGTTGCTGCCGCGTGTTGGCGACGCCATCGACGGCATCGAGTAGCTCGTGTTCGTGTTCGTGTTCGTGTTCGTGTTCGTTTGATTATCGTCCGACATGCCCAATGCTGTGTAGCTCACTTCTAGATTGTGTGTCATCTCTCAGATATGTTTCGCGATACTCAATTATCCGGCACTCTCTAATGGGTTTAACGCATTTTCACTATCTGCTATTCGCAACGCACAAAATACACATATATATTTAACCGATGTGCTCGAGTGCATGGCTCGATTTGTACTAAAGCGTCGAGTTAATTGCTTCGACATTCGCCTTCATTGGACTGGCAATCAACTGGCAACTGAACAGCACACAACAATTGACCCAGTGGCCAAGTGACAATGATGAATCGATGTGCACGTGATCTTCTGCACTCTCTCTTCCTGTCTGTCACTGTATTTGTTGTTGTCTCTGTTATCATTGCATAATTTAAAGCAAATTGTCTCATGACTCTAATCCATCAAATTGACGCAAATATAAAAAACACAAGAGAAATCCACGACAAAAATTAGCCAATTTTTTTGTTCTTGATTGTCACAGCTTTGGCGTGGATTTATCCCTGTGGATTTGTCTTCGTGCAGAGGCGGTAACAGGTAAAAGGTAACAGGTAACAAACACGTCGCACAAAGTTTGTTGCCAACAAACAATTTTTTGAAATGAAAAGCATTCGAAATGCTCATGAATTCTTAATGAGTTTCGCTTTGAGTGTTTGTCGTATTCATTTCATGGGGCTCTGACGTCGCCTATCTGCGCGCATTTTCATATGCATAATGAAAAACAATATCAAAATATTCACAAACACACACACACACACACACTCACACTCAGACACACCCACAACACAGGGCTAGTAACTGTGTGTAGTTTAGCTAGAAGCAGACAGCGACAGCGACAGCGACTGAGAGAGCTCGAAATTAAAGCATTGCCCTGCTGCTTCTGCTTTACTGCTTCCACTCTATCTGCTCTTGATGATGATGACGCTGACTTTGCATACCCTGCACTTATTGGCGCCACATAGGGTACTCTCGACTAGAGAAACACTTGCACAATATCAAAGGGGAATAGATGAATATATTTCGTAAATAGTTATTTTATAACAATTTCCTTTTTTTTATTAATGCGAAATACTTAGAAAATTAATACGAATTTTTTCAAAATTTTGTGCTATTTATTTGAGTGAGACTAAAAAAAATTTTAATAATGCTAGTGTAAAATTTCAAAGGAATATTTGGTAACAAATAATAATTTAATTGACGCCTATAAATATAATTTAATTTTGAAATAAAATTCAATACTATTTATTTAAAATAAACTGCAACGCATTATTGTTTTACTATAATACAAAATTATTGAAACAACAAATTTCAAAGCTCTTTATTAAATTAAATTTAAATTAAGTAAGTTAAAATATTATATATATTTGAATTAAAGGGTATTTTCTCGTCCACAACAGCATTTAGTTCACAGCCATTTGTTAAGTGTTTTCAGTGGAGCATTTCGTTTTTGTATTATTTTGGCACATTTTATGCAATGGCCACATAAAAAATGTTATTATACGAGCACTTTTTCAGCTGCTCGGGCTTCATTTCGCTTTTGGCCGCAGCTAGAACTCAAAAGGGACTCTCGAGCTAGGCAAGATCTATGAAGTTGCCTTTCACAATGAGTTGCCTCGCCAAATGGACAAATGGAAAGTCTGGCATATTAAATGGGATTAATTTAGTAACTCGATTAAAAATATAAAATATAATATTAATGCAAGAAAGCAGAAGCTGAAAGCAGCGGCGCCTAAGTGAGGACACGCCTCCCGGCAAAACCTTTTGTCGTCGTCGTCCTGCTTTCCATTTTTTTTTCTTTTCGTTGTGGTTGTCGTGTAAAAATAAACTGAAGTCAAGCACGCGATTCGCTTTTCGATTCTTGGCACGCGTGCATAAGTGAAAAATGCTGGACAAAAGCAGCTAAAGTCAAGGGTTTAAATGTCTCCATCGAGAGCTTGAAGGACGACAGATGTTTTCTCCTTATGGCAAATGTTTAATAATGATCAAAAGCGAATGCGAAATAATGCATTTGCATTAATCTCATCGCAAGAGCGACCTTGGCATATGCGAAACGCAATTCTATATACAATATGTTACAGTATGCAAATCGATGACAATCAATGACCCATAAACCTTGACAATTAATGAACTGAACTCGCTTCCGCCACAGTGCGACTTTAGAATCATGTGAAACGTGTCGCAAATGCCGTGACTTCCGTCATTCGGGGCCAAATGCGACATTTGAACGCATCCATTGTTGTAATTGTCATTGACTCCGAACGACTGTTGGCATTGCGGAAACGCCGTTTTTGCTGTGCAACCAAGTAAACAGCCCCACTGTCGGCAGGTTTATGCTCATCACCTGCCCACAGAGCTCATAAAAGGCACAGCAATTGTCTCTGCCCTTCTCTCTGTGGCTTGGGCCACATTAATAATGCGACCTACGAGGAAATAACATGGCAAGAAAAAAGCCACAGCAGCCCTCAGAGGGGAATCCGGCTTTGTTCGTGACCCTAGCAACCGAGGGATGCCATAAATTGTGGATTCAAGTAATAAATATTTAATATTTAAATAAATGTTTAAGTCAATTCTCGTTTCGGACATTTGCGCCAATATTTTGTATGAACTCTGTATCGTCATTTATTATTTATTGTCTACCTCAAATCATCACAGATATTTTTGTAGAAACTTAGGCACATAAATATTTTCTTATTCACACAAAATCTTCGTAAATAGTTCTGGCTAGTTCTGGTTTTTTTTTATATTTTTAAATATACATATTCAAGTCAATTCTAAATTCTGTATTGTGATTTATTATTTATTCACAAAAAATGTTAGTGAAAATAATTAATCTAAACTTTCGATATTTTAAATTCACACTAAACTTTGACTATAAAATTAAAAATTTCTTTACGTAGAAGCTGCCATAAAAATTTGATTTATTTCTCTGAAAACTCACAGAAAATTAAATAGAAATTAATCTTTCCCGAACTTTCCTCAACTGAACATAAATTAAATTTGTGCCTTGCGCCGCGTATATTAAAATTTATCAACCAAAGAAAACAATTAACAAAATATCAATTTTTTTAATTTAATGGAACTTTTGCAATACAAATAAAGATTACTATACATTAAACTATTCTTATTTATCTTGTACCCATACTCTTTGAATTCCAGAGAAAACAATTAATCTCAACTTCCGATTTATTTCAAATAAATGTTACTATGCATATAGGCATTTGGATTATTTCTCTGGAAAAACAGAAAATTAAATATAAATTAATCTTCCCTGATGTCGTCGACTGAACATAAATTAAATTCGTGCTTTCCGCCGTGATGAATATAAATTTTTAAGCAGACATTTTTAGAGAAAACATTAAATCAAAATTTATATTTTTTATTAATTCTTATGAAACTCTAGCATTACAAATAATTATTTTTATATATTAAACTATGCTTATTTATTTTGTACCTATAATCTGGGAAACAAATAATCTGAACAGTTGATTTATTTATTTTTCATGGCATACAAATAAATATTACTATACTTATATAGCTGCCCATAAACATTTGATTTATTTCTCTGCAAGTACACAGAATCAAATAGAGATTAACCTTTCCTGATCTCGTCAACTGAACATAAATAAAACGCGTGCTTTGCGTCGTGTTTCGTTCTCGTTGTGGTATTTGAAAATTTATCTGCTTCGCAGCTAATACCTTTAACAGACAGTAATCCTAACTCGTTTCGTTTCGCACTTATGCTAAGCTTTTGGGTTTTCATATTGGAATTGGGGAATTCTTATGAGTACTCGGGAATACAGTTGAGCTCATCTCCTCTCGGGGTGCATATATTGTAAATAAAGTGGGAGCAGACAGTCTGAGTGTGGCACGTTTTTGGTGCACGTTATTTATGTGCATGTATTATAGCCAAATGCCATATATCAAGGCCACATTGCGTGCTTTATATGCATGACTATCCACAACAACAATGGCATGCACATAATCCTGAGATGACATTCTGCGTGAGACCATCAAAAAGTTGAATCTGCGGTTGGTCAACATTAAATGTGAGATCACTGCAGTATAGATGGTTTAACGTGGCTGTCGCTGGTTTATTACCCTCATCAACAGTGCGAACGCTGTGAACTATGAACCCCATCTGGCCCCATCGGCAAAGGACCTTTCAAAGGACACGTTTACAGCTTGTTAGACACTCTCGAATATCTCTGGCAGTCAACAGCAGCTTTTCATTTAGGACTTTCAGAGCGTTTTCTAATTTCCACGACCTTCAATTTCATTACGTTTCCCACGCTGAGGTCGTTGCCAAGTGCCAAATTGATTTGTGGCCCAGTGAACTTTATGCGGTTCGTTGGGAGGGGGGGTGAAATTGCATTTTTATTTCGAATTGAAACTCGTTTGAATATCTGGAAATTTACACCTGTGTGTGCACGAAATTAGCAATTCAAACAATGGCAACTTTTTTAATCTAACAAAAGTCGTAGGCGGATTGCGCGTTTGTTTGCTCGACTTTGCTCTTGGCTTATTTAAGAGCTCGTCTTAAGCTTATGAAAATATTGTGACTGTCTTTTTGTGCATCCATCTATTTATAGACGAAACAAATACAAGTTCTGCTCTTGCTTCGGCATTGATTCAAAGTTTTCTGAGGTAAACTTTGTTCGATGAATGGGTTTCGGTGTTGCCAATGTCATAAATTCGCAATTCTTAAGGCATTATGGGATACCCGAAAACTTTTCGACAGAGGCCAAATACATGAATAGATAATAGCAGCATAATCTTGCTCCCCCAGAAAAATAAAGCGCAAAGTTTAAGCTATGGAAATCTGTTGGCTGTGCAGCATTTAAATTACATCTGCATCGAATTGCCCTTGCTGTGGTATTGCCATTTTCTATTTGCCATTTGCCATTTTCCATTTCCACTTCCATTTGCATTTTGGCAAAGCAGCTGCAAATTTGGCAGCAAACAAAAAGTTTGCCAAGTTCGCCAGCTCTTAAATTACATAAATGGCCTCTGATATCAGCAGCAACTACAGTGAATAGAGTGGCCAGGAATCACTTAACTGTAGGCGAAACAAGAACAAACATTCGCATATACAAAATCTCAACAAATACTAACACACAAAAACACTGTTCATCCCACACACACATACACGGAAACAAGAAAAATGTACAGACAAATCGTTGCTGGCAGGACCAACTGACCCAGCAACTAGAAAGTCGTCTAATGACTGACTACAAGCTACCCTGTAGGACAGCTAACATTGACATTAAATCAACCACCACTTTACAAATTGTATTGAGTAAAATTGCAATAATTAAATTAAATTATAATTGTAATCATATAAGATCTATAAATACTGGGAATTGATATTTTTATAACCATTCATATCTCGAAATATATTAACTTCCCAACTTGACATAAGTTAAATCATTTAAATATAATATTTGCATACACTTTTACAAATTCTGTGTCATATTCATATAAAAGGAGGAAAAAGTCAGTATAAAATTAATTTCTATTTTTAATTAAATAAGATCAATAAATACGAGACATAAATTTGAATTCAATTTAAATTCAAGAAAATGTGGAAAATGTGTGTATTTAAAGCTTTAATATTTTTTATTAAATTAGATCCATAAAAATACAAAAAATATGCGTTTTATTGATTTATAAATAATCCAAAATAAATAAAATTCTTTTGGTTTTTTACATTGAATAATTACCTTCAAAATATTTAGACGATTTAAACTTATTTTGAACTATTTGTACAACTCTCATTTATATGAGTCATTAAACAGAAAATATATTGTAAATCCAAAATAGCAAGCTAAATAATAATATTTCAATATTAAAGTAAAATATGTATTAAAAATATTGCCATATTATAAATATTTAAAATTACCATTTAATACGAGATTTAACATAATAAAATAAAACACAAATTAATCAAAAGGAAATGTAGAAAAGTAAAAAAAAAATTGTTGCATATACCCAATAATCGTGCATGCAAAGCAAAGTTGGCAAGATTGATTTCAGCTGAATTCAAATACAATTTCGCCCCGAAGCAATCTTGAGAAGTCAAAGTTATTTCAAGCAATAAATACACAGAGATAGTTTCTCTGTTGCCTGTTGCACACTCGAAGCCAGGAGAGCAACAAAACTACCCCGCTTGATGGATGTACAGGGCAAAACACATGATGGGAGATTACAGATTACGGGCAGGAGTTAAGACAGCGTGTTAAGTTGTATGTTATGGACTACGACAACTATATATGTGTAATACATTCAGCAACAACAACAACAACAAACAAGCAAGCAAGCAGCACAATGGGAAAAAAGAGGCGTGGCCGCCACACGCACAACGCCCAGTTCGAAATGCCACAAAGGGCAGTCTGCACACGTAACAAACAGCAGCCGCATGTGGCAAACAGAAAATATATAATGTGACAGTGTCAATAGAATGAAAATATCAAATATTGCGCAAACAAAATGCTTAAAGAGTGGGAGAGTTTTGACATTTATTAAAGAGAAGGGAAATGTAAAGCGATAATATGGCATTAATATGCCCAGAGCATCTCGCTGGACAAGTCAAAGGGCATTAAAACTTAGCCCCAAAAGCCGAGCAATTTCCTCGAACAGTTTGCGTCATTAGACAATTTGTCACATGAACACAAATACAATTTAAGCAGCAATCAATCGAATTTTGGGACCAGCAATACTTTGGATATATTGGATTGATTAAAATATCCGACTCACAGAACTTTTGATTAACATTCACACACAGCCATAAATCGCATTTGAAGACGACCGGAAACGGAAATGGAAACAGAAACAGAACTTTGGCCACGTAAATTTCGTTGGGACCTCAAAAATGTTTTAATAATAAGCTAGAGCCGAAGTTTAATTAAGGCTGGCGCTGTGGCTTAAATAAACTAAAGTGCAATTCTGCAAAACTAAAATGTGTGTAAATGGTGTGTGTGTGTTTGTTGTGCCTTCTGGCTCAGTTTTGAACAGTGGGAATAGGCAATTTGGCTTGTGCGCCATATCCATAGATTAACTCGACCTCTGGTCGACTTTATGCCCTTTTTTCAGCCGCTTTCTTTCACATCTCGTTTCTCTGCCCTGCTGTCCCCTTTATCTCTGGCTTTCACTCGCTCAGTTGGGATTAGCTTGGCAGTATTACATGCTGTCATTTCGGGCTGTAACATTCCTTTGGCACAGCCAAAGCCTTCACGTAGCCACAGAAAGAACAACTTTTTTCCGGCCGCATTTTCTTTCCCTCTGATCTTTTTCGCTTAGGCTTTCAGTTTTCTGTTTTTTTTTTTGTTGGCTCTTTGCCTTTTAAAGGTATTTCCTGCTTTGGTCGCACGCCCGCAGGGCATTGACCAACTGAAAGGAAATGCATTGAAGCAGCAACGAATTTTCATATTTCGAATTGGGCTTTAACGCAATTTAATATTAAACAATATTAGACTACAAGCCGTATGTTCTTTACTGGTCTTTGTTTTTTTATTTGCTTTCCAATCCCACCTCCCCCATTTGTGGCTTCGCCATCTTGACTCGCTCGGCTTTATTGTGCGCATCATAAAAATAACTTTTTATATTATTTTTATGTGCCGCACATATAGGAAGCACTGCATGAATCTCATTTTTCGATAACAATAATATGGTTAACTTTCTGCCGTTATGGGAAAGTGCATACGCATAAATGCGTTGAAGAATATAAAAAATAAAATGAAATAAATAAAGAATCCACATTTAGGCAATATTCAACAAATTTCTGGCAGGAATTAAAAACTAATCCAAATTTGTGACACTCTTTTCAATTTATTTACGATTAGCATAAATTTTGTGCTTCGATTGCCAGGTCGAATTTTGCTTTTGGTTTAATTAAAATAATATCCACAATGCAATGACACAACTTTGCATTTGATGTTTAATAAACAACATTAACATTTATTTACGATTAGCATAAATTTGGCATATTTATAATTTGCCTGGTCGAATTTTGGTTTTGAAATCTATTTTGCTTTTTGGCTTAATTAAAATAATATCCACAATTCAATGACACAACTTTGCATTTGATATTTAATGCACAACATTTCATTTCGGATCTGACAATGAAACTTTAAACAGTTGTTGCACAAACTTGTGTCTAACAATTGTGTTCATTGCCAACCGCAAATCTAATTAAATTTGTCCCCCAACTTGTTCATGTCTCTATCCCAGAATTAACCACTGGGGCAGGCTTGTGGGATATATAGTGGCAAGCAGCTAATGCGCCATTTAAAGCAACAAAATGTGCTCAGATTTATATCAGCTAACCGGCAACGTCGTCAAACAAAGGAGCCGAATACACAAAATGCTGACACTAGTCGCTACACGTGAAATGAGCAAATGAAAGGGAATGCAAATATATAATAAAGTTAATTGGTATGTAAATTTTGTTGGGGCCAATTTGGCGAATTTACGTGGCTAGCGAAGGGCAACGGTCAGAAACAAAATTCCTGCACGACTTTCGAACACGTTTCCTAGCCAAATAAATTCAGCATTCATTCGACAGGAAAGTATTTAAGAATGTAAAGCGAACAAATTCAGCATGCCACTCCCATTAAATTGATAAGCAGATAAATAAATAGGAGCACAGAAAGAAAGTATAAAAATAATAAATTTAAATTACCCAAACAGTTTAATAAAATTTAAAAAAAAATTAATAATCAGATCAATTAATTTCATTCTGAAGGGTAGTATTAAAGGAAAATGGAATGAAACAACACAGAAAATACAGAAAATATTTTTTTTAATTTTATTAGCAATAATAATGATAATATCTTAGCATTAATTAATTTAATTTGACAGTGAATCATTTAAGATAAAGCATGCCTCCTCCACAACTTTGATAAGACAATAGATTTTTAAGAAACCATACGCATTTAAAAATAGATTAAAGATTTAGTAAAAAAAAGGATTAAAAAGCAATTATTAAATCAATTAATTTTGTGTAATAAAGATAATTTAGGTAGGGGATATTTCTAAAAATGTAATTAAATTTGTTAAAATGCAATTTTTTAGTCGTCATTGAACAAAATATTGTTGTCAAATTCAAATTTGAAAAACGAAGCTTTAAAGAATTTTTTAATTGTACATTTTAAATAAAAGACTGCAAATATATATAAATCTCAAATGACAAAAAAATATTATATATGAAGACCACTTAGAAAGACCCATTTAAATAAACTCCTTCACTTTCCTTTAATATCCAAGCTGTCATTTAAAATTGCAGCTCCTTTAAATATCACTTTCAGAATGCTGTCAATCAACGACAAACGCATAAAATGTTTACGAAGAACATAATATGTTATCTGAACTGAAAGTGCAAATAATCGTATGCAACGAAGCAGCATCGTTAAACTAAATGCACTTCTGCAGAGTAAGTGAAATAAAGTGATTGTCACTGTCACTTGGCAATAAATACAAACACTAATGGCGCCATGAAATAAGAACTATATTTCACAAGACACAGTTTTGTACAGATGGCCAGATGGCTGGCGATTCTCCGAGAGAGAGTTGCAAATCAAATGACCTACAACGAACCGAGAGAAAGAGAGAGAGAGGAGAGAGAGAGACTCTGAATGGCACCAGGGAGATGTGTCATAAAGCCTAAATGAAAAAATACTGCTTGTCATTCATTGCTGTGTCTGTGTGTGTGTTTGTTATCTGTGTGTTGAATGATACAAGTTGGTTTACTTAGTATCGCACGTGGGTCAAACTAACGAGAAACTGTGCAGAAAGCCACTAACAAACTAACAAGAAGCAACAACAGCCCACAAATGCCATACGCCGGGACCAAGCAGCGAAATGTGTCAAGGCGAGATACACACACACACACACACACACACACACACACACACACACACTTACACACACACACACTGACATGCTGTGGCATTATGGCCACGAGGCATTTGCGTAAACATTAGAAACTTTATCATATTTTTTAGCATATAGCAAAAAGCAAATGCCAAAGCAAAGATGCAAAGCCAACTATAAAATTCTCTCAGCCACAACAACAAATCGATTTTGTTATATGTACTTATTTTCCTTATGCTTTCATATCATTAAATTGCATTTTCGCAGAAGGCAAAAAGCACTTGAAACGAAGGCGAAGGCGACACTTCTAAAGGTTATTTCAAAGTCTGCGCACAAAAGTATGCTGTAAAAATTGAGAAAGCGCCACAAGGAAGCGCCACTATTTGTGTGGCTTTTATTTGTTTTGCACTCTTGTTGTTTCTGCACATATTTGAATTTGAAAATACAATTCAGTTGATTAAGTTGCCAGTTGTTAACCGTCGACGAGGACGATGTCGATGGGGATGTCAATGTCGAAGACAGCTTCCCACATTTACCATTTGGGGATTGCGATTCTTTCACATTATTCGCTGGAATTGCAACACAACATTTTCAAACGGTTTTTGCACCCTTTCGCCTTTTTTTTCGCTCGCTCAAGGACATGCTCGCGTACAATGCTGATTTTTGCTTAACATTTCTGCTTTTTTATTTCTTTGCTCTGCAGGTTTCTTTCTTTTCAGCCTTTTCGCTCGCTAATTAACGAATTCCCGCAATTCACGACGCACCCATGGCGCGGTCAATGGCGACGGCGACGGCGACGACGGGACGACGGGACGACGGGACGACGGGACGACGGCGCGAACATACAAATGAAATGCAAAATTTTTGCTCGCTAATTTCGATTAATGTTCGCGTCGCGCACATAAGTAGGCAACAAAGCGTGCACAACACCTCGACACTCTATGCGTGTGTCTCTGTGTGTGTGTGTGTGTGTAACAGTGTGTGAACGAACACGTAGCGATTGAGGACGATGAGAACGTTGCGCTGCTCAGCACCAAACTGAAACGCCACACAGCACATTCAAAGTGAAGCTAGCCACGCTGCCGCTGCCGCTGCCACTGCCGCTGCCGCCTCTGCTGCGACGCTGACTGCTGCGACGTCGACTGCGCTGCAACAACTGCCGCTGCTGCTGCTGCTGCTGCTGTCTGACTTTCAATCTTGGACTGTGACACTAGGCGAGTCGAGGCAGCCAGGCAGCTGTCACGCAACTTGCGAGCTCCAAGCACGCCGAACGCCACAACGCACCAAACACACACACACACACACACACACACACACACACACGCATACACACACACACTTCTGGAGTGTCCAACGATATTTTTTGTGGGCTCGCATCAACTTCCTTGTTGTGTCTGTTGCCGCTCTTCAAACGAGTCTCTCTCTTAAATTTGCCGCTTGTTTCTACTCAATGAAGCATTTTGATGGCGTTGCCAGACTGTTTTCATTTGACATGTACATTTTGTTGTGCAAAGTATTTAAATGCATTTTACATTACAATTGAACAAATTCATTCGGTATTGGTTGTTCAAGTTAATACATTTCAAATATTAATAAAACTGTTTGTATATATAATATTTCAGCACTAATGTAAATGCATTACAATTAAATCAATTATTTAATTATTTAAATGCCAGGCTGTTGCTATGTTGAAATATTTATTTATAAAATATTCAAATAATAGTGGATAATTCATTTCAATACTTCCATTAAGCTATTTACAATTTTAAGACAATAAAATTGTAGTTATTATTTTAATAAATAATTTAATATATTAATTATAATTAATTATATATTTGCAATTTTAATAATTTGAAAAGTAATTTCATTTTAAATCAAATGTATGACATTATTTTAAATAAAAGTGTATTACATTATTAAAAATTTAAAAAGACATGTACTTTAAGCTCAAATGTATTTCATTATTTAAAACTTAGAAGTTGTACATTTTTTTAAATGAAATGTCGTTCACTTTTATAAATACAAATAATGTATTGAATCATTTAAATAAATTCTTGAAGAAATATGAATATTTATTGTTAAATCAATAGATAACAAAATAAATAAATTGTTGTAGTAACTAGTTAAATTATTTAAGTACTTGATATTTTAATTGCTGACCGCAACGAAAGCTATTTTTATCAGTGCAGCGAGCACGTGTTATATAACAACATAAATACACACAGTCTCCCACTCAGTCGCTCTCTCTCTTTCTCTCTCTCTCTGTCTGTCTGTCGCTCTCTCACAAGCACTCTCGAGCCTCGCTCTTGTCGTGCATCTCTTCGGGCTGAGCAAGAGAGCGCGCTCGTGACGGCCGCGTAACCCAGAAAATGGCAACAAAACAAAATGTCGAAAAGTTCTCGGTAATCAACAAATTTGGCGCCAAAGCGAAGCACGTGCTTAACGAAACACGTTTCGATTCCATTCCGTTGCGTTTCGCATGAGTAAACATTGCAAGCTTTTCTGTGACGTCATCAGTGTCCTTATGACGTCAGATGCCGTGAAACTCTACACAAGCAAAGGGGAAACGCACAATGACGAAACACAGCCGAAGCATGAAACGCCGTGTGGCGCCATCTGTTGTTTTGGATGGGAAACCAATTGAAATTCAAAATTTGTCGCGTTGCACATTGCAAAACTGCATAAAATAAGCATTATTTTGGGCGACAAATTGAAGATTTAGTAAATATTTAAAAACACGCAGTTCGACCAGAATTGCGGTGCTGTAATCGCATTTATTTATGCACATTTAATGCCTGTTCGCACAAGGTCCGCAGCATTCATGCCAAATGCAAATTAGAACTGCACGGCATTAGCTTTTATTTATTTAAACAATTACTGTGCAAATTAAAACTGCAGCCCGCAAAACTAGCGAGAATTATGCATGCATACGTGTGTGTGCATTTCCTGGCTCGCAAACGTGAGATTTATACGCCCTTAATTAACAAAAAATATGACAAAAATTTAAATAATCCTCCAACATTTTTGAATGCGCTTTAAGAATTTTACATATATTATATTTTCAATCCATAATGAAAACAAATAAAAAAAAACGTAAAAAAAAACATTTTAAATTGATATTTGTTTTTTTATTTTTTTACGTTCACTAGAAATTCAAATATTCATACATTATTTTTTTTCTACGTTTAATGAATTTATAAGCTATATTTATGTGTTGTTTATTAGTTGATTTATATTCATTTTTAATCCATAAAGTGATGAATTTTATGCATTTTGTCACGAACGTGACAATATTTCAAATTACTTAAAATAAGATTTAATTTGTGTAAATTTATATTTGTTGTGCTTCTTTGGTAAAATGTATATTATAAAACCCCATTTAAACCAATAGAAATACCCTTAGTATAAAAAATTCAACAATATGCCAAAATATAGCAAAAAAGGTGTTCCCAATACCAATAACATTTTGCGTGTCTTTTATTGTTTTTTTTACCCACATACATTATTTAAAAATATACGTGCAAAAATGTTCAGACAATATGTAATTTATTTGGTTCGTTGTAGTTTGTCTTTTTATACAAATGTCCTTGTGCATTTATAAATTACACAGGTAAACAATCGTTTTTAAAGCAAATGAACAAAGCTGTTCTCGGACAATTGTTTTTTAAAGGCAACGAGCAACAAAGCCAAAAGCCAAAAATAATGTGGATAGCAACAACTTGTCGGGCTGAATGAATAAAAAATGAAATCAATAGACGTCACAAACTGTTGACAATAGCAACAAAAAACGGCACACGACTTGTGGCATGCAACATGCAAATGGGAATACGAAAAGAGTGAGAGATCGAGCACATTGCATTACACATTCAAGTTTAAACAGCCAAGTAAAAAGTGCAACTTAATGCCGTCGACTCTAAAGGGCTTTGGCAACACGAAGCCCAAAGAGGAAATGACTTTCACGTTGGCGACAATCTGCCAGAATTCGAGTGAAACACTGCGAAGCCAAACCAAACCAAATGCCAAATGAAAAGACTGAAATCCGACTGGGCACGCCAAGTCAAGCCGAATCAGCCTGGGCCCAATATCCTGTGAAAAGCCGGCGAAGGGTTGACTTGAAAAATGGCAGCAGGAAACACATAAAAAAAATTAATAATTATAACAATTGCTGGATTAAAGCCAACAGAAATAAGTTTGCAAAAAGAATATTTTAATATTAAAAGTCGGAAAACTGATTAGAAAAAAATGTATAAATAAATTAGTTTATTGCTTGACCTCAGCTTGACTTTTAAATTCAATTGATAAGGGTAATAAAAAATTAAAAGAGATCAATTTGATCTACAAAGTAAATATACACCACCCTCATTTTTATATCTCAATTGAATTTAAATTAATTTCTCATAAAATTATAGTTATTAATACTTATTAGTAGATTGTTTATTTAATAAAAAATATTAATATTTCAAAACATTCACTAAACTCACTTAATTTAAAATATTGCAATTTAAAGAATACTATTTTTAATTTATAGCTACAAGATATTACTTGAAGGTTTAATTATTTAGTGTTATTTTAGCTTTAAATTTTAACTGAAATTATACCGTATAAACTAATAAACAGACAACTTAATAAATGAAGTATCTTAATTTATAATTTAAAAGTCTCTAATATATATTCAATTATGGCTATAATATTTTATTATTCTATTTTATCTAGCCAACTAACTCAATTAATTTGTTAAATATATTTATTGCTAATAAACAGACAACTTAATAATTGGAGTACTTAGGATAAGGTTTTTGCCAGGTATTTCTAGTCGGGTATTGCTTCGCTGCAATTGGTCATTGATATGCTTGGCAAATGACAGAGCAAAAATGCATAGCACAAAAGTCGCCCAGTCTCAGGCGAACAATGAGTGCAAATAAATTAAAAGGCACTAAACATCGAACGAGTGTGTGAGTGTGTGTGTGTGTGTGTGTGTGTGTGTTGATTAGTAAGAGGTCTCGGGGATGTGTGTGTGTGTGTGTGTGTGTGCCAAGTGAATTTGTAGTCAATTTCCTGCAATTTGTCGTTGGCAGCAACAAAAGCAGCAGCATCCTTGGGGGCAGAGATCTCTTCTCCTGCCAACATCCTGTAATGATACGCATCGCACAATCAGGACAACATAATACACTTTAACATTGACGTAACTGAAGTCACCCACACACACTCAAACACACACAAGAATATGTGTGTGTGTGTGCGATAAATATAAAAACAAATTAGAATGCGAGAAAATATGCCCCGAAAATGAATTTGTTGTGCCGAGCTGCTGGTAAGCAATTTGTCGACGCGTTAATGGAAACAGTTTGGTGTGGGAAAATAGCGATAGAGGGGCGGAACGTAGGAGGTGGGGGCGTGGTCGGGGTCACAGCAATGTTTGGCATGCACATGCCAAGTTCTTGGCCCGATAAGTGCGCCTCGTGTCGTGTGTCTCGCTGCCAAATTGAGTGTTTGACAGAGGAGAGAGCCACCAAAGGGAGTGACATCTTCATCAGCTGGTGTCATGCATTTCGACTCTTCCAATTCCAATTAGAGGCCCACGTCCTCAGTGTGTGTGTTTGTGTGTTTGTGTGTTTGTCTCGCGTTCTGACTGCCTAATCTCATTGACACGCATTAACATGTCTGCAGCCAGCAAATTGAACAGCCTAATGGCCAAACAGGACCCATCTGCATTCACATCTCCAACTCCATCTCCATCTTCATCTTGAACTCCACTTCAGTCCACACTACGTTTGTGATTAAAATGTCAGCACAAAGGACGTCTTAACATGCCACTTACTTGGCCGAAGGCATCATCATCATCATGGGAGGACGGTCTCGTCTTCCCTGGCTTATCAATTTAGATTGCTTGTCCGCAGACAAGCCTCAAAATGCAAAAGCTCCAAATGAAAATCAAAATGAAAATGAAAGAAAAACGAAAACAAGCACAGAAATAACTGTCAACCGCACAAGGACACCAGGCAACCAAACAAACGGACGCAATGCCTGGCAACATATCAAATGAAATAACTGGCCAAACAGCAGATCAGACCCATTACTGTCTAAGCTTCACTGCAGCTGCTCAGCCCAGACCCAGACCCAGACCCAGACCCTGACCCTAACCTGAACCCAAGCCCACACCCTCCGCCTTGAGGACCCTCGGGCAATGAAGCGAATATTTTTGATATACTCTAAGCAAGAAATTTTAAATGAATTGGGTATTTTAAAACCACATGAGGAGGCGTCGCTTTCATTCAATGGTATATCATTTATTCCACTTTAAATTCCATGTCCAATTGAAGAATATTTTCTTACATTTTAAAAATATCCAATTTAGAATTTATATGAATAAAAGTAGATAGCCCAAATTTTTCTAAGCAAGCAATTTGAAATGAATTGAGAATTTTTAAAACCATATGAAGAGGCGTCCAAAATTCATTCACTAGTATAGTATTTATTTAATTTTAAATTCAGTTTCCATTTGCAAGATCACACATAAATTTCGTTTTTCTTCTGGCTTACATTTTAAAGAAAAAAATCAGAAATTTTAATAGATGCTTTCAAATATCCAATAACCAAACAAATTAATAAATTTAAATAGCCGCAATTTTTGTAAGCAAGAAATAACCGGATACAAAATAAAGTAAATTATTGTCGTTAATATTCTTACATTTAAACAACAATAATTCAAATTTATTGCACTCATTTAACTTAAATTTTACCTATAAATTTAAATTCAAATTGGAAATAACATAAAATTATTTACGACTTTTCATTGGCTTACATTAAAAGACAATTTGTAATTTGTAATTAAAATTAATATAATTAAAGAACACCTGTTTTGTTCTACTTTAATGTGTCGCATATAAAATAACAAATACAAGTATTTAATAGTTCATAAAATACCCAATTTATTTAAAATTTCTTAATATACTTATACTTCAAATCAACAATATTTGCCAATAACTTAATAAACACAAACATGCACTCAACACAAAGCCACAATTTGTGCTGGGTATCTTTACAGAGCATCTCTCGCAATCTTTGTTTCGTTGAGATTTTGTTTTTTGTTAAATACAACGAGCAGACAAAGCGCCACAGTCAGATATCCATGCAACACATGAAAACTTGCGGTCAACCCGGTGTTTTTTGCAATCAGACAGAGAACGGAGAGCAGAAAAAGCTGATGATAATCATCATCAGAGAACCCGCATCGAATGCAAAGAACCACAATCCACTTGGGACATTGTGTAAGTTGTATGCGAATAATGCAAAAGTATATAAATAAATTGGCAATCAAGTGGGGAAAGTCAGCTGGTGGCTTTTCTTTTTTGCGTAGAAAGCAAGCGCGTGCTTAATCTAAATAAAAAAACATATTTAAAAGTTGCTCAAAAAAACAAAAAAACAGTTGACAAACGTCCCAAACACTGGGATTAAACTCTTGGCCAAACAATATTAGCCACTCGGCTTGACCCAAATGGAAAAGTTTCGGACAGGTGTATCAACGTATTTTCATGAAATTGTTTTTCCGAGCGAGGTCAGCTCTTGCTGAAGTAAACATCAAAGCACATTGTTACCCTTAATATTTATTCTTTTAGACGTTGGCTGTTTTTGTCTTTGGCTGTTGACTAAAAATGTAGACTAGAAAAATATATATTTTGTAAGCAAGCTTAGTTTCAATTATTCTACAAAAACCTAGACCGACGAATTTGTAGCTTGACAAAAGTTTTATAATTAAGCAAATTATTCTTACTATTTTTTTTATTTTATTTTTATAACTATTATTTGAATTTTATTGTTTTTCATAGATCTCAAAATTATCTCAGATTTATTTTGTTTTAATAAACCATTTTGCTACCAACATATGTTACTACCATATTTAGAAATTAATTGGATATGTTTGAAAATGTAATGATTGAGAAATTAATCCTGGCAATCTTTGTTAAGTCGCGAATTTTCTTCAATTCTTTAAATTGTCCTTCTTATAAGCAAACAATATTTTAAATTGACATTCTAAAATGAATAATCAATACAATGTAAATGTTGTCTTTTGAGATTTATTCATATCTTTTTTTCATTTATCAGCAACAAAGAACGCCTCTCAATGGGTTACCTTTCGAGCCGCCCTCGCATGTTGTACTTGTTAAATTATATTCAAGGTTGAGAGCATTGTCTGGGGTACACTCGGTGAATTTCAAAAGTTTCACTAGTCAAATAAACGCATGCAAATTGAAATAAAGTGCAAAAGACGTCAGTTTGCATTTCAGTTGAGTTCAGTTCAGTTTCCAACTTGTCTGTAATACAATACAAGTACATCAACATCAACATCCACATCAACCGACCGACGCCTCCACACGTCTTCACAATCACGCCCCCCGCTCGAAATATTTGGTAGGAATAACACGCGCTGGGAAAATACATGCACCTCCATTATACACTTGTATTCCGTATTCCTCTGCCATACAATATCTGTGAATGTGTTGCAAACAACAACGAAAAAATCCGCCGTATTTGACTTAATACAGGACACGAGGAGCACAGAGAGTCCTGCATACATTTACAGTCTAACACGGTTGCTCCGAGTATTCTCTTCCCGTCGCTGTTCGTTGAACTGGAGTCCCTTCATTTATTAATGCACGTTCCCCGACTGTCGAAGGCTGAAGTGTACAGCGCACAGTAATCAATATTTATACTCGTTCTCCAACTGGAGCTCGATATATAGCCCGGTATTTCTCTTGTTCCTGTTACCCGCTCGTTGCCCGCTTTCGATTTAGTTTCGTGGCGCTGCAACAAATTTCACTTAGTACCCTACCGAGGGGCAACAACAAAAGGATATGCCACATTCCTGTTGCGGCATGCAGACGAGTTCAGAAATTTCATTACCAAATTATTTACAAATCACACACGACTTAAAATTAGACTTGAAAGCTTCTTAAAGTAAAAGTCACAGCACAAGGTTTTGGCCAACAACAGCGTATTAAAATTGCATGAGGTAGTCGCAAATGGTTTTAATAAAAGCGCTTTCAGTTGGTAAGAAGAAATTTACGAAGCTTAGACTGAAGGTTGTTGAAATAAAATTGTATACTTTGGTAATGTGATTAAAGTTCATCTTAAAGTTGTTTTAAAAGCTTTTAATTATTACATTTTAATATAAACACACAAACTTAAAATTCTGAAGGTTTTGTAAATAAAAGTGTAATAAGTGTTATTTGGATAAAATGCTTATGTATTGTACATAACATATTTATTTAACTTCAAGCATCATGTCTCAAAATCAAAAATTTTATTATATTCAGAATAATGATTTTATATTTAATTCATTCCTTAAAATGAGATAGAATTTTTTTTCATAAAAATTCGAAGCTGTTTTAAAAGTATTTTTGTATAATCCGAATAGTTAATTTATGTATTTCTGTTTAAGCTCATTCCTTATAATTAAATACCTTCTTTTTCCAGTAGATAGTTTAGTGCTCACTAATATATTTTTAAATTAATTTATTCTTCCCAATCTGTAGATTTTTATTATGTATAGTACTTATATTGAATTATCATTTATCAAAATTAAATATTTTATTTTTGCAGCAGACTTCTTTGTTCAGAATTATATATTTCTATTCAAGTATCACCCCTCAACATTTTATTAGTTTTCCATCTGTCTTTAAAGAATTCTAAATTGTTGTTTATAGTGTAAGAGTATTTCTGCATCGGTTTCTACCTGTTCGCCTTTACAATTGGGCATTTTTTCATTACACGACAGCTGCCAATGACGCGAACGTGGCCAGCGACTGCGTTCCACTTTCCCATTCGCATTGTAAATAGAAAAGCAACGCGAGAAAAAAAAAAGTGAATTCAAATTCGAAAAACTAAATTACATGAATATAAGTTAGACAGTCAGAGCAGCCAAAGCAAAGGCAACAGCAGGACTTCTTTGCCCATCCTCCAACGACGCACATAAATTATATAATATTTGAAGCTGGCTGGAATTTATGATGTTCTATTTGATGACTTTTCTCGACACTTCCCACACCGCTTTTCCGGTTTTTCCGGCTGCAATTGTTAGGCATCAGCATCAGCACTTTTCATAAACGTCAATATTTATTTTGTGTCGATATTTTTTGTTGTGTCGCCGCTTGGGGCATTGTTTGGCGGCATTTGTTTGCATTGTGATTGACACATTGCGTTTAGTGGAAATATCGAAGAGATTGCAAAAAATCTGAGCTAGAAACATAGTGTGTGCGCCACATGGCGTATACGCAACGTGAGCGCTTTAAAGGCGGCCGAATTTAATACGGAATTAATTGCGAATATGCAGATACGCAAATGTATTAGGCAAATCTCGGCTGAAAAAGCTGAGAAGGAAATAAGAGAAATGCTAAAATATACGGCAAGGCGAGGCCCAAAGTTAAGGTTTAATTATGCAAAAGGTAAACGTGACAGGAAGCCAAACCGAGCACAGAACGCAGAACACTACGTGCTGCCAGCTGCCACCAGTCTTGTTAAACTTTAAATAAGCCAAAGCCGAAGGAGTCGCAGGAGCAGCAGGAGTCACAGCTTTGTCGTGGCTGCTCCGCTCCGATATACGCTCGAGGGCTAATTGAACGCCATTTGCCAGGACAGTAATTGATGTATGAGTCAGTGGAGGTCCTGGCGTACCTTTGGGAAGGCCACAAATGTCTGTACAGCTGTCTGTGTCCCTTTCCCCCTCTTTGTATTGTTTCGACCATTGCCACAACTCTTTCGGCCGGCTGTCTGCTAAGGTCACTTGCTGTTTTTTCTGCTGCTGCTTTATGGCTGACAATGCATTTGATTGTTGGAAATTTAAAACCCCTCTCCATTAGCAAATTGCATGGGAGCGTGGAGCGTGGTCAGCCTAATGAAAAACTCCCTGCCCTATCGATCTGTCCACAAACTGAAAGGTTGGAGAAGTAGAAGGAAAACTAAAGCGTGACTGTAAACAGAGTGCGGAAGCAAACTTTGTGCACTCGCAATCAAACAGTCTGTGTATCAATATTGGTCCAAGCTGGCGCTATTCTTAAGCCATCGCTGGGCCAAGTATTTGCCATGGCAAGTGTTTGCGCTGCTTTCACGCCTTTCCCATTTCCACTTCTTCGACTACTTTCAGCTTGTATTCTCACTCATTATTGAGCAATCAAGCTGCAGTTCAAACAAGCGGGAGAGCGGCAAAATAATGGCTTGTCTAGTTACATCGCAGAGCCATGCTTAATTTCAATTTAATTACTTGCCACAGCAATTAGAAAGCCTCAACAAAAGGTCACCCAGAAACCTCCAGCTAATTATGCAAAAGGCCGACGTAATGAACCGCTCCAAAAATGTCAATTGACAATGCAAATGAACCAAGGAAGCGACAACAAAAAATAGGCTTAAACCGTCTTAAAATTGTACATTTGAATCAACAAAGTCCGACAATAATTAAAACTTTTAGCTGCGGGAAATAAAACAAACATTTAAAATTATTCACGTTTCATTAAATGCAGTGGAATAATGTCCTTAGAAACAGATGAAGATATCATTGCACTTTGTGGGTATAATGTTTTTATAATTTGTAAAAGTACTAAAGTAATTTTATATTAATTGTTTGGGAACTCAAAATTAATTCTGGCAATAATAGAAATTGTTAACAGTTGAAAGCTCTTTTAAGAGGCAGTTTATTATTTGATAAGGAAATGACCGAATACAAATTGATGAAATTGTTTTTATTGCAGGTTAATTTATGACTTTTTTAATTTATATTCACCAACTAGTTGCATATAATGTTTTTATAATTATTGAAGTAATTTGCAATGAATCTTTTGGAATTCGGTTAAACTTAAGTGTGTTAATGCAAGCAGTAATGCTAAATTTATACGCAAATAGATTGATGTACCACAATAGTAATAAAAGATACATTTTGTATAAAATAATAATGAATTGTTTACTATTCAAAGAAAGCAAATATAGGCAGTTCATTGTTTATGAAGTATATAATTTTATATACTAAATGAAACATTTGACAAAATAGAATTACGTTTTTGATTTATATTCTTTTTTACCAAATATTTTTAATTATTTAAAATTGTGCACTTTAACTTGAATTCCCCACTAGCTTTTTTTCTTACCGAAATCCGGATCTGTTGCTCCAACTATTTGCCTGACAATATTGATTGTTCAATTGTCTTGCTGAGTAATTAATCAGGTCATGCACGCACTTGACGCAAGGACGCCACGCACAGGACTCTCTGTGGACGGAAGAGTCCTGGTGCTTAATGCCTAATGTGGATTTAGCGAAGTGGGAAGCGGGAAGCGGAAACGGAAGTTGTAAATTATCGCATATGCATAAGCGTAGCGTTACTTGTAAATGCCTCGCATCTATTTATATATAGACCTCTCGACGTCATTGCACTATTTATACCCAAAGCCAGCTGGCAACAGGGTTTTAGCCAAGTGTTCTGTTGACCTATCGCATTTTTTTCCTGTTATTTCGTATTCGTGCCGGGACAAACAACATTTTGTGACGCCCCCACGTGGTACGCCTCATCAATGAAATAATACTTATAAATAAATAATTATGTGCGCCCTTGAAACTATTCGATTGAATGACGGAAATACATTCAGAAGTAACCGCAGCAATTTTCTAAAGAATTTGCTGCCTTTGATTCGCAACACAGACGAGTGTGTGTGTGTGCGAGTGTGCGTGTGTGTGTGTGTTTGTCCGGGTCCAGCCAAAAGAAGAGGAGGGCGAAAAAAAAAAGTTCAAAAATCAATCAACGTGCGAAAAAGGCAATTTGTGGCAGCCACTGAGAAAAGAGGGCAACAAATGCTTGAAAATTCTATTATGAGCAAAGTTCCGGAGCTCTCAGAAGGAGTGGTGTAAATGTGTGTGTGTGTTTTTTAGGGTGTGTGAGTTTTTTCGGTATGCCGCACCTTGGCAAGCTGACAACTTTCTCGCAAAGAATAAAGCATAAAATCAAAACATTATATTAAAGTTGCTTACTTTTTATGTCTTTTTCCCATTTGTTCGAGGCTTCATTGAATTCCCCAACGTGACGTTGCTCAATGACGCATTTAATAGCTTTGCTTTTGCCAGTTACACATTCTTTTCAATATTCCTGACAAATTCTCATTGTGCTCGCAAATTAGCTGAACATCATTTTCTTCGCCAATTGTCATTCGCTATCGAACTTAATTATTGGCCATGCATGAACGGCATTTGGGCCCCCTTTTAAATTTATCAATTACCTGGCGGATTTCGTTGGAAACCTCGCCTACTCGACGAAGTCCACGTTGCAGTTCAGTGACGACTTCGCCATTTTTGTTGTTCTCGTTGCTGTTGCTGTGGGGCAGCCCAACCAAGCGGATATCCTTTTGAATTCCAAATCAAACCAAATCAAACCGAATCGGGCCAAGCCAACTGGAACTGAAGGATACTGCCACTGCTTGCCACACGCAGCCTCCCAACGACGCGTCGACTGGCATCGTTCACTTGCTGGCTTCGTTGCCAAGGCGGAAACAGACGGACGGACGGACAGACAGACGAACAGACAGACAGACTATTGTGAAGCCCGCAGAAGCCTCAATGATAGCAGCGATTTATGCAAATTTTATGATAGCTGTTCAAAATAAATAATAAAAAAGCGCAAATGGAATTTTCATTACACAAAAGTGAAACAACTTTCTAACGCAAAAAATCTGCAACTTTTGTTGCAATCAAAGTTCAGGCAAAAATTGCAGCTGATGTTGCATTTAAATATTTATTGCTTTAACAAAATATATTCAGTTATTTAGAGCGTATTTTGTGTTGTCGTTATGCCAACGAAATTAGAAAAATTATTTTGTTCGCGTGAAATTAATGTTTACTAATCAGTTTGTAGAGCAGCTTAGACTAATTTAAAATATACGTTGAAATATTATATAATGCCACAAATGCTATTAAATTGTGACAATGTCTGCAATTATAATTTTGTATCTACAATTTATATTATGTGTTGTCGTTATACCAATGAAATTATACAAATTATTATTTTCGCGAGAAATTAATGTTTACTATACAATAAAACAGCTTAAACTGACTTAAGATATTCATTGATATTCTATATATGAATGCAACTAAATTTGGAATCCACAATTTATATTATGTGTGGTCGTCATTCTAAAGAACTTGTAAAGCAGCTTAGACTGCGTTGCATTGAAATTGTACATATTGCGAAGTACCATTGAATTGAGACAACTATAATTGTGTGTCCACATTTTGTATTTTGTGCTGTCGTTATGCTAAAGAAATTGTAAAAAAATATATCTTCGCAAGTCGTTCGACAAAATAAACATTTTTAAGCAGCTTAGACTGCTTTGCATATATTGAATATTAATTTTTTATATAAATATGCATACATTGATTTTTTAAATTTTATATATTTGCTATAAGAACTAGTAAATTGTTACAATGTAACTTTAGTTTTGTATCCACAATTTTTATTTTGTGTGTTGGTATGCCAAAGAAATTGGCAAAATTAATTTTTAGGAAGATGTCCAACAAAAAATATATATAAGTAAAGCAGCTTGCATTGAATAAAAATATACATTTATATGCTAAGTATTTCATATTCATAAAAATACTACAGAATCTAAGCATAACGAGTTCAAATTTGTAAAATGTGAAGTTTGAAGTTTACTTTTAATATCGCCACGCACAATTACTTTCACCCAAATCGAAAGTAGTTCACTTGAATTTGCTATTAAAAAGTTTACTAATGGCTGCCGAAAAAGAGAAAATAATCTGGATTATTGCAAAATTAACCGAAAGCAGCTTAAATGTGCTTACTCGAACGCTAAAGAATCTGCATTTAATCGACGTCATTTGGGAAAACTACAGGACAATCTTTTATGGCAGAGCGTAAAACTGCAAGTAGCCGCTCAAACAGCTGGAAATAATAAGTATTTGCGAGCTGAGCAGGCATAAATATGCGAGTGCATTGTGTACAATATTTTGCTATTAACTGGCCGCAATAAAAATGCCAAAGGAGACCCACTTCGATGCACAAGGTTACAAAAGGGGAGTACAGACTAAAAATAGCATTTAATATATGCATAAAGCACACGCAGTGCTCTCGACTCAACCTCCCTTTGGGACTGCACTTGTACTTCAATCTAATCCGTCAAAGGCCGCAGATACTTTCAACTTGTGCTTCTTGCTGGATAATTATAGACTTGCAAAGGGAGAAACTGCAGCTGAATTTCATGTTGCGTTGTGCTTCAGACCAGGGATACCTGCTCCGCCTGGTCTACCAGGGCACCATGCCATGCCATGCAATTGATTGACGCCTCCCCCGTCTCGAAAGTACTCAAAGTTTTATGATTACATGTGTGTACTCGGTGGATTTGTAGAATTAACTGCAAATGTCTGCGTTATTCACATCCATATTCATATTCATATTCATACCAGTGATAATGTGTGTGCCACAACCTGCTCCAGAGATTGCTGCTAGAAAGTAACTGTCAGAAGTTTTGGCATAATGTTGCAACTCCCAGAGCTCACACACACAGCTTTGTAGTAGTTTGTATGCGGCAAGTTGTGCTTGTGCAACTATTGCCAAACTGCTTTAGTTTCAGCTTGTTCTCAATGCCTCAACCCAAATCCGTGTGATGCACTCTAATGGCAAAATCTTTGGCGCTCAGATAGCGATGGCAACGTGCCACGGAAATTCCAATAAATTTTAACATTGTAATAAACTTTGTAATTTAGTAATTGCATTGAGAAAATAAAGTATCGAAATTGTAATAAAGTTAAAAAACGTGCTAAAATCAAGAAAACTTTCTTAAGACAATTTGAAATGGAATGCAAAACTTAAAGTCTAAAATCAAGTCCAACAATATATAACAATTCTAGATTGATCCATCTTTAAATAAGATTGTTTTCAGTTTTTAAAGAAATATTTTTAATTCAAGAATGCAAAAATGTCTAAATTGTTCCAAGAAATTAAATTCATGAGTCTAGAAAAAAAAAAACAATAAATTATATATTATTAATAATTAGTTAATTAGTAATTTTCTATATTTCTTTTCGAATTCTAGAATTATATAGTATACTTATTTTTCTTGTTAAAATTAGGCAGAGCAAATGTTGCAATTCTGATAAACTCAAATATTACATAAGAATATTGATCTCATTTTTAGAATACAATTTTTCTCTATGTGAAATTTAAATTAACTTTATTTTCTAGGCTAGCTTAACATAGAACTAATATGAATTAACTGTAGGATGTTATATTAATAAGCAACAATTATAAATGCTTTTGGATTAAATGACTGTTATTTATCATAATAATTACATTATTCTGTTTGGGACTTAAGCAATCTTTGTTTTCTGCGGCCTTTTCGAAGTTCTTTGTTTTATGATGACAACAATAAATTCAATTCAATTCAACATTGACTTTCATTTGTCACTCCATTTAAAGTAAATGTGTCCTTTTATATTTTACATACAAATATTGTACAAATATCCATGTCTTTTTTAAGCCTGTGTTGCCTTAAGCAAATAAGCGCATTTATTAAATAATATTGTTTTTAGCAAATGACCAAAGGTTGACTTACACATGGCTGCCTTTAAGAACTTCGCCTAAAAATAGCCGCCTCTAATGATTCTTTGCACAAGTGACTAAATCTAAGCAGCCAGCGCAAGGATATGTCACGATTCCTTGGCTCATTTGCAGGCTCGATGGCAGCGAGGCAATTTTCCTTCAATTGCGCTTTCCTGCTGGCCACGTGCCAAGCTCCATTTCACCGGTGTCCCATCTCTGAGAGCTGCTCTTGTTGTCCCAATTGGACGACAAGCTACTCCCTCCTCACTGTTGAGTGCAAGACTTTTTTCTTGGCCATCTTGTTTGTGTGAGTGTTTTTGTCTTGCCCCTTTTGTTTTGCTGCCACGCGCTTGTTT
Organism: Drosophila immigrans; assembly: GCA_963583835.1. Classification (NCBI taxonomy): domain Eukaryota; kingdom Metazoa; phylum Arthropoda; class Insecta; order Diptera; family Drosophilidae; genus Drosophila; species Drosophila immigrans. Next base: position 20,174,988 of record OY757141.1, read on the forward strand.
ACACAAAATTGTGTTAAACGTGCGAAAAACAAGTAATTTGCCATTACTCAGCCGCATCAGCAGCTTCTTCGGCTGCCTGCCCTCTTGCCGTCCCGCTTCCCCTTCCCACTGCGCCTTCTAGTTCTGGTTTTGAGCTCTGCTGCCATCCCACTCGCACTCGCACTCGCACTTTACCTGCTCCCCTACTTAGATATAATGAGGAAACTTTTCGCTGGATTAAGCAGCAGACTGCTTAAGGGAACCCTTTTTTTTCTGTGGTTGTTTGGCTAAGTGAAACACACTCGTTGTTGTTGTTGTTGTTGTTGTTGTTGCCTAATTGAGCAGTTTTACTCATCTTACGCTATGCAATTTTCGTGGCGTTCCTTTTTTATCTCGTTTTGGGGCCCGAGCATATTTTCCGAATCATTTCGAGTGCGCACTTGGCCATGAAAAATGTTTATGGCAAATTTGCTGTTAATGAAGTCAAAGTGAAAACATTTTGTGCCAAGGCATCACTTTTTCAAGTGTGTGTTGCTTTGCGACGACCTCTAAACTTTTTATCGAAAGGATTCAAATCACATCAATTAGACGGTCCACTCCAGGAAAGATTTAATAAGTGAATTTCATGGCACTTTTGACGGCTGCAAACAAATTAACAGATTCCATCACGTGATATCGTTAAAAAGCCAAGCCAAAGTGCCAAAGTGCCACCCTGAAAATCATTTGGACAGGCAATTAAATGGTGCCCCGGAGTCTGCATAGTTTATGTTTTTGCTGCTCAAACCTATAAAATTTTGCATTTTCGGTTATCATAAATCTTCGAAGCTGTCGTCAGCATTGACGTTACAATGAAATGCCACATTTCGAGTATATGTTACATACACACAATATATATATTTAATATTTTACATGGCGGAAACAAAACGTATGGGCAAAAAACCCGAAAGCCGCCCACAAAAGGTGCCACAAAGCCTTTAAGCCCGCACACAAAATAAGCCTTGCCAAAAAGCGGCGGCTTAAACGAAACGGGAATACGCTTTTGCTATGAGAAGTGGCGAAAAAAATGGAAGATGTTTTACAGAATGTTATGTAACCACAGCATTGAAAGATGAAAGGAAGCTTAATATTCATATTGCAAAAAAAGTACGTTAAATATCATCAGTATTAGCTTTTTACTTCAGAAGTAACAAATTTGTAAGCGTATTAAATCTCAGAAAAGTAAAAGGTATTTCAATAAATTTTATACTTAATACATTTTTTATTTATATTAAAATGTTGCTTCTGTTGCTTTTTAATATTTAATGATAATGAATATCATAAAAAACAAACAATGTTTTATGTTTAGATTTAGATTGTAACCAAATAATTTTATAATAATTCTTGATAAAATTTTAAATCGAAACACATATTTTTTTACGTTATATATTACTAATTTATGTGTTTCCTAGCGCTACAAGCTGAAGCTGTTTATTTATGGCAATATTAGCTAATAAAATCAGTTTGTACTAAATAAATTAAATTGAATATTAAATGAATTAAAAATATCAAATGAACTAAATCCCTTTTTTTTTAAATATTAAATAATAATATTTAAATTTAATATACAAAATGTGCTTTGAATTTTTTACCACGAATATATTTAAATTACCTAGAAGCACAAAAGCTGAGGAAATAAATGTTTTTTCTTAAAATTGGATTATTATCAAGCCAACCGCAGAGATCTTGGAAAGAAACTAAGGAATATACAGCACAGAAAAGCCGTCTAACTAAATAAGGAAAATGTTTGCCAACCGTTTGCTATGATAAGCAAATTCTGTGCCTGATGAGAAAACAAAGAGAGCCCAAATGGTTGTGGCAAGGTATCAGCAACAAAAGACGTGGAAGCATTTGTGGCATCGGGCCAGTAGAGCATGATGCGGCAAAGAGCCACAGCGATGGGCAACGTGGAGGCGAGAGGAGGCGTGGCAAGAGGAGGCGAGGGGCGTGGGGCAAGTGCTTGGCACGGTCGGACTACGTGGCATTAGAATGGCAACTGCCACGGCCACTTACGCACGTCTCACGTCGCAGTCAGCTGAGCAATTCGGGCTTATAAAAAATTAAAATATTTACGCCACATTAAATGCAAAAGGGCGAGCAGGCATTGGCAACAAAATATGATTTTGTGCGCGACGACACGCCACATTGCACACTCCACACACACACACACACTCACACTCACACACATTGCCGTTTTATGGCCAACACATACACGCATCGAGCGTTACCTTATGGCACCGCTGGGAGAGCAGCGCGAACTACGCGGCGTATGCGCAACTAATTTTGTCATATTTAAACAGCTTAAACAATTTACGCACTCGGCATTGTTTATTTAATAAACGATATCCTGTAAATCCAGACCATGCGCATGATATAAGGAGCCGAGCTGAACGGCGAACTCACGTTAACTGTGAGCTGAAAGTGTCCGGCGGGATGGTAAACGGGCATCAGATTGGCCGTCAAGAAGTTCCGGAGATAGTAAACGCCCGGCGTGATGGGACAGTGGAAGTAGCTGCGATTCACAATCAGATTGCGATAAATGCTGCCAAACACCTTGTTGGCCACCGGACTGTTCACAAACTGGCAGCCATCCAGTTTGTTCAGCTTGTAGATATAATTATGCGACTTCACGGGACGCAGATTGATGCCCACATTGAACTTGGTTGCCGCCTTGATCACCTTGAAGCGCAGCAGATTTTCGGTGCCCGGAACATGCTCGAAATACTCCACGAACTGCAGACGATCCGAGCTCGTCTCCAGGGATTCCATTGTCAACTGCAGGTTGCCACGTCTGAGCACCTGTCGAAAGGATCAAGTGTGAATGGCTTCTGGACAGCAGTCTGCTCTTTACCTCATCCTTGGCCAGCACAGTGGGTGTGAAGAGCACACAGAGCAACAGCAAACGAGTTTCCATGGAACTAGTCGACATGCTGACGCTGCAACTTAACGAGTTTTGCTCGATTCCCAGGGCAACTGAATTGTTATATTTAGGCTGGAAGACTTGGCTCGCCAAATAGAGCTATTAAAAAGTGTTTAAGTGTTGCGCCAAGCGGCAACAAAAAAACAAAACCAACATCATTTGCTTTTAATTAAACGTCAGTTAATTGCGCTCGGCCATTAGTGAAACGTGTCTGCGATATCTCTATAGCCTATGAGGGAAAATTCTGGCAAACAGCACAATTTATTAGGAAACATTTTTTATATTTTTCACTGTTAAACACTCTATTAAAATAAACTACAACAATTTATTACTACTCATCGTTTATATTGCAGCTTTCGGTAGATGTTTCAATTAACATCAAGGCCTAATTACTTTCATATATTGTTTTCTAACTTTGGAATAAGTTTTAATTGAGTTTATAGTTTTAAAATATTATGTTTTCCTAAAAACAATTTAAATAATATTTTCTTGTGTAAATCTATATTCTAAAAATAATAAATTTCTTCTTCTGTTAACTCTGAACACAACATGTTAGCCTTAAACAAAGCAAATTGTACAGCCCAAGAGTTTATTCTTCATTTTGGTATTCTATGCAAATATTAATTTTATTAATTACCCCTCCATTTATTAGGAAACTTTCTGGATAAGTTTAAATTAAGATCAAAGTCCCAATTTATAATTTTGAAAGTAAAAATATAAATTTCTATACTCTCAACCACTCTCGAATTTTTTCTTAATTCCGTTGTCACTTTCTGCCTCACTCAAGCAATAATACTCGCTTTGGAAGGGTATTCAAAGTGATAGCAATTATGGGCTTACGCAGTGACGTTGTGGGTTGGCGTGGAAAATAGTTTTGGAATACATTAAAACAAAGTTTATGAAACTGGAAAAACAGCAGCAGTTAATTATCTTAAAAGTCATTATGCAAAATAAAACATTATTCATAGAAATGCGACGAGCAAAGTTTTATTTCAAGTGCGAAAGGAAACAGCTGGAGAAAGTCAGATTAAGAGACGAATAGATTTGTTTATTTTGAGCGAATACTTAACGTTACTTTGAGTGCAATACGATTTCTTAATTTAGCAAATAAGGAACTGGCGATGCAATGAGATTCACAATTTATCAAGTTTTATTTGCCTTGCAGCACGTGATAATTGCAATTAACTTCCATAATGAAAGGATTCTTGCTCTTTGGAGTATTCATGCGCACATTCAAGCGATACTTTCCAACAGGATGTTGCATCGTAAATGAATTGGTCATAAATCGGTTGTTTATATAGTAAACTCCGGGTGTGATCGGGCACGTAAAGTACGTGTTATTCACGATAATGTGATTGTAGATGCGTGAGAAGACTTTGTTGATTTGCGGATTGTTGAGAAAGCGACACGCGTCCTTGTATTCGAATTTGAAAAGGACTCGATCGATAGTCTTCGACTGCACCTCGACTTGGATCTGAAAACTCTGCACGAGCCTGGTCACATTGAATTGACTTAGCTCTGGAGTTTCGGGCACAACAATGCATCTGGTCACATAATCGTCATCGCACTTGATTTGTGCCGGTTCAATGTTGAACTTCAACTTTGTATTTCGCCATGACTTCGAGTGAAGAGAGAAGGATGCGGATTTAAAATGAATTTATATGTAATTTATGTGTAGTATGTACCTCCTTGCTGGCAACAAGTTGTGCGCACACCAAATAATAAATTATGGCTGTATTCATGCCGCTGGCTGTCAGACAAATGACTTTATTTTGGCTTACAGACAACCTTGTCGGACTAACGACCATATGCAACAGCTCATTAGGCCATTAAATATGTGGGTCTAAAAATAGCAGCTCGAATTAAAAACTCATTTTTTAGCCAATAGTGTGTCGATATTAAATTTTTGATTTCATTTTAGTTTCACACGTACGTTATCAATCATTTGGCACAGCCAAACACATTGCCACATTGTTGACCCAACGAACAATGAAAGTGCATTGTCTGTGCAGAGTTTTAGAAATGGAAAAAGGAAATCGCAAACGTAAATGAATTTTCCGCATTTGTCGCATTGCACTTATAATCGTCATTTTTTGTGACATCGATTGCACTCGAGCATAAAATCCAAATAAAATCTGTGAATATCGATTTTAGTATTCGCTTCGCTGCCAGAATTGATTTGAATACTCACAGCGCCAGCACAAATATAACTGAATGAATACATCAATGTTCGCATTGAGGTTTGTTTGCTCTTCCCCCAATGCTCACGGCAAACAAATCGACTTTCGCCTTATTATGGCCCAATGAGAAACGCATTCTAGTCTTACCAAAGCTTTTAGCTACTTTGTTTGCTCAGGCTTTAAGCGTGGCTTCCACTAAATTGCAGTGCACACTTTGTTTTATTAGGCATTTAGTTATACTTTAGTTCGATCATACTTATTAGTGATTGTGTAGCGTTAGATTAAAACATGAAATTTGATTGTTTGAAATTAAGGCAAGATTTTAACCTGAGACTAACGAGGTTCAAGAATGTTTTTAATTTATTAAAATTATCAATAAAAGAGATCATCACTGATTTAGAATTTAATAACGAAAACACCAAGTATATCATCAAAATCATTTAAGGGCAATATTTATGTCATGATTTAATTACTATTGATTTTTTTGCATTTTCTTTGAATTTAATAAGGTGATGTTTTCCATTAATATCTTTTATATTCAAGCTACAAAACATAAATCGAAAATATTGATTATTTCCGAGATTTATTTATTCCGTTGGAAATAAAATATATTTCGAATTTCAAGTTTTTGTATTGAATTCTTTATCTGGATACACTCTTAAAGGACATGCCATAATAGTTGCCAAGCCATTCACACAAAAGACGTAATTTGAAAGTAAAAAAATAAAATTAAAGCTGACAAGTAAACATATTTTTGTATACTCAAATAATAAGTAATAATGTATTAAATGGCAATGCAGAAAACTTATAATAAAATCTGATTCGATTTAAATTGCTTAACTAAGACTTCACATCTTGATCAATATAACTACTTGATGGCAACGCCTTTTTAATTCCTAACCGCTTTTCAATATATAGAAAGTCGATCAACAATTTCACACAATTTTATCCCCGCACAATCCCACAACGCTCATAAAGCTAAATGGATAAAATCGCACTTACACGTGAAATGCTTCCATTTGGTGTTTGGTTTACTTTTGCTAGCTGTAATTAAATTTGAAATTGATTGAGACGATCAAGCAGTACAATGAATGCATTAGCATGATTCGGTCATTCATTGTGTGACGTTGGCCATCGCCCATAGAAACGTGTGGCTCTGAGCCATATCAGTGGGACACGCCAGGACGCAGGAGGAGGTCAGAGAAGGCCGCAACGCTATGTTTGCCATTTGCAGTTAATGAATAATTGAAGACGTGCGCGATTATTGAACCGAATCGCAGAGCCGCCTCCCTTGAAAGCATGTCAAGTGAAAATCGATTAATCGATGTGACATGAATAATGTACGAAAACCAACAGCACTCACTGTCTATGTGTGTGTGTGTGTTTGTGCAATTAAAATTATATTTAGACGGCGTTTAATTGCAATTAAAAAACAGAGGAAAAAGCGAAAATTGCAACAGCTGTTGACAACTAGGCGTATGCGCAATTTTCCTAATTGTGGCCAAGTGAGTGGAGCCAAGTTGGCTAAGTGGTCACAGCTGTGCATAAAGTTGCTGCTCATCATTAGAAGACTTAGACACTTACCTTTCGCCATCATCGTTGAAAGAGAAATCGCCGAGCAGCAGATCACGGAAACGATAACGAGGCTGTAAAATGCGTGACATGTTGTTGCCGCTACTGTTGTTGTTGTTGTTACTTATGTTGTTGTTGTTGTTGTTGTTGCTAGTGTTGTTGCTGTTGTTGACGTTTGTGGTGCTGATGTTGGTGGTCGTTATGCTTGGCACTCTCAGCTCGGTGACTGTTGTGGGCTCCTCGGGCTCAGTCTCTGTCACTGTCACCGCGGCTTGAAAATCACTAAAGTCCGTCACATTAATTAAACACTCATTGCGCCAACCGCCCGCAGCTCCAGTTTCACTACCACTTCCACAACCACTTCCAATTCCAGGTCCTGCCAGCCGCGTTCTTCGTCCTGTCACGCCCAGCAGCTCATCCTCGCGCGTCGCACTTGTCCCCGTCAGCAGGTAGCCGCCACTGGCCCGATTGGGCCGTGGCGAGCGTAGGCGCGTCCACAGATTGGCGAATGTCTTGCACCAGGTTTACACCTTGGCGCCTGCGTGTCCCGTCGCCCCCTCTCCCCTCAACCCCCTCTCCACTGTCCCCCGTCCTCCTGACACTCCGTCGCCTTGTCCTCAACACTGCAACCCAAACGCAATCGATATCAATTGCAGCGCATTGTTCATTGCTTGAGTAGCCACTCGGTTAAACGTGTTCCGGACGCCTGCAAAGAAATAATGCCAAGAACACAGTTCAATCATTTTAAATGCACAACAGTTCAAGGAAATCGCACAAAGTAAGTGTAATGTGAAATGTTAATTATTAAGCAGTTTGTTGAGACCTTTCAAATACATATGTATATATAATAACTAGCAACGTTGCATTTATATATTTATATATACTATATATTATAATTTTAATGAAATTGTTAATAACAGCAAGTTTTTGATTTATATACATATTTACTTTAACGAAGTTATTGTTAAATGCTGTATATAAAATTATTAAATTTCAATTGCTGGAATAAATTTGCATTTTAGTATTTATCATTCAATTTGTTAAAATTATTAATTTTGAATTAATTATTTTTCCAAATTTCGCCCATATTTTGATAATTTTGGTGATGATGTTTTAATATTGGTTTTAAATTTTCATTTAATATCGAGTAAAAATATTTTATATTGCTGTTTCACAGAGTTTGATATTTATATTATTCATCGGAAATAATCAATTTGGAGATCCATTAGCGATATACTATGTGTATGTTGTTTGTTTCATTTCGCCATCGACAAATTTCTAAAACTACTATTATTTAAAATAATAGAAAAAAATTATAATGTTTGTTATCTTCGATAAGCTACAATTTATATTTAAAATTAAATTGAAAACTTTATCCCAGCTTAACCGAAACACATATCGTTTCATAAATATTTAAATATTTATGAAAGCAATTAAGAGAAAACAAAAATCGCAAAGTTATTAACAGAGTTTAAACCGCGATCGACTCAAGTTGATTTGATTTTCAATGTCATGTTTAAGTTAATTTTCTTGCCAATTTAAATTAAAAAAAAAACAAAATATTTTCGCATTTATTTTAGTGCGTGATTTAAGATAGTTAGAGTACGAATTTCGAAAAATCCTGTTTATCAATAAAACAATTCAATTTTAATTTCTTACTAGCTCTTGCCGTTCGTTCTGAGCGTTAATAGTTCTGTTAGTCAAGGAAAACAATTATATATTTATAGATTCGAATCGTTGTGCTTTGATGCGATCAAAATCCTTCATTTAGCAGCGCCTGCTCGTATTTAACATGAATTAAATATAATGGCATTATGTTTTTATGCCGCTCAATGAAGTTTATGCCACACGAATATTCAATAAATTCGCACTAACGATCACGCAACACGCACATCTCTATCGCCAAAAATAAGACAAAAAATAGTCGAGTTGCTTTGCCAGGCAAGAAAATCCATTTGTTTTCACATAAATCTTCACAAAAGGAAGGAAGCAGCAGCAGAAGTCGGCAAACAAATCAACGTCAAATCAGTCTCCTTTTTATATTTTTTTTTTTTTCAATAAAACCACGGCCAAAGGAAACAAGACAGACACTCATATGAATGGGCTGTGTCGGACTGTGTGTGGGAGTCCACTTCAAGACCGGCTGCAGTCTCGACCGCTTTTCCCCGTCTTCCGTTCCGTCTGTTACCTGGGCTGCGTAATCAAATCATCTGGCAAAGCTTTGGCTGAGAGCACGAGCAAACAAATTGCGCTGCCACTTCAGAACGTGTTATTGTTCCAAGTCCTGGCATCCTGCATCATCCCCCCGTCCCCCTCCGCGGCCAACCACTTGTTGTTTGTTTGAAAAATTTACGCAATTATTGTAAACACAGCTGTCTGTGTTCTGTCCAGGTGGGAGTCCTGATTCGTAAGCAGCACGGTCATATAAATTATTATAATTAGTTGCCGGCCCCCCCCGAAAAACTTCTTCTTGTTACCATTAATCGGCCAACGCGCCATCAAATAATTTAGCAAAATTTCAACAGCGAAATTTCGACGACCCATTTCTCAATTTGTCTCCACAAAATTGCGCCTAGTTCGCAATTAGAGCCAGTGAAGCAATCAGAACAAGCGTCCTCCTCTCCGCCAACCAAGTTTCAAATTAGTTTTTCAATTATATTTATTGTTTGACGCGTGGCATTAATTTTCCAGCAAATCTTTTGGCATCGAGTTGAGTTCGGTGCTCGCACAAGCGTGAATTTATGAGTAGCATGTGGACGCTGTCTCAGATCTTAACAAATTCTCAAATTTAATTAGCCATGCGATGTGCCATATTTTTCATATAAATTGTGGCAAGCAAAAATGTCAGCAATCGCAGTTTTATTATTTTGAAATTAAATTATGCAGCAAGTAAGTGTAATCTGATTAAATAAGAATAATAATAGTCTTCAAAAATATTTAAAAATAATAAAGCAATAATTTAGTCTATATTTTTTATGTTAGCAAATTAAACCGCAATCGCAGTCTTATTATTTGAAAATTAGAATTCACAGCTAGTAGGAATAATTTGATCAAACAATAATAATAATAATCTCCAAAAATATATGAAAGTAAGAAAGCAATACTTTTATTTATAATCTTTTGTTTTGGATTAGCAAATTAAATCGCAATCGCAGTTTTATCATTTAAGTCAGATTAAATATTTATCCATAAATATTTCAAAATAATAAATTCGATTGTACAGCAATAATTTTATTTATTTTGTTGTATAATTTTGGTTTTAGAATTTTTGTTGATAAAGTAATAATTCTCTCAAATATATTGGAAAATAATAAATAAGAATATTCAACAACTCAATTATTTTGTATTTATTTAATTGTTTGGTTTTAATAATGTTCTTTAAAGCACTCTGAATAACAATTGCAACATCTGCACTTCTAGAGCATCAGTAAAAATATATATCTTCAGTTCGTTTTTAATGTGCATTAATTAAAAATTTTTCTATAAACGCATATTTTTTGTATCCTTTGAAGCTGCAACAGTTATAGTGATCAAACGTTAATTTAACTTCCGCCGAGTAGAAGACTGCAGCCAAAAATTTAATTGTATGCTGAAAAGTAGGCAACAGTTTTCGCTTCGTCGCAGCTAACTTTATTCTGCGCACAAAAGTAGGCAATGAGTTTCAACAAGTGCCGGAAAACATGCAAAAGTCTCATTTTAAAAGACATTTTTAACAAATGTATGCAAATTTGATTAAACACATCGACTGGCTGGCGGTAATAAATATGTTAAATTATCGATTGGATGCAAACAAAATTTTGGTAACAAATTTTAATTAAATTTGGCGCTCGCCGTCGCGTCGATTCGTGCCCCCGCGACAAGGGCACGCATTTAATATTCTAATCATTATTTACGATGCGGTCAAAAAAAAAAATTGGAAAGGCAAAATAAAAAAAAGGGAAAGCCTTAATTATGTGTTGTGGCGAGCGAAAGGCAAATGCATATTTTGATTTATAGACTGGCGACGCCGAAACAAACAAACAAACAGTCTCGATGTCCGAACTCATTAGGATAACAAATGATTGTATTTCATGCGGCGCCAACATCATTTTCAGAGCCATGTACTCAACAAACTTTTACTCATCATCTATCTATACGTATACGCACTAGTTGCCCTGGTTGAGGAAAACTTTCGCGTGTTAGCGTTTTGACAGCAAAAGGAAGAGCGAGTGAGAGTGAGAGACGGGAAATAATTGTCTTATGCTCATATTTCGTACATATTCATCAACAATAATTGCCTAGCTGAGTTTTCGCCTTTGTTTTAAGCCTTTCGCGTGTCCCTTTGGCCCGCGTCTTCATCACGAGCCACAACAATAATGCGAGGGATTTCATTGTGTGTGCTTAAACGAGACACAAACTTGTTCCTATCCATTGTTAATGTCCCAGGTGTCATACACTCTCTGCACGCACGGTCCATTAGCTTAAACCACGATTTTGCCCGATTTTTCCTATATCCCATTTAATAAGTTTCTATATAAATATTATATCAACTTTTATTGTGATAGCTGCGAAATTGAGTTCATAATTGGCAGAGAACGCAGCGGACAGACGGGCAGACGGATTGAGTTATCGAATAATATTAATAAGGATCACATCAATATGTATTTATAAAATTTTAATATGTATTGAACAAATGCAGAGAACCGCATGGGTACTTCGGCTACTCGCAAGATTCGCAGAAGTCTCTCAATTCAGCCAGGTTTTGTTTTGTTTTTCTTTGCACGAGACTTTGCCTGCTTTATTTATTATGCTTTGTCTCACAATGTCCCACAAGAAGTCGTCAGTTTGTGGTGCCTTTGAGCGAGCCTCTTGTTTGGTTATATTATCCAAAGGACTCTAAGCCCACAATCCCACCCCAGGCCAGGCCAGAGCGAGAGCGAGAGCCTTGCCACAAAGGCCGCAACACGGTGGCAACTGTTCTTCCTCTTCATTTTCTCGTTCTCGTTCTCATCGTCATCATTGTTTTTTTATTTTGGCGACTTGTCGAGCTCTTGGAATATTTTATAAGAATAACTTGACCCGCTTTTTATAACGACCGCGACCAGGACGAGCGCTTTGCGCACTTCCTCCTACATCATCGTCAGGCTCGTCAAGCTGCACGTTTTCGTATTGTCTTTATCATTGTTACCTTTTAATGCTGTCCTTTTGTCTGCCCCCCCTGTCAATCTCTCTCTCTCTCTCCCTTTTTCTCGCTATGTCTCTAGAGCGTCTCTTTTTTTTTCGCCAGCTCTTAATTAAAATTAACATTTCATAAAGTGCGAGGTACAGTAAAAAAATGAACACAACAACAACAACGAAATAAATAATTCGCTAAAGCATTTTTTTTAATTCCAACTGATCTCTGCGGCATCCTTGTCTAACACTCGCTCCATCCCTTTCTATCTCTATGGCAAATTTGCCGCCAGGCTGACTTTCAACTTTTTGTGTCCGTTGCCGAAAATTATCCCTGATAAGCTTTAAATTATATTTAAATATTTATTTATTTAGCTTTTGTTCAGACAACTGCCATTGCCTTGTGTGTGGGCGGATGGGGCGGATTGTTCTGTTTGTATTTCGGGCCCGCCTAAAGGTTAAATAGTTTAACCTTTTTGTGTGTCAATTCAATTGAGACATTTTGTGTGATAAAGGTTCCGCCTGGCTGTGCAACAAATGGCCAAGCTCAACTGTTTTAAGCCGCAAACTTATATGGCTTAAAAATTCAGTAAATCAAAATGCCACACCAATTAAAATGCCAATAAATTGAATAAAGTTGAGCATATGTGATTTCCATTTTAATGGGATTAAAAAATAGGCTTCAAAATATGCTAATTTAACTAATTTGAAAAAGAATATGGAAATTTAATTTATATTAATATATATTCAAAGAATTCGATTTTCACAAACTAATAATTTAATGTTAGTTAATCAAGTGTTCAAATATTTTAGCCTCCACTGTTCACGATTTAGATGATTCGATTTTATGTTGCATACTTTTAGGCAGCCAACAGAAAAGTTCTTTGTGTAATTAATTTAACTGCTGCTTGGCGCAACTTTAATTTGAAGTGCTGAAAATAGTTTTTAGCTGCAAATGCAAATGCAAAGTTTCATTTAATTTGCCCCTTAATATTGCGGACAGCAATAATAATTAAATGAATAGAGTTTTAAATTGCATTTATGGTGAAATGAAATTCAACCACAATCGGTTATATGCTTTTAATTAAAACAGTTGCACTTAATTTTATTAAATTTTTGAAGAGGCTCTTGTGGCTCGTCCCCAGGGCAGCGCGACACACCTTCAATTATTGAATAAAGCGAGCGCTCGCTTTATCAATAATACGGGGCAAAACCAATCAAATATTGTCGCCCCATCTGCATGCCAAATAAGTTTGATGCGACGAGACGTCCCAAAGGACAACTTGCGACTCTTCTTCGCCAACAAACAAAAGTCATCGGCAGCGAAAACACATACAAATTTCGTTTTCATTCATTTTCTTTAGTTTTATTTGTATTTTCTGTGCGCTCTGTTCGCCGACTGCGATAATTGAATGCATTATTCAAAGAGCCAATGGCCGAAACAAAGGCGACAAGCCGATAAAGTATGGAGGAGGGAAGGGAAAAGAGAAGAAGAGAGCGATGTGGGAATCTTTTACCTTTTGAGGCTCTTTAACACTTTATGGCTAAAGATGTAAATGTTCCATCCAGCATATTTTATGTGCCCAGTCATCAAAACTTTTCACAACACCAAACTTTGCAGATTGTTGTCGGCGTCGTTTACTCGATGTTGTTGTTGTTGTCGTTGTTGTGGTTGTTGTTGTTGTTGCACTTGCTAGATGGACACTAAACTTTTTGGGGGGCAACACGAGAATTTAGTAGTTTTGTGCATTTGAGCCAAAAACATGAAATACTTGTGCATATAAAAAGAAAAACGAATCCCGCAAGACGCGTCGCGCATAAACGATCAGATCACTTAGGGACCACTGTGCACACACACACACACACACTTACACACACGAACACACATTTACACACACATAAGCACGCTGGAAGTAAAACATAAAATTGCAATTGGAAGAGTCGAAAGCGAAATTCAGAAACCGCAGCGTGAGAAATGTTTTTTTTAGCAAATCGTAATTTTATTTCATTGATTTCACTTTCACACGACGAGAACAGTTAATTTTGAGCTTTAATCACCGTTAGACTATTATCATTATTAGTTTTATTGGGTGTTTTGCCTGTGAGAAACAACCGCACGCGCGCCAGGCTAAATTTGAACTGAGGCGACGGCAAAACAGCGCAAAGCGGCAAACCTAAAGCAAGCCACGAGCCTCGAGCCTGTTGTTGTTGCTGTTGTTCTTGTTGCTCTTCTTTCTCTTCTTGTTCTTGTTGCTGGCGTTGGCGTTGTTGTGCTTATCAGAAACAGCTGCGGCTGAAACCGTTACACGGCAAAAGCTGCCATGAGAGCTTTACACTGCCAGCACAAAATATTAGTCACACACACAGCGCTAGTAAAGGAAATGCGAATTGGAAGTAATTGGAAAATATGTAAATGAATATTAACGTTTGAAGAGGCACAGTTAAACTTTTGAAGTGATTAAAATACATATGTTAATAGTCCTCTCAAGCTTTAAAATTCAAATCAAAATAATTCATTAAAATATAAACTGAATTTATGTATGCATATAAATATGTAAATTTTTTATATTGTTTTTATTATTCACTCAACCGTCCGATGTTTTGGTTGCCAATGATTATGCTCAAAATCATACCTATGTATGGTACTTATGTATTCATTTTACTTTTTTTAAAAATTGAGTTAAATTTTGAAAAAATTAATTACAGATACAATTAATTTCTAATTTATTGTATTTTTTTAAACACTTTGAATACAAAATAAACTGATTTAAAATAATTATATTTTATTTATTTTTATTCTTTATAAAACTTTTTTAAAATAAAATTGAAATAAAATGTATATACAAAATTATAATTTATTTAATCATTCATTTTTTATTGTTGTTAAATATATTTAAAGAAATATGCAGAAATACATGGAAATGCGTATTATCAGTTGAATATTTGAAGGGAATAAAATAAGACAAATAAAAGTAATGGGAAAATTAATCGTATTTATTTGTATTAAGGCACAGTAGAATTTTTAGGATGCATTTTCTTAATTCTAGTCAGTTGTTGATAAGTTGAAGATTGAAGATTGTTAATAGTTCTCAGTGGTGCGCACATAGTTAACGCCTGAAGGCATCGAGACCTTGTCAAAGCCCTTGGGGAACAGTTTGTTGGCCTCCTCGTCGCTGACATTGGGCAGAATCATGACCTTGGTGCCAGGCTGTGTTTAAAATGGAATTAATTAGATATTAATCTATAAATATTACTTTAAAGAATACTCACAGTCCAGTTGGCGGGAGTGGCAATCACTTTAACACGATCAACCAGCTGCAGGGAATCGATGACTCGAAGGATTTCACTATAAAGATACCAGAAGAGATATAGTTAGAGAAGAATTTAAAGTAAATCTTATGTTTTGTTACTTACTCGACATTGCGACCCGTGGACATGGGGTAGAACATGGAGAGGCGCACCTTGTGGTCGGGGCTGATGATGAAGAGAGCGCGAATTGTCTTGCCCACCTCGGGGTCCTTCTTCTGCTCCTCGTCGAGCATGCCCAGGGATACGGCCAAGTCGCGTGTGGGATCGGCAATGATGGGATATGGGAAGTCGCCGGGAATGTCCAGGCAATACGACTTGATGTCATTCACCCAGTCCACATGCGAGTTCAAAGCATCCACCGAGTGCGCCAAGCACTTCGCATTCCGCTTGGCAAACTCCGGCTGATGCACCGCAATCCTCCCCAGTTCCGTCGTGCACACGGGCGTGAAGTCAGCGGGGTGAGAGAAGAGCACCACCCACCTGAAGAATATACATTTAGAATATATTATATATGCATCTACAATTTAGACAGAGAGCACAGAGAGAGAGTAGAGAAGAGTACTTACGATTTGCCCTGCCACTCGTGGAACTTGATCGGGCCCTTGGTGGTGTCGGCGGTGAAGTTGGGGATAGTTTGACCCAGACGCATCTTGATGGGTTTCGATTGTTGTTTAACTTGGAGAAACCGAGAGAGTTCTTTAGTTGCTTGGCTGAAGCACAGTTGTTCACTGAATGAATTCTCGCCAGCCGCCTTCCCTTTTATACGCTCAGCCCGACTCGGCTCTTCGCTTGCCGATCGAGTGAGCGAAAGAGACGGACGGATACGGAATATATGTTAGAACCGGCATTGCTCGTTATCAAGTCTCGACTTATCTGGCATTCGAAGAGCGAATTGTATTTGTATTTCTATAGATGTGAACATATAGTATACAGTACATTTAAGGTTAATTAAACGACAACAGCAACAGAATTATTCAAATATGTAAATATGTATATGTACAAGTAACAAACGTATATCTAAATGTACATATATTATATATCTCAGCTAAAAGTTTTAATACGCGAAACGCAAACCGATATTCGACTGAGGTAACATTATAATATAATTTAGAAATAAATTGTGTAATATACAGAACTAGTATAATATACAAAAATATGATTATGGCTAGTTAATATGAAGGCAGGACAATATGGCTAGTAAAAATCAAATATGGTTAAGCTTCGTACAGTCAAAACAACCATTTAATAGTTTTAGTTCTACGTATTAGCTAATATATGAAGAATCAATATACATACAAATAAATATTTCTACAGGTTTACATATAGTATTTACCTTTAAAGAATTTGTGAAATACGAAATAGTTTCTGGTTTGATTATAAATTAAATTTGATTCTGACGAAATAAACCATGAGGAAGATTTGCCAGTTGACAGTTGGAGACCTGGAAGACATTCCTTGGGCTACTTATTAAATATAATCTTAAAGGGGGTGTGTGATCGATCAGCTGTTTCAGAATTCGCAATCTTCTACTGAGAATGTAAACAGAGAAAGAGAGCGGTTCACTCTATAATAGTATTAGTAGATAAACTCACACAAAACACTCTCTTTGTATCTGTGTGAATGTGAGAGAAGAGAGCAATGCAATGTGTGATTGTGTTGGTGAGTTCAATACGATTACCAACACAACTAAAGCATCTGCTGTACGTGTAACCTCACCTATTAAACGAAGCTATCTTCGGGTATTAGAGAGAACGATTGCCGAGAGAGCGGCAGAATGTGAGAGTGTATTAGTGGATCACATACAAAATACTAACACTAAGTCAGAGTTACAGTCTGATAAGAATAGATGTCTTAACACTCGCATTTTCAGGAACTTCAACTGCATCGAAGTTGGCTTAAATCGTCTTGTGAACAGTTTCAATTCCTGCATCGTTACTACAACATTAGCACCCTGTATTGCTAATTAAGGTTAGGCGTCTATAGAACAGCCATTGAAGACTTCAGACGCCGCACGTGGCCCTTCCCGCTACCCCTCGCTTCCCCTCTTCGACTACCTGCTTATCTACGTCGTGAGGCATACTAAAATGGAATCGGGTCGTTGCTGTGACTGTTGTTGACAAGCAACTCGACGACAAGCCAAACGATCGCCATTGGATGGAAAATAACCAGGGAATTTCAAATGAAACATACGTTATTGCGTTGCAGTGGAAAATAACCAGATAATTCCGAATTCAGACTGTACTTGACTAACTTTGAGAAGACCTTCAGGTAGAAGTTTTATTTAGTTGTAGGATTATTCCCTATTTAGTATAAAATATTCTCCACCTCCATCTGATCCTCTCCATTCGACTGTCATATTCCGTCTGATTGCCATTCCCGACTTCACTCATGTGCCATCGATTGCTGAGCGAGTGAAATTGTGCATTAGTGTTTGTGATTCGTACACCACACACTAATACACAGACACCTTACATCGCTCTCTCTCTCTCTCTCTCTCGGCAAGCGATCGCTCAACAAGTCGAAGTTGCGTCGTGTCACACACACAGACAGCGCTGCTCAGTCACTAATACTAATACACTCGCTACTTCGCTCACTCGCCTCACACGCATGCGAAGAGCGAGAGCGTTGTGTGTGAGTATTGCCCCGTGTGTGAGACACACTAATACCATCAAGGAAACATTCGCTCTCTTTGCAGTCGAGTATTTTGGTTTAGTCGCTGCCTCAGTCATTCTGCGTTGTGCGGAGCTGCTGCTCGGACAGGTGTGAACAAGCTGGAACAGAACTGGAACTGGAAGTGGAATTGGAATTGGGATTAAAGTGTGGGGAATTGCGATGCGGAAACAGTGCGAATGAGTGACATCAGTTTATTTGTTAATAACAAATATTAAATGTGAAATAAAATTAATTTATTGATTTACTTAATACATTTCGTTGTGGAATTCTTTGGGGCGTCATGAGTTTTGTTTTGTGCTGTGTTTCATTTGATATGCAAGTTGTGCGAGTCCAAAAGTTATACATATATTTATTATATAGCCAAGCGATAGTGTCTGTCTCTATCTCTTTCGCTCTCTCCCACTCGTTACCTGCTTCGGCTTGAGCCGATCTACCTGCTCGGGTATAAAAGCGGGCGACTCGCTCGCCAAGTGCTCAGAGAGAAAAGCAACATCGAGTTAACAGTTTATAGTTGAGAGATATTCGCGATTATTCACTACGTATTCGTGTTCGTATTCGAATTCAAGCATTCATCGAGTAAAATAGAAAACATTAAGATCGCTACAATGGCGTTGGTTTCTGTGGCTGATTTCGAGTTGAAAGCCAATGGCAAGCTGGAGAAGAATGCCTTGGACTACTACAAGAGCGGGGCGGGGGAACAAGTGACGGTCAGTCTGAATCACGAGGCGTACAAGAGGTGAGTGCTGAGTGAATGTCATCAGTGATCAGCGATCTATATCTATTATATCAATATCAATCAAGATTGCGCCTTCGTCCGCGGTTCCTGCGCGACGTCTCCCACTTGGACGTCAGCTGCGAGATCTTGGGGGAGCAGCTGCAGTGGCCCTTGGGCATTGCGCCGAGTGCGATGCAGAAGCTGGCGCATCCGGATGGCGAGATCGGCATGGCACGAGCTGCGGGCAAAGCCGGCTCCATCTACATACTGAGCACACTGTCGACGACTTCGCTCGAGGACCTGGCTGCCGCAGCGCCACAGACCTGCAAGTGGTTCCAGCTCTACATCTACAAGGAGCGGTGAGCATCTCTACTCTCTTTTATTCCCTCTGATTTCTAATCCAATCCTCTCTTCAGGTCTGTCACTGAGCAGCTCGTCAGACGCGCTGAGCGGGCCAACTTCAAGGCCCTGGTGCTCACCATCGACACGGCCATCAACGGGGATCGTCGAGCAGATGCGAAGAACAAGTTCTGCTTGCCGTCCCACCTCAGCCTGGCCAATTTCGAGGGCGAGTTGGCCCAGGGCGTCGTCTCGTGCGGAGGCGGCTCTGGCCTGAACGAGTACGTGGCGAGTCACTACGATCCCAGCGTCACGTGGAAGGACATCAAGTGGCTGCAGCAGCTCACCCATCTGCCCGTCATCCTCAAGGGCGTGCTCACAGCGGAGGACGCAGAACTGGATCGCGAATTCGGCTGCTCCGGCATCATCGTCTCAACCACGGCGGACGACAGCTCGACACTGCTCCGGCCACAATCGAGCACTGCCCGAGATCGTTGCCGCAGTGGCAATGAACTGGTGGTCATGCTCGATGGCGGCATCATGCAGGGCAACGACATCTTCAAGGCCTTGGCCCCTCGGCGCCAAGACCGTCTTCATCGGTCGCCCCGCCCTCTGGGGACTGGCCAGCAATGGCCAGGCCGGAGTCGAGCAGCTGCTCCACGTGATGCGCGACGACTTCGAGGTCACCATGAAGCTAACTGGCTGCCCCTCCTTGGCCGACATCCAGCCCACCATGGTGGTCCACGAGTCCGCCTACTGGCATCGCTTCTGAATCAATTCAATGCCCAATGCCCCAAAGCAACCACCTGCCGACTGATTAGTCTAATTTTAGTCGTAGTCCACGTGATTTAATCCTTAGTCTTACTTATATATACAATTTACAAATAAATATCTGAAAATATTCAATATAACCACAACAATCAATTCAATCTATAAATGTTTGGCTTTCAAAAAAGATAAATAATAATAATAAATAATCAAAAAATTAGTAAACAGTTTTTTAAATCTTCAAAACAAATTAAATTGCTGTTTACTTAATATTCTTAGTCAAAATTCACTTAATACATAATTTATATTTCAGATTACTTTGAAAATATATTCTCAATACAAATTTTAAAAAAATTTTGAAAACAAGAAACATTATATTAAAATAATACCAAATTTAATGAATATTTCATTCAACATGAATTCATTCACCAACAGGCAGAACGTAAACAGAGAATGAAATTTAAAGAGAGCGAATGTTTCCTTGATGGTATTAGTGTGTCTCACACACGAGGCAATACTCACACACAACGCTCTCGCTCTTCGCATGAGTGTGAGGCGGATGAGCGAAGTAGAGAATGCATTAGTATTAGTGACTGAGCAGCGCTGTCTGTGTGTGTGACACGACGCAACTTCGACTTGTTGAGCGATCGCTTGCCGAGAGAGAGAGAGAGAGAGAGCGATGTAAGGTGTCTGTGTATTAGTGTGTGGTGTACGATTCACAAACACTAATGCACAATTTCAC